>OY770126.1:2500000-3125000 GCA_963669345.1 Gortyna flavago
AATAAGTAGTCAGATAGAAGGTAATAACGAAACATCAGGTCATCATTTTAATGATAGTTCAAGTATTGATGAGTCGAGTAATGAATCTGAAGGAGAGTTCTATGATACAAATATTGAAATTCAAAGTCAGGTAGAAGAAACAGGAAGCTTGAGACCAAGAAACCAGATTAGGAAGCCAGTTTGGCATAAGGATTATAGTACAGATTATACATGTCTGTTAAGTTTTATAGAAGATAATCCTAAAACATATGAAGAAGCCATGAAAAGTACTGAAAAGGCAAATTGGCAAAAGGCGATGGAAGAAGAAATAAATAGCTTAAATGAAAATAATACATGGGAATTAGTACCAAAACCAGTAAATAGTAAAGTTATCGAAAGCAAATGGGTATATAAAAGGAAACTTGATGATCAAGGTAATATTACTAGTTACAAGGCTAGGCTCGTAGCTAGAGGCTTTCAACAAACAGATTTTATTGACGATGATTTATTTGCACCAGTTGCTAAGCTTCCAACAGTTCGCACTCTATTGGCAATTTGTAATCAAAAGGGTATGTCAGTACATCAAATGGATGTTAAAAGTGCATTTCTTCATGGTGAAATTAAAGACGAGATATATTTGTCATTACCAGAGGGTTATTCTGATAACAATATGATATGTAAACTTAAAAAGTCACTATATGGTCTAAAAAGCTCACCCAAAAACTGGAATGATAAATTTAACTCGGTTATGTTGTCTGAAGGTTTCAAACAATGTAAAACTGATTATGGTCTCTATGTAAAACAGTATAATGGACAGATTGTTTATTTATTATTGTATGTTGATGATTTATTACTTGCAGGGACGGATATTGAATGTGTAAACAAAACTAAAGATTTGTTAAAGATAAATTTTTGTATGAAAGACTTGGGTTTAGCAAAATATTTTTTGGGTATATCTATTGAACAGGATGTTATTAACGGTATTTTAAAAATTAATCAAAAAGGATTTCTTAAACAGATTTTGCAAAAATATAACATGTCAGATTGTAAAAGCGTTGCTACACCCATGGATTCAAAATTCAAAACCGATAGCCTTAGAAGGGAAAATTCTGAATCTCAAGAGCTAGAGGCAAGATGTAGACAACTAATTGGTTGTTTGTTGTATGCAGTATTAGGCAGTAGACCTGATTTGTGTGCAAGTGTTTCAATATTAAGTCGCTTTCAAAAATGTGCTAGTGAAGAGTTGTGGAATATGTTAAAAAGGGTTCTTAGATATATTAAAGGCACAATTGACTTAAGTTTAGTATTTGAAAGAAACAAGAATGATACTATTATTGTTGGTTATGTTGATTCTGACTGGGGAGGTGATTTGGTTGACCGAAGGTCAACAGCTGGGTTTGTTTTTAAAATATTTGGTTCTCCTGTTTCGTGGTGTACTAGAAAGCAACCATCTGTAGCTTTGTCCTCGACAGAAGCCGAGTACATGGCACTTAGTATGGCTACAGCAGAAGCCTGTTGGCTTAAACAATTAATAAGTGATTTTTCTATTAATGTTGAATATGTATTAATGTATGAGGATAACCAAAGTTCAATCAAAGTTGCTAAAAATCCAGTTTTGCATAAAAGAATGAAACACATTGATATTAAGCACCATTTTATTCGTGAGAAAATTGTAGAAGGTTTAATAAAGTTAAATTATATTGAAACATCAGAACAAGTAGCTGATTTGCTAACCAAACCTTTGTCAGGCCCTACATTTGTTAAATTAAGGGGATATCTAAAGTTGATATAAATTTTAAGTTTTTGATTAAATAAGATAGAATGATATAAAATTTCAAGAACAGTAATATAAATAGAGTAAATTTGAAGAAGTTTAAAGTATAATTTCATTGTTTTGTACAAGTGAAATGTAAAACTGTATAACTCAAAATTTCATAAGTTTGTAAATGCAGGATGTAAAAAGGTATAAGTTAAAATTAAAACTTTGTATGTAAAGGCATAGTGTAAAAAAAGGGTGTAAACTATGTTTTTGAGTATTTTAAAATAATTTCTTATTTTGAGGGACGGTGTTAACTGGCAACATAAGAAATTATAAAGTTAAAATATCATAGATAATCTATGGTCCCTTCGCCTCCATCTTTCACAGAGTAAGGATCTCAACATTTTTCCTTGTGCATTTAAATTATAAAATCTGTTTAACAATAATAGTTTGGTAATAAATAAACACATTAAAACCATCTCCACGTCTCCTTATTTTAAAAACAATAATTACCACGTTGATGGCACGTTGTATGGCGATGCTAAGTCTTTGGCCAAGAAATAGGCCAGCCCTCTGGTCACGTGAAGAGTCGACTAACCGCTTGTCGATATCTCGAAAAACCAAGTGAGCACTCGGACCAAATGGCCCTAGTGTTTCAACCCCAAATGGTTCGAACATTATAACTCCCAATTAGGTTGGAATATTTTCGCCGTTTGAGGTTTTCTGTACCCGCAGCAGCCGCTCCAGTACAGCCCACCGTGCTAGGAAGATGGGATGGCGCAAGGGTGTTGACACATGTTGCATCCCACACCAAAGGTCTACCTAACTTCCAGGGCATTGTGGTCATTCCGTCTGGTCTCTTTCCATCGTCGCGCGCCAGGCCGTTGGGTTCTAAAACAGCTGGCACCCCGGCGGTGACAAGAGCAGCACGACGGATGATGTCATTAATGCTGGCGTGACGGGCTATCCGGCCTGCGCCCCTACTGCAGGATAGGCCATGGTGTCCGAGGCAGTCGACAGCTTCACCACACTGACAGCGATGCGGAGCCCCGCAAGGAGCGCCCAAACGCAGACAGATAGCGAGCCGGAAAGTGGTGTCACCCAGCATAGTGCCTATGTTGGGTGACGGGAGTGCTTGAAGCCAGTGCCCCAACTCCCACTCACACACAGACAGCAGGCGGGCACGCTCTGCAGAATTGGTGGACGTATTGATAAGATTATTCCGTACCAACCTGCAGAGCGGCTCGTCCCACTGTCTCTGGGAAAATGGGTTTATGGGCCGATCTGTATCCGGGCAAGCCGCTTTCCAGGCATTCACCGCGTCGGTCAAGCACGGCACTTCAGAGCATTCAGAGTCAACCAGACAGGGGGCTCAACTGTGGACAGAAGACAGGAACGCCGGTAGAAAGTTCTAAGCTAATACTGGTAATTTTACAAACTAATAAAAATCATGAACGCATTCAATTAAAAGGTCAGTCTGTTTTCACTGTTACTCTTATATTTAGACAGCTAATTGTAATTGGAGGTTAGTATTACGTGTTTGGCTTTTTGTCCAATGAGAACTATTTTATTTTGACAATTTGACCGCACTACTGTCACAAATGTCAGTAATCTTATAATGTAAGTGAAATATAAAACGAACTTTTTTGGTAATGGGCGACAGCGGCTCATGAATTTGTTTGTTGTTTTGAAAATTAAACTATATTTAGGATTAGTTTGAGTTTTTACAGTTGTGCAGAAAATAATCCAAAATGCCGAGTGAAATGATAACATTACAACTCGGCCAATGTGGCAATCAAAGTGAGTACATAAATAATATTTCTACGGAAATGTTCGGTTATTTTAAATTTGTGTGCGTAATTGCAATTAATTTTAATCCTTAACAGTTGGTTTCGAGTTTTGGAAGCAGTTGTGCATAGAACATGGGATATCTCCTGAGGGGATACTTGAGGAGTACGCGTCGGCGGGGTCGGATCGGAAGGATGTATTCTTTTACCAAGCTGATGATGACCACTACATTCCTCGAGCGGTGTTGCTGGATTTGGAGCCTCGTGTCATACACACTATCATGAACTCACCGTATGCAAAGGTGTGGGACCCTTTTACGTGATATTTACAAATCGAGCATGACATCATCTCAATATTTATATGAGTAATTCATAAATAGTTTGCTTGTGTTTGATTAGCGATTGGAAACCATGGTTTAGTACACAGAGACCATTATTTATTTATTTATTAGGGACAAAAAACAGGATTATACAGGAATATAAAATGACAATTATTCAAGAAGCACATAAATTAAGTACTTTTATACTATAGCCTGTCTGTCCCTTCCGTTTTAACCATATAAGCCTTTTCAGTTGTACAATCCTGAGAATGTGTACCTGTCCAAACACGGTGGCGGTGCTGGTAACAACTGGGCCTCAGGGTATGCGCAGGGAGAGAAACTAAATGAAGAAGTGTTTGATATTATAAACAGAGAGGCAGATGGGAGCGATAACTTAGAGGTAACTATGTTCTTTACAAGTTGTAAAAGTATCATCATCATCATTTCAGTTGAAGGCATCCACTGCTCCGCCCCTAAGACGACCCACTGACCAAGATTATTCGCACGTTGTGGCCTGCGTTCGAACCCCAGTGACAATGCACTTTTTATGTTTTAATTATGAATTCTGAATGGCTACAATAAATTAGACCCGATGAGATGTGTTTCCTTAAGGGGGAAGCGCTAAGGTAGCCCGCGTAATTCAAATTTTCTTACGTTTTTTGCAATTTGCTGGTCAGAATTAAGTTGTATGTTGATTAAAATATGATTCGCGGCCGTAACAAATATGTGTTTACAGAATTATAATCATTACAATTAGTAATACAACTTGACATGTTAGTGTAATCCTAAAATGTCAAGATTTCATTAAATAGTCATTTGGTAGGATTACTTGGTCTTAGAGAGTTGTGTTGATGACTTTAATGATTATGATTCTATAAATACATATTTGTTACGGCCGCGAATCATATTTTAATCAACGTATAACTTAGTACTGGCCAGCAAATTGCAAAAAACGTAAAAAAAAAAAAAAAACACGGGCTACCCTGGTGCTTTCACCTTAACTATTACTTGAATTAATTATTTACAAAAAAGTTAAAAGATGAGGGTGAATGTGAAACAAAATAAACTAATAAAGTAGTTACGACGTTGTTGGTTGAACTTTGTTACGAGCGTTTACTTGTCTTGTTATTGCGATTAATTAGCGTTTTGTTTGATATCTTGCGTAAAAATGGGTTTAATATTTCAACAGAAACCGGCTTAAATATGCCTGCCCCCTAACTTATAATATGCCTGCCTGCATAGTGTGCGTTTTATACAAGACTTGAATTTTGTCTCATTCAGTTGAAGAATGTGGGGAGGTATTTTATTATAACATTTTAAACAGTACCCCATAAAAGATGAGTCTACTTTAGCCAGTCTGAAACCTGGTTGAACTAATAGGTCCCTATTTCTAGTACTATAATTATGTCTTTCACCTCTTTTGCTAAAAAGATGTAAATTTTTCCTTACATACATGATGTTTTCGTAGATATATTGACAAGGCACCGTCATGATGTTAATTTCCTTAAACAGTTCCCTTAGAGAATCGCGCCTGCGAAGATTATATATGGCTCTAATGGCTCTTTTCTGCAGAATAAAAATAGAATCGATGTCTGCAGCCCGTCCCCAAAGTAAAATACCGTATGACATGATACTATGAAAGTAACTAAAATAAACTAGTCTCGCGGTATCTACATCAGTAAATTGACGGATTTTTCTGACAGCATAAGCTGCTGAACTTAACCGTCCTGAAAGAGATGTTAAATGAGGACCCCATTGTAGCCTTGAGTCGAGCGTGATCCCCAGGAAAACAGTTTTATCGACGAATTCTAGTTTCTCTTGATTCAATATTATCTCACAATCACTACCTTTGACATTTGGTAAAGAAAATCTTATGCACTTAGTTTTTTTTCCATTTAATACTAAATTATTAGCAGTGAACCAATTTTGAACCTGCATTAGGGCGTTATTTACGTCGTCAAAATTTGTAGCCCGTCTATTTACCTTAAAAATTAAGGAAGTGTCATCAGCAAATAACACCATTTGAGGTTGATTTCTTAATAAATGGAGTAGATCATTAATATACACTAAAAAGAGGAAAGGACCCAATATCGAGCCTTGTGTCACACCCATTTAAACTGTTAAACTAAGTGAATTGACACCATTTATTTGAACTTGCTGTTGTCTATCATTTAAATAAGAACTAACTAAACTGAGCGCAAGTTTTCCAAGTCCGTAATGCTCAAGTTTCAAAAGCAAGGTTTCGTGATCGACGCAATCAAATGCCTTGGAGAGGTCCCAAAAGATTCCTATGGCATCTTGAGCCTCTTCCCACGCGTTAAAATGTGTTTTAATAAGGTTACACCGGCGTCTGTCGTACAACGTCCTTTTTTATCATAGGATTAAAATGGTAATTGAGAGGACTAGGTCTTGACAAGTCTTGACACCTACCGATATGCCTCTACTGCATTTGTTAAAAAATGTGATGTAGAGTTTTATTTTGGAATTTCCATAATTTTTAGATTCGTAGAATATAACCTAGTCAGTCCAATGTGTCTTATCAATATAATGTTCTTTGCCACAGGGGTTTGTGCTGTGCCACTCAATAGCTGGAGGAACAGGGTCAGGCATGGGCTCCTACATCCTTGAACATCTATCAGACAGGTTCCCCAAGAAGCTGGTGCAGACCTACAGTGTCTTCCCTAACCTGGATGAAATCAGGTAATCTTATGTTTATGAGGCTTGTGGCTGTGATGAGAAAAAAAAAAGTTCTTGTCTTGGTTATTTTTCTTATTTGTTGATAGTACCTATCTACTTACTTGCTTGTTATTTTTTGTTAGACTTAGTGAACCGAAACAATACTGTTAGAGCGATTCTGCACTGCATCCGAATTTAATATCAGAGTTCATTCCGAATTGGGAATGTGCTAAGTTCGGAAGGACAGAGTTCGGAACTAGTGCGCAACCCCTCATATTAATAGTACTATGGCTACTTCCGACCGATATTAATTCTCGAATTCGGATCGGATGCAATGCAGAACCGCTCTTATAGTTAAAATATTTATATAGATAGTATAAAATAAGACATAACACAATGTAGTCACGCGATGCGCGGTCAACGACTATCCAATTACTGCCATTACAATGTCACGGTCTTTGGCTATTGTTACATCTAAATGGGCCATTAAATAAAATTTTAGTGAAACAATACTGCTCTTTTAAAGATACGAGGAGATTAGATATGCAATGGATTTTTTTTCTTATAATTCTTTTTTTCTCTTATTAAAAAATGTTGTTATTTGACTATTCCTTGTTTATAAGATCTCTTTTACACATCGAATCGTCAAACCTATGCAATCAGCATAGCTAGATATTCACAACCTCTCGATACGCTTCCGTAACGTATCGAACATCAATCAATGTTATCGTAGGAGTCCTCTAAACGCTGTTCACAAGTCCAAAACCCGAAAATGTTGTCAATTTAAATCAAATAGACTACCGCTATTCTTCCGACGGCTGTTTGTTGTCGGGGGCAAGGCAAATCAGGTTATCGAAATGTGTCATTTTCGATACGATATACGTGTCGGTTTGTTGTGAATAGCTATGCAGATCGAATCTAAGTTGTAGTTAGTTAGTGTCGTGGCGAAACCTGGGTAGGCTTTTATCCAACTTTAGTTAGTAATCCAGTGGTGGAGCAAGATCAAACTGTGACGTTACTTTAAGTAAACAAGATCCATTTTTGCGTCAGCGTTAGCGAAACGTCATGCACGCCGCACAAGCATTGTACCGCCACTGGTCAAAACCATGATTAGCCAAGCTGCGCAGACGTTCAAAAAAATTGTCCGCGTCGATGGAACGTATGGAAACCTATGTAATAACGCGTATGAAGGACAGCTGCCGGCATTTCTGACATTTCAGTCTGCGATGATGACAAATAGTCCATCGTTTGTTCAGCTTTTATATGCAACTCATGTTTTACTATGCCAGTGACGTAGTGGTCCAGCCATACAACTCGCTGCTGACGCTAAAGCGCTTAACGGAAAGCGCTGACTGCGTCATGGTGCTCGACAACACAGCGCTGAACCGCATCGCTAGCGACCGCCTGCACATACAGAACCCGTCGTTTGCGCAGATCAACACGCTCGTCTCTACTATAATGAGTGCCAGTACCGCAACATTAAGGTAAAGTAGATTCTATTAATACATAATTCAAAAAAATATTTTGTCTTTTTCAGTAACATGAATGAGGCTTCCAAGCTGAGCTTCCAAGTAGTTTTAGAGTTTAACCGTTACCTTAGGCAACTTCCCTTCCCCTTTTTTTTCGTGGGGAAATTGTTATGGATACCTTCTGTATCGTCTGGGGAGAACGAAGTGTTACATATGTCGGACTCCTACCGACTATAACCCCACAGTTCCTTCTATTACCATAAGTCGGGGTCCCGGCAGATACTTGTAAATTCGCCGCACCCCAGACTGGATCGCTTCCCCTCGCTTTAACATAATATTCAGTAGCCAATACTGGGCTTCAGATGAATCTGACCAATGAAAGCAGACCAAGAAAAAAGGCGGCAATTTAAAAAAATCAAGAGCTGTTACCCTGGCTATACACTGCGTAAACGCAATTGATACTATTTATTATTCATTGCGAATTTAAGGAGTTATTGACATTGACAATTAGGATTGACATTCCCAAAATGTCTCCATTCTAAAAGTTTTGAAAATAATTCGTGGTCAGCTTTCGTTGGCCAAATTCTAACGACTTTCCGTATATTCCTTTGACGAACAATAAGTTGCAAAATACCTACATCTAATTGTGTGAAACTTTTTGTCTAGCCATAATATTTTAGTGATGGTCGGTAATTGAGTAACTCTGCGGTATCTCAGGTATCCGTCGTACATGAACAACGATCTGATCAGCCTGGTGGCGCCGCTGATACCGACCCCAAGGCTACACTTCCTCATGACAGGATACACGCCACTGTCCGCCGACCACGAATTAAATACGGTAAGCCACATAAACTTACGTCAGCCAAGATTATACGATGGAAAGCTCAAATGATTGAAGTCTTTATTTAATACTTGGTAATACATTTTTTGTTTGTGTTTTTCTATAGGCGCCAAAAATTCGAAAAACCACAGTACTCGACGTGATGCAAAGGCTACTGCAACCAAAGAATATGATGGTCTCTCTTAGTCCAGATAGAACAAATCAACACTGCTACATATCAATACTGAATATCATACAGGTAAATATCAAGCTTATTCAAACTTATATCACCCAGTCTAGACCCCAAACTAATCATCCAATAACAATCTTCGAGATCAAACAAGATATTATTAGGACATCAGTTGATCCCAGATTTTAATAAGTAGATCTTTGTCTTTGAAATCTGTCCATTGTTACCAATAATAAAATTTAATATTAATATTCAAAATTAAAATTGTAAAAATATTTACATTAGTCTTAAGTGTTGCAATGTTAGATGCCTGAATAGCTAGACAGCACACCAGTTTCTTACATAAATACTCTTGATATTTCAGGGAGAAGTAGACCCATCACAAGTGCACAAGTCTCTGCAACGAATCCGCGAGCGAAAGCTGGCGTCCTTCATCCCGTGGGGCCCCGCGTCCATACAAGTGGCTCTGTCGCGCCGCTCGCCCTACGTGCACGCCTCGCACAAAGTATCGGGGCTGCTGCTTGCCAATCACACCAACATATCATCAGTAAGTTTTACATTTCATCACGACTTTTGTTCGTCATTTTCGATATTGCCAGACATGTCTTTGGAAGTCGAACGACGACGCGCGAGTTTTCTGGACACATTTGTCCCATGGTATTTCCTAAATCTTCATCATCAGGTTTCTGGTACTTCTCTCTTTAACACGATATTTTTTATATATGTCTAGACTTTGAACAAGAGACCTTCAGCCCGGATTTAGTTTCGCCATTTATTTTTAGGGGTATAAGAAATTTCGACTCCCATCTGGCTTTACACTAATATTATAAAGACGAAAGTTTGTGTGTGTGTTTATATGTGTTTGTTACTTCTTCACGCTCAAACAGCTGGACCAATTTTGATAAAATTTTGTATGGAGTTAGCTGACACCCTGGATTAACATAGGCTACTTATTATCCCGATATTCCCACAGGATCGACACTTACGCGGGTGAAACTGCGGGACGTAACTAGTATTAAGTATATAAAAGACTAGCTTCTGCCCGCGTGATATTTAATGTTTTAACATATCTATAAGACAACGACACTAAGACACCTTAAAATATTACTAGCAACGTGCTATTAGATGCAACATGATCCTATCTTTCAAGCTGGAACCAACTATACATTCACAAAGTATCATTGATATCAGTTGGGTGGTTTCGGAGATTAGCTTGTACGAACTTAGTGACACGTGATTTTTATATAATAACTAGCGGCCCGCCCCGGCTTCGCATGGGCAGATATTGGTATTTAACAAAAAAAATACAAAATTATACATTTTAACACACTCTTGGCAGACCTTCCATGCTTAGAACACTCAAGTCTGCTTTTGACAAAAAAAAAAACAATCAAAATCATCCGTTTGGGAGCTATGATGCCGCAACAACCCACAGATAGATAGATACACACCTCCGTGATACACACGAAGACATAGATCCACAAGTCAAACTTATAATACCCCCTTTGTGTGTCGGGTACGAATAATGTGGCCTAGCTTGTAACGGCGCGGCGGCGGCGCGCGGCGTTACTATTGCATATTTTAACATGAAAAATAAAATAAACTTTTACAAAAAAAAAAAACAATCGAGTTTTAAAAAAAACTACAAAGTGAAAAATAACTTTAATTTCGGAAGTGCGTGGCAAAAACTAAAATTCAGATTCAAAGACACGCACTTCCGAAATTAAAGTTATTTTTCACTTTTTATTAGAAGTCAGTTGTTTTTTTTCACTTTTTTTGGGTCCGTTTGTAATTTATCTAAGTTACTATAGCCTAATGTCTACTACTCATCACTTTTTACAAAATATTGCTTTTCCCGATCCACAGACGTTAATTTTTGAAGAGTTCTCCTGGTAAGAACCAGCATAACTCCTCAACAACAATAAACAACCACTCACCATACGCATTGTGACGAGCATAAATTGCTTAGCAACCATATTAAAGTAACCGAATCGCAACCCGTGAAATATTTACCATTGAGCAGTTCCGAAGGCCATCTGTGGTCTTCATCATCAGCTCCACTTTACCAAATGATGATTTCCGAGAGCAAATACTCAAGTTACTTGAAAAAATACCCAAATGGCAATTGCCTACAAAATTTGAGGGTGTCCCTCTGATCTGATTTCCATGGGATCCTCTCATCAGATTCCAACTTGATGACAATGGGACCACCTCGACAGTATACCCTTTCAACGAAAAAAAGAAAAGAAAATTAAATACTTAGGTCCATAATTGACAAAGAAATCGGTGAACATACATAAAAAAAAAACAAAGTTAAACATATTATAACCTCCTCCTTTTTGGAAGTCGGTTAAAAAGTAGTTATTGTGACATAACTGTAATAGTTAGACATATTATTCTGGTATTGCGGATTTTTTTTTGTAGATATTGATGTCTATACTAATATTATAAAGAGGTAAAATTTGTTTGTATGTAGGGGGTAATCTCCGGAAGTATTGAACCAATTTTAAAAATTATTTCACTGATAGAAAGCTACATTACTCGTGAGTGCTATAGGCTATAAATTATAAAGATATCATGCATATTAGCCGAACTATCTCAATTTTTGTCTAGCCAGGCGGAAAAAATTGCTCTTACGACAGAGTTATTTGCATGCGCTGCCTTAACAGTTGTATATAATTGAAAACAATGTACGGCAACCTGGTCCGCTTTGATTAGTTCTACAAAAAAGTCCGCGACACCATATTTCTATCTTTTATATTTTAGCAGATATAATAGCTTTTATGTGTTAAAAAAAGTATTTTTCGACGTACTTACTTTTGGACGATTTTTTAAACAACAAAATATTAAAGCTTATCGAAAAAAATATTATTTTGATCACAAGAACATCATAGAGATACGATTTGCCCGAAACAGTATGTCAATTGGTTAAATAGTTTCGAAGATATTATAAAATTACTAAATCGCAAAATGCCGCCGTCCATTTAGTCCAGTAGCCAGAAGTCTATGCCCTTCGATAATTCACAAGTTTTTTATTTTCGCTGAGTGGATGAGTATAGTGATTTCAATGCTATGTACAAAAATGCTAACAGTTTAGAGTTATGCAATAGGTATTAAGTAGGTATTTCCTATTATTTCGTGTTGTAACTATGTTAGAAAATTTAAATTTAAATACTATACTGGTTCTTTGTAAGTACTATCTAAAGCATATATTAGTGAAAATGCTAACACGTAGGTACTGTGGAACAATGGCAATCTGAAAATGCCAAGTAACTCATTCAATAAAAAAATTAAGTTTCTCAAATCATTTCTTATATACTTAAAGGGATTATTTATACCTTACAACAAAAGTTCTAACAACTAAGTACTATGGCTGCACAAGTAATTGTATTTTTACTTTGCGATTAGCGAACTATTTAATTTAAGTTTATAAATATGGAGGTAGGTAGATGCCACAATGTACGGTACGTACAGAGGCCAGCACATCAACCTACCCCAATCTGTCAAATTTTCCCAATTGAATATGAACCTTATTCCTTTGTAGTAAAGTTGAAAATCTATCAAAGAAATTTGACAGATTGGGGTAACTTGATGATTGTAGACAGCATTTGTTATAGTATCAGAGACAAAAAGTGACTTCCATACGACAACTTTTTTTTTCGGGAATTTTTTTCGGGTTTCGGGATAGGTATCACTAAGTGTACATTATAGAATGATGAAACAAAAACAGGTACTTATTGAATCTAATTATTTTATTGTTTTGGTATTTTTATTTTTGTACTTAATTAAGTGATGTCCCAAAACCCGGGACAACTATCCCGGAAAAAAATGTTGTAATGGAATCTCCACTTTCTGTCTCTGTTCCTCTATCATTATAACAAGTAGCTACATAATTTGTATAATAAAATTTTAGTCCACATAATTACGATCTTGGTAGGTAGGTATTAAATTCTTTGTAATACAGGATCAACAACGTATTTTCAAAACAGATTTTTTAAACTGGAGTAGGTAATGGGATTTTGATAATTACACGTGGGCGAAGACACGGACTGGAACAGAGTAAGAGCCTACCTAGTGATTTGTGAGATGTGACAGTAATGAAATGATTTCGCGCCTCATTCAAAAGGTACGTTTGCAGTGACTGTGGTTCGGAGTGTTACCGCGCCGTGGACCGTGCTGCACGAATTGCCGCGTACCTACACCGGGCCCCAATATCCAAATTGTGACATCGGACGGTACTCATAATGGTATGGTGGTGGGTAGTTAGTTTACTTTTGCAAATAAATCAGTCTGTCGTTGACCCACGTATTTTATTGACGTTACATTGGCGACGAGGATGGGATTTGTACAATTTCTTTTTTAATTTCCGTGGATTCGTTTCTATTTCGCGTGTGTCAAGATGCCTATTGGTAAAATTGAACCTTTTAATTTAAGCTCGAAACAGTGGCCGGCTTATATTCGTCGGATAAACCAGTACGTACGGCTTAACGAAATCGACGATGAATTGAAAGTACCTATGTTAATAACGGTCGTGGGGGAAGAAACGTATGCGCTGATGTGCGATCTGTGTTCACCTAGTTTTCCGGAAGACAAAACATATGACGAACTAGTGAAATTAGTTACGGAACATTTAGAACCCCAACGATCGGAGATAGCCGAGCGCCACGTATTCAGGTTGCGCCGACAGCGTGCGAGCGAGTCCCTCACGGAATACCTACAGGCATTGAAACACCTGGCGTCTACGTGCAGTTTCGGAAAGTGCAAGTTATGTTCGACGCTTGAAGAAAATTTGCGCGATCAGTTCGTGTCCGGGCTGACAAGTGACGTAATGCGATCGAGAATCTTCGCGGAAAAAAAAGTTCAGTATAAAGAGGCAGTGGAGCTAGCGCTGGCTCTTGAGGCAGCGGAGAAGCATGCCGAGGTGAGCGGTACCACGACGACGGCGGCGGCGGACTCAGTAAAGCCGGCAGGCGGCGGCGAGGCGGGCGAAGGCCTGCATTACGCACGCGGCGGACGAATGCGCCAGCGCGGGCCGCAACGGGCGTTCGGCGGCGCCGGCGGCGCGAGCGGCGCAGGCGACGGAATAGCGGTGGCAGCAGCAGGCGCGGCAGGCGCAGACAGCGCGCGGGCCTGCTGGCGCTGTGGCAAGCCTGCCGAGAGGTGTCGGTTTAAAAATTACAGTTGTGATGAGTGCGGTAAAAAGGGGCACCTAAAAGTGATGTGCAAACAAGTGCGTGGTAGTGGCGGTCGGCATAACTATGTGAGTGACGAATCGGGGGATGGTATTTTCAACTTAAATGTGACAGCTCGAGGTAACAAACCATTTTTTATTAAACTGTCTGTTGATAACATTAATATGGAATGTGAAGTGGACACAGGTAGTCGTATATCAGCAATAAGTGAGGTTATGTATCAAAGTAGCTTTTCGCATAAAAAGATTGAACCGGATAACTTAGTTTTACGTGGTTACTCAGGTTCTAGAATAGAATCACTCGGTTACATTGAGGTAGATGTTTGTTTGGGCGAATTTAAAGCTAAATCACTACGACTATACATTATTAAGGGCGGGGCGCAGATTAGATTTCTTTTCCAGTATCGGAATTGTGAACACGCAACGACAGGTGTCTCGCCAGCAGTGGCGCTCCAAGGGCGGCGTTTGCGTAGCCGACTGGATGCACTAGGGCCGGATGTAGCCGCAGCGGTGCGCGAGAAGCAAGAGCGTCAGGTCACCCGCGCTTCGGGGGCCGATAGAGAATTCCGGGTTGGGGATGCAGTAATTGCTCGCGATTACACGGCGAGGGGGGACAAGTGGACCGAAGCCACAGTTATAAAAAAAAACAGGGCCGGTTTCATACAAAGTTAGTTTAGGTAACGGGGTTGAGTGGCGTAGACATGCCGACCAAATTATTTCAGAAAGTACCAAAAATAGGTATTCATTATCACGCATGAGGGACGTGGTCGTAGCAGAGCCTAAGGGCTCTGAGGCAGCTAAACCGGGGGTCGATAGCGGGGCCGAAGGTGAGATGTTTGAGGACGCATTCAATGAGGATGGTGATACTAAGGACACGCCGCTGGAAGAGTCAAAGTCGACGCCGGTTCGACCCGAACGGTTGACGTCGTCGGTACCTCCACCACCACTGGGCGCGTCTGCTCGGGCACTGCGTGCGTTCAACCGGGCTAGACAAGCTGGCAATAATGTGCCACAATAGTTTATTAGTTATAGGACATTGTTAGTTTAAGATGTATCGGTTGTGATTAGTAGACTTGATGAGGAGATATGTGACATCGGACGGTACTCATAATGGTATGGTGGTGGGTAGTTAGTTTACTTTTGCAAATAAATCAGTCTGTCGTTGACCCACGTATTTTATTGACGTTACACAAATAATATTTTATTTATTAAACAAAAGGCATAGCATGTTATATGTTGAAACTTTTGTATGGTAGCAGAGCCAGCGGCGTTAGGTACATCCCCGATCGGAGCGGGCGGGCGGACGGGGGAGTGTTCCTACTCAGTAGCGATCGCACGCGCCGTACCTACGCGGCTCGTTAGTAGAGTAGTTATTATATATATACCTACCTACCAAGATCGTAATTAAGTATGTGGACTAAAATTTTATTATACAAATTATGTAGCTACTTGTTATAATGATAGAGGAACAGAGACAGAAAGTGGAGATTCCATTACAAAATTTTTTTCCGGGATAGTTGTCCCGGGTTTTGGGACATCACTTAATTAAGTACAAAAATAATTACACCAAAACAATAAAATAATTAGATTCAATAAGTACCTGTTTTTGTTTCATCATCTTTAATGTACACTTAGTGATACCTATCCCGAAACCCGAAAAAATTTCCCGGAAAAAAAAGTTGTCGTATGGAAGTCACTTTTTGTCAGATCGGAGTAGGTAGACAGCATTTGTTATAGTAATAACAAATGCTGTCTACCTACTCCGATCTGTCAAAAAGATGGTGCTTTTAAATTTTCATTGAACACAACCACCATTTCATTGAAACATTCACAATAAGATTCGACATTGAAATAAATCTTTTTTACAGTTCGTTCAACCGATTTTTACTTCTATTGCGTTGGTGGCATGACAAATGGCAGCTGCAATAACAGTTGGTATTATAATCATGTTTTTGCTTTTAATGCCATCCTTATGCCTATGGAATAGAAGTAAAAATCGGTTGAACGGACTGTAAAGTTTTGTTTAAATGTCTAATCTTATTGTAAATGGAATATAGCTCCTTTGGGTGCATTTGTGACTAATTTACAGTTGCACTTTTTAGTATGGCGGCCATCACTCTGTTTTTAGTATGTACTGCTCTGAAGTATTACACTACCCATAGACTTATAAAAAAAAATGGACTCCGCGCCATGCATATCGACAGTGAAGCACCGTACCGATCTGTGTGCGTGATTGACGATTGACGCTGTCGTGTCACGTAATGGCGGCCGGTCGGCATACTACGATGTAAATGTGAGCGTGAGGCGTGTTTGTTGTACAAACGGTCCGCTATATTTACTGTGCTTCACTTTCGATATGCGTGGCGCGGAGTCCATCTTTTTTATAAGTCTATGTACAGAGGCTAGCACATCAAGTTACCCCAATCTGTCAAATTTCTTTGATAGATTTTCAACTTTACTACAAAGGAATAAGGTTCATATTCAATTGGGAAAATTTGACAGATTGGGGTAGGTTGATGTGCTGGCCTCTGTACGTACCGTACATTGTGGCATCTACCTACCTCCATATTTATAAACTTAAATTCAATATTTCGCTAATCGCAAAGTAAAAATACAATTACTTGTGCAGCCATAGTACTTAGTTGTTAGAACTTTTGTTGTAAGGTATAACTAATCCCTTTAAGTATATAAGAAATGATTTGAGAAACTTAAATTTTTTATTGAATGAGTTACTTGGCATTTTCAGATTGCCATTGTTCCACAGTACCTACGTGTTAGCATTTTCACTAATATATGATTTAGATAGTACTTACAAAGAACCAGTATAGTATTTAAATTTAAATTTTCTAACATAGTTACAACACGAAATAATAGGAAATACCTACTTAATACCTATTGCATAACTCTAAACTGTTAGTATTTTTGTACATAGCATTGAAATCACTATACTTATCCACACAGCGAAAATAAAAAACTTGTGAATTATCGAAGGGCATAGACTTCTCGCTACTGGACTAATGTTAGCAGAGCCAGCGGCGTTAGGTACATCTCCGATCGGAGCTTTGGAGTGTTGCTACTCAGTAGCGATCGCACGCGCCGTACCTACGCGGCTCGTTAGTAGAAATAGTTATTTGCAATTTAAACAAAAGCCATAATATGAATTTGTTGAAACTTTTGTATGGTAGCAGAGTTTATTATTACGAATATGTGGGCGCAAATTTATAAACTTAAATTCAATATTTCGCTAATCGCAAAGTAAAAATACAATTACTTGTGCAGCCATAGTACTTAGTTGTTAGAACTTTTGTTTTAAGGTATAAATAATCCTTTTAGGTACATAATAAATGATTTGAAAAACTTAAATTTTTTATTGAATGAGTTACGGGACATTTTCAGATTTCCATTGTTCCACAGTACCTACGTGTTAGCATTTTCACTAATATATGCTTTAGATAGTACTTACAAAGAACCAGTATAGTATTTAAATTTAAATTTTCTAACATAGTTACAACACGAAATAATAGGAAATACCTACTTAATACCTATTGCATAACTCTAAACTGTTAGCATTTTTGTACATAGCATTGAAATCACTATACTTATCCACACAGCGAAAATAAAAAACTTGTGAATTATCGAAGGTTTTGTGGGAAAAATATTGTATCCCTACTGGACTAATTCACGAACCGCATTAGAACATGCTTTGTACGGACGTTTTATTCATTTATTTACCCATAAATGGCGTTGTGCAATTACGTCATTTTTCTGAATCGCGGTGTTAAGATTTTCGGAGGATTAATGACCCTCTCCTCCAGTTATTATTTAACTTTCGTCGTTAGGTATGTGTGTTGTACGCGGTTGGTTGGATGTCGTTGTTGGTCTTTAAAATTGTTTTGGTTGCTCGGTTTCTTAAAACACAAACACTATCTACTTCGTTCTCATTCTTCGAGTTCGAAGCTGTGGTATTTCTGTTTTTGGGATATCGGACAGTTTCAGCGATTGTTTATCATGCCTAAAAGGAAATCACAATTTTCCCGTCAGACATCCCAGACAAGAGCAGCTCGAGTACGCCGTACGGAAGAGTCTGCTCTTGAAAATCATCAGCCCCTCTCGAGGAATAGAGAAAATATTTCGCAACCACGCGCTGGGAAATCTAGCTCCGAGCGTCGAGCGTTCACAGCGGCTTGCTAACCAAAGCTGGAGAACATCGCAGGTCCGTGCTCGGGAATCTAGCGCTGAACGTGCGCAGCGTCCAAATGATTTAAGGCAGCATGTCTCTGCAACAAGGGATAGGGATTCTAGCGCTGAGCGTTCGTAGCGGCTCGCTAGCCAAAGCGCGAGAACATCGCAGGCCCGTGCTCGGGAATCTAGCGCTGAACGTGCGCAGCGTCTAAATGATTTAAGGCAGCATGTCTCTGCAACAAGGGATAGGGAGTCTAGCGCTGAGCGTTTGCAGCGGCTCGCTAGCCAAAGCGCGAGAACATCGCAGGCCCGTGCTCGGGAATCTAGCGCTGAACGTGCGCAGCGTCTAAATGATTTAAGGCAGCATGTCTCTGCAACAAGGGATAGGGAGTCTAGCGCTGAGCGTTTGCAGCGGCTCGCTAGCCAAAGCGCGAGAACATCGCAGGCCCGTGCTCGGGAATCTAGCGCTGAACGTGCGCAGCGTCTAAATGATTTAAGGCAGCATGTCTCTGCAACAAGGGATAGGGAGTCTAGCGCTGAGCGTTCACAGCGGCTTGCTAACCAAAGCTGGAGAACATCGCAGACCCGTGCTCGGGAATCTATCGCTGAACGTGCGCAGCGTCTCAATGATTTAAGGCATCATGTCTCTGCAACAAGGGATAGGGAGTCTAGCGCTGAGCGCCCCGATAATATAGCCAAAGTGGCATGTAATTTATACATACATACATACATATGCAATAAAAACAAAACCCTCCTTTTGGCAGTCAGGAAATAAATCATAGCACTCAGTACTAACCGAACCACACTCATACTTTCATCACAAGTTAAAATGTTTACCGCCCAACGAAGTGGGCGCGGGTCAGCTAGTCTTCTATAAAACTGTATCTAGTACATCACTTTGCTCTATTGTCAATAGTTTCCGCAGCGTACGCGATATATGGATTTATTTCACACCATGGGGTTACATTATCGAAGTTTTCATACGAATCCCTAACTTTTTTGAAAATATTCTATCGTCTATGTTCATCAGGGATAATGTAGGATTCTAATGGTGAAAGAATTTTTCAAATCGGGTCCAGTTGTTTCGGAGCCTATTAAATTCAAACAAACGAATCGTTCTTCTTTATAATATTATATTATAGTGTAGATTTATTTTAGTATAGATGAGGTGTAAAAGTGAATCCGATTTTCTATTTACAGAATAATAAATAATTTCATTTCAGCCTTTTGTTTTCAACATTTGGTTGGTCTTGCCCCTGTTTATAACCTACATTTCTCTGTGCAGTTGTTCGACAGATGTCTGCAACAGTTTGACAAGCTGCGCAAGCGCGAGGCTTTCTTGGAGGTGTTCCGCAAGGAGCCGATGTTCAAGGAATCGCTGGAGGAGTTCGACGAATCTCGCGGCGTGGTTGACGACCTCGTGCAGGAGTACCAGGCAGCCGCGACCCCCGACTATGTGCATTGGAATCCAGGTATGAACAATTTTCTAAAATATTCTCCTCGTTTTTAGTTCACTTTGTATTACTTATTATTTTATACAAATTGCGATATTATCAAGTTTGGAAAGGGCATTCTCCATTCACTAAAGTCTTGAGTTCTCTGAGTGATCAAACTTCCATTACAAGTTGTTTTTTTTTTGTTTTTTAGAGAGCAGTCAAATATAACACCCATGAACTACATGAAGATGGGAAATGAATACATGTTAACAGGACAGGATCGGACGCATTGTGAAAGGGATTCTAAAGGAGATGTCGGACGAAGTTATGATGATGTACCTACCCTCAGCTGTTAATTTAAGTTTTTGTTTTAACAAGTGCCATTTATTATTGTATTCTTTAATCTCATTTTGTTAACATTGTTTACTCGAATATGTTATGAAGGTATAGCCCCTACCTAAAACACGCACAGTCTAAATAAAATAAATAAAACGCTTTTTTTTACCAAGAATTTATTTTATATTTAATAGTAGCTATCTTTACAACATTCCCTTCATCTTTACCATACACATATCACTCTCGTGCGAACGTTATCCATGTGGTTTGTACGTCCTGGCTATTGACACGCAATACAGAATGCTTAACTATCTATTTTATAGACGAACATCGATATTACGCGAGTTAAAGTTGAAACAGCGAATGTCGGAGACAATCACATCGTGTATGAGTTTAGCCGCATTCTAGGAGCTTAGCAGTGAAAGCATTTACTTTAGATTCTTAACCGTATATTAACTCAAGCTATAGAGCTAGCATTGGACGCGATACGGGGCCACAGATCCGCGCACTCTTTAGTCACAAGTCCAGTAATAGCAGAGCCCGTCATCTTGCCCTTGTTATTTTCTATGACGCCTGCGTTATCTTCGAAGTCTATGACAAAACCCCATCCCGCCTTCTGAATGATTACCGTTGTCTGATCACCACTGCAGGCGTTACCCTATTCCTTAGTTCAGGTTTGCCCTTCTTGACGGTGGCGGTGATCATGTCTCGTGATCCGGCAGCGGGAAGTCTGTTCAGGGGACCCTTGATACCCTGCACGGCGATCACATACAGGTTCTTTGCTTCTGTGTTGTCTGCGCAGTTGATGACGGCTCCTACTAGGAGACCCAAAGAGACGCGGATCTTCGCTCCCGCGGAACCACCACGTCCTCTTTTAGAAAATTTGTTGTGTCAATATTTCGAGAGATTGAGTAACTATTTAATTTCTAGGCTCCCAAAATGTACTAAACATTTTATATAATATAAAAATTGCACAAATGAGCTACATTTATAAAAATAAAACCCTTGCACAAATGGCTTCTATGCTCATATCTCGTGTTTAGCGCACTAGAGAGAAGATCGCAAGTCCATTGCCTTATTTTAATTCTTATTCATGTACTTTTTATTTACCCTCTTAATTACTCAGTACTATGGCATATATACAGATTTTCTACTGCCATCACATTGAAAGATTATGGGAAAAACAATTATGTGAATACATTAATACACCATGAGTAACGTTTATTTCTAAACTATCACATGGATTAATTTGCTTTATCCTCGTATTATCTGAAACCTACATTACTGGTGTAAGGATAGTGACGAAAATAGTTGCTATAATGATGGCCAAATCGCGGTATCAACTGGTTTCGATGAACCTAACATTCAACAACTACAAATAATAGGAATAATTATTAGTTTTACAATGTTTAAAGTAATCAATTGCAACCAGTTGCGCAGCGACTCACATGGGCTGGTTCCGTTGTAATGATCACTGGAAAGTCATAAATGATAACAGCTGCTGTTTATAACGTCGGCTGGCGTTAAGTCGCTATGTCTGAAGGGCGTGACTACTACAGGCTGTTTGCTTGCTTTTTGGACTGCTCTATTCGTTGCCGAGCTGACATTTAACCTTAACTAAAGATACAAAAAACTAATGTGCATGATCACTTGTACTACTAAACTAACAACATGTGACTTCATTTTGGACACCGGCGTATGCTAGCCATGATTTCTGTAAATGCTCAAGAACAGACATTGCGAGGAATTATGAGGCGTGGAGGCGTGTTCGCTGTACCTAAATTCTGGGGATGAAAACAAATGAAAAATTACGACATGTTGAAGTGAGTGCGGCGCAACATGTCTCGATATAACCCCGTGATTCCCTTGTAAACTAACCCAAGCTATTTAAATATATTGAGTCTACAGTCTATGGCTAGTGATGCAACATAGAAACATAATATAGGACAGTTTAATGAGAAATTATATCACACGGATCCATGACACACCACACTAACCTAATTTTTTATACACCAATATAACAGTTGTTCTTATAAAAGTTTTGTTTAAATTTCAACACAGACTAATTACGAATCACAATGTCGATATTAAAACAACAAGGTGCTCAGAAAAATGTTACGTGATTAAAAATTATATATGTAAAAGCGATGCGTAAGAGCCACGCGTTACTAGCAAAATAAAAATGTGCCCAAAAAGACAATGACACATCCTACAATCGATTATACATACAGAACAGAGAATAAAATGTATGAGATTGAAAAGCTATGTGATGAAATGATGTCTTTCTCATACAATTTAATTCTCTGTTACTGGAATTTAGGGCTCACCAGGGAAACAGCATATTATAGTTATGTTAGCGCCCATATTTTAAATGGAGCTTTGACTGGGAACATGCATATAGTATGCAGTTACATTGTAAGTTAGGAAATCAGTAGACAACTAATGGATACTATTTGCGTAGTGAAGCCATAACTCTAATGATTGTAGAAGAGGACATTGTACAGACCTTGTGGAATATTAGTTAGTGACACGGCCTAATGTCAACAACGGGCACTGTGGGCTAGGAAGTCTGACTGGGCGCCGAGAACTTGGGCTGGATGATGGACGTCTTGCGCAGCGGGACGGTCTCGGGCGTGGGGATGGCGTCGCCCGTGGGCAGCTTAGCAGGAGCAGCCGGCGCCTTGAAAGGCTGGGACAGGTTACCCGGCCGCTGCTTCGCCATTTGATAGTCGCCAGAATCGAAGAACTTTTGCTGAAATTGAAATCATCATGTCTATCAACCAGTGGCCGTTAGAGAGTACCTTCATAGAGAGACGGTCATGGCTAAAACATACGCTCATCTTTACCAAAAAAAATCTATTGCACTGAAAGGAATACGCCACAAAAGGTCATGCGGAAGTGGTCAAAAATGGATACCTGTTTAGAATTAATCAATATAAAGCAATTACACTGACCCCCTTAGCTAGCCTCTTCTGCAGGAAAGCCGAGTGTCCCCCAGGTCCTCTCCCCATCATTGCATTTGGGAACTTCGCCTTCAATTTTGCTTCCTCTAACTTCTCCAACTCTTTTGGCTGTAACAATATCACATGGCAAGTTAAACGATTGCGAATTAGCCAACGGATTATGGTAAAATGATAGGAGTGCAGGGCGCTGTCAGCTAGGAGCAATATGTTGATCTGTAGGTTTACAAAGTGTTTGTGGGTTGTAAAAACCACTCTGTTTAGGGCACACTGCCAAGCTTTAACACCTGCATTCTACCTGCGGTCGACTACACGCAAAGGGCTTACAGCGTCTGTTGTGTCCAATACAACAACGCGTACAGGGCGCTGTTGGGTTTGCCACGACACTGTAACGCAACAGAGTGTGTCACCTCCCTGATGGGGCAAATGCGGGGCAGCACAGCACCAACAGCCTTTTGGTCACATGTAGCCATTAGGACGGAAGGTCAAATACTTAAAGACACTGGGCCAGGATGCAAAGACCGCAGTTTTCTAATAATGTATTATGTAAAATTTATTATTATTGATTTTTACATTCTCATTCAGTAATACCAATATCTGCCAAATGTATGTACTATCATTGGAGTTAAAGTTTTTATATAAATGTAGCCTTCACAAGTGGCTTTACTTAGATGTTTGTTCTGACAATCCTGAGAGTAACGGTGGAGTTTCTTGCCCATTCTTCTCCATACGAAAACTACCTTTTGGAAGGGGTGACTAGAATCAATTCTATTTCATTGTAATTTTTGACGTTCAAAAGTGCCTTTTATGTGCCTATTTGAAATAAATGCTTTGACTTTGACTTTGTGCAATCTGCCCCTATCATCTTGCTGACTACTGAAAATTGTGTGAGAGAACATTTTTACCACTCCATGAGTTGTTGCCTTATTTTGTTCCCGTATAAGAGAGGAATGTAAATCTATACATATAACAAAATAGTAATGAATTAAAAAAAGTAATTGCTATGAGGTGTAAAAATATAGTTTTTAATATTAATGTCCGTTTGTCTGCATGAATGTTATGGATTGGTGGCGTAAAAACGGCTGAACGGATTTGCACAAAAGGCACTCTGATAGTTTATTAACCGGATTAACACATTCCTGTGGGTTTTTGTCCGAAATGAATGCGGGCGAAGCTGCAGGCAAAAGCTAGTCATCATAATGATCATGTGGATTATGTTTTATAAGACAGTGGCTAATGGTTGTAAAAGCAAGATTATTTATTCCTTGAGTCAGGTAAGATGTTTGCACAATAAAGCATGTTCCCAGCATGTTAGTGATGATAATCCAACTTCCAAATATCATAGATAGGTATTTCTTTGTTCCGCAATACTGAGAATGAATATAATATGTTTCAATATTGTATAATAAAACTCACTTAATTTTATCTTCATTTGAATCTAACATGTCTCTTTACAGGATGTTTTACCAGTTGTAACCCAAGAACATAAATCCACATGAGAAACTATAGAAATGTTATTGTGGCATATGAGAGTTAACAAAATAGCCTCTGCTGAAGGTAGATTCCAATTTTATAGTAGTGGCTCCATGGTTTTATTTATTGATGATTCTTCAATGTCAAGGTTGAAGGAAACAAAGTGTATTGGCTGAGGTTGAATGGCTAAACTGCCTTTAGTACGGTTTAATAAAGGACAACACAATATACTATTAATAATCATAAACAAATAAAAGTTAAACAAAACCTTTTCTATGAATAGTCTGGTATGAGTGCCAATTCAGACAGAATTTTATTTTATTTCACAAGGGAAAACAAACAGTAGTATATTAAAAAAAAACAGAAAATATTTAACAAATATACTACCTATGTTGTTTTTGATACTATAGTTGTTTGCCTTATGAATAGAATTAAACGATGATGATGCAAAATTAATCTTATCAGGGACTACCTGGTATAGCAATAGATTGTTATGTAAGTATTTTTGTCTAATTAATATTGATACATTAAGTGGATCGCTTAGGTTAACGTAAAAAAGTAAAGTACTAGTACTTACATCCTTTGGAGGCTCAGGCTGATCAGGTGAATCACTCATTTTGGCAACTGCAAAAAGGAGGTATAGAGATAATTATGATTACATATTGCGTCTAGAACATACACTGGTTCGTTTAATAAACGGGTTATCAGTGCAAGTAACCTACTAGATGATTGTTAAAACAAATTGTTTTGTTTACCCTTCAATTATAAACAAAACCAAATAACAACTTGCTCAATTATAGACGGATCGGGTTCAGTTTGGAACCCTGGAAAAACCTAAGCAAACGGTTTATTCTATTTACTTACTACAATACAAACTACATGTAAAACACATGGTTTGGTTTGCCGCAAAAACAATGAATTTGTAAGTTTGTAAGGTAATTCAATAACGTTCCGTCAAAGGAAAGTTGTTTACCTTGAAATTATTCTTCAAAAATCAACAGCAATGCAGTGATTACACGATTCGATTACAAATACAGCAATTACTATGTGATTACACTAGCACAATCGATTTTTAAATCAAAATTATCAACAAATCACAAATTCTCGTGAATTCGTAACGTTAAAAATGGCGTTTTCAAAAAATGTTGCCACTGGTGTATTTTTAAAATTCTACTATACATTCTAAGTAAGAAAATAAAGTTCGTAGGTTGTCGTTCACTCGTTCTTGATCATTCGCGTATTCGTTGACAACACAATACTTGCTTGCACAAGACGTAATAGAAATACGAACGAAGAAAGATTAATTTCTCGGGTCCGGTTTGATTGGTGTGGATTTCGAATAATTCGAATTACAGTATTTAAATCAATATTCAGCCAGCTTAAAGGTACGACCCATAAATGAAAATAACAATAGTCCGACCACTGGGTCCAAGACTCCTAACAAAATAAAATACTTATTCACACAGGTTATTCCCCTCTACGTCTAGAGAGGACCCTGAACTATTTGGCTCATCATTCTCCTGCCCTTATCCCAATTTATTTGGGGTCGGCGCAACATGTCTTTTTCTTCCATACTTCTCTATTAGTCGTCATCTTGGTAGTCACCCCCTTACTACCCATATCATCATTTACACTGTCCATCCATCGTTTCTTTGCAGTTTGTCTTCCCCTACTCTTATAGCTATAGCCAACGACATTCATACTCAAAACTCTCCTCACGACATTTTCCTCATTTCTCCGTAACCGTAACACATGCCCATACCATGACAAAATCCCTGAACTATTGGGCTGCGTTCAGTTATTACTGCACTCGCTCACTAAAAACAGCGCACAAAGCGCTCTGCTGCAGCTGCAGGGCAGTCAACGACAACGCGCAGGTATTTACTTTCCGTACTGCATAGCTATTTATTTATTTATTTATTTATTTTAGGATCTCCAACATAAGATATACACTAAACATTATATAGTTAAAGGACGACTATTCACAAAGCTACGACACGGTTTGGTACCGTATCGAATGTCAATGTTATCGACGAAATCCTATAAAGATAATTGAGAACTACACGGAAGACAAGGCGGTATGGTCGAAAGACTATAGCCTGCCCTTTAAGCGAATTAAAAAAAAAAATTGAAAATGAAAAATAAGTTTTTTTTTACAGAAAAATGGTTGTATGTATTTTATCGGCATTCAAACAAATTATTATTTGCTCATTTTCATTTTATAAAACGTGGTACCTAATATTGAAAATTCATATTTTCAAAAAATAGTGTCATTGGAGCAGCGGCAGATGCTCTTTGCATTCATGCAAGGGCATGAGGACCTTGCCCGGAGCCGTGTTTTGACACTTATTGCTTAGATTATTCTTTTTTAAACAATATTTTGTTTTTCGATAACACTTCCGACAGCAAATAACTGTCGGAAGAATTGATGTCTTCATACCGTATATGAACTGTCAAAATTGTACGGTTTCGGATTTGTGAATAGCGATTATAGCTCAAACTTCGATCAACAGTTGGTATTGTTGATCGAAGAGCTCAAAACATCAAAACAAGATTCAGAAAAATAATTAATCCAGATTTCCAGGTTTGACAGAAAGTTGAAGTTTACAAAGCAAGTTTAATAGAAATCAGGTAAATTTTATTTATTAATAAAATCATTGCTTACTGTCTTTTATTTGTTAATAGTTACTGAATGCATAATCTATAGTTGTCCATAGTGAAATACTCAATAAAAATCATTTATGTACCACTTAAAATTTTCTACCACGAATATCTATTTACTACCATTTTGTAGCGTTCCCCGTATACACACCTAAAAAAAAAACCCTTCCACACGGATCTGTGAATTGCGTTTTGCCGGTCCTTCGGTTCAGAAATCTCGAACAAGTGTCATTGTCGATACGATAGTGAATCGTATGTTTGTGAATAGCTATGGCTTTCCGTTCGTTGTCGAGAGAAACGCACATTTATATAGTGAACGAAAATAAATTGCGTTCACTGACTTTGGAACGCACCTTGACTGGCATTGACTGACAGTAGTGACAGTCTGACACTGACAGTGACAGTATTTTATTTTGGCTTGGCTTGGCTGGCTTGGCATTTTGTTGTTTGTTCATTTCATTCATGTTTGTTGGCGCCGTTGGCGCTTGGCGCAATTAAAATAAAAATATAATTCAAAATGGAAGTAGATACTGATATGATCGAAAACGATCAAGAGGATAAGGACGGTGCTATCGTCAACATACATGTTCGCAACTTTTTTTGTCATGACAATTTGGAAGTAAATCTAAACAGAAACGTAAATTTTATTGTTGGTCGCAACGGAAGTGGGAAAAGTGCAATTTTGACTGCTTTAGTTGTCGGCTTAGGTGGAAGAGCGTCTGCTACAAACCGCGGAAGTAATCTACGCTGTAAGTTGCAAGTTGGTTCTTCATCCTGCCCTTGCCCCATGTTACTTGGGGTCGGCGCAAAATGTACCTCCGTAATGTATTATAACTCCACCCCTGAGACGATCCTGTGACCTGTTTTTCTCTTTTATTCACTCAGTCCTGTCACCATCAGTTTATAACTTTAAAAGTGTTCAGATCTAAACACTTTATTACATTTGCCACACTTTAACTTTTTGTAACTTTGGTCTGGGTTTTCATAATTTTAAACTTCCGACTACTAAATACTCTACTCTCAGCTACTCTTCCATTGTTGTCATGCTGTTATTTTTTATAAAAATTGTATGTCAATCCGTTTGGTTCAAGTTTGTAACACGAGTTTGTTGTTCCAGCATTTATAAAAAAAGGTGCCAACTCTGCGACGATTGAGATAAAAATCAAGAACAGTGGTCCTATGGCATACAAACACCAAATTTATGGCGACTACATAACTGTTGTAAGGCATATCAATGCTTCAGGAGGTTCCAATTACAAAATTAAAACTGCTTCTGGTATGTACCTACATTTTATTCATATTTATCTGTTTGAAAGATGTTTATTCTTACTTCCTTCCCTGTTATGATGAGGCTTTATCTCTAGCAATTTCTAGGAATGGCACAGGCTAATGTCAACATTACATGTTATCTTTAGAAATAAGATGTGAGGTCACCAGAATAATTAAATGTATCAAATAAGGAAAGTCCTAAAACTTTTGAAAACAGAACATGTTGAAATGTATGAAACAAAAGTACCTATCATTATTCCATATGCGCCAAATCAAAGATTTACAAAAGACAACAGTCATTTTATTATGTCTTAGATTGAGACCCACAAGTGGTTAAAACAAACTAATCACACTATAATATCACACCTAATATTATAAAGGCGAAAGTTTGTGAGTGTGTGTGTGTGTGTTTATATGTTTGTTAATTCTAAATGCTCAAACGGCGGAACCAATTTTGATAAAATTTTGTATGGAGGTAGCTGACACCCTGGATTAACATATAGGCTATTTTTCATCCCGATATTCCGACGGGATCAACACTTAAGCGGGTGAAACCGCGGGGCCCTGCAAGTACAATATAATTTACAAGTATATAACTATTTATAGGAGATAATGTCATCAATCATCATTAAATGGGTCCTTAATCTTATTTTTCTTTGCATTCCACTTTACCTTTAATGTCATCGTTTTTTTGAAGAAAATGCAGAACCAATGACACCAACTTCTGAAATTAAAGTTATTTTTTACTTTGTAGTGTTTTTGTTGGAAGTTGTTTTTTTTTTTTTTTAAGTTTTTGATGGAAATTCTTCCTATGGTGCCGCAAACACGCCGCGATTGTTATAGTAAATTTTTCCTGTGGTGCCGCAAACACGTCTCTCGTGTTTTTCGCTATTTGTGAAAGTGCTTGACGAGCCCACGCAAGCATTCGCCCCAAAGGGGCGCTATGTACTATGGGCAGCTGATGTTTCTCTCATTGGGGTAACTTCTCAAGCCGTGAAAGCCTTTTTAGAAAAAATCTGGCACGTCACACATGGGCCCCCTTTTCTAGGATGACTACAGGTTTTAAAACTATGTTTATGCCTATTTTTGAGTTCAAGACTGTTTGGTCGACGACCAGGAAGACCATGTGATACACACGCTCATTCCGCCTCGCTATCGCGCCGTATGTCGATTAGCTAGCATGTCGGCTCGTGTGCAGGCATACATAATGTGTAGGTATATTGTCTAGTTTCAAGGATACAACTATGTCGATAATGTGACGCGGCACTCACCGTAAATGTTTTGTATATAATTCTAATTAATATATCGTCACTGATCGTCGATATTTTAAAACTTATGTAGATGGCGCCGACATTTCCTAGCTTACTGATCCATCAGAAGAAATGCCGAAACAAACTTAGAGGTTGTGGTCTCTTTAAGACCAAACATTATATTATTAAAATACATATAATCTTGAAATTTCTCGATATTGGGCTCCCGGACCTTTGGAAGGCGCACGAGGGGCCGAAGCCAACTCGCAGAGGCCCGTTAGACGTTTTAATGAAATGAGTCACCATCCGACAATCATCCCTGCTCGCACTATGCAAGTGCACCCAAGGACAACCCCCAGATGGTGTAGGATTATTGCAGGATATGGAAACAAAGATATTGTATTATGGGTTTGGGTGGCTAAAGTGAAGTGAACTGGTTATCTAGGACTATGGAAAGTCTTTGGCTCCTCCCTGACCAAAGATACATGTTATAAGTCTAAGTTGTCCCCTGTAGGTCATAGACCATCCTTTCCTTAATAGTGGTTAATATAGAAAATTATTTATTTTTCAGGTGAAATTGCATCAACGAAATTCGAGGAAGTGAACGCAATAACTGTCGCGCATGACATACAAGTAGACAATCCTATTTCAGTACTAAACCAGGATGACGCTAGAAGTTTTCATGCTTCAGACGCTAAGAAGAAATACACCCTGTTCCGTAAGGCGACTAATTTGGACAAGATGGAAAACAATTACAATATTGGCCTTGAGAACTGTAAGAAAGCTGCCACTACAAGAAAAAGAAAACAAGAAGTAAGTTATTTAGTTCAGTTAGATGATTATTTTACTTTATGTTACGGTTGCTACTTGTACTTTACGCTTTCATGACTTAACGTACATTCAAGAAATAGCGCAAGCGTTTATTCTGTCGCATGTCGATCTTAATAATAAAAAAAACGGCCAGTTGACGTCGATACTTGTACCTTTATGTAACTTTTACAGCTTTCACGTCTCTAAGCAATATTTGACTTTTTCAGGCTTGTCGAGGATTAGAAGAAGAGTACAAAAAGTGGAAAACCAGACATGATCAGTTACGATCGCACGTTCAGATCAAAGCAGAGAAGAAGTCTCTACAGAACGAGTACTACTGGAGTGAGATAGCGGAGTTAGAGCGAGAGGCGAATAAGATTCAAGAACAATATGACAAACAGACGGCCAAGATGGACAAACTGAGAGACAAACTCAGCAAGATGGCAGAGAACTATGGAAGCAATACCAGCGCGATTGAGTGAGTCAAGCTAGGAAAACTTTTTTAATCTTAGAAATATGTTCTTGTGTGAAAGATTAGCCCACTCCCTTTCGAAGAGACTCCTCTCTTTAAAAAAAAAAAAAATATCTATAACTTTCTCACTGTTGGGACACAGGCCTCCGCCTGTGTCCCAACAGTGAGAAAATTATAGATATTTTTTAACATACAAACATTCACTCGCCCACTGACTTCAGAACAAATAAATAAAAGATAAACATTCCAATCATGAACTCATTATTTACCGTTTGTTAACTCACATTGCGTCCTTCGCTTCGCAAGTCAACAGTACTCCAGGACAGAGGGAAAGAAATGGAGAGAAAAGTCTCTCCATTATTTTCCTCTTCCCTTTTTAGGGTTACTCAACAAGGAACCTTTCTAGTTTCGCCATGTCCGTCCGTCTGTCCGCGGCTTAGCTCAGATTCTCTATAGTACTAGAAAGCTGTAATTTGACATGGGTATACATATCAGTCCTACAAAGTGGTCAAATAAAACCTTGAAAAATATTTTATTGCGGTACTTACCTCCCCTACGAGTAAAGTGTCTCGTCTAACCCATGGTGTGGTGTGGTTGGATAGACTGGTCCAAAATGTTGCGGGTATGTGAAAACCATTTTTCGATTCAGAGATCCGTTTGCAAAATATTAAACTTTAGAGTCACGTGTTAAAAGTTAAGTAACAAGTAATAATCCACCGACACACATTTGCTGCTGGAATGTATGGGAGAACATGTTTTTCAACTACAATGTTAAGTCCAGCGTGCGTGGTCCAACACGCACTTGGCCGGTTTTTTTTTTACATTATAATAACAAAATAATATTTATAGCGAGCTGCGAAAGGTTCTCGACGAGAAGACACTACAGAAGACGGCGTTGGAACAAGAGCTTCGTTCACTGGAGACCGAAGTTAATACTGTGCAGGCCACGTGGCGCAGCTCACAAAACACTACCGGCAAGCTCACCGACTCGCTGAACAGAGAAAAGCGGAAGATCGGAGATCTGGAGAGAGAGATACAGAATATTAGGTAAGTTGAGTTGATTAGAAAGAAGAAAGAAAGAAAGAAAGAAAAAACGTTTATTCGCGGTGAACATGACGCAAAAAAAGAACAAATACAAAAAATAATAAAAGGTAGGGGGGAAACATGCGTCACATTCACGCAAAAGAGAGCAAAGAAAAAAGCAAGAGCTTCGTTCACTAGAGACCAAAGTAAAAAGTGTGCAGGCCACATGAGTTCACAACACAAAGCCGGCAGGCTCACCGATTCGCTTAACAGGCAGAAGAGAAAGATCTTAGACCTGGAGAGAGATACAGAATATTGGGTATGTTCAGTGAATCATCACCTGCCTAGCCTTTTCCCAACTATGTTGGGGTCGGCTTCCAGTCTAACCAGATGCAGCTGAATACCAGTATTTTACAGTGAATATGGATGGTGATAATTTTTTATTTTATTTTTAACATGGAAACTATTTTGTAAATTAAAAACAATAGTAAAAAGTAGTATAATAACTTAAATAATGCCATGTTGTAGGCGTTTTAAAATTATTATATTGGGCTTTACGGCACGGCCTGTGAATAGTGTATATGTCGCAGCCAACTGGTTAAATTAGCCGTTCAGTTAACTGCCTGGCCTTTAAAAGTAGTGCTCGCCTCGCTTCGCTCTCTCGGCTCGCACGCGGTTGATCACAGTTCTAATCTAACGTAACCCATTTGGTCCGGGTGCCCTGGCTTAGTTACTGCGATCATTCGGCTCGCGCGTGATTGGTTACAGACTTCAAACCTAAACTGTAATTTAATATTATTTAGGCCGTTAGTTGAACGGCCGCCGTTTAGTTAAAAGGCTAGGCGGTTAACTGAACGGCTAATTTAACCAGTTGGCTGCGATATAGATGTCGCAGCCAACTGGTTAAATTAGCCGTTCAGTTAACTGCCTAGCCTTTAGAAGTAGTGCTCGCCTCGCTTCCTCCCTCGGCTCGCACGCAGTTGATCACAGTTCTAACCTAACCTAACCCACTTGGTCGTGGTGCAATGCCTTAATTGCTGAGACCAATTCGGCTCGCGCGTGATTGGTTACAGACTTCCAACCTAAACTGTAATTGAATATTATTCAGGCCGTTAGTTGAACGGCCGCCGTTTAGTTAAAAGGCTAGGCAGTTAACTGTACGGCTAATTTAACCAGTTGGCTGCGACATAGACACAACAATGTACACAAGCAGTGTTGGGAGTTCCTCGAAGTTGCATTATTAATTGGAACATTATGATGCTCCATATAGCTCAATATGGTGTTTTGGTAGCTCTAGCAATGACTAATCTTGACAATCTTGGCATCGCAGTAAACTGCCGTCACGTTCACCAAAATTGGCAAGAATTACGCAATTTTGCTTGCCCATGTAAGCGGTCCTTTACGGCGAAAGCGCCAGGGTAGTCCCAAATTGCCCTATTGAATGATTCTTTTATGAAATCATGACATTTGTGGCAAATTTTAACTTAGGGTCTTGTAATGATGAAGCTAATGATAATATTTATGTAAATACGAGTACATAATTTTTACGGTCGCAAATAATATTTTGGTCAACATATAGCCTGAAGCTGCAAAATGCAAAACCGTGAGAAAGTTTGAATTTCGCGGGCCTACCTTATCGCATCCTACTTAAACGATCTCTACAAAAGCATTCGTTACTATCAATATTTATGTTTTATTTTAACTACATTTTTCGTGTCTGTTGTGTGCCCGCGTTGTTCAATGGAATTTTATGTAGTTTTCACCATTTTAGAGAACTTATTCCGGATGGTTAATGTGTATAATACTTTAACATTAAAGTTATAATTATAAATTAAAGAAATGTCAATGCTTTGTCGAGTCATAATACCTTGCGAAGCTAGGGCGTTATTTATTTATATGTTACTAGCTGACCAGGCCACGCGTTGCTGTGGCTAACGTTTTTGTTATAAATATATTTTTTTTTTCTATCCTATCTTTCAAGTTGGATCAAACTGCACACGGTGTACAAATTTGATTAAAATCGGTTAAGTAGGTTAGGAGTCCATCGCGGACAAACATCGTGACACGTAATTTATATATATTAAGATATTTGTATTGGGCAGGTCGGGCGGGGCGGAGTCCCAGCGCGCCGCGCTGACGGCGCGGGCGGAGCGCGCGGGCGGCGCGGCGCGGGCGGTGCGCGCGCGCTACGACACGGCGCAGCACGAGGCGGCGCAGGCGCGCGACAGCGCGGCGCACGCGCAGGGGCAGGCCGAGCAGCTCAACAAGCACGCGCAGCAGCAGCGCGGGAAACTCAGTATGTATCCTAACTTTTAACATAATATCACGCCTTTAATCCGGAACATAAGAAGTAGCCGAATCTTCGACCCGACCGAAACGTAAGGCGTTTGTGAGCTGGTATTGATAGAATACGAACAGAATACAAACAACTGACAGATACTTAGTAATGGGGTCCTATTTTCACATATTTATTTTGAAGAAATCACAAAAAAAAAAATTCTCTTAATCCAAATATTTGTAACAAATCTATGAAAAACGACGGATCTCAGAAAGTTATGTCATTTAATTAACTAATTGTCTCGGCCGAAACTAGAAGAGAGGTGGAAGGTTCGGTTACGGTTTCAGCTGAAAATCGTGTGTGTTTAAGTCCATTGTAATAGGGAGCGAGTCTTGCAATCAACCGCCACAAATCTAGACAGGGCTGCTACTGAAAAATTCTTGATAAAAATTCATTGACACTGCCCGACCTGGGAACCGAACCCAGGCCCTCATGCTTAGCAGTAACGCTTGCGACCACTAGACCAACGAGACAGTCTGTATGTATCTATATGTCAGTTTGTATTTATTTATTTGGTACACCAACAGCAGTACATACAAATCACACTATACTACTAATATCCCCTTCAATAAATATGTATGTTAGCATCAGAGTTATTACACAGTTACGAATATTTTAGTAAAACGTGTCAACCCCCTAAAAGTACACTGTCCTTCAAGATACAGGATTTTCCTAAGGATAGGAATAGCAAGGAAAACAAATCTTTGGTGCCTTATAACTTTTTAATGGCTTTTTATTTTACTATTCTGTTTCCGTACAGACACAATTAATAATAAGTCAAAACGATATCATGTTTAACTTTGGATGCATAATGTCAAACAGTGGAGTAATACTCTCCCGAAATTTGTATGGAAAAACTATCGACTAGTGGCGCCTTAAGACAGCAACGTAATTATCTAATGTATCTGTCATGGCCAGAAGTGTTCAACCGTTTCATGAAATGGTTGTATTTCACGAAGAACATCGACTGCTGGTCACATCAAGATGTGGTCTGGCCGGATCATTGAGTGTTCAACGTTTGACGATATGAACAGTTAATGCACGACTAAAATATAAATTCATGAACCTAAAACCCTCCTCAAGAATTGGGCTATCAAAAACAAAAAGACTAGTAGTTCTAGAGATTAGCTTGTTCAAAAAAAAAAACAAACAAACACTTCGGCTGTATTATTGCTATAGATTTAAAATCGCTTTTCGAGTCTCCCTGTGTGACCGCGTAGTTCTTTTAAACTTCGTAACAGATTTTGATGTGGTTTTCACCATCATTTAGAGAATTTATTCCAGAAAATTGATGTGTATAATTCATTAATATTAAACTTACAGAAAATAAAGAAATCTCCATGTTTTGTCAGGCCGTAAAAACCGTGCTAGTTTAAATTAACGTTTTTTTTTTCGGTTAAAAGGCCAACTGAAACAAACGCTACGCGAGTTGGAGTCGCGCGGCAACGACTCTCTGGCGGTGTACGGCAACAACATGGTGGAACTTTGCCAGCAGATCAATGCGGCTTTCAACAAGAAACAGTTCTCACAGAAGCCCAGGGGCCCTATCGGTACGTATGAAAGTTATCCGCAAAAACTTAAAGGAAGGTATGTACAGCTTTGCAAAGTACAGTATACGCTTCGGTAATGTTCGTGTTTAGTTAGCACGAACGTCGCGCCACAGAGTAACCGCCTACAGACGAAAAGGCTTCGAACTTTTATAGTGTACCTGTCATTGCGCGTTAGCTTAAAGTTTTCTCTCTGTCGGATTACCTACTCCGGTCTCAGATCGTCATTTGTCACTCAAAAGTACAAATAGAAAGGGAAAAAAAATGAGGTGGGTAATCTGCAATGCCAGCAAGCTACCATCATCTGCACATAATGATTGCCTTACTGTAGGAGGATTATTCCATTTACCCAGAACAGCACCGCCTAGTACTCTAATGTGAGACGAGGCTTTGCTGATCTGAATAACTATTCAGCCCGTAACGTCCCACTGTTGGGCAAAGGCTGGCCTCCAATTCTCTTTCTCTTTCACACACACGTCTGTGTATTGCCATTGCGGGCCAGTCCTTTCGGTAGGAGTCAAGTTCGTCCCTGCGTCTTCGTTTTGGTTTGCCGCGATGTTGTCTAGCATTTAATGGGACCCAATCGGTGGTTGTTTTAGCCCACAGCTCATCTGACATGCGACAGACATGTCTGTCCCAATAGCACTTAACATTGGCAGTTTTCTGGGTGACATCCGTGATTTTGGTTTTGGCGCGCAGTATTGTGTTCTTTACAAGGTCTGAAAGTTTGCAAGTTAGCTCTAGTATAACCCTTTTTAAGTAATGCATTAAAATACCAAAAAATCCTGTGTATATTTCATTATGTCATAATCCTGTTCTTGCCTAAGCCATTAAGTCTGCCTCTACCGTTTTATTATGCATTAAGTCTAATACATAAGTATTTGTCAGGCGCTTATCTGAAAGTGAAAGAGAAGAAATGGGGCGGAGCGCTGGAGCACATCATCGGTGGAAGCATCCAGGCCTTCTGTGTGAACACGCCTGAAGACTCAAGGAAACTCTTCCAGTTGATGAATCAAGTGAGTATTAATAATAATAATAATCGTGATGCATTGGCACATTGGCACCCATAGAACAAAAATATACGATTTAGACGCTATTACTTCGAAAAAAACAAAAACGACAAGCTGTGTGTTCAATGGGATTTCCCATAAAAATATTTAACACGTTTGTGGATTTTCAAAAATCCTTCCTTGCTGCTCATTTTCGCTGTATAAGGACCTCTTGAGCAAAATTTCATACTTCTAAACCCAGCGGTGTAGGCTGTGCGTTGTCTGGCAGCGAATTAATTTAAGATTAGAAGATACAGTTTATGCTCAAGTTCTTTAGAATCCAGCAGCAGGGATTTAAACAATTTTTTTTATTCAAGTTGCTTTGTATATGTTATAGGTAATAGGTAGTGTCCGACCGAAGCTTCGGCTTCGGCTTCGGCTTCGGCCACCTTCGGCCAAAAAAGCACCTTCGGCCAAATCTTCGGCTTCGGCCAAAAATTTGCCGAAGGTTTGGCCGAAGCCGAAGGTTTGCTAGTTGTCAAAATTTGAAATTTACTGAACGATTTTAATTAACATTGTATATTTGAAACTTTTATTTTAAACAATATTTTATTACCTACTTGTATATGTTGGTCACTCGGCTCGTTATTGGGCTAAATCTCTAAAGCTCTCACAATATGTATCTAGTATATTCTGAGATCAAAGTAACTATCGTATTTCTCAAGGTCAATGACACCTTCGGCTTCGGCTTCGACTTCGGCCGAAGGTTTTGGTGAATACCGATTAATCGGCTTCGGCTTCGGCCAGAATTGCACCTTCGGTCGGACACTAGTAATAGGTAATACGGGTTGGTGTCCGCAACTCCACGTCAATGCGCGTATTTTGTGTACGGGTGGGAAAATCGATTACCCGAAACTTCTAAGTTTGTCCAACAACGCCTTGACGTTACTGACCGTCTCACGGAGGGTACCGGGTTACAGAAGTGCACAGCCCTGTGCGTGGCGAGCACCGGCCAGTTTACACGTGAGCTGCGACCTCGTCGCGCGTGGTCCTCCATGCAGGCCTGCACAGCGGCTGTCTGTGACTCCTATGAGGCCAGATTCAACTATGTGACTGTTTAGCGCTTGCAGAACAGCTACCCTGTCTGAGAGTATGCGGATCGATGGTCGTTAATTTCACTAGCCATGATGGCTGAAGCGGCTAGAGAAATACCCATGCATTCGGCCTGGACCCCCTATGATGTAGCTATGTGTATTATAAGGAAATAAAAGAACACTATATACAACACGTACAATTTTTATACAAATAGAACCAAAGTTAAATATAAAATGTAATTTACACATGCTGTTGTATGTAGGTATATACCATGTTTACAAATAAATAGGTAAATCTTATCTTTAGTTGACTGTTAGAAATCGTCACGTAACGAAAAACCGTTATGCCCCCTTCATGCGACTTTCTCCCTCGTCTGTCTCTTTCTATTATATACGAGTGTGTGTAAGGGACTTCGTTCTTGACGGGGTCCCCGGCCGCACACGTTTTTTGATTTTATTGGCAAAATATGTGGTGTGCCTTTTAGTCTCTGTTAAATAACTGTATTTCCTTTCTGATAACTCTTTAGGTATACGGCTCCCGCCCGAAGCCCAGCGTGACGTGCAGCAAGTTCCTGGCGCGCGCGCACGACGTGCGCGGCACGCGCGTGCGCGCCGGCGGGCACGTGTCCGCGCTGGACTCGCTCGACGTCAACGACCCCGTGGTCGCTAACTTTCTGATCGATAACGTTGGTATGGAGAGGGTGCTGCTTGTTCCTGACCACGGTAAGTGAAATATTTTTTACCTATCTAGATACGCGGTAGCGGGACAAGCCAAGTTCAAGCTAACAGAACTGGCGAGCAGCACCGTGTGTAATATTACACTAACCATTTAGAGCCAGTTTTGACCCCCTCATAACTCAAAAACTGATTCACATAAACATTTCAAATTTGGCTCATATATTGAGACTTACGAGATACACGTGTTCCAAATTTCATAAAATACACCTCAAACGGTTGTTTAGATATTAACGTCCAAAAATCGTCATTTTTATCACTGACTGATATGACAACTAGCCAAGTCAGACCTTAGGCTTCAATATATTATCCTAAGTTGTTATAAAATAAAAAATATTTTATGTTATATTGTTATTAATAAATTTAAGGACTGACCATTAAACTTGGCACCCATTTAGATCTCACTTCTTTTGTCGTTGAAGTCAACAACCAAGGCATATATTATAATATTGAACTTGGCTCTCATTTCACATTTATGTTTCTTATAGGTTGATTTCGGTGACAGAGGCCCATAAATAAATATATAAACATATTTTTATTATGTTCTGCAACCGGACTAAGTAACTCGACAGAAAGAAAACTTCGTACAAACGCGCAATGGTAGGTGTTACTACAAAACGCGGCAGTACAATACTAGCTTTGCCTCTGTGGGGGATACTCGGTTGCGCGATGTTCGTGCTATCTCGTAAACACGAAGATAACCGAATCTCATACCTTTCTGGATTACCTGTGTTAGGCTAGCTACTCACATATAGTTTTTTTTCACGGTTGCATTTTATAAGCGAATCTACACCTATGCTCCGTGGGAACTAACTGCACAGCAGAGAAAGAGAGGGTCTTGAATCACCCACCATTCTCAAACAAACCGTTTCACAGAGGACGCGGTCCGTCTATCGGACAACGAAGAGAACGTACCAGAGAACTGTTCCAAGATAGTGACCCTCGACTCTACGGAGTACCATCCTGCGCCAAACTACCGCAGCTACGGAGGGTCCGCACGAACCAGCCGTCTGCTGCACCTCAGCACTGCCGAGAGGAAGAAGTAAGTGGATAAAGAAGAAGAAAGAATAATACATTTGTATCTATAAAAAGCCGTGTGTCGGCGAGACGCAACACATATGTGCCCAGAGACACCGCTCGAAGTCATGCGACGTCGCCTCATAAGTCTGGCGTCAATATCCGAGCGGTGTATCTGGAGACACGTTGGTCGCGGAACGTTTAATTGTGACTGGCGCATTCATGATTCTATAACAGAAGGCATGAGCACTGATCACCACACTTGCTCAAGGCGGATTGGCGATGAATTCGGATTTTTTTGCACATACTTAAAAATAACATATGTCTAAACAGGCAAGTGGTAGCCGAAATAAAGGAGGCTGAGGCAACGCTCGAAAAGATAGAAGCGAGCGCCGAAGAGTTGAACCAAGAAGCGAAGCAGGCGCGAGACGCCGAGCGCGCCGCCTCTAAGCAGCTTCAAGCGCTGCTGGCCGAACGTCACCTGAAGGATGAAGCGGCGCGCGTCGCCGCTGAAGCGCTGGACCAGCAGCAGGCGCCGCAGCACGCTGTGTTGGTATGGAACTTATAATGCAGAACCCAGGCTAGAAGGCGTAATCGCCGCGAAATTCAAATTTTCTTAAGTTTTTATAATTTGCAGGTCAGCGAAGACATCAATACAACTCTCTATGATCAATATATGACTTTGCTTCGGTGTTTCTTCTCAGAGTACGTCGGCGATACGAAACACTGACCTCATCTAGTTTTTTAAAATATGACTCGGAAAAGTGTTTGCCAAAACCTATTTACAAAATAAAATGCTTTGTTCTGGAATATTGCCTTAGGTGGAAGAGTTAAACATATCCAAGGAGAAGTTGAGCAGTCTTCAGAAGCAAGTGGACGAGTTGGCAAGCAAGGAGACGGTCTACCGACAAAAGCTGGACGAGTATGACGCCAGCATGAAGAAAAGTAAGAAAGAGCTGGCAGAACTTAAGAACACTTGTAGGAACTTGAGGGTAAGTTTATTGACCAGCTCGCCATTTTGATTTATTTTACTCAAACACAAATCATCATCATCTGCCTAGCCTTTTTCAAAAACTTGTCAAAGTGTAGGGAAATTAGAGGCATTTTTTGACAGATTGAGACTGAGATCAGACTGTGAACGTTCCTAAAATTACGAGAATTGCCCCTCTGATATGAAGTCGGCGGTTAAAAGGTTAAATATGTAGATATGGTTATGGTACAGAGAAAGGGTTTAAGAGCGTTTACGACGGACGGCATTTCATACAAACTTTCAAGCCCTTGTTTTTCGAAATGAATGAACCGATTTTAATGAAACTTCATACGCATAAGCAGGATACAAAGGTCAAAAAAGTTAGTAAAGAACATTTTCGAAATGTCTTATTTAAAAAAAGTTAACTGGAAATCTCTGTTTCTATGGAATTTTTTTAATTTGTCTAATTTGGCTGTAACACTATTTTTCGAAAATGTTTTAACTGACTTTTTAGACCGGTGTATTCTACTTATGCGTACGAAGTTTCATTAAAATCGGTTCATTTATTTTGAAAAACAAGGGCTTGAAAGTTAGTATTAAATACCGTACGTCGTAAACGCTCTTAAAACGATTAAGGACTTTTACTTTTGGTCTGGCTCCATATGAAAGGCAGCGAACATATTGCCGTTAACTGCGCACAACTTTGTTCAGTTTAAGAGAATTCAAATCTCCTCTAAGATATGCTGGGCAGTGGGCCACGTCGGGCTGCGGATGATTGAGAATTTTGTTATACATTTTAATCCTATAGTAAAAGTGCGCAGTGCTGCACACCCCCACACTATTTCAACTTAAACAAATATCAACTTTATTTCAATGACTGTTATGTTGATTTCAGAGTGACTAGCATTATTGAAAAAGTTGTAATTTTTTTGGAGTTGTAGCGTAAACTGAACTTTATTGTGTAGGAATTAAAGTTATTTTTCCATTAATTCATTTTTGTTAACATTTAAAAAAACAAATCGCGACCGCAGATTAACTATTACAAGTAAATATTGTAATTGAGAAAGTGAGTTTGTTTCGTGACACTAAAATTAAATCTAGTTAAAAATAATTAAATAAAGGTTATTGAAGATTTTTTATAGAGCCTGGCATACTTACTGTCGCACCATTTTGATTGTTTTTCAAAATGGCGGCCATGCATGAACCCTATATAAATCGATAGCTGACATCAATGCAAACAAAATATAATAGGACATTTCATAGAAAAGTGCAATACCTATGCAGTCAAAATGTATAGAATGAACAAACGATTTTTTTTTTTTGCTTTCCACTTCCTGTATGTACGATTGTACGTAAACTGGCAAAGTGTGGCTTTTACCATTCGACCCCTGCCAACTCTTCCCTGCAGGCATGGTACTGTGTTCACGTTGTAACCTCATGACTGATATTTAGGAAGAGATAGACCAGGAGCAACTGAAGCTTGACCAAGGTGTGACTGAACGCAAGACGCACGAACAACGTCTTCGAGAGGACAGCATCAAGATGGCGCAAGTAGAGGTTATTCTTGAAGACAAGCGAGGGGTTATCCGACAGAAGATTGAAGAGGCCGAAAATCTCTGTCCTAGGGTGCAGAATCCGAGGTAAAGGAAAAAAACGATGTCCTAAAATCGGGTTTTAAGTAAACGCTGATTGCGTGGTTAACACCCGCCCAATTGTGTCGTACGCAGTTACATGAAATTATCATATGTAGTCAAAATAAAAAATAAACCGATACCTACGTCTGTAAATATTCGCTAATTCACTAAAAAAGGCCCTATGCAGTCAAATTAAATTAGCTAGCGAAATTCCACAAACGTGATGGATACCCCTATGAAATAAAGGGTAAAAAAAAATTTTTTTTTGGGTTCAAAGACCGTATTTATTGTAGTTCATTGATATATGAGCTTAGAAAAAAGTTTTTGAAACAATTCACTTATGCACGTGTTCAGTTATTAACCCGTGATTAACTGATTACTTCCACAAACAGAGACAAGGCGATTGTGACGAACGAGCTGAAGAAGATTCAGTTGAAGCTGAGCTCGATTCGGAGCGACGGGCTCTCGGAGGCCGAAGTGGCCGAGAGGCTTCTGAACGTTGAGCGCAAGTACCGACACACGCGCGAAGCGCTCGAGCTGCTCGGGACACTTATAGAGAAGGTGAGTTCACTGATATGTTAATTTTTTTTAATGTATATTACTTGAAAAGAAAATAAATAATAATTATTAAAAAATACCTTTTAATATTTATTATTGTTTTTCATACACGATACCTATTACAAAACATACTGCATAATTACAAATTACGAATACCTATTTACAAAACATACTGCATAATTACAAATTACGAATACCTAATTACAAAACATACTGCATAATTACAAATTACGAATACCTAATTACTCATGTATAAACAATTACCGATACAGTTGCTATAGCAATAACTAGCTAAATTGTAATATTTTACGTAAACCTTGTTCACAGCTGAACGTCGTAATTGTAGAGCACATGAGAGAGAAATGCTGCAATATTCAGAGCTGGATATCTTCCAAGGTGCAGCATAGCTTCCAATCCGTGCTGGCAGTGAGAGGGTATTCGGTAAGATATATTATCTACTGCTTTATTGTCAACCTGCCCTTATCTGTCCCGTTTTTTTTTTATTAATATGACCTTCATGACGTCGAAAGGCTTGATTTCATTAGCTCAACTTAAAAAAGCGTAAGGTAAGTGATGTGATTATACATATTTGCTTTCATATCGTCAAAAAACAAATTTATTTACTTTGTTTTCATCATAATTCATGATGCAGTATCAACAGTATGTAACATAATATTTTGATGGAAGTGCTTTTGCTTTTTAGGGTTCTGTACTTCAAAAGAAAAATCAAAACCCTTTTATGATCATCCATCTGTCTGACCCTTTTTCTCAGAAATGCGTATCAAGTTGAAGTTGATATAAAATACTTAGATCTACGGTTCCTTGGAGTTGTAAAAAAATGGAGCCTTTAAGACGTTGACCTAGAAGCTGGCATAAATTGCCATTCATGTCGCATATTTTGACACTCTCAAATAAATTAAAACTCCTAAGGGTTGGGTTTTAAAAATTCCCGTTGACTTAGAATGATGAAATTTAGCAAGAAGCAAGGTCTCACAACACAAATAGGTACAGGAAAATATCCGAAAAACGGTAATTTGTAGTTTTATTCCGAATCGAAGATTTATAGGCCGTATCTTGAATTTAGTTCATTCGTTTCATTTTAGATTTTACTTATATTTTCTTGTTTAAATAATAATAATTCTTTATTGACATAATAGGTTACAGAAACTTGTTTGAAGCCTCTGACTCCCGAACTAGGTGTACCTGTATGTCAGGAGTCAGCGCCCTCTCCCATTTTATTTGGCTTAGGTACTATGTCAACATAGGAATAGACATGTTTAAATTCTAATATCTTTTACCATTTTATAATAATTTATCATTGAAGGGCGGGGCCTCTTAACACAGGTATATATTTTACTTAAAAGGTACAACTTCTACGTTTACAGTAAACCTTACATAGGGATGTAAGACTTACTGTAAAACTTGTACGAGTTTCTGCAATAAACTTTTTGTTCTTTTGTACAATATTTAACAAAATATTTTTTTACTGCTTGGTTAAGTTTGTCCTTCAATCCGGAATTGGAAATTCATAGGCTGTATCACTTGTATGTCCGTGAACGTGTTACCGGCATAGAGCTATCAGCTAAGTGTGGTGTGGCGTGTGGCAGGGCCGCATGCAGATCGACCACGGCGCGGGCACGCTGGACATGGCGTGCGCGGGCCGCGCGGCCGGCGCGCGCGCAGCCGCCAGCACGTCGTCGCTGTCGGGCGGCGAGCGCTCCTACTCCACCGTGGCCTTCATCATGGCGCTGTGGGACTGCGTCGAGCTGCCCTTCTGCTTCATGGACGAGTTCGACGTCTTTATGGTACCGTGCCTTACTATTAGTAATACCTACCAATAATCATGTGAAGAAATGCAATTCACGCTCAAAAAGGTTCAAAGCAAAAGAGAACCAGCGGTGCTATTCTGTAAAAAGATCACCATGATAACTTGGGTGAAGTGAGCTGTCATTCCACCTGATGCTAGGGATTGACACTATTGACAGCTCACTTTAAGCTCACTTCACCTAAGTTATCACAGTGAGATTTTTACAGAATAGCATTTAACTGCATAGCTTTTCACAACCGTTCGATTCGCTATCGGATACGATTGTTTCATTAAGGGGATCCCTTCAAAATGGTAATTTTATGGTAGAAAAAAAAAATTATATACAGGGTGTCCCATAGCCGCACGGATCGATTGATCAGGTTAACCTTTTAACCGCCCGACTTCATATCATTTGTCGTGCCCTCAGCGCACGAAGTTAAAAAAAAAAAACTAAAAAAAATACCTGATAGAAAACAGCGTAATTACCTAAATAAAAAAGCAGATTAAACGAGCTGTGGTTTTTTGTCGTAAATATACGACCCTGGCGAAATGGACCCGAAAATATTTGTCGGATTAATCCGACGTAAGCGGTTAAAAGGTTAAGCTATGCTTGCCGCGGTTGGGTGATCATCATTACATTCTAAGACCCCCCGTGCCTCGAAAAGCACGTTAAGCCGTTGGTCCCGGCTGTCAATCGTGGATCTTTGGCAGTCGTTACGGGTCGTCAGAAGCCCGAAAATCTGACAACCAGTCTTACCAAGGGGTGTCGTATTACCCAGTAACTGGGTTATGTAGGTCAGATAGGCAGTCGTTCCATGTAAAATACTGGTATTCAGCTGCATCTGGTTAAACTGGAAGCCGACTGCAAAATAGTTGGGAAAAAGCTAGGCAGATAATAAACTGGCAAAGTACACCTCTCTGCCTAACCTTTCAGAGATTACAGGCGTGTTGTTTATGTTGCATGTAATTGTGTAGCCCCTGTTGCAGATCCAATAAATAAATATACCTACTATATATTCAAATAATAATAAAACGATACGGTATTGATTTTGATGTTGACGAGCATTTTATCGCGGTGTCGTACGTGGGCGATTCAACGCGAACGCGATCGCGAAGCGAAGCGGTGCGAATGGAACAAACAAAATAATGATACCTACTCTGGCCAACGTGACCAATCGCACGTGGGTGCGGTGCGAAGCGAAGCGGACGCGATCAGTTGGTTTGATGTTTTCGCCCGAACTCGCACGAGTTCGGGCGAAATATATTAAAACATTATAAAAGCTAAAATTGAAACATGGGTTGAACCACAAAATTCCCCATAAATATATCTTTTTAAGTATAAAATATTAGTTGCACTCCTCTGTCGCTCATACTTCTTGAGTATTTGATATTTCAAAAATGTATTTTCAAGTAAAAATTGTTTCCGTCCGTCCATGATAAATGCAGGGTACTTGGTGGCGGCGACTGAAGACTTCGCGCGCACGTAGGACAGAGCCACCGCGTCGCGTTGAATTCGCGTAAACCGCAATCGGATTGCTTTGAAATCGCGTTCGCATTGAATACGCCTACGCCGCATTAAATCGCCTGTCTTTTGTAACGCGGTGTTTTACACCGCGTTACAAAAGACAGATTTACCTAAGCGCGTGTTGTTACAGGACAACGTGAACCGTAAGATAGTGATGGACCTGTTGATCAGCCACGCGCTCGGCAACACGCGGCGACAGTTTGTGTTCCTCACGCCGCAGGACACCTCGGCCGTCACTTCAGGACCAAAGATTAGCATACATTTGTGAGTCCGAAATCATCATACGCATTTTATATAATAAGTTGCTTAGCTTGGGACTATATGGCGTTGTGTGAAATGTCCAAAGGATATTGTACGAGGAGGGATCAAAAAGAAGTGAGAATGAGATAGAATATAATGACTATTGATAACTTAATAATTTATTTTTCTACATAGTCCCCGAGTCTCTCTACACACCGAGTCCAACGCTTTTCCAAGGCTTCAAACCCTTTAAAAAAAAATGTTTTGTCTTGGCCCTGCAAAAAGCTCTCCACGGCATCCATCACCTCGTTATCGTCTTCGTACCTGTTTTCCCCTTCTTTTTTTTTAAGAATGGGTAATCATCTAATGACCCCTCCTGCTCTGGGTGGAGCGGAAGGGAGTTTCAGACTCTTACTGACTAAAACCCATCCGTGTTCCTTCCTTAGCCCTTTATGTTCCGGGGGGGTAGCGGTAACCCTTTCGGACAATCCCGCTGCCACCTGTTTCCCCTTAAGTATTCTTTCAATTTGGGGAACAGATAAAAATCGCTAGGCGCCAGATCTGGTGAATAAGGGGGGTGGTCAACCAATTCGAACCCAGCTTGCTGAATGGCAGCCAACGCAACTGCCGACCTGTGCGCGGGTGCGTTGTCGTGATGAAACAGCACGCCCCTTCGAAGTTTCCCTCTCCTTTTCCCTTTGATGGCATTCCTCAACTTTGGAATTAAAGCTGCATAATATTGGCCTGTAATAGTGGGTCCACGCTCCAGGTAATCAATCAACAATATCCCTTCTGAGTCCCAAAATATTGAGGCCATAACCTTGCCAGCCGATGCCAAGGCACGAAACTTCTTCGGGGTCGGTGATGATGGCCGTTTCCATTGCGAAGATTGCTGTTTTGTCTCGGGATCAAAATGATGGACCCATGTTTCGTCCATTGTTACGAAAAGAGACAAGAAGTTTTCAGAATGTTCTTGAAACTTGTCCAACAATATCTTCGAAATGTCAAGTCGATTTTGTTTCTGACTGTCGGTTAACATTCTCGGCACCCATCTTGCGGACACTTTTCTCATATTCAAAGATTGTTTCAATATGGATTGAATACTTACATATGAAATGCCCGTTTCTTGATTTAAGTATCGGATGGTAACTCTTCGATCGCTCAATACAAATTTCTCGACTTTCGCAACATTTTCTTGGGTGACTGACGTCGATGGACGGCCGCAACGATGTTTGTCTTCCGTGCTCGTTCTCCCTACTCGAAATTGAGAAGCCCTCTTTGCGACAGTGGAATACGGCGGAGCAGACTCTCCTAATGTTGCCTCTAAATCGCAATAAATCTCTTGCGTCGTTAACTTTTTTAAACAGAGGTATTTAATAACCGCTCGCAATTCGTTTTTCTCCATTTTCGAGAACACGTTCCGACACGAAGCAAACAAATGACTACATTCAGAAAAAAACAAAAGAGAATCGAAGATTTTTTTCTTTATTAATATTACAAATATGTATCTGAGCTATGCCTGCCAGTATTTTTTTTTCTTACCAAGGAGTATGTCGTTCTCACTACTTTTTGATCCCTCCTCGTATATTATTATTATTATATTATGTTGAAACCCATACTTAAAAACTATAAAAACTAGTGGCAACTTTATCTCAACGACAGTCAATGTTAAAATTGTAGGAAAATGAGGTATTTTTGACAGATTAGAATGCGAACGTTCTTACAAATAAGGGAATTGCCCCTCTGCAGGGCTAACATGACATGCGCGAGATGACAAAACTTGTTGTAGTCGATGCGTTTGTCGTTTTTACTAAAATGACTGCCATGCTCGAGAAAACAACTCACCGAGACTACGATTACTCTTCACTAGAACCTGGTGTAGCCCGGTATTTTTTTTTTTATGTAGCAACAACTTTTTTATTCGTTCGATTCGACAGTTAAACCCCTAATACTTTTTTATGTAAGAAATTATTGAAGTTTAGTTTACGCATTGACGTGGAGTTGCGGACAACAGCCCGTATTACCTATTGAAGTTTAGTTTTTCGGTCACGTAAAGTGACTGAGATCCGCCAGAGGGAATGGAATTCCATAAGATCAAAGGGATCCTAAATGTTTCTTATCCTTTTTCTTTGAATTCTTCTCTTTATTTGTAAAACGTTCTTATATAGTTATAATTACATACACATTATCCTGCTGTCGATAGCCGCCCGGGCAGATAACCCGCTAGTGTGGGCGCAACTTACAAACAGATCGGGGTCCGCCCGATCTGTTTTATTCATTTTGTTACTAACACAGGTCCCTTCTCATTGTAGTTTGAATAAATAAATAAAGTTATAATATGGAACTACCATGTTTATAAGTAAATGCTTAGAGCGAAGAATTTTGAATAGCCAATGTTGTCCAGTGGTATGTTCTTTGACGACACGACTCATGTAATAGTGTCAAAATTAGTTAAAATAAGATGCTATGCGCTGTCATGTTTTAAGGTGTGAAGTATCTTTAGTCTTGATTGAACGAGACGAGTTGTTTCTGCAGTAATTTTAGCAGCAGACAATAAAAAGTCACATCTCGTTTTAACTCGTTGAGAAGCGTTCGCGCGTGTCTTGTTAGCAGTTGGTAAATAATTTCGTGCAAATTATTTTCCATTTTTTTAATTGAAATATGCAGAGATTTTTCACATTTAAACAAAGCAGAGCTTAGGGCAAGATCACAAATCATTTATTTATCCGTCTTATTTATCCCAATTTTGTTACAGAATGGCAGACCCACGGCCGTAGTACGTATTTACGTAAGCATTTTTAATACGTAATCCGATGGAGATTATTTTATCATGTGATTGTTATTAATTAAGAGTTACCAGTTCTTATGTTCGGGTACCTTCGCGATGCTACATGTTACATCATTATTTTTATACTATTTTGTAAGTAAAGATACTATGTGCAACACAGTGATTGGAAAATAAAAACATTTTCAAATAAATAATCAACACCATTTATTTAATACTATGTCGCCGTGAATTGACTGTACATACAGAAATGTGATCAATGCAGTTATTGCACAAATGACATCCGATTTACTTTATTATCCATGACATGAGATCACATGCGATGAAATCCGGGATACAATAATGCCGTTCCACTTACAAATTAGGTACGTTTTATATTAAATTCAATAAATTGATATAAAAATAGCTTAAATCTAAAAATTCTAATCATTTTCTACTAAGGATATAATTTTAAATTATTTTAATATAAAGTAACAAATCTAAGTCTTATTTATAAGGCCAGCGTCGCCTTAGTGGATAAGCGTAATCGTTCAACTTAATTCTACATTGAATTTTACTAAAACGAACAATACCCGGTTCTATTGGAGTTAGGTACACTGTACAATATTATATATTATTAGTAAAAATACAATAAATCCATAAATATGGTGAATACGATTTGTACAACAGATTAATATTTTCTATATATTATAATAGTAGTCGTCGGATGAAATGGATAGATTCAGTTATCTGGACAATGGAGTTTTGGTTTGTTAATTTTGCAAATTAATCACAGTTGATGTATTATGATTATGACTTACGTTCTTAATGGAACATTGTGGAACAACACAAACTCGATCTCATTTTGATCTTAGCAATATCCATAAATTAAAAAACGATTCACTCAAAGGTAAATAAAAAAAAAAAGGAAGCACCAAAGCGAACCTGCTGTAGATATCGCAAGATATTTAAGCATTAGTAGGGAGAAATGTCCGCAGATGCCAGAGTGTAAATTATTAAAATGTAAGTAAGTAGTTCCTACTATAGCAACGGATTTTCTAAAAAAAAAACGATGCCACATGCATGCTTTTTTTTTTATCTGCAGAAATATAACAAATTTTTGTTAAAAGTGCTCATAAAGCAGCCTATTTTCTGGTCATAAATATTCACAATGGTGTTTGTGTTGCAAGCATAATTTGAGTTACAGATAGTGCCATCCATGAAGACGCGCCTAACTCTTTTACCTAATGGTTACAGTACAAGTGTGCAACATTCCGCTAGTGATTTAGTTTTGTCGATACACACTAATTACCCACTAATAATAATTAGTGTATTGAAAAAACTAAAACACTAGAATTAACTAGCGATAACCACTAACGATTAGGTAGAAGAGTGGGGGCGCGTCTTCGTGGATGGCACTATCTGTACGTTCAACATACTTGGAAATGACATCGAACATAACCATTTATATAAAGCACTGTTACCTACATAATACCTAAGAATATGCAGTATTGTCAGGGGATGGATGTTCATGCATTCAGTTCATTGGATAGTGCTCTACAACTCATGTAAGTATACTGAATAAAAAGAACCCACAGGAACTGTAGAGGGCAAAAGTTTTCAACCTGGTGGCAGTCTTTGGTTAAAATAAGCCGCGAAAAATATTTTCACTATAAATATAAAAAAAAAAACTATTGACTCAAAGCTTTAGTTATCAGTCTCGTAAACGTTTAGTGCTCATTTATCATCAATTAGAAATAAATAATATTCATCAATTTATATACAAAATGTCGAGAAAATCAAGGACTAAGCATACATCTCTTTCACTAAAATAAGAAATGGAAGCAGTTTAGATTTATATATTATTATCAATTATGTGCATTTGATTTGGATGCTCAAGAATATAATTAGGATATAAACGAGAAATGATTGTTTGGTAACTCGCGAGTGTGATGCACGACCGACCGGATATTTTTACAAAAAAAAAAATACGAAAAGAAAAAGCAAACAGTAATAGGTAAACTAATTAGTTAAAAGATACAGAATATAGTTTTGATTGAAAAAATGATTAATTGCAATGCATTCGTATTTTTATTTACACAAAAATATTATATTATGCGTCCACATTGAAATTTCTTGTGGTGTACTTAGCAAATAGTTGATCTATACTAAACAGGGTAGTTGCTTCTAGCTGACACGGAAACAGCCTTACATAAGGTAGATGTTACAAGAATTGAGAAGCACACCCTTGTTTAAAAATATAATAATTGCGTTAAATATTAATATGGTGGATTATCTCTACTTAAACATGGTGTTAGTGACAACATTAATATTGTATGGAATGTTTAAGCAGTATGAACTGGCCTACTGCCAATTAGTCCAAGACCTTTGATATATTATAAATTTTCATAAGTAGGAACAAAATACTATTTACAGTTTTATTTCTTGTACGAGCTACATTTTTTTTTCTAGCTAATTAAAATCATACTGGAATAAACAGATCCTTTTTTAAATTGAACATTACAAAGCAAAAATAAACCTTTCCTATTAAAAATTAGCAGAGAAACATTGTTCTTTGACATAAAAATATCTGTATATTCCAGCACTAATTTGAGTAGCTATTTTATGTTTTTAATGACTTACATACTTACAACGAAACAGTATCAGTTCATTCCTGGGGTACTACATGTAGATCTGTACTTTGAAATGATTTTTATTCTTTAGTTTTTATTTTGCCTATTTAAAGGAATTCAAGGCAAGCCATTTGCACCATCAATATCCTTGCAGATCTAGTTCATTAGCACTTTTTAAACAATATTTTATTCAAATAGAAAAGCCAATTGGCGAATGATCACTTCTCAATTGAAATGTTAGTGTCATGCACACTGCAGTCGCGTCATTAGTGCCTAGTGATGTTAATAAGCAGCTCACACACGCGTTAGAAACTCACGATTATTAGTAAAAACTAAACGCTCAATTGAGAGTTACCATTGCAAATCGGCTCGTTGCAAGTTGCGACTTCTATTAGTCAATAAATATTTTATGACAATGTCTATCAGTAGAGCTTCTACAATCATGTTTAATTGAATAAAGTCCGTAACCTATATTCTTGGTGGTCCACATGTGATGACAATGTGTAATAGATAAAGTTATTAGTATTTTATCTACTTCTTATTTATGTACTTATATGCGATATGTATTCGCATTCCTCGATGTCAAATTTAGTACCTACTAAATAATGCAAATAAATATTAGTCTTATACACTTCATCACGTTAAAAAATATGACATGTAATAGGTAGCTCTTCCGTTCGATTTTTTTTTTAAAGTTGCTATTATAACAATAGCAGAATATAACACTTTTATAAACGTACACTTCTTATATCTTAACCACAAGTCAAGTTTGCGTAATAATGTTCAGAGTGAGAATAGACTTTAGCTTATCGCAATGAATCAATCAATTTACCTAAACGGATGTAACGAAATTTTGTGCTCAAGGCAAACAACAGTACAATGATAAAATTAGGAGTTCCTCAGCTCAGTTTTAGATGTCATCAAATTGTACAAAATCAATAGAGTATTAAACAACTGCTCTTAAAACAACTTACTGTCCGTATCGGAACATAACAAACAACAATAAACACACCTTAATGTAAAGTGTGTGATCACTCGGTGGAGAGCCGCCTGGCGTCGGGCGCGGGCGACAGCTGGCGCGTGCAGGGCGTGTTGCTGCTGGGCGTCTTGCTGCTGGGCGTTTTGCTGCTGGGCGTCTTGCTGCTGGGCGTCTTGGGGCTCTTGTGGTCCGACTGCGGCGGCGTCGGCGGGTACATGTGCGAGCTGTCCTGAGACGTCGACGCCGCCGTGTCCGTCTGAGTCGACGACTGTTGCTCCACCATTATCTGGTAAACTTTATCCTACCAGACAAAATACCCAACATTGTAACGAGTCATTTTGATAACGAATTCGTAATGCACAATAAATCGGATCGGAAACATAACAGCGTAGCGTGAAGTAATGAGACGCGATTAGCTTCCGGTAGTCTAGTGCATTAAAAAAATTGTTCAAGAACGAAATTATTGTTTATCTAAACAGAATATCATATTTTGCTCATTATTTCAATTTGAAAATGGGAAGTGCTAGAATTCACCTATTTATAGGTTAAAAATACAAAAACCATCTAGTATTCTTGTGGTCCTGTAAAAGAGTTGACCACATCAAATGCATTCATGCGTTATTTATGTGATGTTACTTCAAATGATTTAGAAGAATATCCAGTCCGCAATTAGATTGTTATTACACATGCTGGTATCTGCATTTCAGGCCAACTGGCCTCTACATTGGAGCATCCATGACATAGGAGAGTAGTGTATACTCACAAACATATCGAGGGTGACGTTGTGCGACTGTATGCGGTGGCTCTCGTCCAGGTTGACGTCAGGGCAGATGAGGTCGAGGCCGGCGCTGCGCTGCAGGAACTCTCCGTCGCCGTTGCGCACCACGCACACGGAGCCCGCCTCGCGCACCACGTCCACGCTCGGCGCCAACCACCGCCAGCATGGCTCCAGCTCCTCCCAGCTGTAACCTGCATACGACACGCGCCTTTACTATCTCTGTTGCATGTACTAGCTCAGTTAAATCGTTTTTGTTTTTTCAACTAGACATGCAATTTTAATGTGTCTATTTGTTCGAATCTATTATTTGTTATTAAAGGTCAGGCATTAATATTATATATAATTTTACAACCGAAGTGACAAATTGCTGAATCACACGCGACCCACGCGCCGCTAACAAAAAGACTGCTATTTATGTAGCGTCTTGTGACCTTCCATAAAGCTTATATCATATTATTAACAATAACAAATGTTTTGAACTCACCTGATACCCTAATAGCTAGTTCTTTGGTGAACGCGTGTGCCATGGCCGCGGCGGCGACGGCACTGTACGGGAACAAGTTCACGTCCACATGTAACACTGCTAAGTCTATCAATTGTCCACATATCACAAATTCTAGCGATGAGTATTGGGGGAACACGAATGTGTAACCTCTGAGAGCGTTCGCGCCTACGTCACTTTCGCCGAGCAGCCTGCGCTTGGCACTCCTGCCTTCACTTGCGAGCTGCATGTACACATTCAGCCAGCTGTTGATGGTGATCGGCGTGATGCTCCACGACAAAATCTTCAATATGAGCAGCTCCTCCAGAAGAATTTCGTCTGTAGTGCACGCGCCGTCTGTGACGTATGCGAACTCGCCGATCTTTGGTGGGTACACTTCTTCGACTTTCGCTGCTATGAATAGACAAGTGATACCTGGAAGAAAAGGTTTTGTTAACAGGTGTCTTATCAGTAGATTTTGTAGTTTTATTATTAGTTATCTTTGTGGAAGGTTTCAACCTGTTTCAACTCTAATTGTTGATGTATGCTTTACCTATAAGCTGCAACCGGCCTTTCTGAACGTCTTCCGTGTTGGATAGATATCGGTCCACATAGTCCACTGTGAGATGAAATGTTTCTCTATGCAGTTTGTATACCTCACATACCTGTTTAAAGAAAGGGAAACATATAGATTGTGGTACGAAGTATGGGTATAGCCTTATAATAATTATTATATCGCTAATCAGGGGCGAGTTCGTGGAGAATGGGAACCCCATTATTAGATCGGTTTTCACTTCATACTTATAAGTTTACAAAGAATGTTATGCGTATTTTGTACAGCAAGCATTTCGGAAGCAATGTTTCATATTATCTCAAATTAACAATGTCTGCAGCTATCATATAAAGGTTATTATTGTCCGTCGTCTTTTATTGTTTGTCTCCCGCTAGGGTTATCTGTCCCGGACGTCTTAATGGCTAAAGCGAGATTAATTTCGTAGGTAAATTGTCTAAGCTTCACTTCGTTCCTGTTTCTATCATTATATTGATATTACGCATCTCGGTGAAGCTTTTATAAGTGAATTTGAACGAGTTAATTAGTATTTAGGAGCTGTATTTAAGTTGGTGTTTAATTGGTCTTGAAATAAGACAAAGACCCTAGTTTGTTAGAATAGGAACTGTTCTTTTTAGTTCAAATGATAGGCCTATAAAACACTTGCAATACAACGAATACCATTCCCGTAATTAAACAAATGATGTAATTGTACTTGTTGCACCTTGTTTTGAAACTTGAGAACGAAGCAACAAACTGTTATCAGAATGTGTCCAAATCAATAAACGGAGGCCCCGCACATGTTCGGAAAGTCCTAAACAGTACTCGAGCGACTTGAACGGTTCAGTTATCGGTACAAAAAAAACTTGAGCATCGATATTCTAAGAAATCCGGTACAACAGAATGGGACAAATTCTTTTTATGTCGCCAAATGTTACGTCGCTGTCTGTCGGTCAGAAACGTCACAATAAACAACATTTATGTATTGATTACGCATAGTAAGGAACTTTAGAATAATATGCCTGCCTGCCTGCACCATAGACTTATAAAAAAAGATGGACTCCGCGCCACGCACATCGAAAGTGAAGCACCGTACCGATCTATGTGTGCGTGGTTGACGATTGACGCTGTCGTGCCACGCAATGGCGGCCGGTCGGCATACTGTGCTTCACTTTCGATATGCGTGGCGCGGAGTCCGTCTTTTTTTATGTCTATGGCCTGCACATAATAATTCTCGCATAGGTACACGCAACTATCATTTAGAAATAGACGAATGACCTCATTGTATGTGCTAAGCAAATCCCTAATACTTACGCCGGAAATGCAAGGATACGAGATAATAATGTGATACCTATTAGCGCATATGATTGAGGAAAACCCGTCCGAAATACGCACGCGAATCGTCTAATCGAGAGGCAGACGAGACGCTCGCAAAAAGTTTGTTACCCACAAAGTTAAATGTACTGTTATGTACCTACAGTTCCGGATCGATCGGTGCTAAACTGCTAACCACCGTGAATGGGACGTTACGTTACCGAAAAAATGTACTGTTTAATTACTTGTCCCATGTCGTGAGAAAACCCATATTGAATCGCCTGGCTTAACAGGTTTTGGGGAATTTTATCCGAGAGTTTGTTCCGCAGTTATATTCTACACCTAAAATTCCTTGGCAGGAAGATTATAGTGGCTAATTACCAAACATATCATGTAGGTCGTAGTTCTAGCCCTTACATTGCCTCATATGTCATGAGGCTATGACCAAGCTTTAATTAGTAACATTTTCGACAGATTTAATAACAAGGCTTGTAGTTAGAATAGTTGAATGTTCAAAGGATAAAAATCTGTGGTAAGGTGAGGTAGAGTCGTGCACTCGGTGCAGTCCAATTATATAGATGTCTTGTTTATCTTAATCTAATCGAAAGATTGTTGTTGTTATTCCGAGCAATACCCAAATACAATTTTTTCGATACTACATCGTAATGAATAAAGAATTATATATCTGTCGCCGGCTTAAATGGCGTTTAGTACAAGGATTGAGGATAACAAAAGTGACACCTTATTTATTGGAACTATGTAATTGCGATAAATCTTACAAGGTTTACGTGGATTACTGCCGCACTGCATCCAGGAGACTGAACTCCTTGTAATGCAAGCATCAAGCCATAACAAAATTAAGGAACCGATCGTGCGATAACTAATGAGGTCACAACGGTTTTTCAAAGCGGCGGGAAAGCCGATGTGAAGAAAAAAAAAAGAGAATCAACCTTGCTTCGGATACACCAACAACTCATCGACAACGCAATACGAAATTAATATAAAGAAGTATTAAATCTTTGAAACCTTATCATATTCATGCGTACAATAGAAGTGTCCCACTTTCACAACAAATTAAATTAGTACCTGCGTTGAACTGGCACATAAATAGTACGCGTCTTATCTAAAAAGAAGCAAAGCTTTGCGGCGAAGTGTTACGTTCAAGTTCCATGTATAGGAAAATAATGAGCAATGATTTGAATAAGTTATCGTTAGTTTTGCAAATGCGCTAATAGATAGCCACAAGAGCCCAGATTAATTCCGGCAAAGCCGTCTATCTCTTCTGGTATTATAGTCCCGGTATACGAAAAACCCGTTAGCTACTCTTTTTTTGGCTATTTTCCCGGTGAAGTTCACTACATCTTGACGTCTTCTATTCTATTAATAGAGAATTCGCAAAGCCTGAAACTAATTGCCAAATGACAGACTGAACGAGTAAGCGCATTTCATGGCAGAAGTAGGAAGAATATTTGACGAAACGTCTGTCTAATGTCTCGGGGTCAATGCCCCTTATCGACATCCCATCTGCTGCGATAACGACCTTGTAAATAGCAATTAAATCTTCTAATACATAATCCTTCTGAAAACCCTTTCAATTATACTTTAAATAAAGGCGAAAACGCTGAAAGTAGCATCTTCAAAACGCGTTGGTTAAGAGGTCAATGAACACGACAAAAAAGGGGTCATTGACCTCCATAGCTCATGACTTTCATACAAATGTGTAATTGAAAAAAAAAAACTGCTTACCTTAGCCTGTTAAAATCACTGTAATGCCGCATTAAAATAAGATAGAGGGTGTTAGAATCTAATCATGCAGAAGTTTTTATATTGAGAACCATTAGCAGAACACTCATTCCCACATAACACTAAAACTTATGTTTTTGTATAAATTACATTATATGCTAATGTCTGTCTCAGGACAAATTGTCTGGCTGTAGATTAAACAAGTACATTATCAAAAGTCCTCAATACTCTCCTATATCTTGCTTCTTAAGGGAACAAGTTAGTGTTCTTATCCCAACATTTTCTATAAGATAATGTTCATCATTATACTAAAGTGCTTAGCACTGAATTTACAAATCCGCCAATCTATTTATAGCTCACAAATCCTCTTAGTGTCAATGGTTTTTTCTATCTATGACTACTTGTAATCATTTAAGTAATTTTTCATGAGTGACTGAAATTAATGCAAAAATGTGACTTACCTCATTCAGCCAGTCTAGAAGAATAGCTCTCATCCTAGGTTGTAGATTAGGGTGATTGTCAAACATATTAGGGTTCTTCTTATTGCTAGATCTGGCATCACAGTCACACATGCTGTTCCATACATCTGCTGGGTCCGCCCAGGACAGGCCAGGCAGTGGACACTTCCGTTTGGGCAATGAGGGGCATGGTATCTTACTAGTGCTGAAATAAAGGCTGCAACTTAGCACACACTTGGCTGTTACACAGATGTGAAGGTTATTCTAGGACACACTGCAGTGTGTTGTAATAGTCTATTTATTATGCACATAGGTGTGTGCTTACTATCTCTTTAGGAAGGTCAATTGTGAGCTACCTTTTTGCAGACTGAGCTCTTTTAACTATGATAGGTAAAGAAGCTCTTTTTATAACACTATGGTAAGGTAAATAAGTCAGTGTTTTGCTTACAGCATATCATTTTAATATGTAGAGTTCTAGGCTAGACAGAACCTCATATTCCGATTGATTTGCAAATAAATTTTGGCCTGAATTGTTAAGTAAGATTCGCAACCTAGGAATGTGTTTAAAGTGTATAAAAGTAGGTAGAGACATACCTGGGCCTCTTATTGGAGTGTGGTGTAGACTCGCCTCTAGCCACATTCTCTAAAGGGCTCAGCACACAATTAGGAAGGTCAGATATACTCGGTGGGCTTAAAAAACTATCAGGGTTGTAGTCTAAGTCTGTGTAAACGCTCCTTGGCTGGTCTACTGGCCCATACTGGGAGCCCTCATCATCACTGGAGCAGGACGATGATTCCACTACTACATTGTGTGCTGGCTGGTCATTTAGTTCCTCTTCTAGTACCGATGAGATCTTCGCTGGTGGCATATTCTCTAACTACAACATGGGAAGGTAAGCTACACTCTACATTTTCATCAACAATGAATGGGAAAAACGAAATGATACAAACCTCATCGTCAGTGGAATTTCTTTTTCTTTTCAAGGTCAAACGTTTATCACTGTCTTCACAGAAGGAACTGTAAATAAGTGTAGGAGACCATAAGTAAACAAACCCCATCCATCAAGGTCAATATTGGGTGTTGGAGCAACAACACTGCACTTACCCAGTTTGTGCCATTGTAGTTGGAATATATCAACTGGCACTCTATTTCCACAGCCTGTAACAAAACCACGAATCAGTACATTTGTCAATTATGCTGTTATCGGTCATCAAAACTTAGATTTAGTGGCCTAAAATTACCGCATGTCATGTTCAACTTGTAAATAGGGTTATGTCACTTGACAACCGTAATTGAGGGCATAATTCCAAATTTATCATAAAACGCATGCATTCTATTTTAATAACGAGCTCTCTAGAATAGCATAAACATCGTTATTATAAAGTATTTTGCCGTAAAACACCCTCTGTAGACGGAGGATCCCGCAGCGTGCCCCCTGCTGATTGGCGGGAGATTTTTTTTCAGAGGCAATTTTAGGGTGGTAAATTACGAGAAATTCGCATAATAAAGGCATTTACATTCACTAGAATACATCAGCTTTGATTTAGGATGATAAATTTATAGAAATACATGAATCAGCTGCGGTAAAAAATGCCACGAATCCGTCACAATCGCGCGCGAAATTCTCCCGTCAGCGCCATTAGACACGTCGCAAGCTTGGGTTTCTCGGCACATCCACTTATGGAAATTGATAAAAATAGCATGCGGACGATACAATATCATCACATTACTAATGTATTATTGAAATATAACGATTTAAACTGAAATAAATCCTTCTTATTCGACATATCAGTTGACAATTTATTTGGCTTGGCTTATCGCCCACCAAAGGTTTATAACCTAATTATGCCTACAAGCTAAAGATTTCTTTACAAATATTTTACTGTGTAAGATATGCTATATCATTAAGAAATGAAATGCAACTCCATAACATACCTGGTCATTCACAAATTATTCCAAATTACACAAAACGTACTTTGCTCATGAACTAGATACGATGTACGAACTTTCAACACATTTATGAAGGATTTCACTGTATTTTGGTCACATGTAAGACTATATTCACTGAATATGAGTAAAAACGATACAATTACTGTATTTCTTAATTTTACATGATACTTTTCAGCTTTTCACGGCTCGATAACGCCCGGCTTTCCGCGCGAAAATGTCGCGGTAAAACTTCGGTACTCAGCGGGTTGACTATTGACTAACTTCATGTTTGTTTCTTCTGAAAACGAAACGTCAGTCGTTCCACGCAATCCATTTCACGAAGAAAATGTGCGTCTTTTTGTGTAATGAAAAACAAACGGTGCATCTTTTATAAAATGTAAATCAAATGTATTTTGTTTATTGGTAACAAAATCAAATTGAAAGTTTTAACTATGCAGTGGTTATGTAGGAAAACATGATGCGTAATTAATAGTTTTACATCTTTGACTACCTCCATAATGGTTTTCTTTAAAATAATATTGAAATAACAAAAAAATTATCAAATTGTATTAAAATGTTTAATAATCCTTAAACTCTAAAGTAAAACGTTAAGTAGAATGGAACTCCACATGAAAACCAACGCTTCTTTTCTATTGGTTGAATTATGCATCCAGCTCCACAGTGCTACCACAATAATAGACAATTTGTTTGTCCTTGTTGTTGGCATCCCAATATAAGCTAATTTCACGTTGAATCACAGCTGGGCGCCAGCTGATAGAAAATTGAGCGAGAAAAGTCAATAAAGGTGCAAGGTGCGCTATTTCGGTATTGATAACGTGGCGATACTGTGACATATTTATGTATTATGTGAAAGGCAGGTGAATTTCTAGTGAATATCGGTCATAGTAACAATATGGCAGTTCAAAATATAGCAGTGAAATTGTGTGGTGTGCTGCAGGCACAGGGCGAAGAAGGTAACATGAACACTGTTTATTATCATCAAACGAGTTCATCTAGCCTGATATAATACAGAAAGCTGTAAAGCCTTACATGAACCTTTACTTGAAATATCCATAGACATGATAATCTCTTTTTGTCCGTCTATATTGTAACATCGCTGTGCAAAGAATTACGCAGTTAGTCATGTTACGCAGTCGTAAATTTCCTTGAGACCAGTTTAGTATTGTGTCAAAATAATTATATTTGCAGAGGTAACGGCGCGAGAATGGCGTCTGTTAGGCCAAGAACAGGATGGGTCGCAAGTCTTGAGTTGGGTATCAGATAAGGATGGCAAAGAGGTCCTCAACATTGGATCTTATACCAATAAAAACAAGACACTGATTACTCTCCACATATTCGACAAGAAGTTGAATATAATACAAGCATCAGTAAACACCACACACACTTTGTTAGTTTACATTGTGAAGAGTCTTACAAGCGAAAACACTGAAGTTAAGGATCCATTGTATTGTCCTTATTTGATTTGCCTAATGCCTGAGAGTGATAGGACTCCTGCATCAGTGGAGGAGCCTTCTACGAAGCAAATCATGGTTCAGTATGTGTATGGAAAAAGCACTAAATACAGTCCCGGAATACGGAATGATAGATTCTTGCTTTTTAAGCATTTGGAATGTAAGTAAAATATATATTACTAGATTAAACTCTTTATTATGCGTCTTTGTTAAAAGACAGGCTTTAAAATACATTTTAAGGGGCAACTAAAGTTGATAAAGTCCTTGGGTATAAATATGTCTACTAAATCCAATACTAGTAATTTACAAATAAACTAAATGGCCACTAACTTTCTAATAAAAATCCAAAAGTTTTTGTTCCATTGCCAACCAGTGCAGTGGGCCAAAAAGTCACTAGGTAAATAAAAAAAAATACATAGTTCAATAAAAATATATTATGAAGTAGGTAGCTAACCTTTTTGGATTACATTTTAGACATCAAAATCTACCGCACCCCTATGTTCCTCAATGAATGTGATGATGGCACTGACAAGTGGGGCTTCGATGGCATTTACCCTGAACCTGAGAAGATTGTCAAAGTGTTTTCATGGGCACAATGGGACTGTTTCAATCAGGTAAGCCAACCTGTTCAAAAAGGTAGGCGACGCACCTGTGGTATCCCTGTCCTCCGAATTCGATAAAATTTTCATGGGGCCGTTTGGGAAGTATACCCTTTCCAACAAAAAAATATTCTTTTAAATCGGTTGGCAAGCGAAGGAGTTATGCGCAACCAAACATTAAAAAAAAATACAAACATCCGAATTGAGAACCTCCTCCTTTTTTAGAAGTCTGTTAAAAATTTAAAGCAACTGCTTTAAAATACAGCATAAAAACTGTTTACTCTTGTCAAAGTAAAACTGACTAAATACAGATTAGAAAAAAAATTAAGAATATGCAAGCTTAGGTATAACAAATTAGCCATGCGTTCAACTTGCATTATTTTGCCCTATTATATTAAGTATATATTTTTGCATAAAACCATAAATAAAATGCTGGTAGAAAAGACATAGGGGCCTACTCCCGGATTCGAACTCGCGACAACACGCTATCGCGTCACTATCGAATACCGCAAACCGCGGGGCTATCGCAACTTCCTAAAGCTCCATAAAAATAACTATATACACCATTCAATTAGAGAGTATCAAATTATACAAGAAACGCTATTATTCTATTTGTGAGTAGATCTTTTTTCACTGTCTAATCAAGCCGTCGTGACTGCCGTAGGTAGGCGCCGTAGATACCTACGCCGTAAACCTAATTTTGTGTATTGTAAAATTAGAATTACAAAAATGTATAAGTAGTCAAGGAGCTAGGGAACATGTTAACATGTTTATAGTATTTAGACATTTTATACTTTTGTTATTAGAACTCTGCCATTCACTAGGCATTTTTTTTTGTACAACTAACTTAACAATTAGGTACATATGTGGAATTGCAATACAAATTGAACAAACTTGCAATTTATCATCAATATAATTTTTCCAATGTTGACTATAATAGTCCTAATCTTATTGTAATGTTATTTTGATTAATATTGTGCGCTTTGTTCAGGTGTTGTACTACATCCACTATCGTCTGCCGACGCAGAGTTTTGCTGAAGGTGAAGAGGTGAAATCGCCATCGGAAATGACCCCGACGTTATCCGCTTTGCAGTTTCACGCCGACCTGCCGCATGAGACTGTTGTATGTATTTAATATTTGTAATTATACACTACTGTATTGTCTTCAATAGAGTAGTGATGTACCTATGTAGGTACTATTTATAGGTATCGTTATAGGTTATAGGTATGGTTTCGTATAGGTAGATCTTTTTATTATTATTTTTTTAGCTGTAGGTAATTCTTCAATGCTCTAATAAATAAATAAATTACCAAGAATTTCTTTTGAACCATTTTTAGGTCGAGTTTCAGCTCATTTTGAGTTGACATAAAGTTTTAAGTAATGTATGTCTTGGGATTCCTAACTAGGTATAATTTTTCACTTTAAGATTTTGTTCAATCTATCTACATATTAGGTACATGCTTTCGTAGTTGTCTGGCAAAACGAACCGTGTGGCGTTTAGCCATAAAAATTGGTTAGCTAAACCACTGGCCTATTTACCAATTATTATATCGACACGATAGTTATAGGATCGTTAATATTTTACTAACATCAATATGCGTAACTATCTTACGTTATCTTAATTATTGTTGGTAAAAATGATTAATAAATTATGACTTCCGGTGGCAAAAATTCTCAAGAAATATTGGAGAAGTGATTCATTTAGTTCAGTAACAAGGTGTCGGCTGCACAATGGTAGCTACTTTCACCTATTAATAATACGGTTCTTGGCAATCTAGTCTAAATTCGTACACATTCATAAATGTGTTACCCGGTGGGCCCGAACGTGGCTACTTATTCTTTTTTTACAAAATGGGTACTATTTATAGACTAACTGTCATCGAACACTTGAAATAACCGAGAATATACAAACATGAATGAATGCCAATGGAAATTAACCCAAGTCATGTATTCCAGTAAATTAATCTAAAGAATAATAAACTAATTGTATTGTAGGTACATACTTTGTTATTTAATTTCACAAGTTTCTTTTAGTATGCATCGTTAACTATGCAAATTATCTAGTAGAAAGAAAGTCACTATGATTTCTATGGCGTGATTTCTGTAAAAGCCGAGTGGCGGTTATTTTAACGAATATACTCCATACTAACTGACGATGAGTTGACCCCCTCTATCTACTTATATCAATCAATATGCATACAATAGCTTTCTAATGAAAATTGAATATTAAGAATCTGTAATTTGTACATACATTATCTACCCCCCACGTAACCAATCAAACAAACTATCCATATCCGAAATAGGCGCGATTTTAACAACAAGATTTACTCAAATAACCTAAAAGTAAAGTAAAAGGAACTTGTATGAAAGGATCTGCCAGATAAGTTAACAGGCCTTACAGTTTTGATACAGTGTCTATTTGTTCTGTAAAACAGCTAAACATTCCGTTGAGTCTGCCACACGTGTCCAGCTCTGGTGAGGGGGCCGCTTGCGGGGCGTACGAGGACGATCCTATACCATTGCGAGTGCATGACTGTAGCCTGGACTTGCAGATCGTCTGTGACCAGAAAGGAGTCTTGTGCATCTGTCATCATTATCTCTATAAAGTAAGTAACATTTCTATTTCTGGTGTTGTGTTAGCCTTCCGTCGGCTTACCTATGAGTATTTGTAACTGTAACTTGCATGGTATAACGTATTCAAGTTATAATTTTCAAACTGCTGGGAGGGACTCAAGTGTGCACTTCCAGGTTTTACTACGATGCTTTTTAGCACTGTTTCACTGTTTACAAGACTCAACAGACTGAGGCGAATTCCATAAGTTTGAAAGTTTAGAGCAGTAGTGTTGGTTTTAACGCCACTGCTGTAAACGTTCAAACACTGTCTCTTTCTTTAAATAACACAAAGTAAAGTGCGCGCTTGCCCAGAGACTTCAAATTGGAATAAATGACTCATACTGTGCCCATCAAGGCACTATTGCATAAAATTGTTAAAAAAACATGTAGAAGTAATAAAATGTCGTCGTTTCTTCAACAGCCTCTAGATGATTCGACAACCTCCTTGGTGCTAGAAGACAGTGCGGACCTGAAGGACTCCGGCGTGAACTTCGCCTACTCTATAACTCTGTTACAGCACGGTTGTGTGGTGCATAGCGTTGTGCCTGATTTGCCGTGGTCGCTGGCCAAGTCTCTGAGACCTTCATACACTCTTTATGCTGGTAAGAATTGAGATAACTTCTATCATAGTTCATAATTATCTCTTACGCCTTATACAAAACAGGTAGATACTTAACCTAAAGTCAAAATGCGTTTTCTAAAGTTATCTACAAGTTTTATTAGAGCAGCATTTTTCACTAAGCTCGAGATTTTCGAACAACATTAAGATTATTAAATTCAAGAAAGAGGGAAGAGTTTATAGATTTAATTAATTTCAAGTCATCTTGACTTTTTACAGAAAACCATCTTTTAGTAAACATTCCGATGCTCTACACCCAAATGATTGACATCAGTCTGTACCACGAGCCATGTTGTCACATCGTAATTCCTATGGACGAGTGTGACAGCGGGCCCAGCCTGGCCCCTGTGCTGGGCTGGGGGGCCCATGCTATGGTCGACTTGAATACGCTGGACGTTGTCACGATGGTCGTAGCAGATAAGGACCTGACGGCTACCTTCAAAAGTAACACTGCAATTGAAAATAAGTTGGCTATTCTTCATTATTTGATTCAGCATGACGGGAATATGGATTTGGCTGAAGAGGTAAGTTGAAAAAACCCTTTTTTTTAGGCCTGAAATCTAATCTAGACAATCTAGTTATATATTTTCAAATCGTGATGTGTTAAGTTTTATGAGACTCGTAAAACTTACCAAACCACGATGAAGAGAGTTGAGAGAGAGTTATAAGATAGGTCAATAAATAATTTGTCTACTTACAAAAAAATTATGATGAAAAGATGTGCTTTCTATTAAGCATAGAAAGCACGTCTTTATTTTGTTTCAAAATGTACTGAAGATAAATTCAATAAAGTCAAAAGTTGAAACCCTGGCTCCTAAACTAGGATTTCAGGCTTCCCTTTCTTTTAATCTTCCGATCCTCTCTATCATCTACGATTTCTAGCCACTATAGCCAGAAAAACTGGAATCTTAATTTAAACGTAATATTTTAGTTGATATCTTGGATGTGCTTGAACCAACGCGACGGTTTCGGCTCGTTCCAACGCGTGATGCAGGAGTATCTAGTCGGCACTACGTACGCGGTGACGCGCCGCTCTCTGCCCGCGTCTGCGCTCAATCTCATGAAGATGTTGCCCTTCACACAACACCTCAAGTTTGCTGATGTTAAGGTAGGGTTACTTTTTGTTTTTTTTTTATTCTAGCAACATTTATGTCGTTTCAATGAATTTTATTTCCAGTAAGAGAAACGTTAGTTGCATGAAAAAAAAATATTGGTAGGTCCCCAGTGCGGGTACTACGCGGCGGGTATTTAGCACGTTTTATCTTTAAAATTATAGCCATTATTTTTACTTATGTTTTCTGGCATTGAGTTACCCCATAAAAATCACGAATGGTTTGCGACTATGATTAATTTGAGGCGTTTTTTTGACGTACTTTTGCTATTCAGTCATTTGCCTCATTTAAATCCTGAAGGATGCAGATAGTTGTGCATTACGGGCCGGGGCAGGAAAGAAGACGCTACTTATCATTCTGTCGAAGATACCTGAACGATCAAATGCATCGGCCAACACAATGTGATCTCTCAGTCGGATCACATATTGGTTACTGTAGTTCTATATTCATACATCTTTCACTTCTAAATAATTTTCGACTTACCCTTTGACTTTAATACAATGCCTCATTGGTCTAGTGGTGGCACGCGCTACTGCTGAGCATGAGCTCCTGGGTTCGATTCCTAGGTTGTGTAAAGCGTTATTGGGTTTTTCTGTCAGGAATTTCTCAGTAGCAGCCCGGAATCTGGATTTGTGCCTAGTTGATGGCAATAGGCTGGTCCCCTATTACATGGGTCTAAGTCACATAACTGGTGAAATGTGGGTTTGTAATAGGTACACCACTGCCTTATTCTTCGGGGACTATGTTATGTCACATCAGCATATTGTGTGTGCTCTAGGTCCGCGACATGTGCGTATCGGTCAGTCAAGAGAAGCTGTGGAACAGCTCGGTGGTAGTGCTCGCGCCTCGTCAGCGCGTGTGTCAGTTCGCGGAGGACGTGTGGACGCGCCTGTGGGTCGCGCTCAATGACCAGACGCAGAAGAGGCTCCAGCCGCAGGCGGTTATAGACAAACTGCGCGTCAGCTTGCATTGTTATCAGGTATTTTTTATTTTTGCATTTCCCTGACATCCAACTATTCTTCTACAATTCTCGAAATTGCGCCTGATATTGTTTATCTCTGCACCATCCTAAAATCGACTGTACAAATATATAATTCAAATTTTTTATGTTGTTGGATGGCAATTGTGGCAAAAAATCTAAAGGACCAACTTATGGTAAATGGTCAGTTAGCGCTACTTGTGTATACTTGTGTTTGCAAAACTAGATGCGTCGCATGGTGCTTCGCTGTTCCAAAAACGGCTCGATTGTCTCATGTGCCAGTAATTATATGACGACACCAAACACCTCTGTGAAGTTTCACCAATTAATTAAAAGTGGACTTAGATAGAATACTCTTTATTGCACGCCAAATAACGGGAGGAGAAAAACAAAGTATCTTATACGGATCATCCAAATAGGCATTGGACCTTTCCCAGACTAAATAGCCAAGTAACTGCGACCAACTTGGAACTGCGACGCCGACGGTTGGTCACATTTCTAACCTAACCTATTTGGTCGGAGTAGGTACCTACTATAACATAATTACTGCGAATAAAATTCTGCTCGCGCGTAGTTGGTCACAGTTCCAACCTAACATACCCCGTAAATTACTACGACCAACTTTGAAGAATGGTACGTAAAAAAGGCCCCATTAATGAAATAAAAATGTGCTTCATTAGAAGAGCAAAGCGTTTTTAAAGGTCCATTAATTAAAAAAAAGTGTCCATCATTAGAAGCGCAACAAAGTTTTTAGAGGATCAGTTAAATATTTCGTATTATTAAGTAAGTGTTGTCCCGTAGCCCGAGGCCCTGTCCCGCTGCAGCACGCCGCTGTCCCCGGGCGCGCCGGCGCCTGCGCTGTCCGCTCCACAGCGCCGCTCGTCTATCGGCAGTGGACAAGACCTGCTACCTTTCTTCGAGCTCGACGTGTGCACTGCGAGTAAGCAGGAGCATATCATTGCTGCGGTAAGTCTGTGTTCTATAATAAATGCATCTTGTTGTCAACTCACAAAAATTAACGAATTGCCTACTAATTGCCATGACTGACAGACATGATGAAGGCTCGTATTCATGGTAAACAAAAGTTGAGAAACCGTTGCACAACATAGTTACCCGCAACATGATGTACCATCAAGCAATGCTGCAGAATTTGTTCATCGTTTACATTCAATGAATAGTACTTTACTTAAAGCAAAATGCATGACTTATCCAACTTTTAACTTTCTAATATTAACTAGTATTGATTTCTGACGAAAATCATGCAATACTTAACTCGCGTAGCGGTGAAGAGTTTGGACTTTAACCCTCTAATCTTTACTAGCATTGATTTCTGACTAACGCCGACATGCGTATTGATTTCTGACGTAAAGCATGCAATAACCATTAATATCGTCGTCGTAACGCGGCCAAACAGAACCTTCGCGAAGTAAGCGTGCACCTGATGCGCTCGTGCGCGGGCGCAGCGCGCGTGGAGAGCGGCGTGCACGCGGCGGCGACGCGCTGGGCGGCGGCGCAGCTGGACGCGGCGCGCGCGCTGTGCCGCGCACTCGCGCGCCCGCTCGCCGCCACGCCCATGAACAACCAGCAGAGAGGGTTCACTTTTATGTACGATACCACGGCTCCTAGTCTATGTTTTGGGTTTTTGTTTTGGTTCTGTTTTTTTTTTTTGGTTTTCGTGTCTGGTTTTGTTTTTTTAGTTTTGCTTCAGGTTGTCCTCATACTTATTAATAAGTTAATGTCCCTGGCATCGATGCATTAATTATGCTGCGGAGTAATTGTGTAACACACTAACTGTAGCAATGACTTTCATTTTGATAGTTAAACAACATTCATTGCGGTATTTACGTTGTTGAGCAGACAAACTTTTCGAACAAATGAAGCAATGGATTAGCAAAATCCTTCATAATGATTCAGATTGTGATTGAAACTTTGAAAGTGTGTTACGCAATTAGTGCTGATTAAGTCGAGTCAACCACAATAAGTATGGGAATCCATTTTGTGTTGGTTTTCTTATTAATCACTTCATTGGTTGTTTTGTCCAATTTTTAACTAAGCTCCATCCAGCAATAGGTACCTAATGACAACGAACGAGGCTTATTTCAAAACATGTTTCATTTTGGTTTTTATTTGTGAAGTACTTTTTTCATATCTGTAAGGCATGATATCATATTACGAACGCCGCGCCCGCGCGACTGCGCACGTCGAGCTGTACCAGCGCGGACGCGGCCGCACGCGGCGTGTGCACAGCGCGCGGACAATGTGATATCAGCCTTAGTCGCTTGTCACGTCTGGAAAGATGCCGTTAAATGATTTGACATATAATTTCATTCCATTTCTTATTTTATCTGGTAAATAGGAAGCGCCTTTACGGACACTGAAACATACCCTGAATCTAGTGTCATTTTAATTAATTCGTACATTAGGTATGTTAATTCTCAAAAAAAAATATATGAAAGGGACGGGTTTGAGGACATTTTTAGCACAAAACTGACCATAATTTTAATTATTTCCAGCGATGAAATGGACCCAACGCACGCGTTCATAGTATTTAAAGTTCTGGAGCAGTACTACTTGGCAACTGACTCGATCGCCTTCCCCCTGCCACAAGGATTCAGTTCATTCTTCACGTACCTCGGGTACCGCACGCTGCCGTTCCATTCGTTCGTTCAATACGTTCACCGCAACGTGTTCGAGTTGCAGATTGATGTCATGAAGGCTATTATTGCATGTAAGTAAATTTTGTTATTATCTATACATATACATCATACCTACATAATTATGTATGTAAGTTAAAGTCGCATTTCGTGTCTGCCTGTGTGACCGAGTTGTTTTTTTAAACAACGCAACGCATTTTGATGCTGTTTTATTTATAAATTTTATCTCTATAATATTTAATAAGAACACAAACAAAAAAGCTGTTAGCTTTAAAACACTTAGGGTATGGTGTTTTTTGAATTATCACAACAGCACGATAATTCAAAAACACCATAGCACCACCTAAGTATTTAAAGCTAAACAGTTTTTTTGTTTATCGATCATTATTCCCTTTAAAAGGAGGTAATAGTCGATAATTGAGGGGCAATTCTCGTAATTTTAAGAACGTTCACAGTCTGATCTCAGTCTCAATCTGTCAAAAATACCTCAAATTTCCCTACATTTTGACAAGTTTTTGACATTTGTTTGTCGCTGAGATGAGTGCGACTAGATTTTGAACGTTTTAAATTACGAGAATTGGCCTTCAGGTATCCTTCCCTACGTGGCGCGTGCGCACCCCGCGTCCGCGCGCCTTTGAAGAAAGCCGCGTCTCTCGTGCCGCCTGTTGAAGGAAGCCGCCAAAAGACCGCTGCCGCGCTGCCGATGTACACCCGCAGGAAATATAGGCGCGTCCGATAGATTGTGTGGTTGTGTATAAATTGAAAAACAAAGTTTAGACTGTGGCAGGTCAAGGACGTTCTTCAAGAGGGAATTCAGAGTACTAGTATTCCGAAAAAAAATAAAAGTCAGCCTGTACTGGTCTCTCTTCTGTAAGAGTTAGTGGGTCGTATGGTACCGTCGTCACAGTAAGTAATAAAATCCATACAGTAGCAAAACGAATGTACCTACTTGCGTAGAGCAAAGGCTGTGTGGTCCACGGCCGCGGCCCCGCATACACGCTTACTTTGAGCACTCGAACGTTAAATTAAAATGTGTTACATTAAACTCCAACCTGTCGTTTAGGTGTACCCGTTTTTTATTTAGGCAAATAAGTAGAATATGTACGTAACAGCGTCGTGATAGTTTGCACTGCGTGGCAACGTCGCTTTTCACTAGTGATCCAATTCTAGTATTCGCTTAAAATTAAAACTACTTTTTGATCTAATTACTGGACAGATTTCGTCCATTTTTTGTATACCGTTAGAAAAGGCGATAACAAGAATGTAGTATAATTTATTGCTTATATGCGGTTTCTATACTGTATACTACACGTCACCGCACCGTTTACACCGTTTTAGTTCAATATTATCATTGGGCATATTTTTATTAAAATTATATTTTTACCATTTCCAGCAAAAGATGATGAGAACAAAACGACTGTGAACAACAAGCTGCGTCTCATACAACTGGTGGGCGAGGGCCGCGCGCGGCGAGCGCTGGCCGGCTGGCCCAGTCGCGCCGCGCTCGTGCTGCGCGCGCGCGACCATGCGCACACGCTGCTCAGTGGAGGGGCCGCGTCGCACCACGAGGCCAGTCGACACCGACCCGTTAAGGATACTGGTCAGTACTGTACTGTACTAGTCAAAATGGAAAATAAAAAATGATTCTAATAGACTGTAGAACCATTTTCCATTGTTTGTAGTACTAGTGTACAGCATTCGTTATGTGGTGTGTGCACACCACGCACACACTGCTGATCGCGGGGCCGCGTTTATAAGATATTAGAGCTTCTGCCCGCGTGAAATTATCCTACAGGAACGTGCTACCAGGACAAAAAGCTTATATCCTTCCCCAGGATGCCATCTTGCCAAATTTTATCGAAATCCGTTCAGTGCTTTAGGCGTGAAAAGGTAACATACAGAGTTACTTTCGAATTTATAATATTAGTATGGATTCATACCTATTATCCTTCAATTGTTGTACTTACGCCATCTGCTTTTAAGGGCTTGGTACAGTGGATCATAAAAAAAGAAAATATTTCTTCCCTTGGATAAAAGTTATTGAAAATTTAGCCCTTATTAGTTAACATTATTCATAGCTTACATAAACTTTCATTCCAGGCATAGCCGCACTACCTTCAGGGGAGCGCCTGTCTCCACTGGACACATTTCTGGACTTGTTGACAGCTAAGGCCAGCCTCAACGAACTGGACTTCAACCTCATCATTGAAGCCACATTGGCCTCGGTACAGCAAGACTCTGCCACTTAAACGATTTCTTTAGTAAATGTAATGTTTTTTAGTCGAATTTTAGGGTCGGAATCTACCAAAGAGTACTTAATAAAAAGTTACTACATAGGATAAACAACTGCCATAGGTTTAGCTTATAAATATACTTGCTTACTTATTACAGTAATTTATTTATTACTATTAACGATAGCATTCTTTTGGCACTTAAGATCGGTATTTATTTAAAATTAACATTTTATAGGGATTGAATCTTGATTAGCTTATCTCTATATCCATTAGTGACTGAATACAACCAAATAAATACCTAACATAATAAAAGTGTTGAACATTTTTTTTTTTGCTGTTTTGTAGTGATAGTTTGACATTCCACTAAGTATTTCTTAATTTATTTAGGGCGCATTCCACCAAACTTTTATACCTAGAATCAGTCTTATCCTGAGAATAAATTTTGAATTTTTGACAGTTTTTCCCTATGTACTAGAACTGTCAGACGTCAATTTTATTCCTCGAATAAAAGACTTCGGTAAAATCAGCCTTTAGTTGCAAGTTCTTTCCTAAAGCCACGAGCACAAAGATTTCATTGTCAAAAAAAAAAACACCTAATAGTAATAGTCTTGATGTGCAATTTTCTAGTGCAATATTTATTGACGATTCGTATTGAAATAAAAGTATTATGAACATGATATTGAATTTTATTTATTTAATAATTACATCCTACGAATCGCTTTAAGGATGTGCTTAAAAAACCTACCAAACATGAGTAACGATGCTACTGTCGCGGCCGCAGGTCGTAACATCGCAGCGTGTGAAAAAGTCGTCGTGTGCACAGGCCTTCACTACCATTAATTGTAGAATGGATTATAAGTCACCCAGTGAGCTCTCTTCTGATCTTTATCAGTTTTATGTGATGTAAACAATGATTTGTACACTTCACTTGTCTGGGGATCTTTGGCAACACTGTAATCTTTCTTAGTTTTCTTGTAAGATGGGTCCTGAGCCAGTTCTGTGGGGTGGACGCGCTTCGACGACCCGAAATGTCCCCTAGCCTGTTTGTTAGGATTATATTTAGGTAATGACAATGGAATTGTCTCAATTTCTTTCTTCACTGCATTAATTGTGCTTGGTCCAGCCTCTGGTTCCTCTTTTAGTCCATTCTCTGGTTTAGCTTCATCTGTTTCAGTTACAACTTCATTAGTTGTGGCTGCCACAGGAGTGGATGGTTCAACCTTGATTTCAACTTTTTCTGTTTTTTCTGTCCTTGATTTTTTGCCATTTTTTCTGCTAGCAACACGCACAGCCATCTTTTCTCTTAACTTTTCGATGTCCTCATCAGTTCCGTTGAGTACAACAACGTCGTTATCTATGAATGGTTGCTGGCACTGGGGGCAAAAGTTATAGTTAGGTAATAAATCACATAAAATTGACCTAAATTACCATCTCAAGTTGATTTGTTGAGGAAATGGGAACAAGTTTATCACTGGTGGCATGTTAGCCTATTCCCAACTAAGTTTGGGTCGGCTTCCAGTCTAACCGGATGTGGCTAAATACCATAATACTTACATATCATACTTATCTCCACAACCCAGTTGGGTAACATGATACCTCTTGGTAAAACTGGTTATCAGGCATTTAGGCTTCTGACTACCTGTGACTACTGTCAAACATCTACAAATAACAACCGGGACCAACAGATTAACATGCTTTCCGGGGCATGGAGAGCCTTAATATGTAATGGGTGGTGACCCATCCATGAACCAAATGCGGCAAACGTAGCTTAACCTTTGATCGACTTGTGCAGTTGTAATTATTAGGTCAATAATAATAACAATGGGTGCCTGAAGATGGACGGCGCCGCCGAGGCCGGCCCATAAAGAGATGGCGAGATGGTAGACGCGTACTGCGAGGGCTGGTTCGAGGTGGCGCGGAAAAATAGTTCCTGGCAGGATTTGGGGGAGGCTTGTGCCCAAAAGTGGGGCAGTATAGGCCAAAAAAAAAAAACATGATTAAGGTTGAATAAAAGTTTTGGGGCTTAACAGTTTTCAAAGTAATAAATTACTTTTTTACTTGTTAATTTTCTAATTAAAAAACGAAATAAAAGCTTACCATATGACAGAGATTCTGCTTAACTTCCTTCAGAGCCCTCTCGGCGAGCACACAGCCGCAGCTCCACAGGAACACAAAGCGGAACTTGCCAGACATCTCCAAGCCGCTGATGGGGCAGATGTAGGGAGCATTGCCTTCACCTACGGCACCTTCTGTATGGTCAGCAGCGGTGTATGCAGGGTTCTTCACGAGGTTTAAGTCTTTGATGTCCTGTAAATTTTTGTTAAAGACAATTAATTATATAAATCAAAAGACAGATATAGACGATTTACAATAATATTCAAGATGGTATATTTAATTATTAAGTCAATGTCTTTGATCTGTCACCAAGTTTGTGATCCTGTTGTCTTTTATTATGTACAGTTTTTATAAAACTGAAGCTAATTTACTAGCACTAAATTAGAACCTTGGGGCTAATAAAGGTTACCTGTAGTAGGTTTTTCAAAAGATACAGAATATTGTATAAATACTATAAATATGATGAATACTAGTATTCAGCTGCATCCAATTAGACTGGAAGCCGACCCTAACATAGTTGGGAAAAGGCTAGGCAGATGAAATGATGACTATAAATATGATGATATTAATCCAATTTATATGTAGGCTAGCTATGACTATGAGTCAATTACAAAAGAGGATTTATGTGGTTGCATTGTCAAGCATAAAGCTTATCCAATATTATGAATATCTAGAAAATGGATAAAGTTGTGTGTACTTCAGAGGCTATTGCACTCTGGTTACTTCATCATAAAGTATAAAAGGCGGATGCTTGAAAAATATTACGAGAATTTACCTTCAGATTTTTGATGTGGTTGATGGACTCTGGCTTGGTTTCTTTGTCAAGTAAAGATTCAAGGACGGAGCTTTTACTGTACAGCCTGCCGAGGCCACAGGCCACCACGGGCGCCTGTAGCGGTTGTTGGGACAAAGCGCAGTTCCGCCACTTGAATGACCGTTCAGCATCTTTGTCTTTCTACCAGAAAATAACAAAATTAACACACTGGAAATGAATTGTTTACATTTAGTTAAAATGTATGTATTCCGATAAAATTTACCTGTTCCGGTTTCTTTTTCATTCGCACAAGTTCATCTCGACGTGGGATAGTACCACCATCGCAACCCATAGTGGAATATTGATAATTAAACTGATTAAAAACAAAATTATTTATGTTTTTGTAAATTGATAGGTTGCTAATTGAGTGACGTATTGCATTGGAAATATTTTCCCGTAATGATGACTGTAATATAATTTAACAAAACAAAAAGTCTATTTCCGGTTGATGTCTATGAACAAAAGTAGCATATTCTCGGTGTTATGACTGATAAAAAATGTAAAATAAATAATATACCTAATGTGTAAAGACCATTAGAACTTTGGTGAACTTGGTCAAAATCACGCTGTCTCATCTGGCTTCGTGTCTGACAGAGCTAGTATCAGTGATGAGCAGTTAGACCAATTACTAAATAAACCTGCCAATGAGTTAGACGCTATATATTCTACACGCACAACGTTATAGTTCTCTTGCACAGAAACACCGTTGCGAACGGCCGGTCGATTCTGTTAGAATCTCACCGTGAGAAGTTAGGTGAAGTGAGCTGTCATTCCATCTAATGCTATAGGGATTGATACTAATGACAGCTCACTTTAAGCTCACTTCACCTGAGTTATCACGGTGAGATTTTTACAGAATAGCAGTACTGGGCGCGTAAAAAAAGTGCTTTGGAAAATCGAGTTTTATGAAAAAAACACTGCATAGATCAATTTTAAATAAAGTTTATTGAACTCTTCGATAACTGAGCTTTGTCGGTACGGACATGGTTTTGAAGATTTTACAGTTCTTTTAATACTTATTAACACTCAAAGTTAAAAATAGCAAGAAAAAAAAACGAATCTTTCTATTCTATTTTTCTATATGGCAATGGTGCCGATGTCGACAATTCTTAACTTTTTAATGGCTTTTTATTTTACTATTCTGTTTCCGTGCAGACAAAATTAATAAGTCGGATAAAATTCTTATTCTATGGACATGTCAATAAGTCAGTTCGAAGTCAACAATGATTTATGATTTAAAAAAAAAAAATCTGTGAACTTGTCATCAATGTCAAATGTCATCTGTCTGTCAGTCTCACATGCCATGGATTTTTTTCTATTACTAATCATTATTTGAAAAAATACATCATTTTGTGACTGATTTTAAAATAATAATGCCTGAGATTGAAATGGACAGAGTGCCGGAAAATGGTTCGGACTGCGAAGTTAGCTCACAGAACGCGTCAGATGCAGACAATATTTCAGACTCTGGTGCTGGGTTAAAAAAGAAGAAGACTAGAAAGCGTGGGATCGTATTTTTGTCAACTATCCCTCCTTATATGAATGTGGCTAAGATCCGTGAAATATTCAGCGAATTCGGTGAAATTGGGAGAATATATTTGCAGTCGAGTGCCAGTAAGTTTTCGAGGTTATGTTGTTGTTTGCTATTGCCAAATATTGTCTTATTTAATAGTTATTTAAATTTTGCAGTCCCTACAATGTGTAGTGGTTTTTGCCAGTAGTAGTACATTTATTGTTCATCATGAAAGAAGAATAATATAAGGTTAATTTTTCAGTCGACAGATATAATTTTATTTGTGGAATAAAATTCACGTTTTACAGTTTTTGTATTCCTAGGATAAAATTAACTGGCGTTGAAAAAATTTGCACATAATCTAATAAATAAAAGTATAATTTAACCAAAAGTAAAGTAAGTAAGTAGTAATGTATCACATTCTACTGTTACCAAAAGTAAAGTAAGTAAGTAGTAATGTATCACATTCTACTGTTACTTTTTGGTTACTAAACTATACTTCAAAAATTATCTTTTACAGAGCCTGGCGAGAAACGCAAGCGGGTACCAAACCAATTTACTGAAGGTTGGGTAGAATTCCAGAAGAAAAAAGTGGCCAAGATGGTTGCAACGAAACTGAACAATACGAAGATAGGCACTAGAAAGAAATCACGATACTATGATATGTTATGGAATGTCAAATACATCCCGAGGTTCAAGTGGATTCACTTGAGTGAAAGACTGGCATATGAGAGGGCTGCACTCAAACAGAGGTTGAGGGCTGAAATATCACAGGCTAAAAAGGAGGCCCACTACCTGCAGACTAATGTGGAGAAAAGTAAGAAAATGAAGAAGAAGAAAGCTATGGAATCAGTTGAATAAAATTACTATTTAAAGTTGATTTTTGAGTTTTTATTTATTTCTACTTGTGCCTATATTATGTACTCTACTTGTAACATTTTAGCATGGCAATAGCAGTGATTGCCCTAATAAACTGTTTCATTAATGTAACATGTTGAAGATCACTACTTATAGATATTGTTTCAGGACATTAACTAATGACTTTAGTAGATAATGTAGCTGGGTCAATTGCCATAATAAACCGAGACTAAAGCTTTTGGGTAGCTTCCCATTAGTGAAAGAATTGTCAGAATCGGATCAGTAGTTCTGAAGATTACAAACTCACCAATTTTCCCACTTTAAAATATTAGTAGGTAAATGTCAACTATCTCCTAATATTAAAATGAAAAAAGAAACCTGTCTGGTGCTTGGGCTCAGTGAAGCCTAATTAAGTAACTAATGGTTGTTTACATTATTTTTGACTAAAGTCCACTCTTCCACTGATTATTTCTTCAACCCGCATTCTTTGCTTCGAGTTGAGAGGATCTGGCGTCAACTTTTGCATGTATCTTCGTGGTGGTATAGTATGCGAGAGGATTCCTTGTGAGAATTCTCGATGTACTCTCACTCCATCCAGAGCATTCGACTGTAGTCTCTCGAAACTGTGCAGTTCCATCATAAATTGTTTGCGTTGGGCTGCTTTGGCGTAGTGATAGCGGTGGCGGCAAACTACTCTGCTGAAATTTAATTAGGTATTCTTGATAAAATATGTGAGATCTCTGTATTCTATAGGTACCCTGGCTCGCTGACTTTCTGGGACTAGTGACAAATAGCTGCACTGCAATGTTTGGTTTTGTTTTATTCTATTGGTACTTACTATGCCAATGCCAATGTAGAGTAAGCTGGGTGTATGCTGACATCGGATCGCGCCAACTCTGGGAACCCAGGGTACAGGGGAATACGTCTCCTCTTCTCCTTCTCTGGAGGTTTTTCCTCTTGCATTTGATTCATTGTTAACGATTTCTTCTAAAGGCGTGGGAACAGTAATTTATTATTTATTGCACTAAGGCATTGTTGCTGTGGTAACTATAAAAAACTTGAAATCAGCTGTTTGATCAATAATGAATAATGTATCCAAAAACACCTTTCAAGTATAAACTATAATTATGTATCTCTGTCAAAGTGACTTCTGGACACAGAGTACTTTGCTTTTGGAATTTGTTTTAAATAAACAAAATAAGGTTGTACTGTAAATAATGGGTATTTATTTTCTGGTAAGGTTGTATATGAGTGATGTACATGAATATAATTTATTTTAATTAAAAACTAGTCTACAATCTAGTCAAGTACAACCACATACTTACTGAGTTTCTGACTTATATTTACTGAACATCATCTCGAGTAAATAAATCAGTCACAATCACAAGGGGTACGGTAGGTATGTAAGAGGCTGCCTGGTGGTATTAGGTATAGGGAATATTTCATACCATTCTGAAACATGAGACTGACAATAATTTGTTTTTTTTTTGGTTAGTACTTGCAAAATATGAAAATAATCACAAAACAAATAAAACAAACAAAACTGAATGTATTTCAAACGAAATAACCAAATGATGTGTTCCTGAAAGGAATTGAATTTCGATTGAGTTTAACATAAAGACAAATTAGCAATACGAAAAATCCCAAATAAATCACATAATATAAATTAATAACAGTTTATTGATACAGCATTAATATTAAATCTACTTCACGGCCGTATGCAACCTCTGAGGTCAGTATTGCTTGGTGACAACGTGAACATTCTCTATAACGATTATTTACACAATTCCAGTTGTTAAGATGAAGCCGCGACGGCTGCTACCCTGCTCTGACACACACAGTCATTGAATTCATTCACTAACACTGAACACAGGAGAGATTTGTTCGGATTTGAATTGTAGCACTGGAGGACCTGAAATTAGACATGATATCATCATCATTATTCTTTTGACCTTATCCCAATTTATTTGGGGTCGGCGCATTGTCTCTTATGAGTTTTCATATCAGTAGTCACCCCCTTTCTAGCCATATCATCTTGGATCAAAAGGCTTGGAGAACATAATTATCAGTAAAAATAATGCAACACTACTTTTGCAACAACAGTAGGTTCATTAATATGATAGCTCTCTTGAGAAGGTAAGTGTAAGGTATATTTAAATGTGTTAAACTGGGCCGTAATTATAAAGCTTAATTTATTACTTGTCTGAATACGAAACCATAGTTATTAAAAAAAAAAAAACACCAGCAGCAATTCAATTAGATTTCAAACTAGGGTACCTAACTAATACATAATTGTGTGTATTTTCATAATGTTCAATACGATTCCCAAGCCTATGCCCTAAAAAGTCTATATATTCCAGTATAGTGTCTGACAGAAGACAAAATACAATAGGGTACAATTTCAGGCAACTTGTTTGAGCCACACATGTCTAGACAGGATTTGTTTAATAAACAAATATGCACTAAACCAAGAGCAGCCAGCTTCACTGACAATGTTGATTAGCATCTTATCACACAAAAAAATCATAATGACATTACATTTAAATGTCAGTTTTTTTTAAAGGTTGGTAAATCATAATAAAACAAAAGTCGTTTTATCTACCTTTGCCTTCTCCTCTTGGCATGGTGATACCTTCGAAGCAACTTTGTCTCCCTGAACCATATTAAATAAATCATTTGCTTCCTTCAATGTCTTCTGGTATTCCAAATGCATTCCGCTGTTTATCTTGTCATGAGCCCTCTTTAGGCTTTCAATGCGGTGTGCCCAGTAGGCCTCTTCAGCTGCGTATTCGTGCTGGCGTTTGTGCTCGTACGCCGGTGGTGTAAACTGTTGTACAGGTGGGGGTCTCGATTCAGCTTGCTGAAATAGTGATGATGAGAAATATCAATTAAAAAGTTATAGAGTTCACATTTAGAAATATGTTACTGTTTTTAATTTCATATTCTATCTCTCATGTAGCATATACATTTACAACAGTTACAACAGTTATTCTACTCTTTATTTGCTTAGCTTACTATTATTGTTTGAGAATAATCCGAACATATAAGTTTTATTGCATTAGCAACATTTAAACATATTCTGGATATACGTGTTTTTTTTAGATTGATTTACTGGAGAAACTGCCAAGACTTAGGAAGATAATTGATTCAAGATAGGTACACGATGACATCAATCAGCTTGTTCTCAGACACTGCCAAGTTAACCTAGAATAGTTACGTCCTAATAATGAACTCGCAATGCTCATGAATTAAGAGTATGAAGCCACAAAAATAAATAAAATTCATTTAATTTTTTTTATAACAACAACACCCTTTTATTATGTCCTAACAAGCAATGACATTGATCAAAATTATGTAATGTAACATCATATTTACTTTTGAGGTAAGCTGAGCTTGTATCCGGTCTAAAGCCTCTTGGGACACTTGGATGGCATTTTCGTTATCCACAGTTACTTTTCGAGTGCTTTGAGAACCTCCCATATTTATAAAAGTGTACTATCCAAATAATTTTATCGGCAAATCACGTCAAAAAGACATTTTTTGACAGATCAGACATATTACCAACCAAAGACTAGAAAGAGAAAATAGTTCGAGACAAGAGTCAGGTCAGTTGTCATTTCATTGATCTATTGTTTATGGTCAAAGAATTAGTTCCACGTGAGCCTTACAGTCGTAACGATGTTGTAGAAAAAGAAAAATAATCTGGATAATAATAATTATTAACAATGGTCTAAGAGTAAATGATGAATAGATGACTCTTTGAAGTACATACCTTATCGTAACAAATAATATATCTCTTAGTTAATACAATGCCACAACAACAGATGGCGCTATTGGTTTCTTGTAAGCTATAATCGCAATCCAATGTAGATTTGTACACACGGCTACATATCAAGCTATACATTTCCAGTTTTAGCTGACCTCGCATTTTATAGGTTTATCGTACAATCAGAAGTCAGCTTATACTGGTTATGTATAGCTTGATGTGTAGCCGTGTGTACAAAGTTGTACAGAGGCCAGCACATCGAGCTACCCCAATCTGTCAAATTTCTTTGATAGATTTTCAAATTTATTTTTAAAACTATAAGGATCATATTCAATTGGGAATCGTTTATAAATAAAACCCTGGAGGCCCACCATGATCTATTTAAAAACGATTAAAAAGCAAGACATTTCAGTTTAGGTTCTTAAACTGCATCGCTTTTGACAGATTGGGGTAGCTTGATGTGCTGGCCTCTGTACATCGGTTATATGGCTTGATTACATGTATCGAGAACAGGGCAGACAATGTCAAGACAGAAAGCCTGCATACCTACCACGAGCTCTTAACGCGATCCACTTTAGGACCTAAACTGAACTGTTCTGCTAATTTGTACCATGACGCCAGTTTAACGATTCAATTTAGGCCGTGCCATCTGGATACCTACCACTAGCTCTTAACGCTCATTCACTTTCAACGATCCAAATGCCGCTGAGTGTATTGGACGTCATGGTACGACTGTGAACGATGCAGTTTAAGAACCTAAACTGAAATGTCTTGCTTTTGAATCGTTTTTAAATAGATCATGGTAGGCCTCCTGGTCCATTGCTTGGTAGGTACACCCGGCCAAGTGCACTGTTTAACTGCTCTGTCGCTTATTAACCGACTTCAAAAAAAGGAGGAGGTTATCAATTCGGTTGCAATTAAATGAAAGAAAATTTCAAACTTGCATTAAACGTACAATTAGTAAACAAGCATACTATAAATTAGAAGATTATGTCCTGGATAAGAAACATGCTGGTCCTGCTCCATAGGACAATCTAGCTAGAGTCTAGACAAAAAATCAAACTGGTTGCTAAATTAATTGTAAATTTATTCTTTTTTACTTTGTTTACATTCTGTAATTACTCTTAACTCACACCCTGACTTATTACTTGTTAAAATTGCTTTTATATATTTTTTTTTAATGAAAATCGTTTACTTTTTCCATTTTTGTAAATATGTGAGCACCATGTATCTATCAGATTATTAATTTATATGTCATGGTTTCATTTTTAATTCTTTTACCTATTGTGGTATAGTAATTTTATTTTAGGTGCATCGTCTTCACATATTATTTTATTATATAATTAATGTATGCAAAATATTATAAAACATTTTAAAAGAGTAACGGTGGAGTTTCTTGCCCATTCTTCTCCATACGAAAACTACCTTTTGGAAGGGGCGACTAGAATCAATTCTATTTCATTGTAATTTTTGACGTTCAAAAGTGCCTTTTATGTGCCTATCTATACTTATAATAAATCTGTAGAGAGGTCAATTCTGTACATGATATATATTTTCAAAATAACTATCAGGGGGTAATTAGTGATCGATACTGATGCCAAAAATGCAATCAGTAAAATTTTTGTCTGTCTGTCTGTCTGTCTGTATGTTCCTTATAGAAACAAAAACTACTCGACGGATTTTAACGAAACTTGGTACAATTATTCTTCATACTCCTGGGGAGGTTATAGTATACTTTTCATCACGCTAGAATATATAGGAGCAGAGCAGTGAAAAGAAATGTTGGGAAAACGGGAGAAGTTGCTCCATTTTTTAAGCTTCCGTCGCGTGTGCAGCCTTAATGGTTAAAGCTACATAGAAATCATTTATGACGGAAATGTTCTACATAAAATTATCTAAAAAATATCCCACAACAGCATATGTCTATCTTTTATGGCTGACTCACAATAACACGTGTAAGTCCCGATAGATTAGCAGTTCGGATCTTTCTGAATTTATTTGTTTACTCTTGCGTTTATAATACTCTCACTCATCCCTAATTAAAAGAAGTTAATATTATTACCTATTCAATAAAAAAAGAATCATAGTAATCGGTATAGAAACACCAAACTTATACATGAAATACGCTAATAAGCCATCGCGCCGTCGCGCGTGAATACTGAATCATGCCATAAGGATTATTATTTTTGTGTAACGGTTGAGGCGCTCCACGCGGGTCGTGGCGGTAGGGTATAATAAAAAGGCGGGAGGTCCGGGCAACCTTAGCGAGTTGCAACTGCGAGTGGTCATGTCAAAAAAAAAAGCGTCCGACCGTATTGACAGACAATAATTGATATTAACAAACCGTGCTTATCAGCGCGACTTTTAGTCTTTAAATAGTGTTTGTTGTTGTTATTTTATAAAATAGGTATTAGTTGTTTTGGTAGTGTTTAAATATTCGTACATTGAAAATATCAAAAACATAAATGGCAGGGTTGTTACGAGACCGACACCGAACCCAAAAATGTGATAAAAAAAAATTTGTCTGTCTGTCTGTCTGTATGTCTGTCTGTCTGGTTGTTCAGGCATCACGCAAAACGTACCGGTCCGATTACGATGAAACTTGGTATAATTATTCTTTAATATCCTGGGCACCACACTGGGTACTTTTTATCCCGGAAAAGTATATACAATAATAAACAAACTTAATTTTGCGGTTCGATCCCTAGACCCGATTACTGTACTAACCGCAAATAATAAGTTTGTCGTAGGTTACGTCACCCGCACTGTAAATGTAGTGCTGAAGGTTGAATTTGGCTTACACTTTTTGAACTTTGATTTGAACGGACGTATCGAGTGGCGAGCGTTCGTTCTTATTAGCATTCTATAAATTGTATGTTTTAACTGCTACTTGCAATTCTAAACCGTGCTTTTCAGTGCGACCTTTTTATTCCTTTTATTTAGGTTTATTTTTATAAGTCGTAGGTATAGATTTTAATTTTAAAGTATGGGTACTTAGTATATTTGATAGTGTACGTAGTGACCGTAGGTTATTTTATAAAACTGTTAGGTAGGATTAGTCATTCGTTTAGATATTAGTTTTTAGGGATTTAGCTTATTTATTGAGTTTAGATTAGTTATCATCAGAAATATTTTTATTTAGGTAGTTAGGTATTTTATTTTCTGTTATTGAGTTCTTTTTTTTAATTAGGTAGGTTACCTACTTAGATTTACTTTTATAATCTAATATAAAATTCAAAGTCCTGTGATCCTCTCTGACTGATTATATCAATGCACAGCCAAACCGCTGGTCATGTAAAGACATTTTTGGAGAGTGTGTTCTTTGTGAAGTGTATCCACTAAGAAAGGGTTTTTCGAAATTCCACTCAAAAGAAGGTGAATGGGGGGAGGGTGAAATTTCACGCGGACGAAGTCGCGGGCAGAAGCTAGTTTGAAATAAATGCTTTGACTTTGACTTTTGGTTGTTTTTTTTTTAACGTTTGTTATTTGGAAAATATTTTTTTTATTTAAAAGAATATACTTCCAGATTGGTCCCATTTTTGTCAAAATCCAGTTCTGATGATGGGATCCATGAGGAATTGAGGGAACTCCTCAAATATTATAGGCATACATATACCAATTTTGGTTTTTCTTCAACTTGTCAAGCATTTGCATTCAGAAAGTATAATTTGGTGAAGTGGAACTGATGATGAAGACCACAGATGGCCATCGGAACTATTCAATGACAAATATTTCACGGGTTGCGATTCCATTGCTTTAATATGGTTGCTAAGCAATTTAGGTTCGTCACAATACGTATGGTGAATTGGAGCTGATGGTGACTTCACAATCAGCTCCAGTTCTCCTGGTTCTTACCAGGAGAACTCCTCAACAATTAACGTCCCAGCATCGGGAAAAGGAATATTTCGTAACAGTTGATGAACAGTTGACATTAGGGTTTGAAAGGGTATGCGAGGTGGTCCCATTGTTACCAAGTCAGAGTCTGATGAAGGGATCCCATTAAAGTCGAGGAAAATCCTCTTCTGTAGGCATGTACAGTGTGTTAGTTGAACTCTCTCAAATCAAATGAAACCTATTGATGATTCAAGGGTTTGAGTCTGAGAGTCATCACTTACCTAATGCTACCGAGCTGTCGATGCCACAGCACTCCTAATCTGTTAGGAGTTCGGAGATACGGCAATTTGTCGACAGAAACTACTTAGCAGTTGTTGGATAGACGTGGACTTGTAAGACAATCGTCTTCATCATTCCATTTCTCGTAATGATGTAACGGGACGAGCAGGTCCCGCATCTGATGATGGTAAGGGCTTGTAATTGTCGAAAGAGCTTGTAATAGGCCTAATTGAATAAAAGTATTTGACTTTGACTTATCATCAGTTCAGCAGTATGAAGTGTTGATTCTCAGACAACACCTACCGGTCCATTAGATTCGGAGAAAATTAGATGTGACAGATGGATAGATAGACAGACACACGAGTGATCCTATAAGAGTTCAGTTTTTTTCGTTTTGAGGTACGGAACCCTAAAAACTGAAAAATAAAAAACTTTTTAGAAAAAAAAACAACCGACTTCCAACAAAAACACTACAAAGTGAAAAATAACTTTAATTTCAGAAGTCGGTGTCAAAAAACGAAAATGCAGACGCAACGACAAGTTACGGGACGACTTACGGGCAAGACGGGTAATTTGAAGAACTCAGTTTTTTATTTTTTTATTAATTTGTTTTCGAAGAAAATGTTTAAGTTTATCGTTGATTTTATAGTCTGATAGACAACGAATTATAAGAGTACAAATTAATGTTCATTTTGTTGTTGTTTGTTTTTTTTTTTTTATTTAGAACCTTAGCTCACCCGCTTTGGGCTTCCCCTAGGTATCTAAATAAAAAGGTTTGTCTCATCATTTAATTGAATAAAAATAACCCAAATATTTACCTATCTATCTTGCGTGTTGTTCTGCTTGCCTATCGCCACATGAGTAGATAATTTTCCCTTTCCCCTTACAAACTTTTGTATCCCTCTTGTCCTCTTTGCTGACCATGCATAGTGCTAAAGAAAAACCAATAATCATTTTTAATTAGTGACATTAAATTCAAATAAAGCAATTAAACATAGAGGAAAAATTAAATTAAATCACTGACCTGTATTAGACAAGTACGCCAGTGAATTAAATCGATTGACCACAAAAGATCGGGAACATTTTGGCGAAGGAAACACGCGGGTGGTGCGGGGAGGGGTGCGGCACAAAAACTGACCACAATGAGGACCGGTTGGGCCGGTTGCAGCCTCCGACAATATCATCCCCGCCTCCGACGTACTTTCTTCTGTCTGATCGGAACGCGATACAGCTTGCCGCGTTCCTGTTTTATTTCTAACCGACTTGTAAAATTGAGATTCTGTATTACACCCCGTATAATATGTCTGAAATATTCTGAAAAGTGACTGAAACGATTTCAACTAATGATAATTGAGTGTTTATAGTAGATAATCACAACTTTTCCAAAAAGTAAATGGTCCTATCCATACCTACCTTAACGACCGTTATACTTCGTTAAAGCATATAACATGTCTAAATGAGTAGTGCCTTGCAGGTAAAGAAAGAGAAGAATTTAACTTTTCGGTACCTGTTAAGTACGCGGGTGCAGGGAGAGGGTGAACACAACTGAAACGATCGCTAGCTCGTAACGCACTGGTTTATTCGGGAGTTGGGACTCGCCGTACAATAGATGGCGCGTGGTAGCGCGCGCCTTGCACACATACATAACAGTACCTAACATAGAAGCCCTTACCATGTTGAATCATTGACTGGAAACCGACCCCTACATGTGTTGGTAAATGTTAGTGAATCGTTTAATTACTTTAAAGCTTTTAACCGATGTTTCAATACGGATATGGCAAGTTTGCTCTTGAAATTAAATAATATATTTTCGTAAAACGCACTGTCCTCAAGCCTGCGTTACCTAGGTACACAGGTGTAGAGTCTACCAAGTTTCAGTAGTACCTACTATTTCACTACCAACACCACCCTTGCTACGTCATAAAGGTGTTGACAATGTACTGTCACTTAAATGATTTAATGGAAATTTAACTTAAATGATTTTATATTCATGTTTACCTACTTGCTAACATATTATAAGTAACTCCAGTTGTGGGCCAAATAGTTGTCTTATAAATAAATTTATAAATGGCAATTCGTTACCACTGATGTCACATGTACATCTTATGTGCCGAATGGCATAGAATAAATCAAACCAATATCCTTAAATTCTAAACAAAAAAGTCTTTCTTATCAACTGCAAGCCTGATCGCGTCTGTCGGCCGTCTTACGCGCCGCGCGCCGCTCTGTCCTACAACGTCGCGCGACGCCGCGCCCGCGCCGTTTATCCGGACCATAAACATCGCGTTCTATAAATCAGTGTAACGTACACACAACTGTCACACTTAGACGATTAATTACCGTACCTACATTGTCTTTGGAAATGCCCACACGCTCTGCCACAAGTACGGGGCGGATTTGAGAACTTATAGTTCTCATGTTTATGGAACTTCTGATGGATTGCGGGCTTGCTATTATAAACATTCCTAATGCTTATCCTGTTGCTATGCGCTAAATATTATCATTGGATCTTGTTAACTCCAGTTCCATTTAGAACTCGTTTTAAAAAACTAGGTGTCTTATGTCTGATTTCTGTCCCTTTGACCTAAAGTTTAAATCATAAACTTAAATTCCAGTTAGGTTGGAACAAAAACTACCTTCTAATAGATATAGTACCATTGCATATATCTAGCTTTTTTAATCAGGGCACAGGGTAATGTTTTTAAAATTAAATGTTTTGGCTTATCGTCCAATAGACGTCCTCCTTGTTTCAGAAATACACTCATCTCTGTACAGGCGTTACCTAACATGGCGCTGCACGCTGGCGCCTACCAATCTCGTTCATATCAAACATTTCATACATCCAGACCAGTTTCCGCTACATCCAGTTCTGGTATCTTATCTCATTTGCCTGCAGTCCTTAATTCATAATTACGTTTATAATAAAACTGAGTGTACAAGGAGCAGGTGAGCCGTCGCGCGTCGTTCAGGGCGACAAGCTGACATACAGCTTAATTGCAATTTATGTGCTGGAGGAGCCGTGTGATACCTCCCAGGCTTTAACTACAGTACATTCTAGGAAAAACATGTAAGCTTTGATTAACATAACACCAAAGGGTTGTAACTTTGAGTTTGTTACCAGTTCAGTGTATGAATCACGATTTTAATTTTGGAGAAGTTTGACATTCTGTGATGGGAAAAGCTGTGATTTTCCAACAAAGCAAATGGATTATGGACACTTGATAGATGCAAAGCTAACCTAACCTAAGTACTTTAAACGTTTTTTTTAACAAGTAGATACCTACTTACTATAATAAAGGCACGTAACAACCTAAAAGCCCGCCATCGCCATCCCGGTGGTTTCCCGCGCTTTTACATAAGGCGTTTTTATCTTTATAGTCATTGATCATTAATGTTTTTCCAAAACCATTGCAAAAACACTTTTTAATCTGAGCAGAGTTCTCAGCCAGACACGATTTATTTCTTCAAAAAATAGATGCGTTGTCATAGTATCTACCTATCTATAGCTTTAAAATAATAACGGAAGATTAAAAAAAACAATTCTAAACATCTGCACATTATATCAAAAGTTAAATGATAAAGCTAATTTGACGTGGAATTTATTTGTTGTCGTTCGATCACCTTATTCTGTTCACCATCGATTCTTCACAATATATTTATGTTATTATGAGGAGCCCTGACGTCTAATAACAATCGATTTTCTACCTGCACGACTTTGCCCTGTCAGTGGTCGCATCTTCTCACCCTGCGTTCACAGGAAATTCACTAAAGACACCACCACTTTTGCTGCATTTTTAACCTAATCACCATTGCTATAAAGTCGAAATTCGGTTCACTTGAAGTATTATTTCTACAAAAATAACCAGTCATTGAAATCATCGAAGGGTCCGCTTTTAGACACAGGTGCTTGTTGGACAAAAAAGGCAAAAAATCTTTTGAAGAAGAGGTCCCAATCTCGGCAATTAATGGATTACGTTTATAATAAGACGCGTAAATGGGACCATAAAGATTGTAACGTCTTTCGCACCAGGGGTTGACAACTTTGGTGGGTCCTATGTTTTATTATAAATACTTAATGTAAGTATTTTTTTCTAGTAAGAAGAGCAGTTTAGAATATAAATAGTATGTAAACAGACAATTTAGAGCTCTTAGTGTTAACTTTCCAGCTGTTGAATAAATTAATTGTCAATTTTGTGTTTTCAAAACAAATCAAATCATTTATTTCTTTGCAAACATGGGTAATTGGTTCATAATAGTTTTATAATAAAGTGTTCTACCATCAGAAACGATGATGTCAGAGAACAAGTGCCAAGTTAATTAAAGTGCCAACCCTCCAAAGGATTGTAATAATTGTAATAATCATATATCTTCAAAAACATACTTAAGTCTTAGTCTTAGCAGAACCATAAATAAAGTTTTTTGACACTGCTTAAAGCCAAAGTCACCATAACTTACCTTGGCGATCTTTTACCATAAATTTGCCAATGCTTGTCGTCTTAAAATTGCAATATTAAAGAAAATATCTACTCTTCAAAGGATCAGGTAAATATCCGCGTATTAAGAGGGATTTTGTACGTCATTGTGGGTTTAAATCATGTCATTTATTAGTTACCCTTGACTTTAAGATGCGTAAGTGCTGGCCGGGGACTAATGAACGTAGGGACTTGCCTGAGGAATATCTGTCTATAGAATTTAAGGAAGGGTTATTGGTATATAGGCATGTTAAATATTTATGGTAAACATGATTGGAGTTACTATAAATTGTGGATAGATTATAGTATTATTAACGGAGGTCTTGAGAGTTAAAGGTAGTTCATTGTCGGATTTTTTTTAATAATTTCAAGCATGTTCCCACTGCTGGGACACAGGCCTCTTCTCTCGAGAGGGAGTAGGCTTTTAATCCACCACACGGGCCCAGTGCGAGTTGGGAGATGTCAGATGTCTTCGAATTTTTCGGTTTCCTCACGATGTATCTTAGAGCAGTGGTGATAAAATTATTTTCACAAAGTAAAGCGTCTGCCGGGCTGGGTTCGAACCTAAGATCTACAACTCGTAAGCCGGGGCCGTTACCACTGCTCTCAATATTTTCAATGGCTGTTACTAAACTAGGTTTTAGGCAAAATTTTCTAGGCAGATTCAAGTCTTAAGGTAGGTACCTACTGAAAAAGTGTTCTCTTCTCTTACTATAAGGTATTCAGTACTGAAAAAGTGGCTGATTAGAATCGAAATCAGAGACTAGAGTGATTGTGTGAACATTGTAATAGTACATTATGATATAAGTGCGGTAAGTTGAAAAAGCACTGTGAAAACAAAACATGGTACCTATTGATATCAAGTCATACTCCAACTCGCTGGCATTTCTATAAGTGAAGACGTTTAAGAAAGTCCGAGTTTTATTTATTTCCTCGCAAATATGTTATAAAACGTCGTATGACATACGTGTGCTTTGATAATTACAGCCTCTGCTTTCTTGTAGCCCGAGCCGTAGGCGAGGGCTAGCAATATCGCCTCGGGTGTAATTTTCAATTTACCGCACTTATATCATAATGTACTACATAATATACTATGACATAATAACTTATATCATAATGTACATTTGTGCTTGTATTGACAAATAGTATATATTTTGTTGTTATTTATTTATTAGAATTAATTTTATCTTTTTGTGTGCACGTGTTTCTGTGACAAATAAACCTATTTTGCTTTCTTCTTTCTTTTTTTCTTAGTATTAATTCTCTTTAATGAAATACGAAAAATAGTGTGTAGGTATGTAACTTTAGCAAGACGTACTGATCTGTAATTAAGTGTAACATCTACAAATTCCAAGATATTAGTAGGATGAAAAGCGGTGTATTTCCTTTAAGTTGGGACGGGCACTAAGTTATTGAACACGATAAGTCAGTACACATCGTTCCCGCGGGTAGTCTCACAATTTATAGTCAGTGAGAGGTATGGACGGTCTCCATTCATTTATCAAATGCCGCGCTTCTGTGTTAGGTGTCATGAGGGAGCGGCCATATAATATGAGATACTAAGCAAGCAGCTCGCAGATTTTCTTAAATTAAGTCTTATCAAATCAAATCAAATCAAATCATTTATTGGTTTGCAAACATGGGTATTTAATACATAGATGTTTAATTTAAAGAGTTCTCCATGCTCTAACGTCACATGGGCATGCAAAAACATATAATTATTTAATTTACACAAATTTAAAGTTAATATAATTTTAAATAACAATTAAAGAGATCAAAATAATACAAAATATAAATGAATTTCAAATCGTTGGAATGACAGTAAAAAAAATAAAAATAAAAAATAAAAAATGGCACAATAATAAAATAAAATAATGGCAAATGTCAACTAAAATGTCACAATAATAAAATAATGGCAAATGTCAACTAAGGTTATCTACAGTTAAATTACAAAAATAAAAAAAATAAAATGTTATCAAGGTTAGGCACAATAAAAATTAAATAAAAAAGTCAAATGATATAATAGCATGTCAATCGGTCAGTGATTCATCATTAAGGAAGTCGTCAATTGTGTAATAACTTTTTTCGATTAATAGTTCGATTAGTGGCCTTTTAAATTTGAGTATAGTCATAATTTTAATAATATTAGGTACTTTGTTGTAATGCGTGTCTTAGTGAGACTATTTGTTTTATATCATAAATAGCGAGCTTATTTCGGATTCTTTAACCTTTAACCGAAAAAATGTTAATCTCATAGACTTATAAAAAAAGATGGACTCCGCACCACGCATATCGAAAGTGAAGCACAGTAAGTATGCCGGGACCGCTTGTACAAACACGACTCACGCTCACATTTACATCATAGTATGCCGACCGGCCGCCATAACGTGACACGACAGCGTCAATCATCAATCACGCACACATAGATCGGTACGGTGCTTCACTTTCGATATGCGTGGCGCGGAGTCCGCGGAATATGAATCCGGCTTAACGGCACATTACTGTGTTGTCTTGTATCGTGATGGTGGATAGACCAGTAAAACGATTTTGTTCAGGATCACTTCATATCACAATTATTTTTGTTTGGTTGACACTGCGTCAGAAAACATCACAACACGACACAACACAATAATGTGCACCCGGCTTTAGAGTCAGTCCTCTTGCTACTTTGTCCTTGTAACCCTTAAAGGTTATAAAGTGTAACATACACTATGGCCGATCCCTCAAAGTATATGTTTCTTGCAGTAGAGATAGCTTTCTATCTTCCAGCGAAGCAAGGATTTATGTCGCGTATCAAGGGCTCGCGCATCGCTTTAATTTATTTCAACTAATTGATCCGCACTTTTCTTTATCTGTATCTATCGATACTTTCTTGGCGTAAATTATGGCCAGTATTATTTAGAGTGCTATGTAAAGAGAAGAAAACGAATGTGTCTCGACGATAAAACGTGCTGTTACATGTATAAATATTTATCTTTTGATAGAATCAGAAAAATATCAGTTCTTAATCGAAGTATTCACACTTTTAATAATAGTGAGGAAACTGGAATAGAACAAAAAAATCGAGTATTTAACATCCAACCAACACGTACTGGGCCCGCGAGGTGGCTATGGCCCAGTCCCTTATCATAGAGAGGAAACCAGAGCTTCAGCAGAGGGGACCTTATAGGCTTATTATGCTGTTGTGTGTTACAAATGTTACAATATTATGAGAAAAACAACGAGAAAAGGACCAGTGGGGTAGGTAACACAACAATGCAATGGCTTTCATTTTCACAGTTCAACAATATTCATTGTGTTGTTTACGTGGCTGAGCAGACAAATTTTTCGAACATATAAAGCAATGGATTGAAAGTGTGTTACGCAACTAGGATGCAGAAAGTTAAATAGCTTAATTTTTCTAAAACAGCTGTAGTAGGCCTCAGACCAAATATAAAACCAAGACAGAGCGCTGAGAATGATACAGTGAAGTATGCTAAAACTACACCTCCGCTCTGGCGGCCTAAAAAGGCCACTTTTGCAAAATCATAACACAATTCATATCACGCAATTTCATCTGTATGACAGTTTTGTATGGAGATTCGTAAAATGCTATAGGTACACCTCTGCCTAACTGTTCAGGAATATATAGGTGTGAAACTGTCAAACAGATGAATTGCGTGATATGAATTGTTTTATGGTTCTGCCAAAGTGGCCTTTTTAGGCCCCCTGTGCCTACACGCTCACACGCACACATTTACAACCATTTACAATCAAACTACACCTCAGTGCACACACGTTTACGAAACCGGGTTCACTTTACTGTTGACAGCCCTCTGTCTTGGTTTTTTATTTGGTCTGAGTAGTAGGCTACATTTCCATATCCCACGGACAGAATATTGTAGCATTCAGCAAATAAGAGTGCCTTCTAATTATATGCGTAATCCTCCCGGTCTTAATTATGTGAAGCCTAATTTGCGGTTTAGATCGCGATTAGCTTGCGGTCGCAGACTTACTCGGAAAACGTTTTAATCACAGAACAGATAAATGTGGTTCTAATGACACAATTTTATTATTAAAACAGCTGCAATTTGCATTCATTTGCTTAATGTTTTTTAAGAAATTCTATTGTAGGTTTAAGGAAAATGGAGGTGGATACTGGATACTGCTATATTGTTTCTTAAAAAAAGAAACAGTTTGTATTTTATTTTTGTTCATCACTACACATTCTTGTAAGTCCGTTGTACAAATTGCTTTATAATTTCTTTGAAGTTTTAATTTGAATCAAAGAAGAAAACTGCAGTCAAAATAATATATGTTGCAAAACTCTTTCAGCTGCTCAATTACACTGACTATGGCCTTCACATACGCAATTATAATTGCAAGACAAATGGTTATCCTACGAAAGCGTATGCAAAGTTAAGACCTTTGACCCTACACATGGTACGAGGGTCATTCAATAAATACTTAGCCTACAAAAAGTAAACGAAAATTTTGGAAAAGTGGCAATTTATTTTTCAACATAGTCTCCTTTTAGTTCGATACACTTAGCCCAGCGATGCTCCAACTTTTTTAACCTGTCCGAAAAATAGTTTTTGTCAAACTCTGCAAAATAGGCCTCCGTGGCGGCGATGACCTCCTCATTTGATCCTTATCTATTCCCGGCGAGTGATTTTTTCAGATTAGGAAACAGAAAGAAGTCACAAGGGGCCAAATCTGGAGAATACGGTGGATGGGGCAGCAATTCGTAGCGTAATTCGACCAATTTGGCCATGGCAACGGCAGAACCGGTGCGTTGTCGTGGTGAAACAGCACTTTTTTCTTCGCCAGATGGGGTCGTTTTTTCTTTAATTCGGCGTCGAATCGGCCCAATGAATCGGCATAGTAAAGCCCTGTAATTGTTTTACCCTTCTCGAGGTAATCGATGTAGATCACACCTTGTGAATCCCAGAAAACGGTAGCCATAACTTTTCCGGCCGATTTTACAGTTTTCGCCTTCTTTGGAGCACGTTCCCCGGTCTGGATCCATTGTTTTGATTGCTCCTTGGTCTCTGGTGTGTACCAGTGGATCCAGGTTTCATCGACGGTCACAAAACGACGCAAAAACTCCGCTGGATTCCGCTTAAACAGCGCCAAACACGTCTCCGATGTGGTCTCACGGTTGCGCTTGTTTTCTGGTGTGAGTAAACGCGGCACCCATCGCGCCGACAGCTTTCTCATGCCGAGTTCCTCGTGAAGAATATGATGCACTGTTCCTTCTGAAATGCCTACAGTCTCAGCTAGCTCGCGAACCTTCAATCGGCGATCTGCCAATAAGAGAATCATGGATTTTTTTAATGTTTTCCTCCGTAGCAGCTGCTTTCAGTGCACCTGGACGTGGTTCTTCAAAAACCGACGTACGGCCACGTGCAAACTCGATGAACCAATTCTTGACGGTGGCCATCGATGGAGAAGAGTCACCGTACACAGCATCCAAGCGCTCTTTTATTTCGATGCGCGTTTTCCCTTCCAAAAATAGGAATCGAATTGCTCTTTTTCCATTTTTTAAAACCGATCGACACGTTCGCTTCCATAAGTTGTCAAATTAAAACAAATGAAGGGATTGGAATGAAAATTTGAAAAAAGAATTAAAAAAGAATGTGCTACACTGTGGTAAAACTCTTTTGAAACTACAGCGCCCTCTGGCGATGAGGCTAGGTACTTATTGAATGCACCTCGTAAGCCTCCATATTTCCTCACCCTGTCAAAAGCTTAAACTATACACTAATACCTATATGGAAAGTGTCAATAATATAAACAAACATAAAAAAGGTGTTTTTCAAATAATTATCTAGAGAAACATCTCAGTGTGTAATTACAAACTTAGCTCCGCGGATATCTGTAAAGGCGTTAAACAAATTCAGCGATTATGCGTCCTTACAAGAAATCGCATGAATAATATGTATGGGGTTGTGTCGGAGAGTTTTATGAACAACACAGTAAGTCTGCTTTGTTCTTTGAAAATTTTAATGTCTAACTTTCGCGGAATTCCTTTGAGCTTTATGTTTTGCCGGGCGCACACGTTTTAAGGCCTAACACTTTGTGGGGTGGAGAAGATATGTGCATTTTTTGTAATATTGTTTGTCTTAAGATTGACGGCGAATTCTTCGTCGTAGATGGACAGGTCTGTAGTTAAAAAAGGTATAGGTTTATCGTCGTGTCGGTGAAACATTTAGTAGCTGGAAAGGGCTGTCGTCGAAAGTGACGCATATGAAAGGTTCTGTCGGCGAAATGTCCATAGGTGAAAGACCCTGCTGGGGAATCGGAAAAAAATGAATCATCCTGTCGACGAACAGTCCAATGGCGAATCGGTCTTAGGAGAACGGTTGCTGAATCGTAATAACTTCTCCTACAACCTGCTTGCTGGAATAGGTCGATTAACCAGTAATTATTATTAATAAGATTAACCAATACATTACACATACTCGTAAATAAAAGGCAACATCATGCAGTTATTTAGTAGGTGTACTCCTTCACTTACAGGAGACCACAATAAAGTTAACTACTAAGCTAACAAAGTTAAAAGTTAAGATTAACATTGCTTTTTGCAGGTGAAGATTGTAAGTCAAAATGGAAATCAATACGTTCAGCTTACATACGATCCCTAAACACAAAATCTAAAAGAGGGCCTGCTGCTAGGCCTTCAAAAGACTACTATTTGGCACCATACTTGCTATTTCTAAACCCTTTTACAAAATGTCGACCTCAAGAGGATAATATACCCATTACACAAGAAGATGACCGACACACAGTGGATTCTGTACATGAATCTCAGAAAGAGGAAACTTCAAATAATGTACCCGATTTGACATTTGCCGATGAAGATTCACTGAGTCATGAAGCGCCTGTAGCTAATTTCTCTGTATCCAGTCCACACTTTTCAAGTTGTTCAATACAGCCATCAAAATCTCGGAAACTTATGAGCGACATAGAAAAATGTGCTATTGACTACTTTACTTTAAAAAAAAAGAAACTAGAGAACCAACAACCTTAGACTCAACAAAAAGATCCATGTGAGATGTTTCTTTTAAGTTTGGTTCCGCACATGACATCGATGTCCCAGCAACAGCAATTGAGCTTCCAAAGAGGGGTACTGGAGCTAATAGAAAATACTCGTATTAAGTACCCGCCGAGCTCCCACGTAGAGCATCAGATAATATTAAGTACCCGGCAGCTCCAACGTAGAGCATCAGATAATATTAAGTACCGGGCAGCTCCCACGTAGAGCATCAGATAATATTAAGTACCCGGCAGCTCCCACGTAGAGCAACAGGTAATATTAAGTACCCGGCAGCTCCCACGTAGAGCATCAGATAATATTAAGTACCCGGCAGCTCCCACGTAGAGCATCAGATAATATTAAGTACCCGGCAGCTCCCACGTAGAGCATCAGATAATATTAAGTACCCGGCAGCTCCCACGTAGAGCATCAGATAATATTAAGTACCCGGCAGAACCCACGTAAAGCATCAGATAATTATGAGTTCGTCAAATAAAAATTTATAGAAATTCTTGTACTAGGTGCCCAAATTTTTCTCAAGTTCTACATAATCGTCCTGCAACAATGAGCACCCGAGATTTCTTAATCTGAAAATCACTATGTACTTATAAAATACAGGGTGGCAGCAACACATGGAATCAGTACATGATTCTTAACGCTCTTGCGTTGAAATTTTTCGCCGTTTATTATTTAAAAATAGCTGTTCTATACATTTTAACACGTTGGCTGCCAGGCGATAGACACAATAGAAAATCTATTGTTCGCGGTCACCGGTGACCGCGTTGGCAGTCAATGCCTTAACCGAGTAGGCATTGCACTTTTCTATGAAACAGCTGATTTGTTTTTGATAAACGACGAAAAATTTCAAAACTAAGAGGTCTAAAACCATGTACTTCAGTTTGCGCGTCGATAAAATATACCAAGTACATAGGACCATACATACCTTAAAGTGGTAAGTGAACGTCCTTCAGCCGAAATACACTTTCAGTAGTGGGATATTGTTTTGTTAAATATGATTCAATTATGTCCAATAATAATTGGTATGTGTTTTGAGACATTCGATTATATAATGAAACTTTTCTTCGTCGAACCGTAAGGTCCTTTGTACACACACGTGTTTATTGCCGTGAAAACTACGGTTTCTACGCAGTTTGCGGCCGTCAGTGTTGTAGGGATCAGTACGAAGGCATGCTGACGGAAACTTTTTTTCTACACGGCAAGAAAAACGTGTGTGCAAAGGGCTTAAATGGTGCGTAATTTGGAAATACCGTCAATTGTAGTATCTTGATTAAACGGGTAAAACCCAATAATATCTTGTTTTATTTTTATTATTTATCCTTTGCCACATCAAGAAATCTGTATTATCGTACGATGATTTCGACAGTCTGGAAGCTGCGCCACAACTGTGCGTCTGATGTGCGTGTACACGATACATAATGTAGCGCTATCGTATGCGCTAATGCAGTAATTTTGTGCGACGTAAGAGTATATGAAGAAGGTTTGTAGCGCGTGGCGCCGGTGTGCGGCCTCACTAAGACTTGGTGACGTATTTAAAGCTTCAAACTTTTTCGTTTATTCTTATTACCGCTATATCTTTTGTCTTATTTGAAACCAATTGTGTAAGATAGTTAGAAGGTCATCAACATCACAATAAAAGGCCAGAATCTAAGTTTAAACATACACAAACGAATTAATCCATTTACAACAGCCTAACAAATAATTCAATTAACCTCTCCACAATTACCTGCAATTAGTCGTGCCCCCGACTAAAAGTCGTGGTGTCCGAACAAAGCCTAATGGCAAAGGCATGCGCGACATCGAATGACCTGTAGACCCTGCAGCTTAATCAGGTTTATAATGAATGTTGTTTCTAATTACATAAAATATCCTACTTGCTTTGTGGACAGTTACTATAGCTATTAATAGAACCGTTTATAATGTGTGATATGTAAATTATTTGTGCTGTGCAGTTGAATAAACTTTGTAATGTGAGATAAGGGCTATTATGATTTTATCGTTTTTGAAATTACTTACGTTTCCTGAGAATATCAAGCCTATTTAAGAGACTTAAAAGGAAGTGTCAGAACAAGTTTTATTGATGAAATATCTAGTTATACACCGCCTTATATCATTATCGCTAGTTTGCGTCCAAACTAGCGATAATGATACAAGACGGTGTCATATAACGGAGATCTGAAGGTCAATTCCCGTAACTAAAAACTTTCAAAATCTAGTTGCAATCTCATCTCAGCGACATTCAAAGTCAAAAACTTGTCAAAAATGTTTTTTTACACATTGAGACTGCGATCAGACTGTGAACATTTTTAAAATTACGAGAATTGATCTCCTGATCTCCAATTTTTCTGGACAAACACCCGACACGATTTTTCTGTGAAATCTTTTACATTGATAGACTGTAATAAGTTGATATAGCTAGTCTGTGGTATTCCTCAGGTTATTGGTCTGCCCGTCACGGATGACGCGTACAATTTGGTGAGTTAGTGCGAGTGCGCTCTCGAGAGTACGACAGACAAACAGACTGGAGTGCTGAGCCAACAGCAGCGACTCAGGACCGACCCTTCCGGTGGACACTGTTTATCCATCTACGACAGGGCTCGAATGTATTTTCACGCTTGCTTTTAAAGTAAAGGGTGACAGTTTCAATGTTGGTTAGTTAATAATAGGTAGGTGAAAAAGTTTCTTCGCATTTTTTAAGAAAATTCAAATCATTTTTTAATATAGTTTATTTACATTTAACTAAAGTATGTAGGTAACATTTTGTTCGATAACTTTTTGCCATCTTGTAGGTAGGGACATGATCCCATTGCTATAGAAATTTTGGGACTTTTGATCAAAATACCGCGACAAGTGGTTTTGGCAGTCCTCTCGTGATGTTAACCTGACACTGCCTAAAGAATTCTGAAGAGATCGAAACAGGTGGCAATCTGAAGGTGCAAGGTCAGTACTATACGGCGGATGCATTAACACCTCCCAGCCAAACTCTCTTAATTTTTGCTGAGTGGCTAAAGATGTGTGCTTTATCATGATGAAAAACCACACCCCTTCTGTTGATTAATTCCGGCCGCTTTCTCTCAACTACTTGCTTTAATCTCATCAGTTGTTCGCAGTAGAGTTCAGAATCGATCGTCCTGCCTGGTGGTAACAGCTCATAATGAATAATGCCCTTCCAATCCCACCACACACACAGCATCACCTTGTTGCGAGTTATCCCGGGTTTCGCCACAGTCTGTGAAGCCTGACCGGCCTGACGTACGACAAGAACGTGCGAAAAAGGTTGTGGTCAAAACCACGACCTTTTTCGCACGTTCTTGTCGTACGTGATCCACTTTACATGACCAGTTATCAGCTTCTTCAAAAATGGTTCGGTTTCATTACGTCGTAATAAAGAATCACAAATGAGTACACGGCTCATTAGGTTTCTTTCAGTGAGCTCGTGAGGTACCCAAATATCGAGCTTTTTTGTGTACCCAGTTTTTTTCAAATGCGCCAAAACTGTTTTGTGGTCAATTCCCAGTTCTTCAGCTAGGTACGTCGTAACTACTGATATGCCGATCTTGCTCCACTTTTTCAAAAATGGCATCCATTTTATACGTAATAGGGCGACCAGAGCGACGTGCATCTTTGACATCAAAATTTCGGGATTGAAAACGCTTAAACCAAATTTGTGTTACTCTCACAGATACTGCACTAGGTCCATAAACATCTCAAATTTTTTTTCGCGGCTTGCGTTGCATTTTTACCTTTTTTGTCGTAAAATTTTAAAATGTATCGAATATCTTCGATTCACTCATCTTGACAGTACGAAAAACAAATGAAAATAACACATTTTCCTAATTTGAATTTGGAATTACGTTCTTTAAAATTTAAACTTTCAATGATACCAAAACCAGCCAGACACAAATAGTATAGCCAAAGAGATTTTATTACAAGTTCATACATACTATAATGCGAAAAGAGTTTTTCCCCAACCTAATTATGTATAATAGGGTTGGACAGAAGCGATCCATCGGTTGAGCAAAATGCTGCAGTAGCTCCACCAAGCAGTTTGTTTTTTTTTTTTATTTATTTATCTATTTTAATTATATTTTTGATTTATTCCCAAAAGCTTCTCAGTAAATTCTGATTTGGTTTTTATTCTCATGTTTGTTTATTATTGATTTCGTAGAGGTTTATATGTTAAATCATAAATAAGCCAGTTAGAACTTCAGAAATACCGCATATATATTTTGTTGATGTGAGGTATTTTACGACCTCCAAAGAGAAAACTGCGGAAATCGCCGCGAAGTTTATTAGTATTTTTATGCGATAGAGGTGTGCCAAGTATTTGCTACAATGTTAAACACATGAATGTTTTTGCTAATTTCGTTTTACTATAAAAGTATCGGCTAGAGACTACAGTGTAAATATGCATTGTACTTGACGTTTACAGATTAAACATTATATAATAGAACACTCTTTACTATGTACACCATATATGTAAATTACAGATAAAAAATTACAAATTGGGGGTCGTATCGCTAAAGGTGAAATGATTATGACCATGAGTATAAAATAAATTGTTAGTATTTTCGAATCAGAATTCTTTGATAGTTGTATGAAATGTCTATAACACAGCAAATACAATAGACGTAGTGTGACAATTTGATAAACTTTTAATGTCTCTGACTATACTTATGATCATCATCATCTTTCTGAAGCTAGGTGCACCAAATGCCCGGGCACTGAACTGTATTTACATATTAAATTGACCGTTCAATAAGTTAAGTTTAAAAAATGACCAATGTGGTGTTTGATAACAACTCGAGAAAAAGCCGGTGACTTGCGCAGACGCAGCGAGCGCGTTGATGTCTTTTGTATGCAGTCACGCATTATATCGCTTAACACTATTTATTTATTGAGTTCAATAAAATATTTATTAATGTTTTTGTTAGTCTAGATAATAATAAATTGTAACAATCCATTGTTAGTCAAACGTAAAGGAAGGGAGAAAATAAATGTTATTTTTAGGAAGTGTCTGGGAGCAAAACTTGTCTAAGGATGCGTGTGCGCATAGAGCTCGTTGATGTCTTTTGTATGCAACAATTATTTTTACTTCAGTTTGCATGGTTGGATTGCACTTTCTTCCTGTCTTATAATCAGACATTGTAATTATAAATACGTTCTTTCACCGGGGACGTATATACTCGGTGATAAATCTAGTCTCAGTTCAGACCCAGAAATAAAGTACGGATGATGACGTATTGGTTGTGGTTACTGGTTCACGAACGTGTTATATCTGCACGGTATAACTCATCCTAGCAGACCCAGTGGGATGCCCCTAGGTCTGCCAGGATGAGTTCGAGAATATTGATAGAAAAAAAAATATACAACAACTATTACAAACTAACACTAAATAAAATCGAATCTAATTTAATTTAATCGAAGTTATTTAATTGAATTCTGTAAGTAATCAGTTTAGCTTTTAATAATTGTGTTTTTCCAAATTATGTATTACTTGTTTTTAATTAATGAATTGAGTTATCATCTGCGAATAATGTAGTGCATGCTGTGCTTTATGTAATGAGGTGCTTAGACTTGAGGTTCCTGCACATAATCTGGCGGGAGTAAACGCCCGGGTGTCACCACTGCGAGGATCGCCCAGAGGACACGGTGGTGCACACGGTGGAGGTCTGTCCCGCTTGGGCAGAGCACCGCCGTGTCCTCGTAGAGGCGATCGGCAGCGGCGGCGACCTCTCGCGCCCGGCCCTGGTCCAAGCCATGGTCCGGGGCGAGAGGGAGTGGGAGGCAGTCACCTCCTTCTGCGAAGCAGTCATGCTAGCGAAGGAGGTGGCGGGATGGGAGAGGGAGAGAGCCGAGAGGGCCGCCCGTCCCAGCCGCCGCGGTAGACGCTCCGGGCGTCGGGAGCCGCGTGACGACTCCCGGCCACCGTAGGCGCGGGCCTGCGGACGGCGAGTAATGGGTAGCTCGCCGTCCGATCAGGACCAGGCCCGTGCCGGACGGCGCGTATGTGTTCCACGCGCGCCTCAAAGAGATGTCAGCAGACATGGAGGGGCCCGTTAGGGCCGAAGCCTGCCGGGGCAGCGGGATTGTCCGAAAGGGTTACCGCTGCCCCGGAACATAAAGGGCTAAGGAAGGAACACGGATGGGTTTTAGTCAGTAAGAGTCTGACACTCCCTTCCGCTCCACCCAGAGCGGGAGGGGTCATTGGATGATTTCCCATCCTTAAAAAAAAAAAAAAAAAGGTGCTTAGACTTCAGTTTTCAATGTACAAATAGTAAAGTAAGTGCAAGTGTGTTGAAAAGCCTAATAATAAATAAACACTATTTTATCGTCAACACTATTTTATCTTCAAACTATAATAATTCACTGATGTCAGCATAGATTCAAAGTAACAAATTCTTTGTGTATATTGCGATGTAGCAAATGATGTCTTTTCACACGGTCTGCGTCAGGTCTTCGTGTCTCGTGCCGTCCTCAATATTGATTACAACATCTGTAATATATCATGTTAAGGGCTTATACTACCTCCAATTGCTTAGTATGATCCTCCGTTATGTCGAAAATACTGCAGCATTAATTTTGAAATAAATATGTGGTAAAGTTGAGGATTGACGAAAACACGATTCCATAAAATTTTCTCGATAGAAAAAAAATCCAAAGTTACCTCGAAACTGAACAATAAACCGCTGGTATTTAAAAAATACTTCAAATTTGATCAGGAAACTTTGTATAATAACTAAACTAACTATAAAACAGCGACTGTGTTTTTTTTTTATTACAATAATTTTCGCCGTAAAAAACAAAAACCTAAACTATTGGCGCTGCCTGCCGCTCACACTTAGTCCGCGTGCAGTATCGTGCGAGCGAGAGAAAGAGTGAATTTTAGCTGAGGTAGTATGGGCTCTTAAGAGCATATTGAAAGGACACGATAAAGCCAGAGCTATTTATTTATTTCTCTGCCAATATCTTTGTAACGTCTGCGGTATTATTACGAGTACACCAAGGATATTTTGGCACTCGATGTTCACAGGGGGCGCTGTTGGTAAATATCTGTGCAATATTATTGTTTGTGAAATGTATTGAAAAAGCAAGAAGGCGGGGCGGCGCGTTCCGATGGCCACGTGCCAAAATAACCTTGCGATAAATGTTAATACAGGGTGGCACGATTTCGACGCTTTGACAAAAAAATTATGGCATACATTTTGACCACGTATGTATTGCAATTTTTTTTTATAACCCATGAAAATTTTCTGGTTCATGATACAAAGTCAAAGTCAAATCTTTTAATTCAAATAGGCACTTATAAGGCACTTTTGAACGTCAAAAATTACAATAAAGTGTTCATTCACGGTTACAGTTTACACGTCTATATCACTGCCACCCATTAATACAATAATTTTCGTTTATAAGTTTGATTTGGGCTGGGTTTGTCGTTTGTATGTACTTACTTGTGGAGCTATTGAGTATTATCACTCAATAGCTGACTTACCTCGTATCCTACCAGGTAGATCCTACCAACAAACTGAAGGTTAGAAAAGTCTGTCGAAAAATGAAGCTCTTATCGTTCCTAACGTTTTCCCAAAACTACCAGGCGTCCAGAACTTGCAGAAAGTGTCAAAAAGCGAGTTCATCGTGTTTTCAATTAGAAAAGTTTGCAAATAAAGTTGATGTACGGCGGAGGGAGCGTGTGTAACAAATTGGCGCGACTCGTAGGTCATTGACCAGGTAATCTAGCTGTCTAGCAACCTACCAATAATAACCATTTTCCTTCCTACATTCAAGCGCTCAACTAATGTTTTTGACCTTGACTTTTTGTTCTTTGCACAAAAACGTTGAGTCAATATCGATTAATTGCTCAACTGTTAGAAGTAACGTCTATTATTCAATTAAAGACGAAAATGTTAAAATGCATATTGGATGAATGAACACGTCAGTCTCCTTAAACCAGTTATCAATCAAGATTTTTCTGCAAAATCATCTACAGTGTAAAGGTCTGAAGGGCAATTCTAGTAATAACGTGCAAAGTGAAAAACATGAGACCGGAATGGGATGACGTTGTGAATAGACCAAAAAATAGTATTCTGCTAATCCTAAAATTCGGTTCGTTCACATCACAGTCTTATAGCAACTTTGTTTTCGTTCTCATCCAAATTACATTTGATCTTTGATTTTTGTTAATTATTACAAATCTGATTCCCACTACGAACAAACCAAAGTATATATTATTTAAATCATCTTAACTCATAATGGCAACAGCTATCTCCTGAATAGGTGTCGTGACTCTGAATGGGATTCATCTCAAGAAATCCTATGGATGAAACAGCTCATCAAAGTATTCATAGATATAAAGAGGCGAGCTATCTGTCTCACAGTATGTGGCTCGGAGCTAACGATCCTATTGCTCGTAGATACTGCTCGGGATATTGCTCGAAAATTGCTCATCTTGTTACAGAGGTGTGAAGATGAATAGACGCAATTGTAAGTAACAATATACTTGATAAGAAAGTTATGGTTGCTGGTCTTATATTGTGGACTAGTGCGCACGCGACTCCGTCTGCTTTCAAGTCCGAAAACTACATTGAATGTTAAGTTATAATAAACTGTAAGTAAATTAAGAATCAACAAGTAAATAAAAGTCTTAGCATTTATTTCAATAGGAACACCAAAACCACTTTTGAACGTCAAATAAAATAGATTTGATTCTAGTCGCCCTTTCAAAAGGTAGTTTTCGTATGGAGAAGAATGGGCAAGAAACTCCACCGTTACTCTTGTGAAATGTTTCACAATATTTTATATATTATTATTATTTTTTTTTTTTTATTTTTTATATAACACAATCTGTAAAAAGAATGAAAAATGATTAAGCAATAACAGATAATTTAATTATGTGATAGATACATGGTGCTCACATATTTACAAACATTGTAAATGTATACGATTTCTCTAATAACAAGTAATAAGTCAGTGTGTGAGTTATAGTAATTACAGAATGTAAATCAATGTTATAAAAATAATGAACAAAACTTCTTTGCGTAATGCGATTTGTCAATTTGGTTAGCTAGTAAACGTCCTAGGTACTCGTAAGTACAGAGGCCAGCACATCAACCTACCCCAATCTGTCAAATTTTCCCAATTGAATATGAACCTTATTCCTTTGTGGTAAAGTTGAAAATCTATCAAAGAAATTTGACAGATTGGGGTAGCTTGATGTGCTGGCCTCTGTACATCAAATAAAACGAACCAAAACCTAATATTTAAAATAGAAACCCTTGTTACCAATTTAGCTAACGGGCTGATCTTACCACTTTATTCACAGTAACTTTTCTCGAATAACTCATGCCAACTAAAGATGAAGAAAATACGACATGAATATATATCTAAAGCATCAAACTATTCTCAACCAAAATTCAACTCCATAATACAACAAGTACAACTATCAGTATAGCCGGCGCGGCGGTTTAAGCACTCGAAATGAATCGCATTTGTTTCAGTACTTAGCTGGCTTTGTCTTTCCTCTAAATTCCTATTCAGATCGCACTGGAATGCTATTTCCGAATGAGCTTAGCGAAATACTGGACTTAGTTGGTTTGTGTTCAAACTAATTTGTTTCATAATGACTAATAGCGGGGATAGTTTTAGGTGAGATTTTTTGCATAAAGTTTGTCGGATTTTGTAAACCTGTGGGTCAATCCTTGTAATAATCATTGAGGTAATACATTATTACCTCAATGGTAATAATACGTTATTATATTACGAGAGTTTTATCAAGTTTCTGGTTGTATGTCAACTGTACATTGGATGTATTATATTGCGATTACTAAAGTGCCCAAAACCTCAATGTAATCGTGACACTTGCATTTTTTTATTTTCATAAACGAATCACGTGTTCTTTTCCAAATTCAAAGTCAAAGCATTTATTTCAAATAGGCACATAAAAGACACTTATGAACGTCAAAAATTACAATGAAATAGAATTGATTCTAGTCGCCCCTTCCAGAAGGTAGTTTTCGTATGGAGAAATTTCAAATTCTTTTAAAATATTTAGCATACATTAATAAAATTATATATTATTATGTGAAGACGATGCACCTAAAATAAAATTACTATACCACAATAGGTAAAAGAATTAAAAATGAAACCATGACATTTAAAATAATTATGTGATACATTGTAAAAGTAGACTATTTTCATTAAAAAAAAACAAAACAAGTATATAAGTCAGCGTGTGAGTTAAAGTAATTACAGAATGTAAACCAATGTCAAAAAAAATAATTGTACAATTAAATTAGCAACCAGTTTAATTTTTATGGAGCAGGACCATAGCATGTTTCCAGATATATGAGGCCATCACGCCAGCTTTCCCCCAAAAGTTTAAGCTGAGGTGTATCTACAAAATCCACATTTCCTTAAGTCCCAAGTAATAGGGGGCGATCCTATTGTCATCAACCGGGCACGAATTCAGGTTCCGGGTTCAAATTGAGAAATTAATCATCATTAAAAAAATCGGTTTGATATATAATTAAGAAAACCTGCCAATTAAAGAATGAATTCGCATTTAGCTGAGTACGTAACATAAGCAATTACTAAATGAAAAAGAAGAGAGAGATGAAGAAAATAACTTCATACGACCATTTATTTAAGTGCTCCATAGGCTGTTGAATAGGTATGTAAAATAATATAAGGCATAAAACATTATAGGAATCCAATTTGAGATTATAGTGAGAATAGATAGAATTTATGTCAAATTGATATTGATAAGTTTATAGTCAATGGTTATATTTATTATGTTTATGGCCAAGCGGGAGTTTATGGTACAGCTTACCTATTGCTTTGGCGCGAAATTGAGACGTTATATTTTTAATCTTTCTGAGGGCGCATTCTACCAAACTTTTATACTTAGAATAAGTCTTATCCTGAGAATAATTATTGAATTTTTTACAGTTAGTCCATACTAGAACTGTCAGTCGTCAATTTTATTCCAAGAATAAAAGTTATCTGACTTTGGTAAAATCAGCCCTGAGTGCGTATATGAATTTATTTATTCTTTTAGTTAAATCATTTGTGCTTTCCAATTTATGTCCTGATCTATTATTACTCCGAGATATTTTGTTTGTGTAATTTCATTTAGCTTTGGTATGCCAAGTTTCACATTGTATTTATTATAATTAGATTTCACTTTTATTAAACTGTATTTATACAAACTTATCTAAATCAATAATGTCTGGAAAGTGTCTATTGCTGTCTCCTGCTTGTCTGGAAAAAATATTTTTTATGTGTTTTCGACATTCTCTCTTTCATGGTGTTAAACGGTGGTGTATCTTCAATAGGAAATCTGCTTCTTTCCTTTAGATGGTGGAAAAAGTGATCATTTTCATCCCAATTTAGAGTTAAATGTTAAAAAAGCGTGCGTTTTTTTTTATTGTTTAATAGCAGTTCTTCTAATCCTACTCCTAATACAACCAAACCATTGGTGCCGACATTTCACATAACACTTTATTTGCCTCGAATTAATCCTTTCCGTGGTTTCGCTGCGTGGATAAAAAAACGACACCGATCGGCGGAGAAATACCACGATAACTACGAAGCTGAGAAACAATATTACATGCAAAATCAAACCTTATGTATTTACTATTAAGGTGAATGTACGTGTTTGGTGTATGCTGTATGTATGTGTGTGTATTGTAACATGTAACGTCTGCGGGACGAAGGGGGGAGGTGGCGTGGGGCACAGGAATGCGGTCTTCTGAGATACCTTATAGGCTATATACTATTGATAGATGTACGTTTTATATAGGTGCCGGGGACTCGGAAGACTTTGGACTGGATTATGATAATGGATTAAGGAATTTGAATACGGTATAGGCAGTGGACGATGCGGATGAGGAAATTGATTTAATGCCTGTTAAAGAATACGTACAGCGTGAAGTTTTGGTGGTGTTTTCCTTGTTGATGTTAGGTTTTGCGTTTTGCTATAGTCGTTTTGATTGCAAAGATTTTTTGTAAAAACGAGCCTGCCTTGGTTCTTGGCATGGAACCTTAAGGGTGCTAAGGAATCACTGTTTAAATTTTTGGATGTCCTACCGCACTTGTCCTCAGCTTGCGTAATTTTATTATCTTCTCTGTTTCAATTAGTTAGTTTACTCTAATGTGATGTGTGCCCAGATTGATTTGATACGGAGCCCCTGATTTAAAGAAAGCTTCAGAAGGTTATCTAATCTGGACTTAAATAAGTATTAAAATGATGATGAAATGAGATTAGGATTATTTCTTTAAGTTTACACGAATATTTTTGGTCAATATTTTATAAATAGATGGCGCATAGTAAAAACCTAATTCTAAACACAGCATAATCAGCCTATAATGTTCCCACTGCTGGGACACAGGCCTTCTTACTTCGAGAGGAAGTGGCCTGTAATCTACCACACGGGCCCAGTGCGGGTTGGTAGATGACACATGTCTTAGAATTTTTGGTTCTAGGACATGCCGGTTTCCTCACGAAGTTTTCCTTCATCGTTTTGGGAGCAGAGGTTACTAAATTACTTAAATTAAATTACTTAAATAAAGTAAAGCGCCTGGCTGGGTTCAAACCCACGACCTACATCTCGTAAGTCGGGGATGTTACCTCTGGGCCATCATTGCTCTCAATTCTATACATGCCACTTCTAAATTCACATTACTTCATGTTCTTTACACAGACGAACGAACGAACAAACAAAAGCGTCCTTATTTGCCCAAGTCCCAAGTGTACATACGCAAACTGTCCACCCAAGTAGTAGGTAAAAGAAAGCCCGCGGCATCCACTGGGAGTTTTTTTGGCCGACAGGCCCATTTTGAGGGTCAACGACCCGCTTGAAACAATTGCCCACCGTAATTTATGTCTTGAGAATATTTTTAATGATGCCTTCGCGGTTGGGAGGTAATGTGTTGTACTTGTGTCGCGAATTTTTGTTTCATTTTTTTTAACAGGCTTCTCTTTTGTTGCGGTGGGCTGATGAAGCTGACTGAAATTATCTATTACTAGCTTTTTCTTGTTTTAACATCAAATATATATCGATGACATTCGGCAATACTTTTCGGAATCGGAATAGTCGATTTTTAAGATTAGTCTCTATCAACAAATTCACAAATGTTAGGAGTACTTCTTCATAATATTATTATACATATATTCTTAGAGACTTCAGGTGAACTCATCGAAATAAAATTGTAGGCCGCTAAATAACTTAGAACCAGCATATCAAGTGCGTCTAGCCCAGGTCTAATAAAAACACTGCATTTTCTTTAAGTGGCCAGAATGTCACAGAATAATTTGTAGTGGGCACTTAAAAATACTTTAAGAAATAGGAAATAATTTGTATTCGATTCTACGTCAATAAAACCACTCCTCGAAATTAATCGAATCTTCTTTTTAAGACTGACTTCTACACTCAGCTGCCTGCCTGCTGTTCAAAAATTCCAAAAAACCATAAAAATCCAGCCTAAGTTATGCATGACGTCACAGGCCAGGTCTGCGTCGTGACTGAACGACGGGAGGCGCAAGCGCAGCTATCGCATATCGCATTCACGAAATATCTAGCATTCGCTTAACTAGCCACGAACTTACTGACTTTAAAGCTTAAAAAGATTGATTTGATACTCCTAATAAGGAGCTCAGGATTTTAATTTGGATTTAGGTAGATTTAAATGGTTGAATTAAACGCAATCCTAGATAACTTATAATAGGGCCTGTTTATTAAAGGCGACAGGTGACAGGCGACAGGCAACAATCCGATAATTTGACAATTCTCAAAGTTTTTGGTTTTTCCATTGTTTTTGTATCAGCACAACACCTATCGTGAAAATGTGTAGCATTTTCAGAGGGGCAATTCTCGTAATTTTAAGGACGTTCACAGTCTGATCTCAGTCTCAATCTGTCAAAAATACCTCTAATTTCCATACATTTTGACAAGTGTTTGACATTTGTTTGTCGCTGAGATGAGACTGCGACTAGATTTTGAACGTTTTAAATTACGAGAATTGGCCTTCAGATATACCTACTTAATAGGCCCAAGCTTGTACTGACAAACTACTGTTTTTTTTTTAAAATCAATGTGGAAAACTACTAAGAAGTGTTGAATTTTTTATTGGAAAATCTTTTCTATGAAATCTACCAAAGTTTTTCCCGATACCCATGTGGGCAAATAAGCCTGCAAAAACTAATTATAATCTGAATAAACACGAGGATACTTCTGAGACTTGATTTGAAAAGACTATTTCGATGTTTTTCTTAAGAAAATGTATGTTTTCTGTGTCTGTATTTTTATTCGCACTTCAGCAAAACAGGTTTTCATATAGCAATGCCAGTACATTTATAACTTAAAACTCTTCGATATTTTTTGAATGGTACATAAAGACGATTTCTTATTGCAAACTTAACTCTTATTGGGACACTTAAATGCCAATTTTAACGAGTTTTATAAGTGTTATAAAAATACCTAAATATAAAGTGGGTCTAAACCTGATTGCTTGAGTGCTTTAAGACTTAGAGCACGGTGACTCACAGCATCAGGAAAGTAGGTATAGGTATTCAATTGTTTATTTGATTCGAACGACTGTTAAGGAATGATGTCACGGTGCATGGTGGTGAGATAATAGTAGGTATCCTTGTGACTGCGATAGTGGCTTGAGATCAAATTATCTTATAACAAAAATAATCACTTAATTCATATTAAACACACTAATTCATCATTGCAGTAAGGAGTAGTGGTCCAGTGGCATTGGCCACGACTGACGAGTTGTAGCTCGTGAGTTCGAACCAAGGCAGGCACTTTGTGTGTTTAATTTCATAACCACTGCTCTCAAAACGGTGAAGGAAAATATTGAGAGGAAACCGGAATGTCCTACAACCAAAAAATTCGATGACATGTGACCTCCACCAACCCGCATCGGGCATTATGGCTCACTCCTCACAGAAAGGAGGCCTGTGTTCTAGCAGTGAGTACAAAATAGGCTGATTATGCCACTAGTCTATAATAGTGGTACTTATATGAGCTACCAGTAAAACTAGGCAACTCTTCTGGACTTCTGAGGACTTAGACAAAGTGACATTCTATCAGGTATATTCTATCAGGTATATTCTATCAGGTATATTCATGGTGGAAAAGTCACAAGCGCGTCAAGAGAGTTGAAAGTCTTTGTAGAAAAACGAAACGCTTTGAAAGCGATTGCCTTTTGTCTAGGCCTTCGCGTCTGTTTGGCCGTACCTTCCGTCTCAAGACTGATAGTTGTTTACTGATCTTTGATGGAGTAGTCAACCGTTTTCTAATTTCAACATTGTTTTGGCTAACAAATTATTCTACCAAGACGTACATTGTAATTTAGCCTAAAAGTTAGCCTAAATGAGATTTATGACAAGTTTTACTTCCTCCCAATAAGTCCCGATCAAGTTATCGGGACCTCTACTAACCCGCACTGGGCCCGAGTGGTAGATTGCGGCCCACTCCTTCTCGCAGAGGGGAGGTTTGTATCCCAGCAGTGGGAACGTTATAGGCTGATTATGATATTATGTTAAGTTATTATCGTGCAGTTATTTTAATTAATCTGAGGGGCAATTCTGGTAATTTTAAGAACGTTCACAGTCTGATCTCAGTCTCAAACTGTCAAAAATACCTCAAATTTCAGTACATTTTGACAAGTTTTTGACATTTGTTTGTCGCTGAGATGAGACTGCGACTAGATTTTGAACGTTTTAAATTACGAGAATTGGCCTTCTGGTAGATAGTAATGTGTGTTTTTATAATTTCTAACGTGATAATATTATAGTGGACGTGGACGTCCAGGACGTCACGGTATCACGACAGCACAGGGAAGTAAAATGTTTGGAAACATAATTATGAAGACGCTTTTTTTCTGGCCACGATAACGTTATAACTTGAAAGTATTTTGGTACATTGTATGGCCAATTGGGACTCCGGATAACGTGATCAAGCAGGCGCTTACTAGTGTTAATTTCATATACACAGCAACATTTTTGTAAGGGAATACTGCAGAACTAAAGACCCCCTCTTTCTAAACGAGTTCCACACAATATCACCCAAGAAGACTTTGTAACATCTAACTTTTCATCACACACATTTGTCAGTTTGTCTAAACTGTTCACACTGCTTGTTTGCCGATGTCTACATACACGATATTTCTATCCTGTGTCTTTATCCAGGCCACGGAAAAACTAACCTTTCAACGCAGAAATAGAGTTTGAATTTAAATTTAAGAAGTGTTTTGTGTACCAAGTCTCACGTAGTATCAGTATCGTTTAGTGAATACTAAGGTTTGTTGTCTATATTATTAGACTAGACTGAACGTAATTTTCTCCCTTGTTACAGTAGTATGCATTATCAGCTATATATAATGTTCACAATGCCTGGGATACAGGTCGCTCGGTGAGAGGAGGCTTGTGTGTTTAGTAGTATCAATTGTACCGAATTATGCGATGTACTAACATAATCTGTTTTATTTATATAAATACTTTATTGTACACCAGAAAATAATAAAAATATATAAAATTATCACTACAAAACATACAATGGGCGGCCTTATCGCTTTCTGCCATCTCTTCCTGGCAACCTTATTGTTTTATGCACCTTTTTAATTTGTGAATTTTTCTATAAGATTGATTAATAATATCATTGTGTCTAACCGAGTTGAGTGTAATGAAATCAAATGTTAATACTGTAAGTAGATCTTGTAAGATACTTTTACACCGTCTTAACAATACAATAAGTACACTTTGTCAGTATTTTAAAACTAGATGGCGCCGGTATTTCCTAGCTGACTGATTCCTGAGAAGAAACGTCTAAACAAACTCAGGTCATGATCTCTTTAAAAGTCCAAATATTATATTAGGTCCTTACATTTGAAATTAGTTTTTTGTCGTACTAGCCACTTTGATCTGAAATATCTCCTCTTTGGTTAAGAATTCCAAATTAAAATTTATAAATTCATTTAGCTGGTACATTTGAGTTTTGAAAACAGTCATTCATTTGTTTTTACCTCATTATTTTTTTCTTTGGCGTCGCTTATAGCCGCACAATGGAAAACATGAAATATGGGTATATTTACGAGTACGAGTTCTAACGTGGCACCAGTGCTGCAGAAACAGCTCGAAGGATTAATGATGTGTACGGCGCTGGTGTCGCAAAAGAAAGCATGGTACGTTTTTGGTTTCAACGTTTCCGTTCTGGAAATTTCGACCTTCAGAACCAACCCCGTGGACGACCGGAGACCAAAGTGGAAAATGAAGAATTAAAGGCTATTGTGGAAGCGGATCCATCACAAAGCACTTCAGAGATAGCTGCAGGCTTCGGGGTAAGTGATAAAACTGTATTAATCCACTTGAAGCCTCATGAATTGAGTGATCGAACTTGCAAACACGCGTCGACTGCTGTGTTACTTTGCTCAACCGACACAATAATGAAGGGATTTTAAATGGAATCATTACTTGTGATGAAAAGTGGATACTGTACGATAATCGGAAGCGCTCGTCGCAATGGCTGAACCCTGGAGAACCAGCCAAATCCTGCCCTAAACGAAAATTGACTCAGAAAAAGTTACTTGTGAGTGTTTGGTGGACTAGCGCCGGTGTCGTTCACTACAGCTTTCTAAAATCTGGCCAAACGATTACGGCAGATATCTATTGTCAGCAACTGCAAAACATGAAGGAAGAACTAGCTGCTAAAAAAACGAGATTGGTCAATCGCTCTAGGCCACTGCTGCTTCACGACAACGCAAGACCACACACTACACAACAAACAACCACTGAGTTAGATGAGCTACAATTGGAATGTCTGCGACATCCACCGTACTCCCCGGACCTTGCTCCAACAGATTACCATTTTTTCCGGAATTTGGACAACTTCTTACAAGGAAAAAAATTCAACTCCGATGCGGCAGTCCAAGCCGCCTTCAAAGAGTACATTGATTCTCGCCCCCATGGTTTTTTAGTAAAGGGATCAATGAACTACCTATGAGATGGCAAAAGTGCATAGATAACAACGGTGCATACTTTGATTATTTAAATATATTTCACAAAAAAAAAAATACTTTATATTCCTCCCGTACAAAACGCCAATTTCATATGTAAGGACCTAATATTATTAGGATGTTATGTGAGCCTAACAATGCAGGGCCATGTCTGGAAGGCCTTTTGAAGAAAGAGCCATTGCAGCTTTGAGTTGACCTGTCCTAACAGACGGTACATCTACATGCATCAGTCATCGTGTAGCTCAACTCTCTTTTAGGGAGCTCAACAACCCGTCACACGACGCTACCAGATCTGCAGGACATTTGCGTGGGCCATTTATAAAATGTTCAAAACCGCAAAAAACTCTAAGCTGTATAAAATGTAATTATATAATTAAGTTTTCGACACTGTCTTGTTTTCATCTCTTTTTCAACTTTAGCTCGTCATTATTTCGCAGGGCATAAAATAGTTGAAGTTTAAATAACAACGTATTACCTTGGAAGAACAATGTTGTAATCGCTAGACTTAGTGCTAGAAGTGTGATGTTATGAGTAATCCCAGCAAATTCCTGTAGTATTCTCTTCTCACAAAAGCTTAAGCTATTCCAAGATGGCAGTTCTAAAGCCGAGACCACACAAACACAACAAACGTCAACGTCTAACTCCCATATAAGTTGTAAAATCCGTGACAATGGCTTCACGCAAACGTTTCTAGTCAAAGTCACAACGTCGTGTGACCGCAAAACAAATGTGCAAAAACTAGACAGAAATGTGAACGCCACTCAATGCCAAAAACAGCTAGTGTGTTTAAGCCCTAAATTAAATAGAATCGAAGTGCGAACACGATTGCTCGACTCTCGTTATTCGTGCTCGAATTATACGGATTATTTTGATTAGGGATGCCAAAGATTATGCGATTGACGACTGCTTATGTCATGACTAGAAAAAATTGAATTGATCTTGATACCTTTTTATTCTTGATACCTACTAATCCTAAATCGGGACAAACTCATAATGCAATCAGCTTTGTTTTACTGGATTTTTGCATAGAATATCTATTGTTTATTGTTATAGTTGGTTACACAAAATTGGTCAGCATTAACAAAGTATCTCTACTACATACCTCTATGGTGTAAGTGTTTTGGTTAGGGCGGGCATTCTCAGTAGCCAGAGAGGCATTATATTAGCATAGTCAGCCTATAACGTTCCCACTGCTGGGCCTTCTCTCTGTAAGAGGGAATGGGCCGTAATTCAGCACAGGGGCCTTATGCGGATTGGTACACGCGGGCCCAGAGCGGGTCGGTACACGGGGGCCCAGTGCGTTTGCCCTACATTATTAGGCCTTAATCAGACTTAATACATCTTTAGGAGAAAGTAGGAGAAAGTGGACCGATAATGCTGTTGGTTTCTTCCCGTAAAAGTAGGACAAAATCACTAGTTCTATCGACGTCCTCTAATAGCCGACCTGTCAACCCTATCTAGTGTTATCGCGAGCACACTCACGGTATAAATGTTCTCGTCTCACCGAGATACGGCACACTACACACTACTATAAATTACTCCGTGCAAATGTAGATAGACCTTAAATCGGTGCTGTAAATCTGAATGTCGGTCTTTATGGTGTTTCTTCGCAGTGCAAATTGGGGACTTTCTAGAGCTGTAGGTTATGTAGGTCTTAAATGAGGGTAGCGAGTCTGTTGTTATGATAATGAAAATAAATGGGTATTCTTGCGTTATGTTTAGACTGGTGAGTGGTGTATTATCGCTTTACTGTCTAATCCTGCCAGATCGGCAGATGTTAGGGCACGAGGTTATAAACTTAGGACGTGACCCAAGATAATGCACAGTTTTTATCCCGAAGAGCTTAGTTTTTTTCTGTAACCCTTCCATGATTATAATCCAAGGCAATATACAATTTCTTGTGAGGTATTTACCACCACAAACTTTAAATGGATTTTGCACTTCTGTTAACCTATAATTCCAAACTCATTCATATTATTTTTTTACCTTTGCATTCAATCTTCAACTGTCCAGGGTCTCTTTTCATCACTTAATAACACTTTAGGTAGCACAGCTTCGAGGGCAAACCGACCTACGTCATGCCGGCTAATTGATGACTCGGGACTTCGGGTACCTTCGGGAATCGATCGAGTATCATCGGCAACCAAAGTTATATGGTATGGGTGTCTTATATAGGTAAATTGAGATTAAATGCTGCCCTTTTGTAAATAATTGCTTTTTAAGAATTATTTGTAGATACACTCATGGATATATACAATGTATCTATACTAAACCTATGGCATTAAGTCCGCCTCTGTACATTTTTGTGCTTGAAGTATTAAATAAATAAATAAACCACTTTTAGTGTCAAGTAGAAAACATGGGTATCTTTGAAGACTCCCGTTAACTCCTTACAGACAGTCAACGCGAACGTTTTCGCTGAGCAAGCGTACGTGGGGTAGTGAACGAGAGCCTTTAAGATTCAGATGCCTTTGTCATAAATTAAAACATTTCTCAAGTCATGTCATTTGATTGGGCTATGAACCACACTGTTAGTAGTAGACACATTGTGCTTCCTCATTGCAGTACAGTGTGTTGTAGTAAATAAACGTTATAATGCTTACATCTCACTAGAACACGATGGTGGCGCAACCATGATCACGCTGCAAGTAAACCATACACAGATCACCATAAAGCTGTGTATGTTTTACTGGCATCTCACCAGGCGTCCGATCGGTTACGCAACCAACCATACATTTTCTGGTAGTGTGACCATGGTGGCGCCGCCACTGGTATCCTAGTGAGATAGGGCCCTTAGATACAAGTGTCCAAATCATACTTGCATAAATCAAGTGTATAAAGATCATTCATAGTTGACTTTATGATCCCTGACAGAGGTCTTCTTTGACTAATAAGATATGCTAGGTTCCGTGTCGAGGTCACAAGTCACAGCATGGCAGTAGGATCATTCAATATACGACATATGCATATTCAATGTACGGTTGCAACTTTATGTGAAGCATATCTAATGCCTTCTCTGGAATCAATAAAGTTAATATGAAGTATTGTATGTCCATATTTCGTATTCATTCCAATAGGATCTAGCATTCTAGCTTATAGTGTCTAATAGGTTAAAAGTTGATTGTAAGTTTAAAGTGTAAAGAGGTGTATATCACATATTTTTTTTTTACATGTTCGCTATATTACAGTCTGAAAAGATAGTCGCATCACTGTGACTAATAGGTACTGATACAGGGTGCAGTTGGAATGAGTTCAGTGCAGTGCCAAAGCAGACTGAAATGGGCACCTGTGTACTGCTTCGAACTAGCTATTGTTTCAGTGCGGTTAGTGGAAGTGCTCAGGTGCCGTTCGTCCAAGTGCTGTTGAAATCAGTGCTCTGATTGGAATACTTCTAACAATACTATCACAGAAAATGGAACAGAAAACAAATGACTGACTGATTGTCGAAATTTTCGGTCGAAAATATCGCTTGAATCCAGACCAATAACAGTTGAACTATTCTGTAAAAATCGCACCGTGTTAAGTGAAGTGATCTTGCAGTGAGCTGTCAATATAGTGTCGATACCTAGCATCAAGTGGAATGACAGCTCACTTCATTTAAGTTTTCACGGTAAGATGGTTACACAATAGCACTAAATTCTTTTATTTTTTTTTATACAGACATTCAAAACTTAATTCCCGCTAGTTATATTCTCATACTGTGAGAGTAAGTAGAAACTTTTAAAATGCAAGTTTATAAGGGTTTATACGAATTGAGCACGCCATTACATCATTACGCTTAGTTCGAACAAACGAGCGCCACTTATGCTATAAGTCGGCTCGTTTCAATTAAGTGCTGACCCTTATAGACGAGTGAGTTTTAAACATGGAGTATAAAATAATGGAGTGCTGGGTTTTTCAAGCTCACCAGACTATGCACCAGCCGAAAGAGAGAAAATCAAAAACTTTATTTCACGAAAATCCAACAATATCCTTAAGGCTAAACACTGTAAACATATAAAGGCTTAAGGTGCCACTAGTCGATAATTTTTCCATACAAATTTCGGGAGGGTATTACTACACTGTTTGAAGTTGTACAGACACCAGAACATCAAGCTACTATAATCTGTAAAATTTCTTAATCGATTTTCAACTTTACCGCTGAAGCATAAGGTTCAAAGTTGATTAGGAAATAAGACAATTTCGGGTAGCTCCATCTTTTTTTATAAGTCAATGCTGAAGAGTTTGTTTGAACGCGGTAATCTCTGAAACTACCAGTTACATTTAAAAAGTATTTTTGCATTTTATCAAATGCATCTATTTAACATCACGCTCGAACCCTTAAGAGCCGGGCAAAAAGAAAATAGTCTGAAAGAACGTCAAGCAAAAACGAAGTAAAAGCAGGCGATGCGATTCGTCGGGGTGGGTCGAGGAACAAGAAATGTCACGCGCACGAATTCGGGCGAATAAGCTAGTTATTAATATAAAGACCTGCTTTTAAGATCAGTCACTCCCACGGAGATAACGGTTGTCCATTAACAGTCTCTATGATGTCAAAGGCCTCATTCAATTCAGCGCATTAGTAAGTAATTGCTATAATCGATTTAATCGATCCATCGCTACAATGTATCGATAATCGACTCGAACCTTATTTAGTAAGGAACATGCGTCGATCGTAAGCGATGATAAATATTGATTATATTAACTGGTGGAAGTGCTTTCTGCATATTAGATACGATTTTTGTAAAACTCGACTGCTTCGTTGGTCTACCTATGGTGGTCGCAAGCGCTACTGCTGAGCATGAGGTCCTAAGTTAAATTCCTAGGTCGGTCCAAGTCACAGATATAGATACACCTAGATAACGCAAGAGAAACTACTTCGCTTGCTAAAAATCGCACCAGCTTACGTACAAACATCGTAAGCCGCCACTATTGCGCTCAATCCAGTATCACCGTGAAAACTTAGGTGAAGTGAGCTTAAAGTGAGCTGTCAATAGTGTCAATCCCTAGCATCAAGCGGAATAACAGCTTACTTTAAGCTTACACGGTGATCGTTTTACAGAATAGCACTGCTACTGGCTGGGTGAGCGTGAGCGCTGGCGCTAGCCTCCGGGAGTGGGGCGATACGGGTACTAACAGTATTTGCTAGTGACGTTATTGATTTTTCCATCACTAAATAGTGCTTATGATGCCATGTTGTCACATTAGGTTGGCACGCTTGGTTTTCATACAGATCTTGATACTTGCGTCTAGGTCTATTTATCTGTGGTCCAAGTTTTATTGGACTTTTGCATCAGGGATGTCTCAGTAGCAGCCCCAGGTATGTTTTCTTCGATTAATAAACACTTATCAAATAAAAAAACACTAGGTATGGGTTTTCTGTCGAAGATAATTAGGCAGACCTCCCTCCTCAGAGGTCGGGTGCCTTTTGAAGGTTTCCGCCCGAAAACAAAGAAAAAAAACAAAAACAATGTACAATTGCAGCCCACCGTACATAGGTACTTGTTGAAACAAGATGAATCTTTCAAAAAATGTTGACCTAACTGACCTGCAGACTCATCAATCTTCGTTGACTTATGTAGCCTTTCGCCAAAAGCCCCTTCAGTTTTGTATTGTAGTCTAAATTGCAAAGACATATTTACCTATTTAAAATGCGTAACTCGCACTAAAATGCAGATCTTACTCGGAATTAAAAACTTAAGAAACAGCTTTTCCGTTCCTCATTTAGCGTAATTTTCTTTCCATTATTTTCTTTAATTGCAGCAATTTTACTATTTCTGATGCACAGGTAAAAGACTACTTTGACGGTTCCTTCATTTTCTGAGATCAAAAAAGATATATACAAGCTTGGCACATTGACAAAAAACCTATTTTTTGCAACTTAGACGCCTACTGTGCCAGAAAACACGAACATATCTATGTAGTGACTTTTATACACATAATAAAAAGTAAATGAGCCTTTATTACAAAGCAATAAAGTTCACAATGAGTACATTATATGTAATGATGCGGACGGATTTCTCGCTGACACGGGCGATGATAAATTAATGTATGATAAATGAATTTATAGTTCCACAGACAAAGAATGAGCAATTTATTATGTCTGGAAACCAGGTCGATATTATTTTACGAAATTGTATTAATATTGTTCAAATGGTTTTATTTTATTGAATAGAACCCGCCATGTTTTGTGATTGTTAGTGAAGAAATCGTGCGTTTGCTTGGAAAACGTAGTGCGAGATCTTTCGTAGATTGATTGGCTGAATAACTTGAAGAATCTTCTTTTTTTCGTGTACATGGTACTCTTCATCTTTGTATATATTTTTTTTAATATAGTTGGAACACAATGTCGAATAAGTCAAGTCCACCACACCACCACAGCATGGGTGCCTAAAAACGTTCAATGGCATCGCGGAAGATCCAGGCGTAAATGGTAGGACAAACTTGACGTCTTCAAGAGGGAATAGGTCCATATTGGTTCAGGATTGAGTTGAGTGAAAAAAGGAAAAGGAGGCCTCTGCCCTGCAGTGCACAGTGGGACAATACGCGCTAATTATTATTATTTGAGCGCAGCAGGTGGCCACGTTGATTGCGGCATCAGTGGCATTCTTTAGGTCGTCCAAGGTGCAAGTGAAGGGGCACTTAGGACACTCCAGCAAGTGGGACATGATGTGATCAGAAGCACCGCACTAGCATTGGGTGTTGGATGGGTCAGGAATCCCCCACTTCAAAAAATTGTGTCTGCAGCGGCCTACTTGGGTACGAAATCGATTGAGAGCTTTCCATATAGGCCACTGCAGATCACACCCACTTGAAGAAAGCAGTTAAGAGACAGTTGAAGGGATGAGAAACAATGTCTTGTATCATGAAACAACAAATAATAATAACCACAGCGACAGTTTGGTTAATAGTTATGGCAATCGGGCAAATAAGGACCTGTAGGGTCCTAAAACCGTTGTCTTATACCGTTATTCTCTAATTTCTAATCTAGGCTAATGAATATACCATAGAAATAATTATATGTATTTGTATATATGCTAGCTTCTACTTGCGGCTTCGCCCGGGAGCAGGAGCTAAAATTTCATCAACATCGATCCAGTCGTTTAGGAGGAGTTCAGTGATGTACACACGTACAGAAGAAATATATAATTACAAAGATATAGAGCGGGTACTCTGGTACCCACTCTTTTCTGATACCTACTACACAAAGAGTCCTTATTAGTCGTTATGACGGGATTAAGTATATAAAACGCGATTATAATCCAGAACTTATTACGTACAAAGTCGCGAATAAAACCTGATTTACTGTGCCCATGATACAATGGCTGGTATAAATAATATACTTAGATATAAATAGATATTCAATGAAATCCGTACAACAATAACTAGCGTTTGGCAGCGTCGACTGCGCGCTGCAATCTAGGCCTCCGACAGAATAGAAACTTAACGATGTCAGCGGTAACTACGTGGTAGGGCTGCTGCCTCTAGTATTATGTGGATGTAATGGAGATAAATCTTAATTAAAATTTCTTTCAGTTCAGATAATATTATTCATTTATTTACCAGATAAAACAATCCAATTTGTTACTACTTTTTTATTTTTATTGTCGAATGGGCCTGCTCTTAACCTTGATCACGCCTGTTGAAAAGCTATGGATGAGGTCAGTGATGGAACGACCGTGCCTAGAAGATGTTTATTCACTCTTGCTTTGAAGGCAGACGGGTTAAATGTGGAAGGGAACACAGACGCTGGCAGAGAGTTCCACAGTTGGGCTGTGCGCATAATAAATGTGGAGGAGAAGCGCTGAGTACCTATGACGTCGGGATATTGACAAAATGTGGATGGTACCCTGCAGTACGTCTGTTAGTCCGGTAGTAAAAGGGCGATGGTGAGATCACTTCGTGGAGCTCCTGCGCACATTCTCTGAAGTACAGTCTGTAGAAGACTGACGGAGTACATACACAACTTAACCAATAATAATCAAATAAACAATACAGGGGCGCACATAACAGGGGTGGGTCGGAAAAGAGGCCAGCGAAAGCACTAGGTAGTGTTGAAGGGCGGGCATTTTGGGGGACTGACTTATGTAATTTTGACGTTCGAAAAGTGCTGATTATCAGCCTAATTTGAATAAATGACTTTGATTTTGTTACCATGCATTCAGAACATGACCCTCTGGTGCAAACATTTCTAGCTGGTTATAAAAAAAATCTGCTGTTACAAAGAAAAATGCAATTCCTACGCGATCAGCAATTTTTTTTTAATAACCTACGGCGCGTATGTGTTCCACGCGCGCCTCAAAGAGATGTCAGCATCAGTGAAGGAGCCCGTCAGGGCCGAAGCCTGCCGGGGCAGCGGGATTGTCCGAAAGGGTTACCGCTACCCTGGAACAAAGAAACGGATGGGTTTTAGTCAGTAAGAGTCTGACACTCCCTTCCGCTCCACCCATAGCGGGAGGGGTCATTTGATGATTTCCCATCCTTAAAAAAAAAGCCACAAGCCCCTCAAATGATGTTCATGATGATCCCACATAAAACAAAAGAGTCCTAACAGCCCTATGGAACAATGGCAGTCAAACGCAACGGGCAGTATCGAGCAGTGAATAGCCCCGATACTGTATAGAGCTCAGCCACACTCCGCCATTGTAACGTGTTTCAATTAGATGTCTTGTAACTATTTAGATTGTTGATTAGATTAGTTGTAGGGCCCTTATTTGTAGCTGAAATGAGAAGCATAATCATAATGGTGATTGCAATAACGTGTATTCTAATTATAATTATTACCTACTTAGTCCTGAGGAGGCCGTAATGAGCTGTGCCCAACAGTGATGATTGGTTGTGAAACTGACGTAGAAATAATAATGAAGAATTCGAAGGGAAAAGGAGGGGGGGAGCTTATTAGAAAATAGGTTTATCAAAAGTTAGTAGGTAATTCGCTACCTCACTGCGCAAATAATGCATAATTAGTGGCTTCGTTTAATCCCGGAAATCCTGGCACCTCGATTCCTGGAATGATCGAAACCACCAACGAAACTGCAAATTAATAAAGACTTTTAGAGAGTAAATATCTCTCTAAAAAGGTTTTCAATCATTTTGGGTTACGTACTCATGAATTTGACCAGTACACGCGATACGGTTCTACTAGCTACAACCTATGTAATGAAACCACATAAGCTCTTAATCGTTGAATGTTCGCCAAAATCACGTACAGGGCACACTCCATGTAGACCGCAAACATGGATTTATTGGCAGGGCAGGCAGATGTTTAGCTGCTTACAACCTACCAACATTTCCTAAATGAATGTAAATTTACCTTACCTCGAGCCAGGATAAAGCTGGAGAATTTGGTTGCACCACTTCTTCTTCCCAGCGAAAGCACCAGCAAATGGTGAAGGGCTGGGCCCGTTTTGGGGGACTCTCTCATGTTACTTTGACGTAAGTAAAGTGCTGATTCTCAGCCTAATTTGAATAAATGACTATTGGTTTGATTAAAGTTAGGGGTTAAGGGCGAATTTCATCAATGAAAATGAACGCGATCAGTACATCTGAACTGCGTTCACGAGTTATCAGTGTCATGATTGTTATGGAATATCGATCTAATCGCGTTCCGTTTTTTTGGTGAAATTCACCCTTAATCTATGTGTAACTTAATCTTAATCCCTAATTCCTTCTTTTAAAATAGGCCACACTCACCGACTTAATGACGTCACTACCTATTCTCTAACAGTCATAAGTACTTCAAGATGCGGAAATAATAAACGCTAAGCTCGGTCTAAGCCTTCGAACAGCGAAAGACTCGTCGGAATCCGCTTAGTACTTGTACGAGGGAAAGACAAAAGACTGACAATGTAATAAAGTCTATCGTCTGTTAGGAACCTATTGTATGTCTTGAGTGGTTTTGTCTTTTTTAGGTCACGTGTGAATAAAAGTATCAAGAATATTATGATTCTTAAAAAAAAAAACTTTACTGGAATAAAATACTCATATGAGCAATTTCGACAGAGGGTGAGTGATAAGCTTTTGCGATTCATGTCACGATAAAAAGATTCCTGTCATGATTATTATCATTTGTTAATTGATATTACTTATTTCAATTTAACATGACGAAGGTAAAATAAATTGTGCACTTTACGTACCTACCTAATTTCTTCAGATTTCTTATTTTAAATACAGCTTGGTCTCATAAACTGAAATAAGAAAACTCCATGATACTCGTAAAAGAAATAATGAACAATTTCACGAGTTTACCGAAGTGTGAGAAATTGGTAAAACTTTTCTTTAACAGCAACTAGTTGTATCAATAAATCCTTTAATGTTCGATTATTTTTAAAACGAAAATTGGTAACTTTTGTCCTGAATCACTAATTGGTAGCACAAGAGGTAAGTACAAAGCCAAGTCAATGGATTGGCGTGCTGACTGCTGCCCCACTAAATGTTTGTGGGCGTCATTGTTCGCTTGTCTTCAATATTGTATTTATACAGGTATTAGACAATTGTAAGCGAAAATAACTATTTTGGTAATTTTGATGAGTAAAGCCCTTTGAACTTTGAACCCGGCATGGATTCTTTACGGTACGGCGTATAAACGGCGCCGTAGAAAAAACGTGTCTGCCAACAAGCTTCCATAATGATCCATACAACACTGACGACCGTGCCTACACACGGCGAATAAACCGTAGTTTTTCACGGCAAGAAAAACGTGTGTGAACAAAGGGGCTTAGGCAAGTATCGATACTGTTATGTTTTTGCTTATACTCCAATCGGAAATACCTACAGGTATTAGTGCCTTTTCATACGGGTAGCCGGTGCCGGGTACCCGGCGGCGAAGTGTACAGCCATGTACGTTAGCTTTCACACGTACCGGCGTAGTTTGCCTGGCAAATGTTACGGGATAGTCGAAACTCAGTACCTACATGATTCTAGAAATTTTTCGTCGGATATAAAAAAAAAACTTGTTTCTTACAAAAGTACCTACACGGTTAAATTGTATGGAACAGCTGTCACTGACACCCTGTATTGTGTATTGGCTTGTACCTACGACATTTGAAAAATCAAGAAAAACGTAAAATCTAAAATTCTGTTATAACATGTTTATAAATTACTAGCAACCGACAAAATTTCAAGATTCCTTTATTTTATGTGATATTAATATAATGTATGCTCATAAACCTTCCGGAATAAATACTATGAATAATAGTGAAAACAGCATCAAAATACATTGCGAAATTTACATAAAAAGCGACTTTAATTTATAATATATATTGTATTTTCTGTTTCAGTTGCAGTAGTCTCTCCGAACACTAGGATCTCCGAACTGTCTAAGTAATCATCTAACATAAGGCAGAGTCTCACTTCAAATTTGCACTGAAACCATGCACATAAGAACTTAGTGCTTTCACAAAGAGAATTCTGAACAATTTGATAATTTATATTTGAATTTAAAGATACTTTTCGTACGTTTCAATCCAATGATGAAAACAAATATATAATGATGCATATTAGCCAGCCAGCAAGGTAGCGAGGCCAAGAGCTTAAGTATCGCCATTCTACCTAAGTGACTATTTTAATGCACAAAACTAATCAAGCGTGCTAATGACGATGACTTCCCTTCAAGCAAAGTGGAATGATGGACAGCAAATCGTTGGGTTGAAGCCTAAAGACGATCATAAAATCTTAGCATTTTGAATAATGGGGTGCCATTAACATTACTCTGTATGCTTTGTTCCAAAAGTTTCTGTTGAAGGTGTAAACAAACTATGTTCAGGTTAAATTCTGACGCAAGTACGGCAAGTACGGCGGCTTAAGGGAATAAGTAACACATTCATCTGTATTTACAATGTTACAACTTCATAGGTATCCCACCACTTTTTCCAATAATGATAGTTAGAATAATATTCTTCTTCTTAGCGTCATGTCAATGGCAATCAAAATGGACTCGGCTCAGAATTCGCCTACACCTCATTATTAAATTGTAATTGAAAACACACCGACGAAAATTGAGGTTATAAAATTAACCTTAATTGTCAAAGGAAAAACATTCCTAAAGTGATTTTAAATTAGAATTTCGGGCTTAAAAATTTTCATAATCAAGTCGAAGCACCAAATTTGTAATTAGCATCACAATCTACAAGTTGGCATCCACAGTTACGTTTCCTGATCCATTTGTTTACATTTTCTTCAGATAGTTTTGGAACAGACTATAAGGGGATTGATTTGCGAAAGTTGTATTACACAGATAATTCTCGTCAGGAATTGGAATGATGATTGAATCGTCAATTGATGTTCAATCTCGACGGCACTCAATTATTGAAATCATTCTCTTGTGAAATGCTGTGAGAATGCCTTCATGGGTCATTGGTGATTAGAAATACTTTACTGGCAAAGGCTTTACTGTAAATAATTATTTTGTGAATGTGTTTTGGCCCGAGGCTTTAGAAGTTTAGTAAAGGCAGTTTACAGAAATTAAATAAATGAAATTAAATGTTGAAGTAATTAAACTAAATGATGTTTATTTCTGTAAGTACCTAGATATTGGAGCGCAGTATACTGGGGATTCGAATTTCGACCCATATAAGGAATACAACACTGCGCGCCAAAACCAAGATCACGGACGTTACCCAGAAAGCCGCTATGTTTAAGTGGGACTGGGACAGACATGTCTGGCGTATGTCAGATGACAAATAGGCTAAGAGACACCTATTGGTCCCACTAAACGCATGATGCCATCGCGGCAGGCCGAGACGAAGATGGCGAGACGAGCTTGACTCTTATATACCGAAAGGATTAGCCAGCGACTAGCAAAAGACAGAATTGTATGGAAAGGGAGAGGAAGGCCCTTGTCCCGCTGTGGGATCATATGGGCTAATTCATTATATATTCTAAGACACTTTTACTCGTATTTTTTTTTAAACTAGATGGCGCGCTGGACCTGTTTTTGCCAGTGTGCAGTGTGAGGTTTCAAAATGCTGTGTAGGTGTTTTCTATGTGAAGAAATAATGTTCTGAAAATTGCTACACCGGCGTGGTCATCATTAGTCATCAGTGGCCAGATTTCTTCTGTTTAAAAAGAAAATACTTTGAAGTGACGTAAGGATCCCTAGACATAGGCCACAACCACACCACGTCGCAGCGACATATTGTGGGCACGCAGTGGTTACGCGTATATAGTGTTTGCTGACAGATTCGACACAAACTCCAGCTGTAACGTTGTGAAATGTGGTCCATGTGAATAGTTAGTTCACTTTTATTCAAATTAGCGCCCGTCCACTTGGTGTTCGTACGCACGTACGGTACGCACAACGACATATCAAGCTATATATTTCCAGTATAAGCTGACTTCCCATTGTACAAAAAGCCAATATAACGCGAGGTCAACTAAAACTGGAAATGTAGATATAGCTTGATTTGTCGTCGTGTGTACCACACGTCCAGTGGTCGTGTGTATGTGTGATCGGGCCCTAAAGGCTAATTAGAGTAGCTTCGTTTTGTTTTAAATTGTAATTTGCAATCATACATAGAGTCCCAATCCTTTTATCGATTCCGCGTGCGTGTAATTGCGGTAAAAATTGCCTTCAGTCTACGTTTACTCCTTGTAATAAATATGTTCATAAATCAGTAATTTTATAAATCTTTGAGTATCGTGAGAGACTCGCTAATTAATCGCTGTGAGTAACCGAAGTTGACTTTAACTGCTCGCATTAAACCTTTAACGGCTTTTTCGTCGAAATCAAAATTGAACTCAAAATGTTCTGCTCCCGATGGAGTGGCGTTCATTTCGAATATAAACGCACTACTTCGGTTGAGACACCCGCGCCTTCTTGCTTTTGTTTCGTCGATAATACTTAATGATGGGATTATTATAGCTTTGATAACACATTATGAATATGTAAATAGCTGTTTAACTTCTAGTGTTTTCTTTTATTTAATTTGCAGAGGTTAGATTGTTCTTTGTGGTAAGGTATATTGCCTAATTTAATTATAGTGGTCTGAGAAAATTAACTGAACGGATGTTTGCAACAAGAGATTCTAAATTGGGTTTACCTTAATAATTATTACTTACTATGAGACGAAAATACTAGGGGAATGGTCTCTTAATCACAGAAATACGATCTGATGTGGAATACAACACTGATACGACAAAGGAGATCTATTCATCAAGATCTTAATTCAGAACTATTGAAAATACCTCCATGACTCTTTTATCAAACTAAAATCCATACCCTCAAGCAAAATATCTATTCTCAAACCCCAACCGACCTAATAATACCCAACGAGCCACTTATAAGTAATAATATCAAATACTCAAATCACTCGATAAGCATCTCGAACAAAAAGTATCGGAATAATATGAGAGGAGCGGCTGGGCGTCGCGTACGCACGCGTGGGGTTATAGCCGTCGCGTCGGCGTCAGCGTCGGTAGGATTCGGTCGGACCGGTTGGTCGGGTTCCGACCGGAGCCAGTTTTTTCGCAACACAATTCTTCCTGGCTCCCAACCCTGTTCTCTCACGATTTCGATATATTCTGTACGTGTAAATAGGTTGGTTGGTTTTTGGTTGTTTAAATGGCGGGAATTTGGACGGTGAAGTTAGTGTAGTGTGCGAAAGGATTGGTTGACTGTTTGGGTTTCTGTAATTCATGATATTGTAGGTTATATATGTATGGAATATATGTAGATGGAATAATCATAAATCTGTAGTTATTCAAGGTCATATTACAGGCACTGATTAATATAATACACAAAATTCACAATCTTATACAAAGAAAGGTGTCTGAGATAGAAGGGTCCTGAGTTACAGATCACCCGGATCTCTTAGATAGGACATGTTACCTTACGTAACGGTTAGAGTCGAGATAATATGTAATAAAATTATAATTAAGTGTATGGTAGAATCTTTCCTAACAAGCTTTCACACAAGCCTGGACAGAGGTTTTCTAAAATTGCGTTATACAGGTTGAAATTGAAAACATGCGACAAATCGAAATGGGAGATTGTACTCATTATTATGAACAACTTTTACTATGGGACCAAACCTGAAATCGCGAAACAAAAATCAGCTGTTCCCTACATTTTGACGAGTTATGCGAACATTAATGTAGGGAACAGCAGATTTTTTTTTCACGATTTTTGGTTTGGTCTCATAGTAAAAGTTGTTCATAATGATGACTACAATCTCCCATTTCGATTTGTCGCATGTTTTCAATTTCACCCTGTATACATTGCATATCAGCCTTGCTTTGCTGTAGTTCCTGTTCCATCGTTTTATATCGGCAATAAAGGAATTAACAAGATTATAAGAGTTAGGAATGTAGGAAGTTAGAGGTACTGGCGCAAAACACTTATCCTTGAGGCATCTCACAATAGTGGTCCTGGAGTTTAGAGATATTGACATCGAGAAAATCTTGGAGTACCTACTTAAATGATGATACCGAGAATCTTCTACTTATAAATCAGTATTGATCAAAAATATTATTGTATCTGGCCAGTACCTAATATTAGTTATTCTGTGGTCTGGCCTAGATGCCTGGGCTTTCGATCAGTCTGTCCATAACTGGTGCGCTCATACGTTTCCTTAAATGGCTAAGGAATTATGTTTGATAAATAGACAGAATCCCACAACTGCAGATTAATCCAAATATGCAGTGAAAAGCTGATTATTTAGGGTACTATCCAGTTAGAGGTTTTTAGATTATTACTTACATATATGTATTCAATAATAAGCAGACGATCGGATTGGCGCAGCGCAACAGCGCGCCGAGACTTCAGTAGAACGATTTCTATGAAATCTTAATGGAAATTGTTCTGTGAGAATCGCATCACACCGTCGCGTCGCACCTGACTGCAGGAGCCTTAACAGTCAAGATGATTTAATATCCAATTGTCCTTTAAAAGAAATATTTTGTTAGATCTGGCAAAGAACAAGCAATCAAGCTTTGCCAGAACGGTGCATATCCTATTGCAGCTATGCATTTTTTTTATATTTGTCCTTGTCATGTCTTCTCCTTTTTAAGTTTCCTTTCTAGTATATGAGTTTAGTCATCCGTCAAGTTAAGAATACTTTAAATAGAAGAACGATCTCGAAAAATATGTCTTGACTTTCTACTCTTCAGAATATTTTAAGAGGCTTGAACTTCATAACCGCTATTGAGAACTGTACAATACATAGTTACCGATACCAATAAGCACAGTACTTATGTATGTACATGTAGAGTAAAAAATCAGCAAGCCGCGCAACTCCGAATCTTGCGCAGAGCGTTGACTCCGCAGATGAACCATTTAGACGTGCTCGTGTACTGTATGTACTCGAACGAGTTTCACGTATGTTTCCATTGACATCCGATATGATATTGTTGAATTATGAAGGTTTTTCTACTCCAGAAGACATAGTATTTGTTTTTTGGCCAGCCTTAAACTAGGTGCTGCTGTATTTTGATTTTCTCATGTTCAATGAGTATTGTCTGATGGACTGACGACCTTAAGAAGGTGGCTGAGACAGACTGGATGCGGAAGACGGAGGACAGGGTGTTGTGGCGCAGTCTGAGAGAGGCCTATGGGAGCAGTGGACTGCGATAGGCTGAGTTGATTGATTAAATTCAATGGCCAACGATATGCGAGAAATAATTTTAAAATCGTATGTTCTGCTTCATCGATAACTTCATCTTATTAGCTGATGATCTGTGTTCTTAGGAATGCAGGACCCAAGGAAATAGTTTTGAACGACGATGTTCGCATCGTTAGTCTCATTCAATTTGGCAGACTATTTACTTTATGTACCAATGCGGCCAAACTCATTAAAATCCTTTACAGCCTGTCACTTTTCATTTAGAAATCCATTCAGTATTGACACAATGAGTCTTGTTGGTTATAGAAATTGCAACAAAAATAGTAAAAGAAATATCCGTCCAATGAACGCGCCAACGGACAAGCGCGCGCGAAGGCGCACACACTCGCACCGCCTCCTGTAGCCACGCCCCACACGCGCAAGCGCTTGGTCACGAACAAGCCCGAGATTATACGAAGATTGTCTTCTCGTCTAGTCTGGCTATATACTAGCGAGTACATAATACGAACTACCTATTGTCTGTGGCGATGACTCGCAGATACCAAGTATATGATTTATAAAAGAAAAATATATTGGAAGGCTTTTGTAGGTACCTATAATGGTTCCGAGAATAAAGTTCGGTATATGGTTTTATGAGTCAATATGGGAGTAAATCTGAGACTAACGATCTTTTCGTATTTTATTGCGATGTTTTAAAAGTTATTGGAAAATTACATTGTTGCTTAGATTTTCTTTATAAAAATTAAAATGTTCACTTAGTTACTTGAAATTGAGTCCTGCTTTTCTTTAACTTTTTCATGTAGTATAGCGGGTATTTAAAAGAAGTTTTTTTTTCATATTTTAGAGTTTGTCATATAGTAAAAATTTGCTAATTTTATAAGTTCTAAACTTCTTTAACGGTGGTCCCTTCTTTTACCTGTCATATTGTACAGCGTGGCAGGAGATCCAGGCGCAACCTGTTAGCATGGATTCAGTACATGATTATGAACCCTCCAGCATTGAAATATTTCGTCGGTTATTAAAAAAGAAAAGCTTTTCCGTAGATACTGACCGCGTAGGTATTGCACGTTTCTATGAAACAGTATATTTTTTTTGATAACCGACGAAATATTTCTCTTCGAAATATTTCTAAGCTAGAATCATGTGCTGAATTATTCAAGGTTCCGTTTCCGCGTCTATGTAGTGCCACCCTGTATAATTGGGGAATGGCCTTCATAGTAAAAACAGATACGTGATACAAAGGTGGAAAATTAATACGTTTGTCTCTTGTTTTTTGTGATCATCAACCGCTTTTTCATCAACTGGGACAACGACTCCAACATTCTTATCTAGCGGCTATTTACCGCTGGCCTCAAAATACATACAAATGGCCAATCATCTGGAGCACCTATTAAATTATCAACATCACTAACTAACTTCGATTCGGTACAAAAACCCGTCTATATTTCCGGTGGAACGAACAAATGCGAGTATTTTACTCTGAGACGGTTGTAAAGCGTGGCACACACGGCCTAGATACTATAGAAGAATTTGCGTACCACAGAAATGATAAAATTAATAGAATACTCTTTATCTTTAGAGTAGTGGTGATGAAATCACACAATGTAAAGTGCCTGCCTGGGATTGAACTCACGACCTTCAACTCGTCAGTCGGGGTCGATACCACTGACCTCTCATGGTCGGTCTTAATAGACTCTAAACGAGAGCAATGAAGCTTTTTCTTAACTCTTAATATTTTGGATGGGTAATCCATAGAGGGACGTGTTGATGATTAGTTCTTTCGCATACTTAAACTTCCCGGTTCACGGGCACGGGCACGGGCTTCTCGGGCTGATTTTCAGAAAATCTTTTCCTTTAGCGAACTTCCACCTATTACGTATCTCCCATTATGTATCTAGGCACATTATTTTAGATTTATGTTTTTATCTTCAGTAGTTAAAGCTGTGAGTTTTTATAGCCGTATATCCATCAGAGGGGCAATTCTCGTAAATTTAAGAATGTTCACAGTCTGATCTGTCTCAATCTGTCAAAAATACTTCTAATTTCCCTACATTTTGACATTTGTTTGTCGCTGAGATGAGTCTGCGACTAGATTTTGAACGTTTTAAATTACGAGAATTGGCCTTCTGGTGCCAATTAACAATATCAAAGCAAAAGCAGTAGGTATGATCATGACCAGTATCTTTGCATCTTCGCAGTTCATCAGATGGAATATCTTCAGTGTGTTCAACTCTTTAAAAAACGCATTACGTAGGTACATGTGTGTACGGCGTAGTATTCGGTCGTACTGTGTATGTGTCACGTCATTCAGGCGCACTGTCCCGTGTAATTGAAATTAATTGTACACAATATAGACGTGCCATTTATTTGGTTTAACATGCGAATCCACTCACGATATCCCTTCGACGTGTCAGTTGGAAAATCATGTGAAGAGTATCGTTGCAAAGTAACATTTCTTTTCGACTTTCTAAGATATTTTTTTTTTTTTCTATTTTGATGGTGTAAATAATAAAGAGTATTTTATCTAATTATCTTATTTTCAGCCAGTGCACATAGATAAAAGGAAACAAGAAATATGTAGAATGAATGAAGAAAATAAGTATGAATGATATGAAAGAGAAGGAGGAATGATGATAGCGTGACGGTTGACAGGGGAGAGTGGAAGGGTCCTCCCCTTAGTCACATGGGACAGGACAGGAAGTTGGTGTGTAATAAGGATGCATAACCAGCCTATAATGTTCCCACCTCTGGGACACAGGCCTCCTGTCTATGAAAGGACGGGGGCCGTAATCCATCACGCGGGCCCAGTGCGGGTTTTTAGATGTCACATGTCTTCAAATTTTTGGTTCGGGGAAGTAAGGCTGTCTTGTAAAAGAAATAACAAAACCGATGGTACTGACAATGTAATAATATATTTACAGATTGTCATCTTAAATTAATTTAATGTTCTTTGTGAAAATTGTTCTCGAATATGATCATAATTATCTTGCTGTCTCTAAGCCAGTTAACAACACAAATGTAATGACTTTCCAACAAGAAACTTTGTCTAGTTTATTTAATGAGAAAAGTAATGCAATAAATAGCCTTCTCAAAGGCTTCCACGGACGATTTCCATAAAGTTTTCATATAAATTGTTCTACTAGAGGTGCATCACGCTGTCGCGTAGCGCCTGTCTGCGGGGGTCTTCGGAAAGTATTTCACCATCAAGTTTTACTACATCAGTAAACTAATTAAGTTGCGAAAGTCGTTGGTGGGTAAAGTGTGTTCTTCTTTAATTGTCGTATTTGGTAAACACATTGGAGGGGTAATTCTAAAAATTTAACAGTCGTTCACAGTCTTCATCTGTCAAAAATACCTCTAATTTCCCGAGATTTTTGACAAGTTTGACATTTATAAAATTTTATACCTACTAGAAGGCCAACTCCTGTAGTTGCAATCTCATCTCAGCGACAATTAATGTCAAACTTGTCAAAAATCTCGGGAAATTAGAGGTATTTTTGACAGATGAAGACTGTGAACGACTGTTAAATTTTTAGAATTACCCCTCCAATGTGTTTACCAAATACGACAATTAAAGAAGAACACACTTTACCCACCAACGACTTTCGCAACTTAATTCCGATTTTTAGAAAATCTATGTGGATTAATATTTAAATCGAACCAGTTTTTGATGGTATTCATACTGTTCCTAACATATAGTGTTCCTAAAAAAGATTAAAACGATCATAAAGCTTGTGCTTAATGCGAAAACTCCTAATTTTCATACAGTGTTTGTTTACCAAATTCGTACGTGTTTGACGTACGAATAAACAGACAGTAAGTTTAAATGATAGCCAATACACAGTACATACAAGGAAAACGAGTACCAAGAAATATATTGAAATATCTGAGAACTTTCGACACATTAAGTCATTAAGGCATAGGATACATTAATGAAGATTGTTTATTATAACAATTTAGCAAAGTTATGGAGGCGCTAATCACTGTAACTGATCAAGTAATTGAGATAGTGAAGTTTTAGTTTAATTAACATGATTGTGTTCGGGTGGGATAATAATATAGGAAACATAATTTTGTTGCGGTTAATTTACTGTCATGTTGATAGTTTTCATAACGGGCGCGTCATTAAACAATAATTTATTTACATCGATGCTCGATAGTTCATTAATAACATTTTGTATTTAATGTGAACGACATAATTAACGATATAATATTTTTTAAATAGATAAACAAACTAAGTGCTTAAAATATTAATCTTATGACTAACCTAAAACCTCAAGGAGAGCTGTGCTAGCCCAGTGGTTATGGCGCGTGTGTTCGAACCCTAACAGGCGTTTAACTTCTTGTAAATTATTTCATCACCACTGCTTTCAAAACGGTGCATAAAGGAATACATCGTGAAGAAAACGGTATGTCTTAGAACCTAAAATAATTCGAAGACATGTGACATCTTCCAACTTGCACTGGGCTCACGTGGTGGATTACGGCCCACTACCACTCACAGAGAGAAGGCCTGTGTCCCAGCAGTGGGAACATTATAGGCTGATTATGCATGTTAAGCAAAACCAGACACAGATTAAAAATAAAAAAATGACTTCGCTTTTATATTGCAATTGCTGACAAACACATAATCCATACTAATATTATAAATTCGAAAGTAACTCTGTCTGTCTGTCTGTCTATATGTTACCTTTTCACGCCTAAACCACTGAACGGATTTCGGTAAAATTTGGCAGAGAGATAGATTGCATCCCGAGGAAGGACATAGGATAGGATAGATATTTTTATCGACATACCTTGCGGGCGAAGCCGCGGGCGGAAGCTAGATACAAAATAAATTGTTGTTGATGAGTTCTTTATTCTATCGTATTATCCTAAGAGGCGATAGATGTTTTTTTTTTTATTATGGTTTTGGTATAAAAAATTCATATGCATACAGTTACCTTTCGTTCAATTATTTTAAAACTAAATGAACATGTGGTAGTCTAAAAGGCACGGGGCCGCCGTAAGCCACCAAGGGAAAGGAGTGGCATTAAGAATTGAATGCATTGTAAATAAGTAACTCAAAATCGTGAACGATGCAGATGAAAGGAGCCTTTTACCTAATTGGACAGTATCGGCAAAGGTAACACATGTCTAGTGATGATTTTTCAATAGACATATAACTTTTATCTGAAGAGTAATTATTTCAGTTTGGCATAATTTCTATACAAAAACTGTCAAACCGCAATAAGTAGTCATTCTTCAGATAAAAGTTATGATCTGACTATTGAAAAACCAGCCTAAAAAAGTCTCAAAATATATTGCAGGTGTAGGCAAAATCGATTGCAAGAAATCGATAAAAAATAATAAGTTTATCCAACTTAAACCTTATAATAGTACTAATTTAAGAACAAGTAACCTGGCTAAGCTAAGTAGCAAAACCTAGTTCCTAAAAATACCCGACCAGTTTTCTATCGATTCTCATAAGTATCGCGGGAAGGTAAGCAGGTGTACCACTAGTTGTTAGTTTTTACTCTGTGCTACTGCTTACGGTGTAATTATTGTACTATATTGTTGTTCAACGGGGCATTAGGCCAGCTGAGTAGAACCCGTATTTGGTACGTAAGCTGACTACCTTGTGTACTCTGGAGGTATAAATAGAGGGTATCTATATTTAGGCAGACTTAATTTGTGGCTGTATCAGTTTGTAGCAGATTGATCTTTTGGCAAAAGTAAAGCTCTTCATGAAATAACTTAGTTACCTATTTGGGGAAGTTACAACGTGTCGTCATTGAGCGGCATTGATATTTAGGGTAAAATCGGGACGCTAAGGCAAACTTTTTATAAAACACAAGTTTGTAAAAAAACTTTAATAGGAAATAATTTGGTTTTATGAATCAAATATTTTGCAATTGGTGTCACTTTTTCAATCATTATATAAGTGAAAGTTATGTTTTTACGGTTTTGCCCCGTTTCATGTCCAAAACCCACCACCTATCTACTATCCGGGTACCCAGATAGCGGTAACAAAGAAACTAATTATATTCTTCGGGTTCCCAACCCGCACAACGTTACCTCATGAGCGCATTTATGAGCCTTCATGAGCGCATTTCTTACCTTTATCTCAGTCTCTATTAGTCGAAAATACAAGTAATTTCCATGCCTTTTGTGACAAGTTTTTAACATTAATTGTCGCTGAGAAGAAATTGCGACTAGATTTTGAACGTTTTCAATGAGCACATTTAAAAACAGAGTTAGCAAATACACATCCTAGGAATTAGGTTACATTTAAATCTGAATGTAAGCCTAATTTAAATGTTTCACAATACGCGAAATACCTAAACAGTCACCAATAAACCTGCAGTTAAAGCACGTAAAGTTCACCTCACCATAACAAACGGCATCTAATTAATTTAATCATGTACCTTAACGAATATTAAACACTAACCCAAGCTAATAACTTGTCTGTACAATTTGTAGACTAACCGTTTAATGGTTTAAATTAATCATTCATCCTACTTATATAGCACGACACAACTTCAAGGCTCCATCGGATAAATTTATGATAAATTTCGGATAAATTTACCACCTTCACATCGCCTATTCATTCTGTAAAAATCTCAACGTGAAAACTCAGGTGAAGTAAGCTTGAAGTGGGCTGTCAATTTCAAAACTCAAAATCAAAGCATTTATTTCAAATAAACCAATCACATGCACTTTTGAATTTTCATGGGGTCGGTCATTCAAAAAGATAACCACCAACCTACCTATACCAAAGCGTAGTAGGTTCCTACCGAGAAGAACAGGTGAGAAACTCCACGGACACACTTTTAAATCAAAATATTTTTACAAAATATTGGTTACATCATTCATGTTGAATGAATGTTGATTGATGTTGTTCATGTTGTGAGAACGATGGAGAAAGACGTGCGTTAAAAGCGTCCGTAATAAGTCAATAGTGTCAATTCCTAGCATGAGGTTGGAATGACAGCTCACTCTCACATCACATTTACAAAACAGACCGCCAGATTCAGAGCTTGTGCGAGTTTAATCGAACTCGGGCAGGCTATGACAGAGTCAAATAAATATTTTTATTTCTTTCTTTACTCAAGAAAGTCTTATTACTCGTGAGAGGAGCGAACATCATCATCTTTCTAGCCCAGTCCTGGTTGAGTGAAAATAGGCACGAATGAAGCTATTACTAGTTTAGGTCATTCGAATAGGTAGGCACGTCGATGGAACCTTTATGTTGTGTCGAACGATAGCCATAGCCCTAAGAATCTGTTCGTAGAACTCGCCAGGTTGTTTCACAGCATAAGGTCACAAAACAGAGGTGGTAAGCTACACACAGCTAGAATGGACGTAATGTATTAGGTATCAATGGATTTCATTTACATTTTTGTGGGTTGATGTGACGGCATTGCTAGAATTAATGAAAGTTAATCGATTGGTGGATGTCGTGTGATTATTTATTTGCAAAGGTGAAGATTTTGTGGGGGGTTTTTTGGCAGTCCAAACAGACTAAAATATTTATCTAAACTTGAAGAATTGTTGCCGTTGGTCCCGGCTGTCATTCGTGGATGTTTGACAGTCGTTATGGGTCGTCAGAAGCTCGAAAGTCTGACAACCAGTCTTACCAAGGGGTATAGTATTACCCGGTAATTGGGTTGTGGAGGTCAGATGGGCAGTCGCTCTATGTAAAATACTGGTACTCAGCTGCATCCTTTTAGAAAGTTATAATTTTAAAAACCACTGTGACTCTGTAGATAATAAGTAAGTATAACATTTGCTACTACGGAATAAGAGTATACCTATTTATTTAACGAAATTACATAACAATACATTCGGCGTATTTCAAAAATTCAATTCCTCGAACAAATTACAAAAAAGCGTCAAGATCCAACATCCCAACGGCTAACGCATTATCTGAACGTGAGATCAAACGCGACCTGTTGAACTTTAGTGCGCACTCATACTTAAGACCGCGAGAACCTATAATTACGAGCTGAAGGGTTAACAGGGATGTTACTAATGCGTCAGTCCACACAATACTTAAGAACGGTCCATAAAACAGATGAGTATGCAGGCAGATATTCTACATCTACCCTCATCTAAGATAAAGTTTGTAAATTTGGATGTAGGTCTGAAACTACTCATCTGAATTAAAATTTCTTTCACTGATAGAAAGCTAAGCTGTTGCCGAGTGCCGTAGGATATGTTTTATATTAAAACACGCGGACGAAGTCGCGGGCAGAAGCTAGTTATAAATACTATTGGACCTATGCTGTGTTTGTTGCAACTTTTTTCAATTACGCACGCAAAGACTTACTGCGTTTGGAAATATACTTATGTATTTCTTGCTTATATACTGAAATCACTGAGCGAAATATTTAATAAAAAATACAGTAATTTACCAAAAACACCGGTATTCAGCTGCATCCGGTTAGACTGGAAGCCGAACCCAACATAGTTGGGAAAAGGCTAGGCAGATGATAACAGTAATTTATCAAAAATAAAAATATATATAAAGAGGAAAAATATATATCAGAATTACAGATAACATGCATCTTCATTAAGATGCTTAGCTAAAAAGATTTCTAATACAGAACTTGTAAATATATCAATTAAAACGAACGAAGTAAAAATGCAAGATTAATCGATATCACTTTGGTTCATTTACAAATGTAATTTATCTATATTTCTATATACTAATACAATAAAGCTAAAGAGTTTGTTTGTTCGAACGCGCTAATCTATGGAACTACAATTTTTTTTTTAAAGATAATTTTTTTTTTCATTTGATGTCCCAATTCTTGAGGAGGGTTGTATATCTATTTAACATCATCAGGCGATGCGACGCGATGAGTCGGAAGCTAATTGGGCGGATGAAACGGCGGGGCACAACTAGTTTGCATAATATGTCGCAATGCTAGGAGTATTTTAGCTAAAAGCATGTGATTTTAATCGTAGACTTGATTTATTGTTGTTTTGGAACTGCTAATTGGACTCGAAACTTGTAGTGGTTTCGTTATTATCGCTTTGTCTCGGCTCTGTATAATTAGTTGTTCGCTGATCTAGGTTTTAAATTGACTCGATGTTTGAAGACGATAACAGTAAAGTTTATTCCCTTCTTAGAGCAGTGGTGGCCCAGTGGTAAAGGCCGCGATTTACGAGTTGTAGGTCGTAGGTTCGAACCCACCTAGGCGCTTTACTTTGTGAAAATGATTTCATCACCACTCCGACTGCTCTCAAAACGATGAAGCAAAACATCGTGAAGACCTAAAATTCGAAGACATAATTATGACATCCACCAACCCGCATTGGGCCCGCGTGGTGAATTACCGCCCGGAGTGGGCAGTAATTCACCACGCTTTTACTGGTAGGAGGCCTGTGTCCCAGCAGTGGGATTATTATATGCTGATTAAGCAATGAACTTCTGCTAGACAAAACGAAGGTAAACCTTTAAAAATTGTTTTTTTGTGTGTACTTCGAAATACTCATCACGATTGACTCATCATGATTGTTGCCCCACATCGAGAACTCAAACGCACCGCATAGTTCCGCAACTGCGCCCAGATTGATTCGTTATCACATCCAAGTCCGGCCGCACGATGTACGGGACAGCAACGCGATGTTCCGACCACATTAATTGACAGCTGAATCGGTACGGACCTCGAATTAATCGGACTTCTTCTTGAATTATTTATAGGATGCATTGCGCGAGTGGCCGGCGGGGGCGCGGGGCGCGTGAGGGGCGCGGGCGGAGGGCGCGGCAACAGGTCCGCATTGTGTCGGGATGCAGGGGATGAGGACCACGCTAGGGTTGTCGCGAAAGAGTTATTCTACTTTTTTATAGTAAACGGTCACTCGTTAGTTTGTGTGTCACTGATGTTATTTGTTACGTGGGACAGGCCGCAAGCCCGGTAGGGTTTCCCTTCGGCAAAAATGATTTACTCTCATAGAAACTTTCAAGGATTTTTGAAAGTTCATCCACAAAAGGTCACCTCTTTTAGGGAAGAATTTTCGAACCTTCGTTATAAAAGGAACTCTTGTGCAAAATTCCAAGCTTCTAGACCCAGCGGTTTAGGCTGTGCGTTGTCTGAATGAATTAATAAATGCATGAATATAAGATTTTTATGAAGAAGATTGATGGCACAAGGAAACGTAATGGTAGTTTAACGGACATAGCCATTGATTGCTTAGAAATGTGGTTTATGATTCAGCTGCATGAAGGCTATGCTTTCAATAGCGAATCTCCATTATAGTAAATACAGTTCTGTATGAAGCCATAACAGTTACCTATAGACGACTCTAGAACACTGAAGTTTCCCATAAAATAAATAATACACCATATATTACCTAGAGGGCCTAATAAACTGTGGCTCCGGGTTCAGAAGTATCTGTTCATGTCAAGCCAACAGTTATGGGCTGCGGTCAATTATACAAAGTCAATTAACATTCTGCTCAGTAAACCGTTTAAGCAATTTGCTAACGAACTGACCGATCAGTTTAACTGATGTTAGTGATCAAATTATTTTCTTGGTTGCTCCGATGGACCAGTTTTGGTTAACGTTGCGAGATTCACTTTGCCATTTCTCTGTCTTAATTTAGTTGACTTGTTGATTCGGTTTGCAGTTTCTAAGATAACAGCTTTAATTTTTTATGTGATTCTTAAACCTTACGGTATTGCATTCAAAGTGGTTTACCGAAATTATCTAGAATAACTGAATTATGGATTCTGACTCCTACAGGTATTTTCCTTTATGAAACATTTTCTCAATTCTTCTAGGATATTATTGCCATTTTACAACCTAAGTGGTTATTTTACTGAAAATAAATGAAATGATATTTATTGCTGTAAGTAGATCCATTAAGAAACGTTTAAACGTAAAGTTTATGGCCAATATTTTAAAACTAGATGGCGCCGGCATTTTCTAGCTGATTGATCTCTGAGAAGAAATGTTGTAACAAACTGAGAGGTCATCAATGGTCTGAAAAAAACAAAACTAGGTGTTGATAATCTACCTTTTTTCCTTATTATTCTTTTGAAGACAGTAATTACTAAAAATATTTACCTTTTCTTGCCACCCCTACGCATCGGGTGCGGGGGTGCTAGGTGCGCGGGCGCGGTGGCAGGAATGCGCGCTCTTGTTCGTTTTGGGGAGCGTCTGCGCAGGTAGGCGCGCGCCTCTCCTCCCCCGCGCAGGCCCCGTTGCTATGCGCATACTCGACTGACGAAGCTTCCAGAATTCGATGCTGGAAAGGGTTAAGTCGGCATTTTATTGAAATTTTTTAAGTATTTCGTGTAAATAGGGAAAAATGGGAACAGATCCCTTTAAGAAAAAAATATTATTTGCAAGAATATTTTACTGTCTACGTTTTGTTAGTAAGTTTGGATACCATGGAGTCTCAAAGGACCAAACTAATTCAATGACTAGTACAATGTGTAGAACATTGCACTAATCCAGTTCTATGTTTACGAAATTTGTATTACAAAATTAAGTTACTCCAAACATTTGTATAATCACTTATTCGCCCTTATTATAAAGCTTAGAATTAGAGTGTTTTGATTTTTTGCTTCAATTTGGGTGCCATGAGAAAGCCAATTTGAACTGTGGCCTGCTCTGGGTGCTGCTGCGGGGCTGTTGCTGATGCTGATATTTCATATACGTTCTTCTGACATAATTTGGCAATAAAAGTTACCTAAAACAAAATAATTTTATGAGTTCATTGGATGGTAATCACTGAATATAAAATTAGTATATCGATGAACAAACTTCTTTAAACTCCACAAAATACCTGTCTCTCACGTTATCGTCCGTCAGTCGGGTATACACCGGCGGAGCCCTTCAATATTTTTTACTCGTTTATTCGTCCGGAGGTCATTCGAGTAGTAAAAGTAAAGTATTGAGTCAAAATAAAACCACACCGACGCGACGGCTCATGGGAGCTGAATCCAGGTCATAAATGGTGCGCCCACGAAAACTGCACGTTTCATAATTAATTGACGTTTTTACAAGCAAATAGTTGACACTTAATATCGTGTCCTGCGTAGGACACGCAGGTTGAGTGCACGTTACAGGAACTGATGGACGCTACTGAAGGCGTTAAACTCGTAGCCAAATTCTTGGCCGATTCAATTGGCCATCAATACGTTAGGAAGAACAAGATAAGCAATTGTGTTGTACAGTCTACTAGTAATAAAGCAGGTGACTTTCGGGTGCTATCAATTTAAAACTTAAATAAAAAGCCACCACAAGAGAGATCTGTAAGTCCAGCCCCACTACCAACTATCCGAGTGGATTATTTTTCCACTAGGCTTTCGGCTAGGCTTTTTTAGTTAACCTTAATCTTATTCGTATCGATGATTCCATTTACATGGTAGACGCTTATTTAAGTGTCTACCAGAATTTCAGAGTAGAAGACGAAGTTGTACTTGATGCGGCCTACCTCGTCACTTAATGAAAATGCAGGAGAAGATTTACAATTCGTCTAAGTAGATTATACACAAGTAAAAGGAAATATTTCAAAATGACAATCGTTGTAGAATTTACTATTACAGGCACTTGATCAGTAAGGATTAATTAGGTATCGTGTCGGCAAGATGTTCTTATTTGCAACGACTTTAGATAAACTGCAGATTAGGTTTGAGATTTCGATGTGATAAGTACTGTTACCCAAGTTTTTAAATGCTAAAATAAACATTTATGCTTTTTAGAAAATATCCTAGCTTGAAGTTAAAAAGTGACAAAAAATAAATAAAAGTCTGCGAAGTTATAATCGGAATTTTGATTAGTTCTTTAGAAAATCCTATGTTTTTAACCGACTTCAAAAAAGAAGGTGATTATGCATTCGGGGAGCTTTTTTATTATCTAAGCTGTGTTTTTATATCAGATAAAATTACAGAAGAATACGTTTACAAAATAAGTAGTCTTCAAACGTATTAGTAGTGGGTGGGTAAGAAGATTATGTGTTTGTCATACCTGCATACATAGGTGACGGATGAGATTAAAACGCAGAGTGGGTCTAAAATGTTACCTATTGTACTTTGGATGACACAATTAACATCAGTTGCAGCATGTGGGTTTATACTTTGAAATTGTAACACATATCCAAGTTCAATAAAATTGTATCAATTCCGAGAAGGCACTTCAAGGTTTTTTTTTTGTGTTTTTGCAACTGAGCCGATATCGACTATTCTGCCAATGTCAAGTGATGACGGCAGTAGAGCGAGGTGAGCCGTCGAACTTTGCACTCCGTGGTGTTTACTAGTAATAAATATTAGTAGCTAAAAAGACGAAGAAAAAAGAAGAATATATTATTATATACATTTAAAACACCACAAATCTACATTATTATATATTTACAAAGTTATTATTACTACAGACCAACCTAAAGTTTGATTTTATTTAAGTTTAAAAAAGTTGACAATTTTGACGCGAAACTAACGACGCCATATTGGTTTTTAAATCCAAGTGACATTTCAATAAAAAAATTGCACTTTTTTTTTTACCAACAGCGCCTTCTTGTGGACGTCATTCGTGCACCTGAAGCATCTTGTAGCCTGCATGCAGTAGGTATACACATTTTTTTGACAGCCAAATTACGTGTCTTTGGTTATCAGAGGCGAAACAGTTTTCTTCAAGGGAAAGCAATTTCGATATTTTGTAAACTAAACACCAACATAAAAAAGGCTAGCGATAAACCACGCCCCACGTTACAAACAAAAATATACATTTTAATTAAACTGCTCTGATCAGATAATTTAGAAAACACGGTAGGCAATTAATTTCGTATTAAAATATACATTAATTAAATATTATAATCAGTATGATTTTACCAGAAACAGCTAGCAATTACGGCAGGGTAACACCTACTTAATTTATGTAAAGCTTTCACTATCTTTGAACGTCAAGTTGTGGTCATTTATACAAAAGGCCTGCGGTTAGTCTATAGTCCACCACAATCAATACGGCTTGTTGTTTCGCGTCTATTGTCTTCTGTTTTATATGGTAATTTGTGGTGAACTTAATGTTTTGTGGTCAACGAGCGTCGAGATAATGATAATATGTGTTTGCATCTAGGTCTTTGTAGTGCTGGTAAAATATTAGGCTTTTTATTGAGACAGTTCTTGTTAATAAAGATTATCCTGTTAGTATTGAATAAGTTAACAGGAGTTTCTGTTTCCCATTCAATAATGCACAAGTTTAAGTGACCACAATATATAGTTCAGACCACATATTCTGCCATAACTCAACACTTCTCATTTCTATTATTTCCACAGCCTCAATCAGCTGACTCCATACCAATATCAATAAAATACTTTCGTGGTCGAGAAGCATTTCAACTGTGGTCGTGCTCACGAAATAAAAATTGTTTCCAAGTCCACAATACCGGTGGTTTTTATCAGAAGTGGGCCGAATGAATGAGTGAAATCCGATTACAGGTTGTTAAGAAACTTTTAACCTAACCCTCAGTTTATACACCTGTATATTATATTATACGTATATTTATTATGGATTGATGTATTTAAATAACTTGTGTTTGGAAGCTATTATGTTACCGGTAACCTGTTTGTAACCGTTGGAGTGTTATATGAAGTGATTCTAGTAGCGAAAGATCGATTTAATTAGTGATTTAGTTCGTTGGGATGTAGTAGGAGCGCGTGACTTCGCTATAAATAGGTATATAATTGGTTTTTATATCAGTAAAAAAATGGTATGGATTAAATTTTCTGATGTCTGATTGGTCGTTCGCTTGCTAACGACCACACGAATAGTTTAAACAAAGCACTCGCTGACTATGGGCGGGGACTTGCTAGGGTTAAAGAGAATTCCTGCACGTTGGAATTATGGACCATCTTTGAAACACTTTTAACGTTTAGTGCTAGTACTAAGTGCGGACTTAAAACCACCACAATGGGGATCTCGTAAAACATTGCACAACAGAGTTGCCAGAAATGTATATGGTTAAAGATATATGTATATTATCGAATTTCTTACAAAGAGCATCGTTAAACAAGAAGTTCATCCATTTGAAGTTGAAATTCGTACTGTAATACACTCCGTGGTACTCCCAGGTAGCTTTTTAAAATAAAATTTTACGGATTAATTGAAGGGACTTTATTCGTGAGCCTCGTTTTTTGGTCTTGTTTATTTTTCCTTCGAATTGATTCCTTGGATCAGTTTCTCGTTTGAATATATTCAGTCTTCGGCTTCGTATTTGTAATAAGATTAGACGCCGCAAACTGGGAGTGTTTGAAGTGGGATTACACTGAGGAGCAAGTTCTGAACTTTAAGTTAAACAGTTAGGAGTTAGTAAATAGAATTTGATAAAAGCAGATAATGTAAATGTAGTGTCTGGTGAATTAAGACTTGTAACGAACTTAAATAAATAATGGATTCTTGAAAATTAGTTTTGGGATTCTGTTTATTTAGGAAATAGAGGGCAGAAACAGAAGGAAAATGCAATTCTGTAACAATGGCTACAATTCTCACTCAAAAGACCGCACAGTCCGCATTCACTTCAAAACATGATGCTCTCTTGTTTGTTCTCTTATTTTGAAGTGTCCTCGAAATTATGTTTTGAGAATGGCACTATTTGATCTCCTTACCAGAAGGTTACCAACTGTAGCTGCATCTAAACTTGCCTGCAGTAGGTATTTCATACATTCACACAAAATTCAAGTTTAGTGTAAGCCCCTTGATAAAATCTGGAACTAGGCCTGGGGATAAAAGCACGACTGCTGATGTAGTGATGTGTGATGTAGTGTGTAGTGTAGTCTGGATTTAAGGCTTATTAATGGCCCCCAATTTTCTACACTCCTCTGCTTATTCTATTACGGAATAGAGGGATATGGTTTCTGTGTAGACAAAATCTTCAGACAATATGTCTATTTTGGCGACACGGCCCAAAATGGCGTCGTGAAAGTGTGAGTGGTAACATAAATCGCTTGGGCCCAGTCGTGTGTGTAACGAGCCTGGGGTCACGCCCGCGACACGCACGTGCTATGACAAATGTGGCGTGTTAGCAGACCTGTCTCTGTAGGTGGTATAACTATGTTCTTTGGAAATAGAATTTATGTTCTGCTTTTAGCCATTTTAATCTACGAATTGATAAGAAGGGAAGTAAAAACTGGTTCTCGTTTTCCAACTTTCTTCTTATAATTTTGCTGAGATTTGGGCTTCATCATCATCCTACAGCAGTCATAGGCCAGTCTTATTATTCGTTTGGGCTGACAACAGATGAAATTTTAGGGCTGCTGGGTTACTTCCAAAGAAGTTAAACTTACCTATTTTGGGTACTAGAGCTGTGTGCATCAAGTTTTTTTCCATATGCCAGCATTTTCATCAGGAAAAAATCATGGGAATTTCATGACATGAACAGTAGCGGGGCAACCCTATTGTTATAGGAAATAGGGCTCAATATATCAAGCCGTAACCTTTGTCTTAATGTCTGTATTATATTACTTTATAATCGTCAGTTATACAATGTTTGAGAGCGATAGTAAGCAATAGAAACCTAAATGTGGCTTCATACGAAGCATTTTCAATTTAAAACATAAAAAGTTGACGTAAAAAACTACGCTAAACATGAGAAAGGAACAAGAAATTACTGGCAACAAATCATTGGTTTACCAAAACGTACGTAATATAATAAATATTAATATTAAAACTGTAGGAAAGTGAGTAGGATTGCTAGTAGCGGCGCACTCAGGAACATTTATCTTGCTTTACTTTGAAAGCTTACCGAGAACTCGCTAAATTTGCTATGTTTTCCTCTTTTTATGTCAGTATTTGATATGTAATTATTTTACCAATTACGAACACTAAATGGGGTAACAGTTTTTTATAAGTTTTTAAGGTAAGTTACCTTGTAGTACTAATTTTAAGTAAACGTGCAGAGAATTAAAGTATAAAGAGCTTTAAATGCGGGGTGGGGTATATTGTCAGAAAAGTTATTTAGCAAAACCTTTTCTTGCCATAGTTTACAGCCTTAGATAAACTAAAATTGTTTATCATTGAATACTGACATCAGTATTTTTTGGTAGAGATCTTAACAGGGTAGCAATGAAATGCAAGGCATCCTTTCGAAATGTATGCCCAATATTTGACAGCCCAAATGGCGCGATGGCTGAGTGTTTACATTCTATCCTCAGGATCACCAGTTCAATTCCCACACCAAGACAAATGTTTGTCACGTCCACCAATATTTGCTTTGGACCTGACTGTCTGTGTGTCTGTCTACACAGGTTATCCTGTAGTCTTGCGTTTGCAGTAAGCGTGTTTTTAGAGTAGACTTTATTTTCTGTGGCACAGTGGGACTTGGTTGTGTTAGGCACTTTAATTTACCAGATTCGTAAGAATTGCCTATAGAAATGGTACCATATCTTCTGGTATAAGATTAGTTTTTTTTATTATTATTTATGTACACACAGTAAAATAGATACAGATAAGACGTAGGTACTGCACTTGCGAGAGCAGTGGTGGCCCAGTGGTATCGGCCGCGACTTACGAATTGTAGGTCGTAGGTTCGAACCCAGACAGGCGCTTTACTTTGTGTAAATTATTTCATCACCACTGCTCTCAAAACGGTGAAGGAAAACATCGTGAGGAAACCGGCATGTCCTAGAACCAAAAATTCGACGACATGTGACATCTACCAACCCGCACTGGGCCCGCGTAGTAGATTACGGCCCACTCCCTCTCACTGAGAGGAGGCCTGTGTCCCAGCAGTGGGAACATTAAAGGCTGATTATGTTATGTTATAGGTACTGCACTTCCAGCAGACGTGCGAAAGGAGAAAAAGAAATGTAGACAATAGTGTGTGAGAACAAGAGGGAAAGAATTTGATAAGAGTATTATAATTCATGCTGTCAATCAATCAACTCAGTCTATCGCAGTCCACTGCTAGACATAGGCCTCTCCCAGGCTGCGCCACAATAGGTACTCTGTCCTTTGTTTTCCACATCCAGTCTGTCCCAGCCTCTTCGTCGGTTCATCTAGCTGGGGGGTGACCCACGCTTCGTAAATACTGTGATGTAATATAATAGACAGGGTGTTGGCCCGTTCAGGGTGGGCCTGGCTTATAATTATAATTCAGTTAAGGCAGTAAATTCTCATGTTTTATCGTAGTATTTTTGTGTATAAAATATTTCTAGACTTGAAATATAACAAATAAATAACAGAGCAGTCTCATTACATTCACATTGCAATTAACTTTATTGTTTTATTAAGTCGTACGTTACTCAAGAGCTCTTTATCTAGATTCATAAAAGTGAACAGTTGTTTATAGCACACTTGACGTTTATTTATTGGTTTATAAGGCAAGGCAAGCAGAAGGTTGTTTAATTAATCACTAATTATATATTGACGTGACTTGGGGTTTTTTTTCATTTTTTTCGGATAAAATGTTTTATTTTATTATGAAACAAGCCTACTCTTGACCTCGATCTCGCCTGGTGGAACGTGATAGATGAAGTCCATGATGGAACGAGCAAGCCCAGAATATGTTCACTCTTGCTTTGTTGACAGGCCTACGCTGTCCTCCCATACCTATTGAAACTTGAAAACATTGTGAAAACCAACTATTTTTAAAAGAGTAACCGTGGAGTTTCTTTCCGGCTCTTCTCCGTAGGAAACGACCAATTGGAACCGTGCACCTAGCTTCTGACGTTTCATAAGTGCCCATGTAGGTTTATGTGAAATAAAATATATTGATTTTGATTTTGAAAGCTGCCGCGTGTCATAAAACCGTAATATTTTGGTGAAGGCACGATTAAGAAAACTAAACTTGAAGAAATAATTAGGTAAATATCTAAACATGTAAGATAATAAAATGATTTGGTAATAAGGTTACCATTATACTTTAAAGATAATGGAATGTTAATTGTAATGAAATTAAGTAAATAATACAAAACGCATATTCAATTAATGCATTTTTTGCTAATTTAATAAAAGAGAAGATTTTGTAAAACTTTAAGGTAAACTAGTTAAATGATAAGTTACAGACATGCAACAGTTCCTATTAAAAATTAAACTATAACAAAAATACGAAGCCTTATCAACTTAATAATACCGTAATAAGTTACGTAACCAAATGGAATATCAGAGTTCCATTTCGTTACGTTTGTATTATGAGTAGGTACATTTTTCTCTCTACCGCATTCAAAAGACATCAACGCGTCAATAAATAGCTAAAAGATTTAAATCACATAAAGCTTTCATAGATTTTGAAATATAAATCTATATGAATCCATGAATCTACAGGATGAAATTGAATACGTGTGCCAAATTAAAATATCTAATTCAACGTGTTCTAAAGCAAATTTTGAGTCCTATATTTTTCTGATTTTGTTTACTGTAGTCGATCATATACTTTTAGGTCCTGCAGTCCCCTTAAGTAAAGGGGATGCACATACTTGCGTGTAGGCAAGCGTTTTGAATGATCGAAATAAGGTAAATACCGTTAGTTCAACGCGTTGCCAACCTGCTTCATGTTGCTCTGCGATGAATGGATTGCTTATCGGGCGCGCACTAAGATTGAGGCTTTAATTTTCTCATTTGTTTTGGTTTTTTTTACTGGACCTACATTTTTGTCTAATTGAAAGCAATAACTTAATTTGCACTATCTAATACGAAAATTGTACGATTTTTTCAAGAATTTAGATATGGGAAATTATTACATAATTATATGGGTTATGGATTATGTTACAGTATGATATGGGTTATGGATTATGTAACAGTTACTGCACCTCTTTCGATTTGTCGCAAGTTTTCAATTTCATCTGTATAACATTGCCAATCACTGGCATAACACTTTTATAGGTAATTCAGAATTTCTCACCAGGAAATAAAAAATATAAAACAAAAATATATAACCTAAGTATTGAAACGAAAACCTTGTATAAACGTCAGCAACTAGACGCAAGACAGTTATGAATATTGACATAAAAAATGTACAAATGAAAGAAAGTTGCAAACAATGACCCAGCATTTAGATCAGGGCGATACCGGTGTACAAATAACATTTAAAATGTCACGTTTCTCTCATGCCCCGAATGCCACAGACTTTATTTATTGAACCAATAAAAAGATTGGCGGCCATGAATAAAAATATCTTTAGATTACGATGCGAGTAAAAATAAATGTTACGTCAGTAATCGTTGTTCGTGCACGGTTGCTTTATGAAAGTTTTAGTATTTTCCTGTTACGTAAAATTTAATTGCCTCTTTGTCATCAGGAGCATGAGATCCTGGGGTCAATTCCCTGGTCGGGTAAATTTCTCAGAAGCAGCCCGGTTTTTGGATTTCCTATAACATGGGACGTAAACATAACTGGTCAAATGTCGGTGTACTATTGGTCTTTCAAGAGGAACCGGGACCACCCCTATGTGCTGATAAGGTAAAAATTCAACACTTCCAGAGGTCGAGTGCCTCTTGAAGATTTCAGTGAAAAAACAGTGGCACTCCGGGAGTGCCGACAGAAGTAAAAACAAAACACAAACAGAATACTTTGCCATCATTCACTGACATATCGGATAAACATTAAATCGGAGTACATCTCAAGGACAGCCGAACACATTCGAATGTAGCGCGGTGTCGGTTACGGTAACAGTGTTAAATGGTTTTCCCATCTCAAAAAATGCCCAACGCGCCTAAAGAAGTTTTTACTTAAAAAAAAGGTATACCTCTGCTTAACCCTTCATGAATTATAGGCAAAATTGTAGGTACTTTGAACTTTGTTTTACTAATGGTCCTTATTTGAAGTTATTTTTCCTATGAGGTATGGGATTGTAAATGTACCAACGATTTGCTTGGATACCAAATCCTGAGATCTTGCAATGCAATTGAGCTAAATTGTGATATAAACTAAGTGCAAATTCAATATTTCACATAAACCTACTTGAGGAGTTATGAAACGCCAGAAGCTAGGTGCACGATTCCAATTATTGATTGTTTCCTATGGAGAAGGGCCCGGCATGAAACTCCACGGTCACAGGCATTCTTTCTGTTAGAGGAGTGGGCCAAAATCCACCACGCGGGCTACATGTCTTCGAATTTTTGGTTCTATGACATACCAGTTTCCTCACGGTGTTTTCCTTCACCGTTTTTAGAGCAGTGGTGATGAAATATTTTACTCAAAGTAAAGTTTCGAACCCACGACCTACAACTCGTAAGTCGCGGCCGTTACCACTGGGCCCCAGCTCAGACTATTGAAATTCACTAGTCAAAGGTCCCCAGACGTTCCCCAAGGCGAAACAACCCACATAAAAGTACTTAAAATTATTTATATGAATGTGCTTTTCAATAAATAATATAAAATTACGTCCCCTTAAAATCGTATAAATTGGTTGAATTCCCCGAAGTGTATAAACAGGCCGGGGCAGTAAACACAGTGCTTGTGAGTTGTGAAATATGATTGGTCGCTCGTAAAGTATTGAGCTGATATTATTAACTGCACAGAAGACCGGACAGACAATGCGTACTGGATGTATAACACTAGCTGTTCCCTGCGACTTAATATAAACTTTTAACCCGTTTGATCCTCTTGGGGGTTGCGTCTAATCCTTTCAGAATTTCTACGTTATTTTTAAGTCAATTAGATTAGAGATATAAAAAAAACTATTAGGCAAATTGCAAGTTTGTAAATTTATAGTTCCGAAAGTTTTGTGCGGAGTGCGCCAGTGGGGTTTGGATTTTAAACACAACACATATTAGTGAATATTTAATTTATGGTGATAAACATTGAACGGACCGTAGCCGCAGCCCTCGTGTCTTGTTAAAGAATTAAACTGTCAGATCGCTAGCTGGTCAACATTTTATTGAAGTCCTACAGCAGTTTTTCTCAACGCCCTTCAAAGGAAAACAAAAATTCAATACACATTCAAAAGTAGTACTTGATTCTTCTTCATTCAGGGATCAATTAAATTATTTAAACTTTCTGCGTAAGTAAAGAAAATACCGTACAAAGATGGATTTACTATACTTTACTACATAATATAGTAAGTTTTGTATGTGTGTGTAGACGTCGGCTCGCGAAAAGGTAACCTTGGTACAAAAATATTTGTACGTCGCGCGTCGGGTCGCCGCTGGCGGGGCCCGGTTTCAGAGTTCGGTAAGTATTTTCTTGAGCTCCATTTTGTGAGTGTTGTTTTAGGATTGAATGGTGTAAGGACAAGTTCAATCTGGTACGGTACTAAAAATATGTATGACCAGAGGCCTGAGATTTGAATGGTAGATTCAAGTTTGCAAAACTGCGATCAAAACTGTGTCCAATTGAGAATTTAGAACGTGTGTGGAAAATTATCCGCGAAAAAATGATCCAAGGGCCATGTATAGGCCATAGTCTTATCATTGAAGGATATGACTTAAGGAGCACTAGGAATTCCTTAAATAAAGCCTTATCGCTGTTACTTACACTTAATTCCTGTAACTTCATGTTACCTCTCTTTATAGTTCAGTAGCCCAGAAAAGGTTAAGTTAAATATAATAAACGTTACTTAGCACGTTGTACGACTGTGACAAAAATAATGCTTAATAAACGCACTGTTTTGATACAAGTGTGGCACGTCATTGCTTTTAAAAGGTACGGAACTCTTTTACACACACTACCTATTCTTGACACAATTCCTTGTACATTTTTTACCCTGTTTTTTTTACGGGCCGTTGGAGCTGATGCTGTTACTGATAGATCTATCTTTTGCCGCGTGATTGTTTAGCTCCAACCTTTTTATGGCGCTATGTGAACTGCCAATCATGAGCGAGGAAATGTCAACGTTACGGGGGTAGGGTTCAAGATATAGATAGTTTGGAATTTTATAAGGCTTGTGAAAGATCCGATAAACTGTGCTTATGTTTCACTTAGGTAGGCGTTTTCTTTTGTGGGTGAAAGGACCAAATCAGTGTGCACGAGTTCAAAAATATTGTTGTTTATTTGGGACGACCAAATCTAATATAGCATAATCAGCCTATTAGGTTCCCACGGCTAGGACACTCGCCTCCACTTTGTGAGAGGGAGTGGGCCGTAATCCACCACGCGGGCCAAGTGCAGGTTGGTAGATGTCACATGTCTTGAAATTTTTGGTTCTAGGATATGCCGAGTTTCCTAACGATGTTTTTCTTTAAGGCATTGACTGCCAACGTGGTCACCGGTGACCGCGAACAATAGATTTTCTATTGTGTCTGTTGCCTGGCAGTCAACGTGTTAATGGATGGACTGTGTGAATGATTATATGGTTAGAAAGGGAGTGACTATTGAGATGACGACTAATAGAGAAGTAGGTATGGAAGAAAAATACATGTTGCGGAGACCGTAAATAATGATGCTTTTCTTCATCGTTTTGAGAGCAGTAGTGATGAAATAATTTACAAAAAGTGAAGCGCCTGTCTGGGTTTACATACGACTTACAACTCGTAAGTCGCGGCTGTTACCACTTTGCCACCACTGCTCCTAATGTAATATTGGGATGATGCAATTTGAGGATGGGCAGGGGAATTCTCTCGCGTTGTTGTTATTTACATAACAACATGCTGACACTACTAGAATGTAAAAGATTTTTGGTCGCTGTAAACTACTTGCGTGTTATAGATTTTTGGTCTTCTGATTTTTTAGCTTGAGCTCGAACCCAATTTTGTCACAGGACACGACCATTCTTTAATGTCAACCAAAGGAAGAACATCGTTTCTTCTTTTACAAATAACAGGAGCTGTTTCTTACTGCATCTGTACGTTTACGCTACATTAAATTTGTAGTAGGTACAGTTGATGTATTCCAGCATCTACGACGAAGTGCATTCTCTGCATCGGTTTTTGTGGCTCGTTAACGAGCGATGGAGATGAATGGCGGCGCAGAGTGGCGCTAGTCGCTCCACCGACTGGTTTCTTAAACCACAATCATGTTGATGTGATAAAGATTAATGAGGGAACGGGTTTATTTCATTTAGGTTCGTCTACGGTAATGTAATAAAGAGGAAGTGTGGGTTTGCTGTTTTTTTACTGATATTTAACTTTTTTTTTAAACAAATGGGCATCAAACATTTTTGAGAAAATATTTTTGGCTTGTCTTGAGCATGAGGTCCTGGGTTCGATTCCCAGGTTAGTGAAAGTGTTATTGGTTTTTTCCCTTACGAAATTCTCTAGCAGCTCGGAGTCTGGATCCGGGACCGGTTGATGGCAATAGGCTCGCCCCATGGGACTTTAACGTAAATGGCGAAATTTGGGTGTACTATAGGCCGACCTCTGTCTAAACTATCGAGGTTTATAGGCTTGATGTTCTGTATGTATGTATTTTTGGAAAACTACAAGTTCTTGTTATTTACACGTAATGACACACTTTACATTTAAATTAATGAAAATAGAATTGCAAAACAGTTACAATATCTGAAACATAGTTGCAGAATATACGCAATATGCGTGATTCAAAGAAGCGGTACAACAGGACTAATAAAAGTTCGAAGGACCACTGAGAAGCAGACAAGTATTTCTGCGAAAAGTGATTCACTCGATTTGAAACAGCATAGCGTATTTAAATGATGCCTATAGTAATTGACCCCTGAGCAAGAATATTGACTAAGAATTACACCTACAGGAAAATGTCTCAAGTTTGAGCATCATATTGATACCTAAGATTTAAGTGGTTTTGTTCATTAGTATGAAATATGAATACATAATCCAATCATTGATCAGACATTGTAAAGAATGCCTATAAGGATTTATGCCTTTGCTCAGCAGTGGGACATTGTTGCTAACTTAAAAAAAAATACAAAAATAAATTAAAGAATATTCATTTAACAAAGTTTAAATCATAATATTTATGAGACAAAAAATGATCTTTTTTGAGTCGCACTCTTGGGAGTCGTCGGCGTTTAATACGATTTGTACGAAAGTGTGTGGCTATTTCCACGTTGTAGTAGCTGTATTAAAAATATAATAAGTAATACATTCCTACAGTTACATGTGTTTATCTGGTGGAAGGCTTTTCGGGATTCCATTACCAATGGTTACTTAATATTTTTATATTTAAGCCAAGAAACCGTATAAAGAAACTGACGGAGGGAAATATATTTTTTTACACCGAAAACACTATAAGTGACAGGCTGGTTACAAATCCACAATATTGGCATCGAAAGACCGGAGGACCAGATACCTAAGTGATTCTGCAAAGATGACGCTTATAATAACCGCACATCGTATAATTGATATTTGGGCGAGATCAACCGCGAGTCGCGACCAGCATATTTGTTGTAATGCCGTTATCTGACCGTATCGGTTCAAGTGGAAATAACCGGAACAATAGACATTATGGAATCAATCACGACTAGGTGAGTGATTGGTGATCTTTTTTATTGTTCCTCCAGCCAGAAAATATTACAATATCCAGTCAGGAAATACACAATAAAGACTCGAAGAAAAAATTACTTATTGTTACAATAAACTGCAATCTTCAATGTTTGTGATCATAGTAATATTCACGACGACAATGACAAGACACCAAGTAGCAAAGCAAGCAGTATCTTCTCCTTTAGGTACCTTTTTGATATAGTGAAATTCAGCCTTTTAAAAACTCCATGAGGAGTCCGAAAAGCTAGTGCCATGCTGTGTGATGCTTACCTTAAATGTCCGGATAATTCGAGACAATATTACTGTGATTACTCTCTTGACAAAATCCCTTTACCACCTTCCACACCCACAGATCAGGTGATTCTTGCAATACTAATGAGCAGTGTCATTAATCTCGAGATCGCAGAAGACATATTGAATGCTGTACCGTTACCTGAGCCGGAACTTGTCGGTAATTCGCGTCGCTTTGGGGGTGGTCCACGCTATGATGTATTAGTCAAACTGATACAAATTATACATCGGTTGTTATCGTCAAATAACTGTACACTGTCTTTCTTGGTCCTGTTTGCAACACGTGTTTGATAGTAATACGGTCACCAAAGGAGTTAAGTACGGTAACCAGGTTCGTCGGATATAGTTGAAGTTTAGTAAGAAACCGATGGATGTTTTAGAATAAAATTTTACTTTATTAATAGAAAAAAAAAGTTTACATATCAAATTAAATTTCTCTCTTTTTGTGACTTTACTTTTTTTTTATTGCCTGTACTGTCCCACTGCTGGGCAAAGGATTCCCCCAAATCCTTCCAGGAACTCTTTTCACGCGTCACCTCGAACTACATCTCAAGTCATCTCGCCATCTCTTTCTTGGCCGGCCTCGGCGGCGCCGTCCATCTTCAGGCACCCATTGCGATTTACATTTTGAAAAGACTGTTAAGCAATTTTATCTCTCCCTAGACGATTCGAAAGGATCATATCTTGCGTTGATTTTAGCGAAGAAGAAATTGTTATTAACGATAAGTGTCGACAGGACGTCAGAAATATACAAAAGAACAACACAATTAAAATATTTAAATGTTTCATTAAACGCTATTTAAATTGTTCTCAAGTACCTATTTCATCAAAATTCACAGACTGTCCTACCATCAATGAACATTCTAACAATTTGGAATGTAAAGCGTGTCGGCCCAAGTATTCAGTTTATTCCAATTTAAAGCTAATTTTATTAACGGCTGTTTTAAATTGAACCACCTGGTTTGCCCGAAGGCGGTGCTGTAGTAATTGCTACCGATTTCATTCTGCGCGCACTTTAAGAATCAATTAAGGGGCTTGGTATTGGAGCCATACGGTATTTACAAAAAGGGCAGACATAGGTGTTAATTTAATATCTATAATGGGAATAAGTGAATTACCAACAATTCCCGTTTTAAAAAATGCCGTTCCTCCGCACCTCCGACACATTAATATGTTTTTTTCAAGATATGACACTGAATAGTCAGCTTCTATATCCGAAGTCTGGACCTTAGGGAGACGGGCCGTGAGCAATCGGGTCACTTTATGGCGATATATACACATTACCACGTGCTACGCTAACACAGAAAAAAGCCATAAACACAACAAGGGCTTTGAGTCTCAGTCTCACAGATAATGGTCATACTGAGTCGGGCGGCACCAATCTATAATTATACGTTATATTAGTATGTATAGCCAATAAAACAACAGGTTGGGCCATGCTTTTGACAGCTTGGGTAAGAAGGTACTCTCTCCTGTCAGACATCGAAGTGTTTTGAACCAATTAAGACGCACCCAGTGTAACATGGTCTCCCTGGATATAAGAAATTACTTCTAAAGGTATTGAGTTTGACAAGTTATTAAAGAGGGCCCAAAATATACTGGTTACTCTAAGTGCGTATGTGACATGACATGAAGTGACGTGCACTTTGACAGATCTCAAGTTTTGGAACGTCAGTAGCCACAATTTATGTTCGAAGGAAGTTTTGACAGGTTTGACGTTCTAAAGTAACAGTGTTTTGACGTGTGTTAGAGTCTAAATGTGAACATTTTTGGTATGTGGGTAAAGTAATGGGTTCATAGGTATACATCATAATGATTATATAGTATCCTTGCACACTATGTAGTACAGACGACAGCACATTAAGCTACCCGAAACTGTCAAATTTTCCCAATCAACTGTGAACCTTATGCTTTAGAGGTAAAGTTGAAAATCTATTAAAGAAATTTGACAGATTGTAGTAGCTTGTTGTACTGGCGTCTGTACTATATATTGGAATGATGACAAATATATTATTGTTCTGCATGGTTTGTTGTCCAATGTCCAAGTCTTCCAAATGTGATACTTGCCTAAATTGAAATAACTATTTACACTAGATACTAAATTAAAATACTAACTAACTGTAACTATGTATATAAATAGGTAAATACAAAGAGAAAAGGATATTTAGGCGTCGAGGTACTCGTCCGCATCGCTGTCATCCGTAAACATGCCTAGAAGACTGGCAGCTTTGCCACGTTGAATGGAAATGCTAATTCTTTGGCCAAAGAACGATCCAGCCCTCTGTTGTATGTTCTATGTTATGGGTTTGGTTTCCGCACTTAGTCCTTCAATGGACTATTTATTTATTTAATACTTCAAGCACAAAAATGTACAGAGGCGGACTATTGTGCGTGGGCCATGGCGGCCGTCGGTGGTTATTCCAACCAGCCCATCCTCCTTACAGAAGCTGATTAAGTCTCAATTTCCCTGCTCATTTCAAGTGTAATTGTAATTGAATTGTAAACCAGAGTAGCCTAAAGAACAGTGGATCTGTCTAGTGCATATAGAGAAGCTAGAAAATTCATAATTTTTAGGATTCCGTACCCAAAGGGTGCCAACGGCACCTTATTACTGAGCCTTCGCTGTCCGTCCGTCTGTCTGTCAGTGGGCTGCGTCTCATGAAACGTAATAGGTAGACAGTTGAAATTTTCACAGAGTGTATATTTCTATTGCCGCCATAACAACACATTATAAAAAAAACTTAAAAATTAAAGGACCCCCTTTAATTTTTAACTTTAGGCGTTTTTTGTCTCGCAATTGGCTCGTTTTTTTAACTTTAAGAACTTCCATTTAACACCTTCATGTTAATAGCATGTCACTTACTTATTGGATATTCACAGATAAACTAAATAGCAAGTCCCAACCACAATCTACATATCTGCTAAATCGGGATGCATGTCACCCGTAATCGATTTGCCCAGTTCCCACCTCAATAATATGGAAATATTCTAGATCCATATGATAATGCTACGTACATTTATAAATAAATCACTTAGGCGAAAGTGGGCGAAGTAACTTAATCTTAGATGATAACTGTCATTTGACAGTCAACAACCGAATTAAGGCGTTACGTTTGACATTTTGATCGTTTGTATGTTTATTTTTGGTGACTAAAACGATGTATTGAAAATTTTAGATAAATGTACCAAATTAGAAGTATTAAATTAGTCTGAATTCAACTGGGCTATTTATTTTAATTCTTTACTAGTAAGTTACATCCTTATTTATTTTGTATTGCTTCTGGGCCAAAGATTCCATTCAGGCCCGTATGTAATGTGCATCAAGATTATTAATATTAAAATACCAAAGTTATTTACATAAATAAAAGGTTACAATTTATTTAAAACAAAATTGTTCACTTATTTGAACCAGTGCTACTACAATAGCTTTTTGAAGAAAAATGTTAAATAAAACGTAATTAAATAGAATAAATAGCTCGCCATTGCAACATTGTACATTCCCATATATTTCTTTAAGAATATGAATTAATTTATTTCATTTTGATTTAACTAAATTGTTTAATAATTTTATATAATAAATCAATTCGATAGCTACAACAAACATTATTATTCTATTCTATTGATTTGATTTTATGTAAAAATTACTCATGATATAAAATCAAATTAATAATGTATTAAGAATGTAATTTGTGGGGATAAATAAACATAGTATATTATTATTAAAATGTATTGTATTGTAATTAAATGTATTTATTTGTATGTATGTATTTGTTTGTATGTTTTGTGTACATAAACTGTAAAATAAATACCCTACCACCAATAATAATGAATAATAGAGTACTTCTAGTATTCATTATTATTCATTAATTAATTTTGACATATCTTTCCCGAAAAGCAAACAATAAATTAAACGTCAAAGCTGATAATAAACACAAATAATTTAATTATAAAAACAAATAGTTATAAGTAAACACAAATAATTTAATAATAAAAACAATTGAACGTACTTCGAATTGAACAATAGCATTATGATTATTACTGTGGTAGCTCCACAGTAATAATCATAAAACATATTTCAATGCATTTATAAACAACCTTTTGAAGACACATTAAGTTAAACGAATGTACTATAACTTAACTCTTAGGCCTAAGATATTGTGAGAGCGATAGGTGCATATTTGAAGCTAAGTAAAGCTGAAGTTATTGTATGCCTTATTTGAGCAATAAACAAAGGATATCTTAATTTTATGTACATTAAACGTTGCATGCAGATTATAACTACATTCTAGGACAAACGATTGTGCGTCGTCCACACGCTTTGTTTTTGTCTGTTGCTTCAGGGCCCTAATTCAATATGACGACTTATTGATTCCTTACTTCAAAACCACGTCATTTCCTTAGCAGAATCACGAAATCTGTTAATAACGTATTCTCTATGACACAATGAACGAAACCGCGAGAAAAAAGCGAACTTGGCGTGCGACGTGCTTTGAACTGTCAAAATACGCTTGTCAACCGTACGTGGTTTGCACGTGATATGACCAAGCAGGGAATAATAATTACCATACAGAATTGGGGCCCAGAGCGCATTTTTCTAAATCACGCTATTTTGAAATTGGAAAAACCAGTACGCTTTCGTTTAGGCAAAGGCGAGGAATAAGAATAAAAAAAAACATTCCATTTTTGTTTTTTTTCGCAATATTGATTGAAATTGTTGACGAAATAGGAATTTCGTCAACAATTTCAAACATACTACATATATTTTCAAACATAGGAATGTTTGAACTTTATTTAAGTTATAAGAGAGAAACTATTTTCTTCATTATAAGCTCTGATTCGGTTCAACGACCTTTGTACGAGTGCATCGTTGGTCCTAAACTTATTAATAACATTTTTAGTGTATTTCAATAAAATGTGTAATGTAGTCGTTTCAAAAAGGAGTAAATAAACAGCAGTGATTGATTAGTTCTACGTTTTTATTATAGGTCATAAAAATAAAGCTAAGTGCGTCTAGACGTTACAAACTATACTGATCGGTACGAAGCGAGAATGTGCTCCGTTAGAAAAAAACATTTTATTTGTACTGGGAACAAATTTTATTGAAATTTCTAAAATGGCACGGTTGTGGGATTTATCCCTGGTACTAAGAAATTGAGGCCTCGAAGTCAACAGTGAGAGTAACAATCATAAGATGCTTCAGCAATCCAATCGATGTAAGAGCGGTTCTGCACTATATTCGATCATAATTCGAATTAATGATCCGACTTCAATTTGAATTGGGAATGTTCTAAATTCGGACGGATAGAGTTCGGATCTAGTGCGCAAGGCCTCATTCATATAGAACTATGTTGGTCCCTCTTGGATGGATTTGGATAACCACTCTTACGGCGCGTAGTCACCAAACAAGCAATAAGCTACCTACAGTAAAATGAAAATGTTTCCTTTTTATCATAACGTAATTATAAAGCAACATGAACGGGCTTATGTAAGTTCTAACAAGTTATCAAATTAAAAAAAAAACTGGTAAAGTGCGAGTCGTACTCGCGCACCGAGGGTCCCGTACTTTGTATGTAAAATGTAAAGCCCATTATTGCTACGAAATAACGAAACCCCACTTAAAATAGCCTTTTGTATCGGCCCTCAAATGTTTATAAAGTAAGATTTAAATGCAACAAGAACGAATTGCCATTGTTCAAGAGATAAGCCGTTACGGAGGCGTTCTAACTGTCCCGAGATAAGACAGATTCAAATAGTAAGCGGGGAGTATTGTGGGATTCGCTCGAGAATTAATACGAAACATGGAACGTTCATTTGGGTACCTACCTACTATTATTATTTATTTATTGGGCTCTTGTAGAATGAGTAGGTACACTATTACTTTACAATTTGTACATTTATTTATTAAAACTTTATGCACAAGTAAAATAAATATTGTACAAAGGCGTACTTAATGCATGAGGCATTTTCTACCAGTCAACCTTACCATTATTAAATTGCAGTATGCGCTACATATAGTAGCATGTATCTATACAGGTTGACTTGTAACCAAACTTTCTAAGACATCAAACAGTTCAAAGTTAAAGGAAGAAGTTTATTAACGATTTTCAAAAATCATTTACGTACGTAATGTTTTAGAAAATTTGGTTACATTGGAAGGTTTGTTAAAGTATTAGATACCAAATGGCATAGCAATGGTGTCCATTCAATTTGAGAGTTTAGAGAAAAGTGATTTATTTAGTGACGAATTCTGGGAAGTTCTAAAAATACTTAATAATTAGGGAATACTTATTAAGTCGAGAAATCGAATTTCATGAATTTTCGCCTAGGCTTCATGGGGTGCTTAATTGTTGGAAATGAGTCACACTATCACGTGCTGGAAGGATTACGCCCCTTTTCAGTCTGTACACATGTATGTATGTCTCCTGCGCATGTTTTTTTACACAAAGCCGCCTAAACAAAGTGGCGTGGCCATACACATTTGTGAATGAAAACACGATGTTTTTGTTTTCCGAGCTGCGTGGAAAACATTCCACCCGCGGGTGAAGAGGGGAAGGGTTTGTTTCATTTTCAACCGCCACGCGCACCGCATACATCTAGCATTTAGCATTTTGCAAGCTTAATTCCAACTGACACAGGTTTTGAGGTTATATTGTCTTGTGAATAGTTGAGACTAATCTAAAAATATTTTAATACGCAGGACGCTTGTGTATTAGAACAATTTTTATGTGTAAGGTTTTTTGTGTAATATTTCGAAAAAACACGCGCAGGAGACACGGCTTTATACAGTGTGTCAGGTTAAACGAGGGACATACTTCAAGGGAGTGTAGTACTCATGAAAATGTACAACTTTTAATATGGGGCGGACTCAAAAATATGAAAAGAACAAAACAGCTGTTCCCTACATTTTGTACAGTTATGCGAACATAAATTTATAGAGCGGCTGGTTTTATTTTGTTGATTTCTGTGTTGGTCTTTTAGTAAAAGTTGTTCATTTTCATGGGTACTACACTCCATTAACTGACGACACGGTTGGCGCAGTGGTTGATCGATTGACTGCTGCGCAGCATGTCGCGGGTTCGATTCCCGCACGGAACAAATATTTGTACGACCTACAAGTATTTGTTCCGGGTCTGGGTGTTTTATCTATAATATGTATGTATTTACAAAAAAAAAATGTATATAAGTAGTTTATCAGCCATCTCGTTACCATAACACAAGCATTAGGTTGCTTAGCTTGGGACTAAATGGCGTTGTGTGAAAAGTCCAAGGATATTATTATATTATTATTATTATAGTATGTCCCTCGTTTAACCTGACACATTGTATAGCAGGCATCTTAAAAGATGAGGCCGAATTCTCAAAGCATATATAAAATTCATCATTAGCCTACAGTAGTCCACTGCTGGACATACATAGGCCTCTTTTACTATACGCCATTGAACTACAACCACAAATAAAATCATAAAAAAAAAATGAAATCATCGATACGACGAAGATTGGTCCGTGTCAAGCGGGACTACTGAGCATAAAGACTAAAGTCTTGCTGGGGTTATCCCAAAATTGGGTAAAGTGCTACTGGGTTTTTTCCATTAGGAATTTCTCAGTCGTATTCTGGAGGCTGGGCTTGTGTCCGGTTGATGACAATAGATTTGGCTACAAGGGACTTAACATAACTGCAAATAAAAAAAAACAGACGCAGTCGGCCCCCATAGATTGCGTATGTTTTAATTAATTATTGTTTTTACACTTTTACAAGAGATGATGAATTATTTCAGATGCGACAAGTTTCTACCTCGAACGGTGATTTTACTAAGTAGTATTTTGTTGTAGCCACGTCGAAGCAAAGCTAAAGGATTAGACTAACTAGAAATGTATCTTCCCTTTAAGATTTAAATCGTTATATTCGGCCGACGCGACTGCGTCAATAAATCACGTGAGGCACGTTTCTGTTTCGTTGACAATGACATTTGAATACTCTTGTCTGACTCACTCATTCTGAAAATTGTATCTATTGTTCCATGCGGAATGCGTGAGCTCACTCTTCTCAGTATGACCTTTTCTGCGTGATATAAGTACAATGTGGGTAAATCTAACGATTTAAATCTTTGTCTACTCCATAGTTTTCCATTTCAGAGGGCAATTCTCGTAATTTTAAGAACGTTCACAGTCTGATCTCAGTCTCAATCTGTCAAAAATACCTCAAAAAATAACCTCTAAAATTCCCACATTTTTGACAAATTTTGGAGACTGATTGTCGCTGAAATGAGATTGCGACTAGATTTGGCCTTTTGTTTACGTGTTCCTTTAGCGAGAACCATTCGTGCACCATATCTTAATCTGCGATGGTTTGTTTCACAATCACCTCATTTTATTAGTAGAATAATGATGCTATTATACAATTATTATAGCATTCTACCACGTAATAAAAAAAAATGAATACCTTTAAGCTATGTATATCTATTTTAAAACTGAAAAGTTTGTTTGTTTGAACGCGCAAATCTCTGGAAGTACCAGTCGGATTTGAAAAAATATTTATGAATCTGATAGCCCAATCCTCGAGGAAAGCTATAGGCTATTTAACATCACGCTAGGACTCTTAGGAGCCGAGCAAAAAGTAAGAAAGAACCCTAAGCTAAAACGAAGTAATAGTGGGGGCAGACGATGCGATGCCACAGCCCCACCCTGTCGCATCGCATCGCCTGCCCCCAGGGGAACAAGAAACTGTATGTGGACGAAGTCGCGTGCAGAAGCTAGTATAAGATAAGTGTTAATTATTTCCAGGTTTTAAATCGTTAGTTTTAAATCATAGTTTAATGCCTCACAGTGCAATCATTAAAGTTCTAAGTTTTATGTCATTATTAGAATCCAACGCATATATTTTTAATTACAACCAAGAGAGATGGGGATTTAATTTGATACGTGTTTATTATAATATATTGGTGATTAAACGACGTGTGACATAGTATTTACAGTTATAATTGATTCATTAAATTAATCATAATGTCGTTTCATTTACAAGAAAAAATACGAATTGTTATGTCTTTTTCGAGATTTTTCTATAAAGGATTGGAAAAGCGTATCTAATCTGTGCCTGTGAGCTAGAGTACTGATTGTGGGTATTTTCTCTGCAATTTCTGGAACGCTGCTTCTTGAAAATAACTCTGTGAGTAGCTATATTAAGTTTCAAAGAAGGATATTAAAGTAATTTACATTTTATTTACCACTTATTACATTAAAAAACATCTGATGAGGATAATTATATAATAAAAACCATGAAGTATTAATATAAACATATAAATACAATCTCTAGCAGGCAGCCTTTGAGTTATTATCACATATCTGTTTTCCCAAAAAAAAAAACAAACGAAAAGCACCTTCTTTCGTAGTCTAGAATATCCTATGACTTTCTCAGTTTATTACCACTGGATATATTTACAGACTATTCCTAGAATATTGACTGATATTCATGACAAGGACACCTTATCCGAACAATAACCATTTTACTATCCTGTTACTCGATACCATTTCGAGCACTGACATAAATAAAGCAGTTTTATGTACGTGAGTTATCATTGCGGTAACAATACCTCATGTACCAAGATTATTAGTTAGACAAGCAGTAAAGATACGCTAAGATCATAATCTGGACCAAAATTGGTCAATGAGTTCCGATATTTTTGGACTAGTGTAACGCTAAAAGCGATACCGAAAAAAGGTCGCTTAGGCCGAAACTAAAAAAAGAAAACGAAAAGCCGAAACTATAAAATATACGGAATCATAACTAGAAGTAGTGGATGATAGTGTTGAGATGAAGCATTCGTTATTCCAAAGATTTATGAGACTGATGAATATATTAAGCACTCATGAAAGGTATACCTTCGTCGCAAGCATTCAAGTATGAAAACCGAAACCAGGAATTGAGTGGAATACTAGTAAGTGTGTCGTAAATCGGCAGTCCGCATTTACTAGCACGTTTATTGGCTATCGAACATAAAGTTTTTAAAGAAATCTCTCTTTTAAAGTTTTCTCTTTGTGTAGTTTGAAATACTAATATTGACGGATATAAGAAACTTTAGCTTTTGTATGGTTCATTTCGTGTTATAAACTGGAAACGTCTTTTACTTTTATGCTTTTTAGAGAAAATATCGGAAAGGAAGATATTATGTGTCTCGTTTTACGAGGTTGGTTACGATTTAGTATTATGATCAACATAGCATTCTCTTTTGCCAATTGCTATGGCGATGGCGGTCGGGAAGAATGATCATTTCAGTTGGGTACCAAAAGGAAGCAAACCGAATAGACACGGAGACCAATGTCGTCTGACCACTTTTTAATATATGACACATTAGAATGCATACAGTACCATCAAAATTGTCCGCTATAAAGGTTTTAATGGCAGTAACATATCAGATCGTCAAAATTGAGGTAAAATTGAGGTATTATGGGATTCTGGCGTCCAGCACAGACATAACGAACCCGAAGTTGATGTTATATCAATTCAAGTTTAGCATACCAATCAAAATAGTGTAGTACCTATTTAAGTTTCTACATGATATGCTCGGGTAAGGATGGGATACCGAAATCCGAAACCATTTTTTTCAAATTACAAAAACGTAAAGGAAGCAAAGCCATGTTTCGGCCTTATCTATGTATTTTGTAGAACTACATATTATTGTTTTAATAAATAAGTGTAAGAGAATAATGATGTCGTTTGATGTTATTTCACATCTTCACAGTTTTCAAAGCGTATGTTTCTCTTTATGTCTTGGACGTCAGTTAGGCTTGACAGATGAATGTTCTATTAAAAATAACAAGGCTTTCATATTTCGCGCTTCTGTTAACACTCATAGTAAGAAGTTTGCCTTTTGTCGTAGTTTTCACACGCAGCTTTTGATGCGCGACATTTTGTTGTTTGGCAAAATGTTGTATCAAAAGTTCTTCATCTAAGTTTTCATACGGCTAAAATAGATTATTTGTATTGGACATGAGCGATGCCAGTTAGATCTACATCCAGGCGCGGTCGCAGCCCAAGATTTTGGGGTTTGACCGAGGAATATTTTTAGTTAGGTACATCTTATCGTTAGTCTAGTGTTCAGCAGAGCATGAGGTCCCGGCTTCGATTCCCAGGTCGAGTAAAGTGTTATTGGGTTTCCCATCAGGAATTTCTCAGAGGCTGCCTGGAGTCTGGATTTTTTCCCGGTTGGTGGCAGTAGGCTCGCCCCCTACGACATGGGACTTAAACATAACTGGTGAAATGTGGGTGTACCTACAATTGTAAGTGTTCATGAACAGACGCCAGCACATCAAGCTGCCCAAAACTGTCAAATGTTGTTCCCAATCAACCTTGAACCTAATGATTTAGCGATAAAGTTGAAAATCTTTTAAAGAATTTTGACAGATTGTAGTAGCTTGATGTGCTGGCGTCTGTACATCTCCAGCTCCACATTACTTATGCTACTTACATTATCATAAACACAATGTGACTATGACATACGATACGAGCTGCCCCGGACCCTCTGCAGCAGCGACGCGGCTCACGTGTGATCACTGGGAAACGTTACACTGCAGAAACGTGGCAGCTCCAGCAGCATACTGAATGCATTGTTGCATTCGACTCGAAGAGTATTGACGGGTATCTGCGTACAGAAATAAGATGCAGCATTTCTAATGTCGTACCAGCTTTATAACCAAAACTTTAAAGAGTAGTGGGTAGCTACTAACGATAATCAGCCTATAATGTTTCCACTGCTGGGACGCAGGCCTCATTTCGGTGAGAGGAAGTGGGCCATAATCCACCACGCGGGCCCAGTGCGGGTTTGATGGATGTCACATGTCCTCGGATTTTTGGTTCTAGGACAGTGTGTCAGTGGTGATGAAATAATTTACACAAAGTAAAGCGCCTGTCTGGGTTCGAACCTACTACACGTTATAGGTACACCTCGACCTATCTCTTCGGAGATTACAGGCGTGATGTTATGTTTATGTATCTTTACCGACGTGTTTCGTTCAGTAAAATCAAGCTACACGCAAAATTGTAACACACAAACAGCCATTTGATTCGACTCGCAGGTCATGCCATATAAAGTTCATTCAACTTACGAATTCGTGGTAATCGTGTTATCACATCGCTGGGAATAACAATAACTATAAAATAAATGGGGACCTTAACTTTGGCGAGAGATTTCTATAGGAGCTCCTAATACTTCTCGAGTTTTCCTGAGAAAAACTGTGAGCTCTCTATGAGCTAATGTTACCTCATTTCATACAAACTTTCAAGCCCTTGTTTTTCGAAATGAATCAACCGATATTAATGAAACTTCATACGCATAAGCAGGATACAAAGCTCTAAAAGTTAGGTACTAAGAACATTTTCGAAATGTCTTATTTAAAAAAAAAACATAACTGGAAATCTCTGTTTCTATGGAAACTTTATAATCCGTCTAATTTGGCTGTAACACTATTTATTGAAAATGTTCCTAAGTAATTTTTGAGAACTTTGTATCATGCTTAGGAGTATGAAGTTTCATTAAAATCGGTTCATTCATTTCGAAAAACAAGGGGCTTGAAAGTTTGTATGAAATGCCGTACGGCGTAAACGGTCTTAATAAAAGACTATTTACTTTTAAATAGTGTAATTATTTGAATCTTTTAGTTGACACACGCTTGCCAGCTCTTCAGCTGACTATTCAATCTTTTCTTCTATTCTTCCATGCTTCTCTATTAGTCGTCATCTTTCACACAGTCCATCCATCGATTCATCCTCTCCTACTCTTTACATTCATACTCAAAACTTTTCTCATGACCTTTTCCTCATTCCTCCGCATTAACGTTTACAACATATATGGTGTCGTTGATTTAAAAGGCAATAGGTAGGTACTCGTAAGTGCAATAAAACTTAACAAATTGTAGTTAGTTTGAATCAACAAGTATGCATAATTAACGTGGGAAATGTGTCTTATTGATCTAATATAATTGAAGTGAGACGTATTTGTTCCTGACTCATTCCAACTAATTATAATTAGTACGGATTTGAATGCGAGATTGCAGTAAGAATAAATTAAATAATTAAGAATTTACTGAGTCTTTGAACTTTTCTCGGAAAATTTATATTGTTAGTTAATCTTCTGATGCAAATGAATGAGTAAATTCATCCTATTAATTATTGCAGTTTTGAATTCAGACAATTTAGTAATGCTAAATTCAAATACATATATTTTCCACATAAACCTAGGTGCACGATTCCAGTTGGTGGTTTTGTATGGAGAAGAGCCGGCAAGGGACTCCACGATTAATCTTTTAAAACATAATTGGTTTTTACAATGTTTACAAATAACAATGTAAAAAGGTATGGGAGGATAGTATAGATATTTCAACAAATACCTACTAGGCATATAAAAAAATTGAAAATGGTCAACAAATCAAAGCGTTTATGGGTCAACAAGTTCTACAACGATCTCTTCACAAAATAGAAAATAATCGCAAAAAAAAAAAAATAGTAAATAAAAGTTAGAGTACCTATTGAAACCAAATAATAACAGTATTATTATTTGCGACTTTGATCTTAGGTACATGAAGACCATGTGGTCTTCCAAATTATTGTGACCAACTAAATTGCCTATATTTAGAATAGTGTCTTCCAGCTTAAAAAAATTCGCTAAATCTGGTATTTAAAAATAAAATCTTTAGTGCCATTGAAATCAAAAGATTACGAAATCGACTTCTGGCCTAAAAACAGAGGGCAATTCTCGTAATTTTAAGAACGTTCACAGTCTGATTTCAGTCTCAATCTGTCAAAAATACCTCTAATTTCCCTACATTTTGACAAGTTTTTGACATTTGTTTTTCGCTGAGATGAGACTGCGACTAGATTTCGAACGTTTTAAATTACGAGAATTGGCCTTCAGATTGATGATATAAAGCTTAGAAACCGGAAGCAAATCAGTGCGCACTAAATACAATGACATTATCATTTTACTAATACCAGTTTCATTTACTTAAACTTGTACCAATATGGATCAAATAAAAATAATAAGTAAATTCTAACGTGGCTAGGTATTTAGGTGTGCAGATACTGGTTCACTTGACATGCGCGTGCGCCGAGTGGCTCGCCCACGCGCCGCTGCGACATGCTGGGTCACATTCAGGGTTGACACTCACGCTTTTTATATTATCAAGTTTTTTTATTGTTTTATTTATAAGAAGATGTGTAAATATTGTTTTGTTTGAATGAGTCTTATAAATAGTGCAACGACCGTCATCAACTTCTTCATTTGAAAAAAAAAAAAAAAACTAATGCTAATCTTTGAACACGTTGAAGTTATGATCTTTTTATTATAGATATTTTATTTATCGTGCTTAAATGAACGTGTTTTGGATAATTTTAAACTAGCAGCGTCTCGCGGTTTCACCCGTATAAGTTTGATATCGGGGTAAAAAGTATCCTATGTGTTAATCTTGGTTATCTGTGTGCCAAATCTCATCCAAAATCGATGCAGTAGTTTTTGCTTGAAAGAGTAACAAACATCCATCCATCCATCCTCACAAACTTTCGCGTTTTTAATATTAATAGTACCTATAATAGTATTAGTATATTAGTAAGAAGTAAGATTTATTGATATTTATTTATAAATAAATAAGATTTATTGAGATTTTTTATTACTAACTAATAACAAAATGGGTTACTAGATCGGCACATTGATTATGTTTTATTCTGTAGATCTGTTCTTTTAATGTATTTATTTATTTATTATTTATTAAAACTTTATGCACAAGTAAAAGAAATACTGTACAAAGGCGGACTTAATGCCTGAGGCATTTTCTACCAGTCAACCTTAGGGTGACCCGTATTTATTACCTAAACAAATATACCGCTTTGTCTTTAAAACATATTTCAACGTTATTTATACATTAGCACACAAGCAGTGGTGGCTCAGTGAAAACGACTTATCGAGTCGTAGGTCGTTGATTTGAACCCAGACAGGGACTGTACTTTGTGTCAATTATTTCATCACCACTGCACTCAAAACGATGAAGGAAAACATCGTGAGGAAACCGGCATGTCCTGAACCAAAAAGTCGAAGATATATGACATCCCGCACTAGGCCCGCGTGGTGGATTACGGCCAACTCCCTCTCGAAGAGTGGAGGCCTGTGTCCCAGCAGTAGAAACATTATATGCTGTATACTTAGCCACTGCCAACCCTAACACCACGTCATAATACATTTATCTAGCCTAGCTATATATAGTTAGTGTCACGTCCGGGATAACACCCTATATACCTGGAATTTCAGCCGTTAATCTAGTCTTGCGGTCGTTTCGTATCAGGAATATTATCTATAGTCATTAAAGTTTTCATTTTATTATACCAATGAATATATTTAACGAGAATACGAGTATATGAAATGAAATGGAATATTTGTTTACGCTGGGTGGTAATTTAGGATGGGACATCAAAGGCAGCTCACCTATTGTGGCTGCGAGAAAACGGAGAAGACTCTGCTCATGTTTTAATACGGTTTTTGACTTCAATCGATTCTGTTTTGTTTATGGATTAAAAGAAACTATTGATGCTCACGAGAAACTATTCATACACTACTGCACCAAGTGAAACTCGAGAACTAGACAAGACGCAAACCACAAGACTTTTACGCTATTTTTACACTTATTGTCCTTTACTTTATTTTTACCCTTTTTGTCCTTTACCCTATTTTTTTACCCATATTATATCGTTATTGTTGAAGACTCCCTCGCTCACAGGTACTAAGCTTCCTAATTATTAATCTTGGGAGCAGTAAATCAATAATTTTTCCTAAGCTAGAGGACCCTGGATAAAAATTAAATAATGTAGCTATTTCTCCATCAGGATTTGGCAAAAATGATCCTGCTTCAGATCACGTTTGCCTGTGGTTTAAAAAATCGTGACAATTATGACCAGCATTTCTTCACAAATGTTTTGCAAACCGCACAAGTAGGTACGTAAGCACTTAAATATAAAATTTATTTACCGTTAATGACCAATCACTAATGTATTGAAATTCTACGAACTCACGGCAATCATTTTCTTATTGGCACTTGTAATACATTCATTGCTGCGTTTGTTTTCAAGACGCGTACCCAAGTATGAAGTAAACAATCAATGGATACTGAACAGTTACCAACATGTATGTCGGGCCAATGTTTAGATCCAACATGGGTATATAATTTATATTAAATAATCTAATTTTAGTGAGGTCGATGCCTTCTACTTTGTGATCTAATGATGACGAACATTTTGTTATATTGTAACACAATATCTTAGAGAGAGGGATTTCAAGTTGGAGTTAAAGGTTTAATTAATTACAGTGGTCAAATTAGTAATCACAAAAAAATTAACACTTCCAGATATTCAGATCGTTTTGTGGTTTCATTTTCTTGTTAATCGATGACTGTGAGACCTTCGTTTCAGCGTTTTTCCGTTACTTTGAGTAATGTCCTAGTAGGCTTGAGTCATAAATATAATAGAGGTTGGACTTCGAGACTCACGGTTTAAATGCATTCAAACAGGTTTATTAAAGACTAGATTTTTGTGTTATCAATTGTGGAAAGGAAAAAATTGTTTCAAGATTTAGTGGTTGCAGGCGCTACTGCTAAGAATGGGGTCATGGGTTCGATTCCCAGGCCGGGCAAAGTGATTTTAGGTTTTTCCATTATTAATTTCTCAGTAGCAGCCCAAAGTCTGGATTTGTGCTCGGTTGATGGCAATAGGCTCGCCCCCTATAACACGGGACTTGAACATAACTGGCGAAATATGGGTGTGCCGCTATGTCTGCCTAACCTCTCCGGGATTAAAGGTCTGAGGGGCAATTCTCGTAATTTTTAACAACGTTCACAGTCTCAATCTGTCAAAAAATGCCTCTAATTTCCCTACATTTTGACAAGTTTTTGACATTTGTTTGTCGCTGAGATAAGACTGCGACTAGATTTTCAACGTTTTAAATTACGAGAATTGGCCTTCAGTTTCATTTCATCTTCCATTGTATTATATTAATATTTGCCGTAGGTATTTTAGAACTCATACTTTTTGTGTCGTTATATACATATTTCCAATTAACGCCAGCTATTTTTGTCAAATTATGACAGTCTGTTATGATAATAAATTATAAGTGTTTGTCTAATTATTACTATAACTAAACGATCTATCATCATTTATCTTTAAAATAATTAAATGGAATGAGAGCATTTTTTGTTGGCAGAAAAAAAACGTAAGTACCGACATTAGTAGATAGATAAGAAGAACAGTAAACTACACTAATATAACTTAGCTACTATAGGTATCATTTACTTTGGAAATTCCTAAGGTGGGTTTTTGGGTTTAATTTACCTAAAACCAATAAATATAAAAACAAAGATCTTTTTTGTGAGAAGAGGTCTTACCTACATTTAAAAAATAAACCAACTTAGAAGAAATTACTGATAAAGGGACTTATTTTCGGGACATTGACACACCATCAACTTCTGTCACACGACGTCAACGCGTGGGCAACAGTACCTACTACTCCACACACAGTTGCCCAAAACATGATTACCTACAACCGAAACCTGATACAAAGTCACCGATTTTATTGTATTCGGGTGACCCGCGAAGCGACCATGCTTGGCCGTTATTTACCGTTTACACGTCACGAACTCACGACTGCGTTTGAGCCACGATTTTACGGGCAGAATCTGATTTTTATCATCAGCTGCACGGTGGCTATATGGCTTCAGTCATCTAGTCTCTATATGGCTTCATCTCTATTTTAGATCTTGTTGGCCCAAAACTTCACCACTTCTACGGTGTCGTCAGTGGCAGCACTGAGGTCACTTTGACTGTATATTTTGGGACACAGAGGGCAAGATACGAGATGGAGCACGGTTTGCGACATAGCTCCACAACTACACTCTACTGTTCTGTTGAGGTAGCTCCACTTTACTAGCCTGGAGTTACATCTTCCCACTTGTGTCCGGAGACGGTTTAAGGACTTCCAAGTGGACCATGGAAGGTTACAGGACCCTGCAGGTATAACCTTTAGGCATTCTCGATTGATATAATTATGTCTTATCATGTTTCCTTAACATCTTTTCTTTCATGCATATGGTTCTATATGAATGTCCTAATCGATTTTATTGCTTCCTCACAACATCGAATTAGAAATAAGTTATCTAAAAGTATTTTTCAGTACGTGTAACTTTTAAATTTCATGGCATCTATGTAAAACAAGATGGCCAGAATATCGTACCATATAAACGGGCCGCGATATGTCAGCTAAGCCCCGCCGCCTACGTAGGACCGGTAATAGACAATAGAGTCTAACCGGATCCAGGCGATCCGGGTCGGTTCGCCGTCGATACATATTAACATAATGAAGATGCCGACGGATGGCTCCTCACAGATTTCAATGTTCTATTGATTATAACGAGGTATTGCGATATTGAACTTGTGTAAAGTTAAGTGTTCTAGCCGTTTGGGGTTGAAACACTAGGGCCATGGGGTACGAGTGCCCACTTAGTTTTTCGAGAAATCGCCAAGCCGCAACCGCAACCGCAACCTCTTGGCGATTGCCAAAAAAAAAAAAAAATAGGCCAGCCATCTGGCTGGCCTATTTTTCAGCCAAATAATCAGCATTAGCATACAACGTGGCAATGCTGCCAGCCTTTTGGGATCTTTTCCTGTTGATAGCGATGCGGACGAATTTTTTGATGCCCTTTAATTATTTCCCCTCCCTTTTATATACTTGTACGTACATATTATTATTTTAAGACTGTTAGCTTTGTTAACTATGCCAAATTGAGTGATAGATCGGTCGATCTACTCTGTAAACACAACACCTCACCGTCAAAACTAAGGTGAAGTGAGCTGTCATTCCACCTGATGCTTGGGATTGACACTGTTGATAGCTCACTTCACCTAAGTTTTTACGGTGAGATTTTTGCAGAATAGAACTAGAATACTGGTATTCAGCTGCATCCGGTTAGACTGGAAGCCGACCCCAACATAGTTGGGAAAAGGCTAGGCAGATGATGATGATTTTTGCAGAATAGACCACCTGGAATCTAAAGAAATCAATGACTTCCTAACTGACCGACATACTCCAAATGGTTTGATTTATTTTTTTATTTTATATAAACATTCGATTGTATTTCGTGGATGCTTAAGAATAATATGTAATAATTTTGTCTAAACATAGGCCACCGTCATAATATAAATCTTTAATTCAATCATTCACTGAAAGACAACGCACAGCCTAAACTTCTTAGCGTGTCGCTGGCAATCTAAATGGATTCGGCCCAGAACTCGGCTACGTGTTTGGCCTCATCACTAGCCATCAGTTCTTGTAACATGCAGCTGATAGGACATGATATTATGTGTCCCATCGTTTGTGGAACAGCACCACATTTACACTCCAAGGCGAAGGCCTGCTTCTTATTATGACGAAGGTGAGCACAACTTTGTTAAAACAAGGTCTTGCTTGAAAACCGAAATCTGAATTTTACAATAGTTGTTTACTGCTTGAGTCATGATTTCATGAATGAAACCATATATAAGCCACTTGCGATTTTGTCGTATTTAGTGAAAGCTTTCGTAATTGCAAATAAAAGAGAAAATTACTATTAGAAAGAGCAATGTAGTTTACTTTGGCTGAAGTTAACCAGTTAGAAGATTAACAATATTATTACACAATTTAATATTTATTATATGCCTCGTGAGCCATTATTATTTACTTAAGTAGGGCTTAGTCGTGTGAACTTTGACCCCGGAGGCTACTGAGGCTCGTCTTTGTGAGCCACCCACGCGCTTAGCATGGAAACATTAGAAACTACTGGAAATTCATCTTAACTTGTAAGATTTATTTCTTACATTAACGAACAGAAGATAGAAATGGGTGAGAAATTAGTACTTACCATGCATGGGGAAATTGAAATAACAACCTGAGGCATCGTCTTCTTTCTGCCCATATCTCGATTTATTTGGAGACGGCTCAGTATATCTTATTCTTCCAGTTAACTCTAACAGCCATCATCCAAGTATTAATTGTTACTTCTTGTCTAACCATGTCTTCTTGGACACAATTCATCCATCGCTTTATTGTTCTTCTCCAACACAAAATGTATATAAAAAACTTTTTTCACGATATACCTCTTTGATTCATCATCATTGTTTCATCTAATCTAATCTTCATGGTTTTCACATGATCTGACCAAGTTGGTCTTAAAAAGAGACTGGGAACTCAGTTTTTTTTCGGCGTTTCTTCTCCAATTAGTCAGTTAGGAAAGATCTATCTAGTTTTGAAATATTAAAATTTCTTTTGACGTGTAAAAGTCTTAATACCTATTATAATAAAATATCCTTTTTCATCATTTTCAACAAAAGAAAATATTGCTCGAGATCTTCCACAGAAAACTAAGTACCGTAGTGATAAAGTATAGAATCGTTCCAATAAAGGATTGTGTCCCACGTAACATGCAAAACAGATGATCAGCGATCGACCTAAGGGCCTGACTGACAATCAAACAAATGTCGTAGGCAGACATCGACAAACGACAGTCTAGTTCAGTCGCCCGTACGCATGCTGATGTGGGAAATTGATCGTGTGCGCCGCGCCGGTCCTAACTTGGGTAAGTTATTTATATGTTTATGAGAACGCAAAGCTTCCAACTTGTTTGAACTGGGGCTTGCAATTTCAACAAGTTTGAGATTTGCATAGAAATACGAGTAGTTATTATTTTTATTATTTGAATGCAACAATATGTATGTTTGAGCAGTGGTGGGCAGTGTGGTATCGGCCTCGACTTACGAGTTGCAGGTCGTAATTTTGGACCCAGACAGGCACTTTACTTTGTATATTTTAATTTCATCACCACTGCTCTCAAAACAGTGAAGGAAAACTTCGTGAGGAAACCAGCATGTCCTAGAACTCGAAGACATGTGTGATCCACCAACCCGCACTGGGCCCGCGTTTTGGATTATGGCCCACTCCCTCTCATAGAGAGGAGGACTGTGTCCCAGCAGTGGGAACATTATAGGCTGATTATGAATGTGTATGTTTGTGGAGTTATATCTTTTAACCGATGTTGATGGTAGTTGGCGGAAAGGTTAATGGAAAAGGAGAGATACTTAAATATTGTTTTTAACTTTAAGCTTTATTATAAGTACTCAGTTACGCATCATCATTCGATTATAACTTAATTGTTAATAGCTCGTTGATCAAATCTCAGGCCATGGCATGCTAAGACAGACCCCAGAGGTCTAATTGTGTGCTTTGTTTAAGTATAAGGAAATTGTAATTTTTTTAAATAAATATATTAATAAAAAATCACAAAACTTTTTATGATTCCAAAATTATTATTGTGCATGTGGTAAAGTTTTTCTTAAAACCATCTTAAATGTCAAAGTAGCTAAGTTATATTAGTGTAGTTTCCTGTTTTTCTTATCTACTGATGTAGATACTTAGTTTTTTTTTTGTTCCGAATAAAAAAATGCTCTCCTTCCATTTAATTATTTTAAAGATAAATGATGATGATTTAGTTGCCGTAATAATTAGACAAAAACTTATAATTTATTATCATAATAGACCTGTCCTAATTTGCCGAAAATAGCTGGCGTTAATTTTATATACAAACAGTCACAAAAGTTGCTAACATACCTACTGCAAATAATGATTTGAAAGAATTAAAATTAAGAATTAAAATTGAAAGATGTAATGAGACAAATCATTAACTAACATACAACATAAATCCCGGAATAGACATACATTGCTTGTAACTTGTACAAAAGTATGCATGGTGTGCCATAACAACTTTTGATTGGTGATAACCATAATGACATGCCAGCTACTTGCATACATGTGTGTTCCCGTCTTGCCGCCTGTATGGAGTGGGTATTGGTGTAAGTAAAGTACGCAAATTACACTAAAGTCTGTTTTAAGTCCCATTTTAATAGAGACAGCTAATGGGAGCCCCAGGACACGGAAGATACAATTCTGAAAAAAAAAAAGAACAGTCTGTAGTGTGCTGCAAATGTTTTATTAAAATGCAAACTTTCAAAGAACCGCAGCACACCTCTGGTACGCAGAAATAACATCATTCCTGCAATATATTATTGAATTAAACCAAGTGCTTTAACTGAAGTTCATTACAATGATAAAATAGAAAATGCACTAAGAGCACTAGACGAGAAATATTAATGTAGTCAGCTTTCTAGATTTACGTCAATTAGAAAGGTACACCTACATAAAGATTGGAGTACACCGCCGCTGTAGTGTATAAGATCGAGGCTTAATGCGTTTAGGGCGTTGTACACTTATGTAAAGTTATGTCGTTAAAGGCGGTGCTTTCAATTTAATGAATAAAATCAATGGTAAACAATCGATATAAAGGGAAATAATTTGTTACGTAAATCGAATACCAACATAAATTGTCCGTATATTAAAATCACAACTGTCATTCTTTGACAGTTTTGAAATAGCTATAACACGCCAAATTGACGTATTTCTTAATAAATAATTACCCTGGCTGTAAATTGATGTGAACATTACCTAATTGATTTCATTTGAAAAACTGAAATATTGTCTGGTGATAAAGTGTTTTATTTGTTGGTTGTATCAGATAATGTAATTTTAGTATCATGTCCAGCACATCTTGTACAAATAATGCGAATAAAACTAGATAAAATGTTTCCAAGCTTACGTAATTTGGAAATCCCAAGATTTTAGATATCATAGTGAACTCCTGCACTCTCACAGTGTACTCTAACGCTTAGGTATCCTAGTGACTCACGGTCCCAGGCCGCCTACACACTAGGATCTGGCGCTATTGTATTCAGAACTTGAATCGCAGCTATTTCGTGAAAGCGTTGAATGTAAACTTATTTATAAACGCCGTAAAATCGCCATATTTTATAAAAGATAGTGCATATTGTAAAGAATGGCGAGAGCTTGAAGCCCTCCTGGAGATAAATAGACGCCGTAGTTCTCTGGCCCAGCGGGGGAGTGTATGTGCCAAGTACTGCCAAGTGAGTGCGTGTGCGCAGCCAGTAATCTTGGACGTTGTTCGACTTTTTGTTGGCTGTAGAACAAGGGCAGGCTGATTGTAAGACAGTGGCTTCTTATTGTTCTTTTTTTTAAAGTAGTTGCAGAATGAATAATGTAGATAAGAATTGTTTGATTTTCTATTTGTGTTGTTACTGCGCGATTTAAATTAGAATAGGACGGGCTTGGACTGGCTTTAAGTGGTTGTACGACTTCGTATTGAGATGTCATCTTCCCAGCTGAAGCACTAGGCAGTGATGAAGGGCGGGCGTTTTGGGGGACTGTCTTATGTAATTTTTACGTTCAAAAAGTGATGATTTTCAGCCTAGTTTGAATAAATGACTTTTGATTTTGATTTATAACTGCATTTATTTCTTTCCGTCACCGAATTCAAAAGTTAATAAAAATCCGTAATAACAGTTACGAATTTTTACAAGCGTACCTACTGTGCAATCACAATAAAACATAGATAATTTTTGAAATTTTGGCTGTAAAAGTAACTGGAGTTCGGTGGATTTGGAATTCAGACTAACAAGATGCAGCTGCATATAGTTAGACTAGAGGAGTGCCAGACACTTGTGACAAGTCTAGGATGCTTATATACTTCAGCTCTGAATTCTACAAGCTACGACACAATTGGGAGGAAAGTGGGGACACTTGGGGTGCCAATTTGTTTCAACGTGTTACCTCACATTGTTGCTAACAAAAATAAGCAATATAGATACATTGTATTGTAGGATGACGCTCAAGTCTGAAGTGTGAATTTGGATGGCTTTAATAATAGAGGAAGACCAAACAAACTACATATATATGGGTTGTGTTAAAAACTAGGTATAATTAGGACTAAAAGAGGGTAAATACCACAGACTTATAAAAAAAGATGGACAACGCGCCACGCATATCGAAATTGAAGTCAATATCCCGTCACCCTGTACTTATATGTTGATGACGTAGCAGCTCAGTCATAGTGAGGGATAGTATTTTTATCAGATAAAGTTTTGACGTGTAAATAATAGATAGATAATTTTTACGTAAATTCCTTCGAATTTTATGTCGACTTCCGTAACAAGAATTCCAAATACATAGAGATTGCTCAAATATTTCTCTATTTCATTACTGACAGCAGAACGAAAATATAATTCAATGACAAACTAGATAGATATTTCCTGCCTGGAAACGAGGTAAAACGGGCAACATAATAACTTGTTCACAAACTGTCACAATTTGTTAGACAAGTTACTACTTCAAGCCGGCACACGTGCCAAGTTAATAAATGCAGCCATTTTAATACTTGGCACACGATTGTTTGACAAATAAACAAATGATTCAATTAGCCTAATTTCGTGATCATGTTATTAATACACCATCATATTATTAGGACACCCTTATCGTAATGAAGCTTTTTATATCAATGTAGCATAGTCTGCTCGAGTATCTATTTTCGACCTGTATTCATGAATAGTAATCGCTGTGTATTAAAAATAATTTGCTATTTTTGGCAAAGTTCTTGTATTAGTCTGAAATTCTGCTTAAAAATATTTCGTCGCAATCGTTACGGGTCGTGAGAAGCCTGAAAGTCTGATAACCAGTCTTACCAAGGCGTATCGTTTTACCCAGTTACTGGGTTGTGCAGGTCAGATAGGCAGACGCTTCATGTAAAGTACTGGTATTCAACTGCATCGGGTTAGACTGGATGCCGAGCCCAACATAGTTGGGAAATGGCTAGGCCGATGATGGTGATGGCTATTTAGTCGCCATCATCTAAACCTACGCCCAGCTGATGTATGTTGGATGTTAAAGTTTGTGAAACTTCTAAAAGTAAAAAAAAAAAAAACTAAATATATAAAATTCAAAGTCCTGACTGACTGATATATCAACGAACAGCTTACACAGCTTGTCCTAGAGACATGAAATTTGGAGGGTGTGTTCTTTGTGAAGAGTAGAAGGTATCCAATAAGAAAGAGTTTTTCGAAATTCCAACCCTCAGAGCGTGAATGGGGGGTTCAAAATTTCACGCGGACTAAGACACAGGCTAGTTAGTGTTTTCAAATTCAAATTCAAATTCATTTAGCTCGTTTCGTATTTTTTTATTTTTTGCTAGTGTTTTAGACATGGATTACGTTAATTATGTGTTTAGCTACGCCATAGCCAATAAGGCCACTAAGAATAACTTTATTATACTATCACAAATATGGTCTAACGACTGCATGTATATCCATATGAGCTCCATTGTGTTTTAGACCGTTTATATAAAACTTATTACTTCATAACATACCTGCCAAAAGACATTATTAACAAGATTGAGTAATATTTACGTTCATAATATACCTCTAAATTAGGTAAGAAACGGGTAATTTGATATAACAATTTATGTTCCGGTACAGTTGCGCTCAGAATTCATTGTTACGCACACAGGTACACACGTGTGCAGGTGTAATTGTAACGCACACGTTTGTACAGTAAGGGTGAAGACACATGAGGACAAAGACTTTTTTCGATGCTGTACAACACTTTATGAAAGTGCTGTAGAAAATTTTAAATGAGATGAATGATTATATTGCTGTAACTAACTAGGTTTGTAACAACACTTTTGCAAGTCAATCATATTTTAATAAAAACTAGATGAGGTCGTTTCTTAGCTGACTACTCTGAGAATAAAGGCCGAAACAAACTCAGAGGTCACAGTCTCTTTTAAAGTCCAAATATAATCTTGGTCATACCATGTGAAGACCATATAGGTATTATTATTATTATATTGATGATTGAAATTGTCTTTTGAGGAAAGAACCCCACAGATTGAGTGTACCTGTCCAGTCAGTGCGCGCATTTGTCAGTAATCGTGCAGCTCAACTCAAAACTCGAGGAGATGAAATTTTTTTTTTTTTTTTTGTAGTTAAAAAAATTTACATACCTCATTTGTAAAACCATTAGCATTTTTTTAAATCTAGTCTCGTTTGAAAAGTCTGTTTTTCATCTATTCGTTTTATTTGACTAGCACTGTATAGCTTATGCCTGATAAAACACAATACATTAGTAATGGGATTGCCAACCTAACAGTAAAAATACAAAAAACAGCGAAAAGGAAGATATCGGAACAAAGATAATGTGTAATTCTAATTATCTAATTAAATCTGTTTGTAATATGTCTATAGTAAGGAGAAAATCTATTTTTCATGACTTATATTAGAAAATCTTGCACAAAGAGATCAAACAAAATGATTTAAAGTAAAGATGAAGAACTACGTAAAATTAAAACTTCCTTAGAGAATCTTCAAAATAGCTTTGCTGAGGTACTTTTGGCGTTATATGTATTGTTTACTGAGTGTTTTCATAATTTTAAGGTGTTTTTTGTTCCAATGCCAATAAAAGTGTTTTTATTTGTTTCTTTCTTCAATAACGGTTACTTTTAATTAGGTATTAGGCGTTCTTAAAAGTTTCATTACCTTGCAGTATAACTCATGGCGTTTTATTTCTCAATTTACAGCTTTACAGCGGCAGTATTTTTTATAATAGTGACATTTAATGTAATTTTACTATTTTTACACAAAAACAATTGTTGAACAAACTCGCCGGCGGTGTGCATACATCGTTATGCGCAAGCGCTCATTACAGACTTACGGAGTATCCCACGAGTTGAACAGCAATTTGTTCTCAAATTTCTGTCCGCATTGTTTTAGGGTATTACTTCTTTTGTATTTAATGTTTATAAAAGTTGTCAACTTGTTTTTGTAGTCGACTTTTATTGGTGTTTTTTTTACTTGTTAAAAATCAACTAGTTATTAATTAATACACGTGAAATCTTAATATTATATTTTTTTTAAAGGGCTCTTTGGTAAGTTTGGATGTGGATTCAAACGTACCAAAGATCCCTTCAATTAATGTCCAACGAAGCCCAATTCACCAATCACCAGTAGCAGTGCAGTATGTGGTCATTTCTATATAGGACTATTGAAGAAATTTTCTTAAATAATGCAACTTCTGCTTCTGCGGTTCAATCTATTATAGATTGAACTGCAGAAGCAGAAGTTGCATTATTTAACAACATAGGACCACTCTAGTCCTATATTGTAAAATAATTCCACTTTTTTGCTCGTATAAGTACCGTGTTTTAGGGAGGAAATTCAATAGCTACTGCTGATATTTTCCTTCGATCCTAAAAGCGCCTAATATTTGACTAATATTTGATAGGTACAGCTACGCCGCGGCGGGCTTCAGTGTTCGTTCTCCTTCTCCCTATCCATTAAAAGTTATCCCTTGTTAAATGTCTACATTTATATCTGTAATTTTTATGGTGTAATAATAAAAAATATTCTATGTATCTAATACTCAGACGCTTTTTGCCTATTTCTGCAACTGTGCAGCAGCTGATATTTTTCCCTATATTGTAGTTTACAATGTCCATTACATTCATATTATTGCCCCTTCTTTTGTTTTACTCTATCAACCAACCGTACCCTAGGAATGTTTTTCTCACGTGCGTAGAACCCTAAAAACTTCCACCAAATCTTTCTGCTCACCACCCAAAGCAGAACAAACGTAGCGCGTCGAGTTTGTTACGCCATACGCGCCTCCCGTGACGAAGAGAACCGACCTTCTCAAGTTACCATCACAGAATACGAAAAAATAACCTCTCGAATTATGCATGTAAAGGTGATAATGCTGTACGCAGATGGGGATAGTTCAGGGATCTGTGTTACCGATTGTACTCAAGCGTGGAAGTTGCGTAAGAATAATTAAGATTTCGTTGTTAAGGTATTAATTTAATGTACCTTAAGATCGTTTACGACGTACTTTATTTCTTAAAAACTTTCAAGCCCTTGTTTTTCGAAATGAATTAACCGATTTTAATGAAACTTCATACGCATAAGCAGGATACAAAGGTCTAAAACTCAATAGGAATATTTTAGACGCTTTCGTTTTTTTTTGTCTGTATAGTAAATTGTTTGACTAACACAGTGTGAACAAGTCTTTACAAGCATTAAATCAATTAAATAGTCAAACACAATGAATACAAATACAATAATTCCTAGAAAATAGCTAAATATTCGTTTTGTCGTCTCGAATGTCTGTTAATAGGTATTTTTAGAAGCCCACTGCTTTATGAGTTATTGCGAACCAGTTTGGTCGAGTGGCCTTCGGGCTGAGACGAAATGTTCGTAGCCCGGTTACTCGAGACATGACGTGGACACCTATAGGCAACTATTCGTGGGAAAGGTAGAAGGTTCACTGTGTAATACTGGGCCTCTTTGGCGCAGCCGTGAGGCACACTTTCCTGCTAATTTCTTACATTGGACTTTCTACTTTTTATTTGTTTTTATCTGATATATGTATCTGGTGTATTGTGTAGTGTGTCGTTTAGTCTGTGATAAATCAAATGTATTTTCTTTTCTTTATAATAGACTAAGGTCGACTTCCACTACAAATTAGTAAATAAATTTAGCGCTAAACGAATTTAAAACATCGTTCTATTTCTGTCAATCGTTTGAATATGACAGAGGCATAATGATGTTTTTATCAATACGTTTAACGCTAAATGTATGTCTTGTGGTGCAAACGGTTTATATATAAAAATTTAAACATAGTGCTTGCGTAATCTATAGGTTGCGGGAATCTATAGGTTGGCCTATAGATTCCCCAATTCCGGAAATGATTCAAGTTGTACAGAAAGAAATTCTTTCTTAGCCGTGCTATATCGGGGCGGAAATGTCTTCGACGTTGCCATGATCAACGAAAATCTGCCGCGTTTTTCCGGTTAGATTTATCTCTTGCAGGAAATATGCGCGCGAAAATACGTTTCGTTTTCCCATAATAATGTTTGTTTTTCGTGCGTAGTGAGCATGAGCTACGATGTATTAAAGCTGACCTTTTGCAACTCTTTGTTTATTTGGATTCTGATTACGTCGATCACGTGTTCCAAGTGAAGTTGATTAGCAACATGCTCGCTATGCGTGATTATGGCAGTAGCCTAAAGTGCTATGTTTTGGTATTTTAAAAGGGATAAGTGCTAGCTTTGTTGAACAGCAATCTTTCAACTTGAATCAGTTTTACAGGCACCTTATTGGGAATGTAATCCTTAGCGTGATTGTGTGTTGTTTGGCGAATATGCAAATTCTATCATGTTTTTTTAGAAACAAGCTGGGACTATCCGGTATGGAATACTGAATATCTGCTTTTAATGTTATCAATGCTTCATGCTACCACTCCTTATAAATTACCAAGTCTTGCTGATTCTTAGTATAGTGTCTATGTGCAATAGCCTTAATGGAATCGATCGAATCGACTTTTGATTCGATTTTACAGGGATTTCTTTGTCATATAAACAGCTGGCAATCTTTCCTTACGATAATCTGTCAAAAACGGTCACCTCCGCCAGACGAGTTGACTCCACAGAACTTTACGAGCTCAACAAAGACTTCTTGTTGAACTCTTTTTCCTAACGCATATTTTCATCAGTTTTTTTTTTGCCACAAACCCGAGCATAACTATGTTTTGTTGAAAATCGGCGTCTTTGTGTAACGGCCGCGGTGGCCTTCGGCGTCCGTGACTGGTTGGCGTCGAACTGCACCGGGTCAACGATACTATGGAATGGAACGAAACTAGACAGGGCTAGACGGAGAGACGGTGACGTCAGCTGCCTGGTATTTAACTTGAGGAAGTTCGGTGGGAACTTTTGGTTGGTAATTATAGTTGTTGAGGTTGGGTGAACTTAGGTGAGACTGGGGAAAATGGTCAAAAAGGTGGGTTAGCATTCGACGCCCATGCGCGCAGTGTGCGTGGCTTCCTAGATGAGATAGGAAATTCTCAATGAGTCTGTAATCTGGATGTAAAAAGTTTTCCATAAATTGTGTGTTAGGTATTTGTTGCTATCTTATGCCTGCGACTTTGTCCGCGTGAATTTTTTGTTCCCCTGATCCAACCCATCGCATCTCATCACCTACCCGCGCTATTACTTCATAATCGCTTAGCGTTCTTTCCGACTTTTTTATTTTTGCTCGGCTCCTAAGGGCCCTAGCGTGATGTTAAACCACCTATAGCCTTCCTCAAGAATTGAGCTATCAAACGCAAAAATATTTTTTCAGATCCGACTGGTATAGTTCCGGAGATTAGCGCGTTCAAACAAACAAACTCTTCAGCTTTATAGTATTATATAGATATATTACATAGGACAATGGATTTATGATACACAGGTATTGGCGAAAATGGCCTATTATGTATTACCCATATTTGCAAAATAAATTTCTATTCTATTTTAAAGACATCGCGTTTTGTACTTTCATTTGTCACATTTCCCAATGACAAAAAGTAAGTTACAGGGGCACTTATTCCTGCCGGGTCAGCGGGGTTGTCCGAAAGGGTTACCGCTGCCCCGGAACATAAAGGGCTAAGGAAGTAACATGGATAGGTTTTAGTCAGTAAGAGTCTGACACTCCCTTCAGCTCCACCCAGAGCGGGAGGAGTCATTTGATAATATCCCACCCTCAAAAAAAAAGGGGCATTTATTGCATCTAGTATCTCTCTCAAAACTCCACGCTGTTTTCTAAAAGGCGACTGTTTCGAATCAGTACGTGCGACAATTCGTTCACTTATCGGCATTTGACCTGTTTTGTTGTAGAATTCAGCACGAAATGCGATTTGCGCCGCTCTAAAGACCGAAATTTGAGCTCTCAGTCAAAATATACGCGTCATTCGGAGGTCCAGTGTAAGCTGGTCCTTCATCTCTTACATCAGTGGTACTTTAGTAGGTCTTGAACTAATGGAAGAACATTTGTTTTTGGTCATATGCTACTGTATTGTAGTAATAATTAAATGTTTGCTGCACTTATGATAAGATTAGTTTTGTTTTGGGACCCGTTCATTGAGTGACGAGCACGTGACTCCTGAAGGTCACAACATTTCTTTTTAAATTGGGTCATCTCAACAGGATCGAACCTCCATGTAGATAATATGCCTTCATTTTTGAATATTGGATTATTTTACAATGCTGTGGTGTTTAGGGTTCCGTACCCAAAGGGTAAAAACGGGACCCTGTTACTAAGACTCCACTGTCCGTCTGTCTGTCTGTCTGTCACCAGGCTGTATCTCATGTGATAGCTAGAGCTAGTTGAAATTTTCACAGAATGTGTATTTCTGTTGTTACAAATACTAAAAACAGAATAAAATAAATATTGCTCTCATACAACAAATGTGATTTTTTGTCGTTATTTTATATGTAGTGTTAATTAAATATTGTATGGTGGTACGGAACCCTTCGTGTGCGAGTCTCAGAATCTCTGTCTCAGAAAAGAAGAAATAATCCGAGTACCCATATACAGCCTTAAGAAATTCTGTACATTGCACAATTTAAAACAAATCCTTGATAAATGTTGCCTAATCAATAGCAGTTATATTTGCAATTAAAATAGAGCAATTAACGGAGGTAATTACCGCGCCTGTCTCATAAAGCTCCGAGGTTGCATTTCGTCGTGTTGTCGTCTTAGTTTATGAAATAGAATGTATTTAACAACTAGTTAAGTATGCCAGGGGTTAAAGACCAGAGGGGCAATTCTGGTAATTTTAGAACATTCACGTCTGATCTCCGTCTCAATCTGTCAAAAATACCTCTAATTTTCCTTACATTTTTGACAAGTTTTTGTCATTTGTTTGTCGCCGAGATGAGACTGCGATTAGATTTTGAACGTTTTAAATTACTAGAATTGGCCTTCTGATGTGGGAGTCATAATATTCAAAGGAACACAAAGTTCAATATTCCTCTTTGAGAAGATATTTTTGAGCTTTGGTAGTGGAGAATTGGAAAGAGGGAAGAGAGGCTTTTGCCCTGTAGAGGGACAACACAGGTTTTTTTTTTTTCAAATTTATTAATAATAGGTTCCGCCCGCGGCTTCGCCCGTGAGGTATGTCAATAAAAACTATCCTATGTCCTTCCCCGGGATGCAATCTATCTCTCTGCAAAATTTTATCGAAATCCGTTCAGTGGTTTAGACGTGAAAAGGTAACATACAGACAGAGTTAATTTCGAATTTATAATATTAGAATGGATTATATTGTACAAGAATAGATTGGATGGTGACCCCCAAACTAGGCATTTGCCTGTATCTTGGGGTTCGGGTAATACAGTGCATACAGGGATAATCGTCGGTTTGTGCTTAATTTCGTTTAATTATACAGTCTAACTGGCCTCTGTGAGTTGGCTTCGTCCCCTCACATGCCTACCAAAAGTCCAGGAGCCTATGGTCAAGAGATTATATAAATATCCGCATAAGTTTCCCGTGGGAATATCGGAATTAAAACTATTCTATGTCCTTTCCCGAGACTCAAACTATCTCTATACCAAATTTCATCGGTTTAAGAGTGAAGAGGTAACAGACAGGCAGACACACTTTTATAATATTACTATAGTATGGATTAATTGGTCGTAGTCTCTAATAAAGGAACATAGCGTGTTACGAGCCGGCTAGCACGTAGTTGCACGTTGTTGCACCTAGTATACGAGTAGTAGCTCAATTTCTCAAACAAAGCCAACCCAAGCAATTTTGACCATACATGAGTTATCTCTAACAAGACGTACTGTAGTCCAATATGCAAGTGGTTGGTCTAGTGGCCGCAAGCGCTACTGATGAGAATGACGTCCAGGCTGGTCATAAACACTTACTTTGGTTCGCGGAAACAAAGTGTTTATTATCCATATAGTAGACCCCAAGAACTGATAGTCATCCTCTTAAAAGGTCTTTCACGGACACGTAACGGTCGAAATATCACATGTTAAAGAAACACTTGTTACGTGTAAGCAATGCTCCACACGCCACAATCCATACAAACTCCCCTTAACGGCAGCCCAGGTGGCATTAAGCGTAAGTGTGAAAGAATTTATTGCATTTCCAAATAAGCCCATACAGACTTCCATAATTTCCTTTATCGGAACATTTCTTAAGGCTGAATCGTACCAATTAGCACTTAAAAGAGTTATTCCTCCTTTGGTCCGGATTTAGCGACAGTGGCATGTTCGCTGTCCCTGGAGGCGTGTCCAAGATATCTATTGCTTATTTCGTAGATTAGATATTATAATGCTACTTGATTTTCTGTTTTATGGTGACATTACATTTGTAACTAGACTTTATGGATTGCGTTCATCGCTTCTACTTTTAAAGTAGGCGTAAATTTGTAAGCTGTCTTTACTGTCACGATTGTAGGATTTAAATCAAACATTTTATTGCTGCACCCAGAGTGAACCCGTTTGTTAGTTATAAGATGTCATAAGGCCAGAATTATGGATTCATTTATTTGCATAAAATCACAAATGCGGTCATATAATACCTTCGTTGATTTAATCCTACGTGTCAGTTTTAAGTTTATGTTTAAGTTTATGGATTTATTTTGTTTAATAGATAAACAAAATAAATACATAAACTTAAACATAAACTAGTATTTTATAATAAAATAAAGAGAAAAGATGTTTTTTTTTGTGTTTGTTTCGCTTTCACGCTAAAACGGCTGAACGGATTTCGATGAAATTTGGCACATATAGGTAGACCATGACCAGGACCTAATCCTGGTTATACCTATGTGGTCTACTCATGTACCAAAACATAGGATTTTCACCCCCATATTCCCACGGGATCGAGACTTATGCGGGTGAATCCGCGGGGCGCAGCTAGTTTACTTATATATTTTTCTAACACTTTACGCTTACAGTTTACTGTATGTACTGTGAACTTAAATGGTTTGAGAAGGTTCCTTCGTAAATGAACCTTCTTCAGACCATGAACTATATATTAATTAAATTGTTGTAGTAAGAATTGTGGGTGGCTTTCATCATCATGAAATAAGCCTTCTCGCCTTTACAAAAATTCTGGATGAACTAACAGATTGTATTCAAAAAGCCTCCAGCTACAATTAATGACTTATGGTCTGTTCCAAAAGTAACTGACGAAAGTGTAAATAAGCCCTGTTCAAGTATTCTTTTTAAAAGGGAATTATTAACGCATTTATCTGTATTTTGAAGGTTTCTACTCTATATCTCACCACTTTTTCTTAATAAAATCTTAGCCTAGAACTTGAAAGAAATCTAAACAACCTCCAGTTTAACCTACTATCACAGAAAATCTAAGTACGGTCTAACCAATAAATTATTAATGTTCGGTACTACCCCGGTCTTGCGTGCTCAGATACCATGAACAGTACCGAGCCAGTTTAAGCTAGCTACATTAATTAGAAAACATACTTCAAGGAGTGGCTACTGCCCAGATCTTAGGCTGAAAGTTTAGCACAAAGTTTATAGGAGAAAGGTGTTAATACTTATTGTAATGGTGTTTGGTAATGATTTCTTGTACTCGATTAGAGAGAATGGTTGTTTATGGTTTTGCAAACGTAAATGGTTTCGCATGAATAGTTTCAGTTTGGACAGAGCGTATAGGCGTTTTTCTTGTTGTGATTTCTACTTGGAAAATAATTCTAAATTCGAGAAAAAATATTTAAAGGCAAAGATCGTGTCCATATCATATGACAACTCATGAGTCAGGACCAATAAATATCAATACTAATAAAGAGGTAGAGTTTGTTTGTTTGTGTGAGTAGGTAGGGGATTTTTTCGGAACTACTGGTTCGATTCAAAAAAATCTATCACATAATGGGAGATAATACTATGGTATTGCCTATCATAGAATATTTTTATGTAAAAAGTAAAAAAAAAGATTTCACCCGAACGAAGTCACGAGTGGAAGCTGGTATAGTCACACTAATCACACTAATATTATAAAAGCGAAAGTTTGTGAGCGTGTGTGTGTCTTTAAATGTTTGTTACTTCTTCACGTTCAAACGGCTGGACCAATTTTAATAAAATTTTGTATGGAGGCGGCAAGCGTAGCTTAACTTTCGCTCAACCCGTGCGGCTGTTATTATTTAGCCACGAGCCTCTCTAACTTCTCTCCTGCCTATCAATACCTTTAACTATTACTTTCGTTATACAAATTTTCTTCGATATCGCTTTTAGCGAGTAGATCGCCCATTATGTCAGTGTAAGTAAAATATGTCATTTATATGGTGTACATTTTAAAGAGTATTCTATTCTTTCTCTGATAATATTCCAAAACTATTCAATATTATTCTCAAGAGCTTTAAAAGTCTGTTTATTGCTACCTGTGTTAACGCAAATAACTACACAATTTCAGTAGTTACCTTTACCCAAAAACTTTCAACCTAATAATTATTCCCTCAACCAAATTAGCGCAGATCCGAAATTTCCCACTAAGATAAGACAAAGCAAGCAATTTGCCAAAACAAACGACTAATTAAGGATACATATCAGTATAGCATTTCAATAACGATGTTGTTTCTTCAATAATATGCACGCACCCCGAGAAATGTCGCGGAGAAATCGGAGCCACGCCTTGCAGAAAAGCCTTTCGTTGCGACGTTGAATTTGCATGCAACGCAAAGATTATGGTGGAGAAAGGACAGATTTTTGTATGGAGGCGAAGGTTTTGCGTCTGTGTCTTTTCAGATAGCGAAAATTTAACTTACGAGAGAATATGTCACTTGGTTTGTGTCGAGTTCAATCAATCAACTGAGCCTATTGCAGTCCACTGCTGGACATGGGCCTCCCCAGGCTGTGCCTGAATACCCTGAACTCCGCATTCCGCAACCAGTCTGTTCAGCTACCTTTTTAAGGTTGTCACTCCATCTAGCTTGGGTTCTTCCACACTATACGCGGCTTCACTCCAGGACTCGTCTGCTCCACCGGCCATCGGTCTTTCGATAAACATGGCCAGCAGTCCACTGCCACTTCAGAGTCGAGGCGTGTTCGAGGCGTTGCGGAAATGTTAATTTGCATAGGTACTAAGTAAAAACCAAAATTGGTGCGTGGCGTTTGATGGTCCACAATGATTTTTTTTTTGTTTAAAAGTGGTTCGTCTGTTACGTCTGATTGCGACGTTGGACGATTCTGTTGTGCATGTTCACCTGTAAACTTTTTATAATTTCATGCAAAAATCCGAACACTAGGTAACGGGCCTTAAATGTGGATTAGTTGACGTTACATGGCACGGAATTTTTGGATCCAGGTCGTTGCCGTTTTCGAAAAATCCTTTTATCAATTTCGAGCAGCTTTTCGCGAAGCGTTCTCAAATACACTGCTATCGAAAAATTCGCAACCCCAACAACAGTATCATCTTCAAACTCCCATTACTCTATGGCATCACGTTCTTCAGTGCAGCATAATGAGTTGCATCGGCACCGCGAATCACGTGCTCCGCCATTAAAGGCGACGCCAGACAAGCTTCGACCATTATACAACACATATTGTAAGTGACCATTTTGTTTTAATATCCAGTTTCACGATTTGGAAATGTTGAGAGAATTTCTTGGAATTTATTTCGTTTAATTCCATGCTTATTGGGAGTGGTATGTGCGCGCGAGTGCGTGGCTTTATTGGATGATGTTGAAAGCATTTATTGATTATTTTAGGACTTCTGTTTATCGTAGAAAATCTTTCTAGATATTTTAGGAATCCTCGTAGTTGAGCATATTATGTTTTCTGTACTCATAAGCATAAGCATATTATGCATAATCAGCCAATAATGTTTCCATAGGCCTTATCTTTGTGAAAGGACAAACTGGCTAAGTGCGGGATGCTGGATGTCACATTCGAATTTTAAGTTCTAGGAAATGCCTGTTTCCTTACTCACCATTTTGAGAGCAGTGTTGATGAAATAATATGCACAAAGTAAAACGCCTCTCTGGGTGAGTTGTTCGAATTCGTTCGTTCGCAGGTTCGAACCTGTGAACGAATCGTATTCGAACAATTCATAAGTCGCAGCCGTTTCTACAGGGCCACCACTGCTCACTGTACTCAATTTACCTAAATGAGCAATGAAATATATTGCGACAAGAAAATCTTATCGATATTCTTCTGACGAAGCTAAATATAAATAGGTACATATGACATATCAGGTAAAAAAAGCTATAGTTATAGACTGTCTTTAAATGCGTCGCTGTAAACTTTTCTTATTCATTTACAATCGGTTTAGTAAGTGTCTCATTTTCTGTTTATCAGTGTCAGGATACGCGATAAGAGCAAGTTTTTAATTCTCGCTACACGTTCGAATAGATAGCCATTTTCATCTTTTAAATAAATATCCTAATATGGTATCTAGATTAATACTTCTACTACAAGTTAAGGAAGTGGACTGATTTAAGAATTGTCCACTATAAATGTTATCTGCCCACACTACGACGTATATATGGTGTTGTTGCTACGATTTTTGTCAGGAAAAAATGGCGGTCCATTTACGTACCTATGCATTCTAGCATCATTAGAATTTGTAGGACTTTGTAACGTCACTAACATTATATAAATCGTATTATCTGTGTGTATTATGGGGATATATTTATGTTGAAAAGTTCCATATAATTCCTTATCTTTTGTGAGAAGTGCAAAATTTAAAAAGATAAGAAAATAGGGAAATTTTCTTATCTTTTTCAATTTAGCACTTTTCCGGGCTCCAGTGGAGGTGCGCTGTTAATAGATCCCACATTTTAATCTTTTATCCCTTTCAAGTTTTTATTAATAATAACTTTGTCGAGTTTTATATATTTTAAATAGTACCTATTACGACAAGCAGTTTTAGCGAATAATTTGAATACCTAAAGTTCCTTTTCAGTAACAAAAATTTTCAGTCAAATACCGACAAACATTTGCTCATCATCATCATCTGCCTAGCCTTTTCCCAACTATGTTGGGGTCGGCTTCCAGTCTAACCGGATGCAGCCGAATACCAGTATTTTACATGAAGCGACTGCCTATCTGACCTCCGCAACCCAGTTACTGGGTAAGACTGGTTGTCAGACTTTCGGGCTTCGGACTACCCGTAACAACTGTCAAAGATCCACGATTGTCAGCCGGGACCAACGGCTTAACGTGCTTTCCGAGGCAAGAAGGGGTCACGGTATGTAAAGATGGTCACCCATTCACAGACCAACATCGGCAAGCGTAGCTTAACCTGATCGATCCACCTGTGCGGCTGTTATTATTTAGCCACGGACCGACAAATATTTGCTCATTTTGCGCATTTTAACTTAGTTTAATTTTATAACTTAAACGTTGCTTAGAAATTATTCATTTAATAATACCTAATATTTTTTTGAGTCAATTTCATGAACTGTTGTCATATACCTACATATATTTTCTACACAAAATAAAATAGTTATAGTGAATGACAAGTTATCTTAACATTACCTTTGTACTAACTTAATTGAACTTTAACTACTGACGAGTAGGTACCCACAGTACCTACAGGTACCTACTCGTGCGTCGCTAATCAAGATTTACAGCCTTGTTTACTCTTATTCTGGTTTTATACCGACAGGACACCAGTCGTAATATGTATGTTTCCTTGGCTTTTTGTTTATAAAAAATATGAAGCGAGCATGGATTTTTTATTGAAGATAATTAGTAAAAGCTTAGCTAAAATGGAAGTTATAATAATAATAATTTCCTTTATTGCGGATCACATATAAAAATACACACAATCCATACAGAATTAGTAACAACAACTTAAAAAACTATATTAGTAAAACTTACAAACTAACCCAACAACAACTAATAGCTACGTGGCCCAACACATGTCGGCACGTGCCTCTGCACCCAGTGCCTAATAAAGGGACTGGCCACCTTATCAACCAATGTCTGTAGGATGCTGTTGGAGCTTCCACGCAACCTACCCAGATTTGACGCCGCCCTTTTTCTCATAATAGCATGAAAATCATCAACACGGGCTTCCGCGAACATCTGGGAAGCGCTACAGAAGCGCGCAAGCCCCAGCAACATCCTAAATTCATTATTATACTGGACGCGTAGGACATTGTAGGTCCCCTGTGTATACTTCACCCACAAGCTGCACGTGTAGAAGGTTTGCCAGTAGGCTTTAAAAAGATACACCTTGGCATCCACACTACAGCGTGCAAACCTGCGGGCCAACATATTGCACCGAACCGCCAACGCCCTACGCTCCCTATCCAAATCTGCATCATCACATAACTCCTCCGTGACCACATGTCCTAGGTACTTCACCTGAGCAACACGCTGCAATGGTGATCCACTAATAGTCACTGGAGGAACGGAGTTATGTCCTTAGCTCAAATTCAAATAACACAAAAATTTCCGTAGAAGCGTTTGGGTTTTTCCTGGTAAAAATAGGCTAGGCTAGGGGCTCGTGGCTAAAAGGTCGCAGCTTTGCAGCTTTTTTTTTTTCACAGCCATTTCGGAAGCGCGAAAATCTGACAACCAGACTCACCAAGGAGTATTGTGTTACCCAGTAACCGGGTTTTGGAGATGAAATAGGCAGTCGGTTCATGTAAAATACTGGTATTCAGCTGCATCCGGTTCGACTGGAAGCTGACCCAAAGTTGGGAAAAGGCTAGATGATGATGATAATAGGCTACTTTCCACGAGAAATACATATTTGAGAAAAGTGGCTATACAATTTTCACTCGTCCGCTTTATACGAAAATATCGTCGCATAAATCTTGGTAAAAGACCGGGGTTGTCTTTCAGTCTAACCAGATGCAGCTGAATACCAATATTTCAAATGGAGCGACTGCCAATCTGACCTCCAAAACTCAGTTACTCTGTAATATAACTTACGATAAGTAAGACTGGTTGTCAGACGTTAGGGCTTCTGACGACCCGAAACGACTGTCAAAGATGTACGACTGACAGCAGGGCCCAACGGCTTAACGTGCTTTCCGAGGCACGGAGTAATCTCGGTATAGAAGAATGGACACCCATCCACGGACTGGCCGCGGCGAGCGTAGCTTAACTTGATCGATCGAATCGTGCGGCTGTTATTACTTAGGCCTTCCCTCTTCCCTCCTTCGAAGATATAGTTTCATTAAACATCGGAAAGCAATCGCTGGAACAAGTTATAAGCTGGGACACATGAGTCAATGAGTCATTAATGTGATGCAATGAGGCAACAAGTTGTCAGTGCCACTGCTACTTGCACTTTATGTCGCAATATCCCCGTCCAGTACATATCACCACTTACCTAGTAGTTCTAAGATAACGAGGTCCAGTGTGTTACACACTTTATGTGCCCACTTTATAATCTTGGCTAGGTAACATGTGTCATCGGCCTAGACTTGGTTACTTGAAATTGAGAAAGCGAATTTTCTGGTTTAAGTATATTATTTTCTTTACAGGGTTTTCGTAAGAAAATGGTCAATTTGCTTATTGAAATTATCGACATCATCGTCATAATTAAAAAAAAAGACAATATGCAGTAGCTGGTCCATATTTTGATTTTGTTAGGGAATACTGCGATAGCCACTAATTTTCTTAAAAGAATCGTTGATTGTGTATGTCGTGGTATTATGTCATCATCATCTGCCTAGCCTTTTCCCAACTATGTTGGGGTCGGCTTCCAGTCTAACCGGATGCAGCTGAATACCAGTATTTTACCTATCTGACCTCCACAACCCAGTTACTGGGTAATACGATACCCCTTGGTAAGACTGGTTGTCAGACGTTCGGGCTGCTGACTACCCGTAACGACTGTCAAAGATCCACGAATGACAGCCGGGATCAACCTCTTAACGTGCTTTCCGAGGCACGGAGGGGACACGGTATGTAAAGATGGTCACCCATCCACAGACCAACCGCGGCAAGCGTAGCTTAACCTGATCGATCGACCTGTGCGGCTGTTATTATTTAGCCACGGGCCCCTCGTGTATATGTGTCTATGTCGTGGTATTATGTGTGATTAGAAATATATCAAAGAAAATACCACCTTTTCCAAAAAGTCAAAATATCAAAGAAGAGACCACTTCTTTGATATTCTTTTTATAATCTATGTAGTTTCTGCCCGCGACTTCGTCCGCGTGAAACGTCTAGTTTCCCCGACCCACGCATTTACATCGCATCGCCTGTCCGCGCTACTTCGTTATCGCTTAGCGTTCTGTCTGTTTTTGCTCGGCTCCTATTAACCGTCAAGAAGTTTCTTAAAACTTATGTTTTGAATACGATCGAGATCAAATTGGATCGACATAATATTATTATTTCCTGTCATTAGCATAGAAATTAACAAAACTATCATGCCAAACACAAACACTAGTAAAATGTCTAGATTTATGTGATAACAGTACTAGTAGCTAGGAAACTAAAGTAGAATGTCATTTTATAAAGTTATCGACTCCATTATCGTTTAGATATAAACTTGATATCGATATAATTTTGTTCTCGAAAGCTGTCTCTGAATATATTGTTCCTGTATGTTTAACTTATAAATTTTGTTTATGAAGGTATTTGAAAGTAGGTTCTGATAATCAGGTGATTTGATTTATATTGGTATACTGTTTTCCCACCACACTACGTCAACGAGAAAAAAAAGAAAAAGTATCACAAACTAAACTAAACACAGACAATCACAAAACAAAACACAGGCAACCTCAGAGGCTCCCTCCCACCAGTCTTTGTGTAAACGCAACCTCAGAGGCTCCCCCCCACCAGTCTTTGCAACAAGCAGAAAAAAACAGCCAAATATTTTTATTTCAAGCCTTTTTTTTTGTTCTGAATCACCAGTTACCTTAATTCCCAACAAGGTCTTAAACACACGTTTTCCTCGACTAACCAAATTGTAAACGGAAATCTTCTGTTGAAACTATAAGGAAAACCCAAATTGTTTAGTTAACTGTTTTACGTCAAGTTAAGGAGTGTTCACGTCCGATTAAGTGTGGGTAGATGATAGATTTATGAATTAGTCTTGAGGTCAGGTACACGTACCTTTTTCGACGTGGACTATTTACTTATTATAAAACACTGGTTGTCTTATTATTTATGGTAGATTTCAATTGAAATGCTTTTTGTTTAGATGTGTGTTCACTGTTCATCAAATGTATAAGGAAATCGTTAATTACTAAGTTGTGTTTAATGTTTTCCTTTTTACAAACTAGAAAAAACAGTGGTTACGAAGTGCCTCAAAAGTTTTAAGGATTTTGTATTTAATAATCAATGATAAATGTCGATGTTTGTGTAACTGTTTGTTTTCCCGAATTAAATAAATTATCATAGCACAATTAGAAAGAAAAACCTATCACAAAAGGAGTAGTCAGTCAGAACCTAAAGTCTGTAGGCACGGGATAATTGGCCACAAATCCAGCCGTGCAGCTAACGCTAGTGTCACTGCCCCACACGATACTCTATACCTAAATACATCCCAAACTTAACACACATACAAGTCATACAACATGTTTACATACATACTACATAGCCAAACTGCCAAATACACCTACATCACGCGCCATCTTGAAAACCAGTTCGAAAAAAGAACTTTAGCTGCAACGAAATTCAAATTCAAATCGAACGTTATTCGCACTTGCCGAAACGCATGACCTTCTCACAAACGCTGTGATACCGACGGGGTCGATGAACTTTGTTGATGCAGATGCGTTGCTGTTCAGATGTAGCGTTACAACCTCCCACGTGAGATGGCTTGATGGATGAGAGGAAGCGGAAGCGTGGAATATACCTGCAATAATTTTCAAAGAACTTTATCCTCTTCCATGCGGACCAGCAGTAAATTCAGTATGGGACTACGGGCCAGCAGCACATCTGAGTTCAGCATCGATCTAAAGATCTATAAGTTTTCTCATTTATCAAATACCTGGCGTCACCTGACGGTAGAGTGCTTTCGAAGTTCGGCATTCAAGCTTTCGCTTAAATTCCTTATGTGGTAGGTTACAGCAATAAAGTGTTGCACATCCACTATTGGTGACGGCACCGCGGCGTTACCATGAACCCAATCTAGATGTCATAGAATGATACCATGACCCTTGCTCCTAAACTGTAGCTAGATCCCGAACAGACAAAATAAACAAGAGTTTTTGTTTCTCATAAAACCGTTGATATTTTAAAGAAATCGTAAACCGCTGCACCTTATCCATTATACCACACGGCCATAAAATATCCGCCTACACGAGTGGCTCTCGAACTAATCCCGAGGTGATTTGAAGTTTTTGTTGTATTTAAATTGGGTGCGGCGTATGTGCTCGCTCGCCAATACGTGAGTCTTATTCAATGATGGTTTTTTTTTTTGGCTGTAAGTATGTGTACTTTTTATATACGATTAGAAAAAGGACGGTTAGCCGTCAGTGTTGTCATGATTTTGCGTAGTCCTTTGTCTGGGTGTCTGAGTGAGTCGACTTAGAAAAATCACCTTGATTTTGGAGGTGTTTTCAAACCACGGATCAAAAAATCTGTTTTCAATTGTTTTTTTTAACTTATGTGATTGGAAGTTTGGTCAACCAATCACAAACGTTAATACTGAGTTCGACTATTGTGCTGATCGTACTTATTTCTGGGTTTTTATCTTACATACGATTATTTTGTAACTGGCTTCTGGTTCCCCCGATCCACTCCGTTTGTTTCGTGTTCAATTAGTCTTATCTGACTTTTTTATATTTACCTACACAGCTCTTAAGGGCCCGAGCGTGGTGTTATGTTAGCCTTTCTCAAATAAGCCTATCAAATGCAAAAATATTATTTCAAATCAGACCGGCAGTTCCAGATGAGCGCGTTTAAAGTTCAAATAAACTAACAACAAACTCTTCAGTTTTAGGTACTATTAGGTTATAGATTTGTTGATTTTGACTAGTAAAACTAAAACCACCTACACATTACAGCGTTACTAATCATTCTAAAGTTTCACAGCGCCGGCCGTGGTGATTAAAGTCTTCGTACCCTATTATGATATAATTACGAGGTCATAAAATGGTGTAAGGAGATAGTAGTGATTAATCTAGATCCTTTATTGATCGTGTGTACTTGAGTTGAAGTAGTAAATGTCGGAGCTGTTGACCTGTTAGAGGAATTGTGTATCACCAATCCTAAACCTAACTAATATTATAAATACGAAAGTAAGTATGTTTGTTTGTTACCTTTTCACGCCTTAACAACTGGACCGATCATCCTGAAATTTTGCATAGGTATACGTTGTCAGGTGTACAGAAACGGACATAACCTTTTATCCCGAAAAAAAGTGCTGTTCCCGAGGAAAACAACAATAACTTTATTATGATAATAGAAGGCGCCACGTGTCTTTTGAGACATTATTGAATTATGAGTACAATCCGAATTGATTGTCAAATTCTAAATTAACGCGAGCGAAGCCGCGGGCAAAAGCTAGTACAGTTTATACATTTAATCACGCTTGTAATCTCCGAACGGTTAGGCAGAGGTATACTTTAGTACACCCACATTTCGACAGTTATGTTTAAGTCCCATGTAATAGAGCGCGAGCCTATAGCCATCAACCGGGCATGAATGCAATCACCCGGCTGCTACTAAGAAATTTCTGATGATTAAAGCCAAATACCACTTTGCCCGAATTGGGAATCAAACCCAGGACCTCACTGTAGTAACAAGGTCAGAAAACAGATTAATCTTTCTGTTTCACATCTGTTTCATATAAAGCCAACTGAAAACTTGATCTTATAAAAATCCCCAAAAAAGGTCTTAGGCTTATCTCAACCAAAAACAACACGGTACTTTCAGATATGTGAAACAAATTGTCGCTAAGACAACAAAGCAAGTTCTATAGCGAAAAAAAGTCAAATTCTTGTCTCTAACGGCTAAAACTAGCCACGAGCATGTACACTGTTGGCCTGTGGGAATACAACCCGAGATTGGATTCAGATCGAGCAAACATTACAAACAACGGTTCTTTATATTTCCTCCATCCTCCACTGCCCGATACAATGTCGACTTTGAGGATATTTTGCAGAACGAACCTTTTTTATCTTTTCAAATAAAATCGCGAGGTGAAATTTTCGCATCCTTCGCTGGCTGGTTGTAAAGTGGTCGTCACGATGCATCGAATTTTTATATAAATTCGAACTTCGAACCGTTGCGAGTTTGAATTCGAGTGTTCAACGTTGTTTCTTGGAAAAAATTTAAATATTTTTGTATAGTAAGTTTAATAAATTCAATTTTCGTTTGTGAATGTTTTTGAAATTGTTTAGTATTTTGTCAAAGTTAGATGTTGGTTTGGAATTTCAGTAAATACCTACCCAGAAATTCATTTTATTCTACTATTTTAACTCACGTTTTGTGAAGGAGAACATTTTTGGTAGAAGTATAGAACTGACGGTCAGTTCTTGTAATGGTAAGTTATGAACATAAAGGAATAAAGACGTTTAATGACGACAACGTTGCCACAGTGTGCGTAAATAAATCCTTGTAGTGGAACTACGAAAGCATTTTTGTAATTGGTGTGACTTCTGACTCTTCTGAGTCACTGAACATTATAGGGACATTTCCCGTATTATTTAGAACGCTCACATCTTGATCTCAACCTCTCTGATTTTTTAATAAAAATTGTCATTCGTTGTCGCGTAGATTGCGATTAGATTTTGAAGTTTTTTAATAACGATTTATTGACCTTGAGTTCACTGGTTACACAACTCCACAATAAAGTTTGACATTATTTCAAGTCCCGTCAAATAAATGTTCCTTTTCTTCCGCTCCAAATAAGTAGGTACTTTACGACAGCTTACGTAAGTGTTACAAACGAGATGTCTCTCATACAATGGAGTGACGTCGCGCGATGTTGTTTGTATGTAGCTGTAGTGCCTGTGTTGACACGTCTTCATTGTCTCTGTAGGTAAAGGTCAGGAAGCCATTCTCATAGTGCTGACCTTTCGTTGGTCTCCACTTTCTAGGTACGCGTAGGTGTGAGACGGACTTTATGTGTTGAGAGGAGTCAGTCTTAATTGAATGAAATCTGCGTCTCTGAAAATCAATCTGCCTAGCCTTTTCCCAACTATATTGGGGTCGGCTTTCAGTCTAACCGGATGCAGCCTACTACCAGTACTTTACATGGAGCACGTATCTGACCTCCACAACTCAGTAACTGGGTACTACGATACCCCTTGGTAGGACTGGTTATCTGACTTAAATCAAGTCTCTAAGCTTATTTTAAATTTCTAACACAAAAATCTAATAACACTGATATCTTTGGTCCTGGGAATCAATGTCAGGACTGTATATCGAGATATGCCATAGCCAGCATATGCCATAGTTTATCGAGATATGGAAGTGCATCTATAACTGTTTACAAGTTTCTTGAAAACACAATGGGGGAAATGCCCAGAAGCTCCCCTGTCCCTTCTGCTTAATAACTTTGACATTTCCCCTTTAATACTTTGTTAAGAGGACCTAACAAAGTTCTAAAGGGGAAATGCCAAAGTTATTACGTCATAATTCGGCGTTCGGCATTCAAATCCCCAAACGGAAAATCCAATCTACCTCCACAATCACGAGAAAGTTCAAAACAAATACGTAGGCCAGTCGTGCCAATAGGATCGGATAGATGAGTCATGTGTCACGGCGGAGTCACGGAGTTAGCCGAGTCGTCACGAACGCGACCCGACTCCCCCGCCCTCTATTGTCTGCATAGAAAGTCGGAATCAAACGTAGACCTGTGGTGTAACCATGGTGTAACAGTGTTTCTGATGTAGTATTGTTAGGTTTTAAAAGTTGGCTCTGTTTGAATCGGAGCTGTTCTGTTGAGATTTGCTGCAGTTTTCATGGCTGCGTCATCATTTTATGCAGTTTGTCCTTTAAAACATGTCTTAACACCAGCTTATCTTGACTTGAGCCGCTTGATGCTAGGCTTCGTCCACATCTTATTCCGCCTCCGTTATTATTTTAGGTCTCAGCCAAATGGTGTTTTGATAAGCAAATAGCCCAGAATAAGAGAAGTACGTAAAGAAAAAATATCCTGATGTTAAAGTTATTCACTGCCTGATTTTTATTGTTCGCTGTGTCTTCTGAAGTACTTATTTCTCTACTTCCATCATAACGATCAGCACACAAAAGACAGACCACAAAACTGATATCCCACCCAATTCATCGTTCTTTATCTAACAATAACTTTGCTTACAACCCCAAAGTGACGACAAAGACATGCAATTTATGTACCACAACGTAGATTTTTCCTCCAGTAAGAATTTAATACAAAATAGACGAATGCCCCAGGCAATACGTTACGTCATGCCGTTGAAATATGCGCCGGTTTTGAGCTACATCGAACTTGAAAAATATGTTTTGCGAAGAAAACACGAAAACAGAATGTAGCAATGCTTACCTAGCCCCAGGAAATTGTATTAGTTGTTGTGATCGGGTTATTTGTATCCTTATTGTGGGTAAAAAGCGAGGATCCTGTATGTGATCGTGCGATCGAAAAAAAGAAAAATGTTTACTTGGCACAGTAACATATGCAAGGAACACATAATTTAACAAAAAAAACTAATCTGAATTAAAAAAAGTACGATTATGTGGAAGGGGGTAAAATACTTATAGCGGACTGAGTCTGTATCACCAACTGCTGGTTCTAGGACTTTTCTTATTTTATATGAGACTGAACTACATAAAGCGAAAGGCGCGATGATCGTTGGTAGACTGATTTATTAAAACAGCAGAACAAAAAACTATAAAAGAACCTATTCTAAATTTAAAGAAACACTGTACAAAATACATTAAAAAGTTAATAGCTGTAAAAAAGGTGCGTTGCGCACATTCCTTCCCCCCAAAGTTAAGCCCTCAGCTTGAGCAGCTTCTTCAAGGGCCTTCTCAGTGTGCCCGCTGCAGTCCTAACGTCCGCCACTCGGATCACCCCATCGCGGCCCGGGTAAGTCGCTGAGATGCGTCCTCTCGGCCAGGAGCCCCTCGGTAGGTTGCCGTCAACCACCAGGACCAGATCGCCCACAGCCAACTCTGGCACATCGCCTTGCCCGGGTCTGGGAATAAGATTCGGCAAGTATTCTTTAACCCAGCGCTGCCAGAAGTGGTCCACCAGTCTGACCGCTTTGCGCCAGCCGCTTCTTGACACCAGATCTCGGTCCGTCAAGGTTGCTGGTATAGGACGCCCCGACGAAGCTGCAAGGAGAAAATGATTTGGAGTGAGCGCCTCTTCGCTGCCGGGCTCTACCGAGACGTGCGTCAGTGGTCGGGAGTTGATGAGCCCTTCTGCTTCTGCCAGCACGGTTCGGAGAACTTCTTCCGTTGGAGCGCGCTCGGTGAGGGTCACTCGGAGTGCCGTCTTCACGCTTCTCACCAGTCGCTCCCATACTCCACCCATAAATGGAGCCGACGGAGGAATGAAGCGCCAGCTGATTTTCTCCGTCGCGGCATATTCCAAAGCTGCGCCCCCATAGAGTGCGCGGAGTTCTCTTCTTGCCCCGATGAAAGCAGTGCCATTGTCAGACCAGATCTCAGACGGCGCTCCTCTGCGAGCCACGAAGCGCCGAAGACTCATAACAGCAGAATCCGTCGACAAGCTTCCAACAACGTCCAAGTGGATGGCGCGGACGACTAGGCACGTGTACAAAGCGACCCACCTCTTCTCCCGTCTTCGGCCAATAGTCACTTGAACTGGCCCGAAGTAGTCTAGCCCCGTGAATGTAAAGGGGCGCTTGTGGTGAGCTAAACGTGCCTCCGGTAGATTTCCAGTAGGCGGCTGGAACTTCTCTGCTCGGCGAATGCGGCATAGCTGGCAACGGAAGGCAATGGAGCGGACGACGTTTCTTAAGCCGAGCAAGTAGAAGCTCTGGCGAAGCTCGTTGACCACGGTCTCCGTGTTGGCATGGGCGGCTCGGCGGTGGTGGTGGTCTACCAGTAGCTGAACGGCAGGATGCTTCCCATCAAGGACGATGGGGTTCTTTGTGGCTTCAGGCACTCCCGAGGCTGCGGCGATACGGCTGGATAGGCGTAGGAGCCCCTCTTCATCCACAATCAGTGACAGCCGGAACAGCCGACTGGTGCGAGGTATGAGCAGGGGTGGGAGGCTGCTCAGACGCATCATCTCATCGGGAAATGAGTCCAGTTGTGCCTGGCGCAAAATGTGCGTCTCGGCCAGGCGCATATCGGCAGCTGTCTCATGCGTCGAGTGTGGAGAGCCAAAAGGGCTTGACGGCTGAAAAGAAAATGTTAATATCCTCCCTTGCTCGCGCACTAAATTCTCTACGTGAAACCCCCTTCGTGATAAGGAATGGATTCTGATCTGAGTTAGATATTTATGAGCTCTATAAGTTGCTCGTACCAATCTCAGCCAAGAGCTAAACCGCTTGGGATCAACTGAGACAGGCACATGCCTCTCAACAATACCGATGAGGTGAACTGCTGCTATAGTATATACCGGATTCCTACTTTCTTCTGTTACGCTTGGGTACTCTGAGGGACTACTAGGCTCAGTAGGCCAGTCAGAAGAAAGCAAGAATTTTGGACCAGTGATCCAGCGAGACTCTAGGGTTAACGTAGTGCGTTTTAACCGGGTTGCATCGTCAGCGACGTTCAACTCGCTAGGCACCCACCGCCAATCACTGGCACTCGTTAACTCCAGGATCTCGCAGACTCTGTGCGAAACAAAGGGCTTGAATGAACGGGCCTCGCTTCGTAACCAACTCAACACCGTCCTTGAATCGCACCAAAAAACTTGCCTGACGGGTCTGAAACGATGAGAGTCGCGGATTGTTGAAGCGAGGCGTGCGGCGATCAACGCCCCCTGCAGCTCCAACCGCGGAATCGACACCGGCTTTAGGGGAGCTACACGGACCTTGCTGCAAACCAGTGCGAGCTTGACGTCTCCATTCTTAAGCACAAACCGCCAGTAAGCTACTGCAGCAAAGGCAGACTCGCTGGCGTCGGAAAAAATATGAAGCTCGCAGTGATTCACTTCACAGTCGGCTAGGCAGTAGCAGCGTGGGATCCGTAATTCTGCAACCCCAAATAAATCCTGAAACCATAGCCTCCATGCTGCACTGTCCTGCTGTGAAAGTTCTTCATCCCACTCGAGACCCTTGCGCCACGCATTTTGGAACATGATGCGACCGGTCACTACTAGAGGCGCAAGAATTCCGAGAGGGTCAAAAACCCGCATCACGTGGGCCAAAACTACCCGCTTGGTAAGCTTTTTGATAGCCCACCCTTTTTTAATCCGATATTGAAACCGACACAGTCTGTAGTGGGCTGCCAAATAAGGCCAAGCGTCCTCACAGGAGTGGCCAGGTGGCCCAGGTCTACGGGTGACGTCACCGGCGCCTCCAGCAATGTCTCCTTAGGCAACAACGTTATGGCCGAGGCACTGTTGGAGGCCCAGCCACGCATTTCAAAACCCCCGTTTTTGTGGACAGCGTAAATATCAGCGGCCAGTTTCGCTGCTTTATCCACGCTGTCAAGGCTGCAGATGCAATCGTCCATATAATGGTCGCAAATGATTGCACGCGCTGCGTCCGGGTATCGTGTCTGATGCTCGGCAGCATTTTTATTTTTAATATAAATTGCCGTAAAGGGACTAGAAGCGGCACCGAACATCATCGACGACATCCGGTAAATGCGCAGCGGTTCGCGCGGACTATCGCGCCACAAAAACCTTTGTGCATCGCGGTCTTCAGCGCGGATTCCAATTTGCGGAAACATTTCCCGAATGTCCGCGGTCAACCCAATTTTGCCTTCCCTAAAGCGAAAAAGAATGCCCAGTAGTGGCTGAAGCAGGTCGGGGCCCGGTAACAATAACGAGTTTAGCGAAACACCCTCGGATTTGGCAGCGGCATCGTGCACAACCCGCAGCTTATTAGGCTTGTTTGGGTTGACTACGCCGAAGTGAGGCAGGTACCAAATACGTGGCCCTGTGGGTGCCTCTGGACACAGCTCGGCGTAGCCCTTCCTAACCATATCGAGAACATTGGCACGATACCGCTCCGCGTAGCCACCATCTCTACACAATTTCTTCTCTAAACCTAAAAACCTAGATAAGGCAAGGTTATAACTGTCAGGTACCGATAAAACGTCAGACTTCCAAATCAGACCTACTTCAAAACGACCACTGGGCAGGCGGCGTGCTGTGCGTTCAATAATCTGACCAGCACGTTCGTCATCAGCATTGCGCGCCTCACGTTTCGAAATACCTATAGACTCGAGTTTGTACTGCTCCTTAATAAGCTGCTCCAATTCGGAACGGTCGCTCTGGCCTATAGTCGCGGACTCAAACAGTGTGGCGTGACTAACAACATCAATCTGAGTAGTTGAACTACAACCGAAACCGAACAATACCCAACCAAGCGCAGTACGAATCGCGACAGGTTGTGACTTAGACCCCTTACGTGTGGCCCTAGATACGGTGAGATGCCAGTTGTCGATGCCAATGATGAGCATCGGCTGAATTTCACCGTAACACAATTCGTCTGCAAGATCCGCAAGATATGGGTATTTCGTGACGGCGTCCCTGTTGACAAACTGAGACGATACCCCTAAACCGCCAATAGATCTAGCCCTATGAATAAGGTGATTATCTTTCGCGTGACGACCCTTGATGTAGAAGTCGACATAACGGACCAGGGCGTTCTTGTTAAGGCCCCCTATGCAATCTACATGAACGTGTCCTTCTGGCCCTTTGACACCTATCTTAGCAGCGACCTCCGCATCAATAAAAGTAGCGGTCGACCCGTCGTCCAACAAGGCATGAGTATCGACACTACCAGACGGACCAGTCACAGTCACGGCAACAACTTTCAACAACGGACGAAGACTCCGCAAACGCTCCGGGCTTTCAGCTGAAAAAGAAGTTGACGCGTGGGACAGGATCTCTTTCCCTTCAACAAGAGAAACTATAGGCACGGAGCTCGACGCACACGGGGCGAGGCTCGTCGTGGACGGCGCAGGATCGTCGTCCTCTTCTAAGCCTATGTGAGCCGCGGCTGCGCGCTCACTAGTACTGTGTAACATCCTATGATGGCGAAATTTACAATCGCCAATGTCGCACAAACTTTTTGCCGAACACAAACTTAGTCTATGCCAACCTTCTTTGAGGCACCTGTGACAAATTCTTTTCTTTTTTATGAAATGCCACTTGTCATCTACTGACAAGGAAAGAAATTTGTCACATTGCGTCAATGAATGCTGTTGTTGACATAAAACACAATGAATTTTGCCTGCAGCAGCATTGGATGAACTATTTTTTGGTTTTGACCGAGATTTCTCTCCATCAACGACTGCGTGCACCTTATCCCTGACTCGGCTAATGGCAGCGGGAGTTGAATTCGGCATGCCAGCCGATTCAGGGAGAAGACCGAATCTGGACTGAAGCTCAACTATGTCGGCCAGGAAATCGGCGAACATGTCGAGAATGGGTAGACCACTAGCCGCGTGACCGCCGGCGTAGGCCACCCATTGTGCTCGTAACAGTGGGGGGATTTTAGAAATAACCGATTGAATCAGCTCTGGCGATGTTAGGTAGTGAGGCTGGCCGAGTAACCGAATCGCTTCCACACAATTACGAACACGACTAGCATAAATAGCAAGGTCTTTACCTTCACCTGAGACGCGCGGTAACGCGCGCATTGCGGCCGCCTCCTGAGCCACTATAAGCTCGGGGCGGCCGAAGCGCGTATCGAGCGCGCGCAGCACGACACCAGGCTCGCGCGCCGTTGCCAGCAGCATCATGACCGCTTCACGCGCGCATCCCTTCAACGCTTTATTTAACCTACCTAGATTTTCCACTGCAGAATGCGAGTCCATCGTATCTAGAAAGGCTCTTTTAAAAGAAAGCCATTCTAGATGCGATTTACCGTCGAAAAACGGCAATGGAAAATCCCTATCACCCCTACGGTGGCAAGCGCCTTTATTGACATTGTCTATGAGAATGCCTAACGACTTCACAAGGCGATCTGAATCACTGGAACAAAGATGCGTGTTAACATTTGCAGCTGTGGTGGCTAGGTCAGCCGGTTTTATAGGCGTTACCGGGACTGGGGAAACTAGAGCCAGGCGAGAGGGGCCGACCGAGATAATTTTGTTAAAATCAACGGGGTCAGTTATGCCATCTGGATCAGCTTTCAAAGCATTTTGCGATTTCTGCAGCCAGTCATCGACTGAACGGCTGCATAACGAACTACGATGACTGGCATCGGCATCTATAGCCGCCAATTCCGCTCGGAGTTCCAACTCCGCTGCCTCGCGCTCTCGCGCAGCGACCGCGGCGGCTGCCTCGCGCTCTCGCGCAGCGACCGCGGCAGCCCTCTCTGCGGTCTCCTGCTCCAAATCAGCCATACGGCGAGCATGTAACGCCTCTGCGGCTAACTTTCTAGCCACCATTGTAGCAGAAGAACGAGATGAAGTTCTACTTACTGTTCTCGACTGAGTCTGGATGGTAGTGTCGGGCCTCAGCGGGGTCTGATTGCCGGAGACGGGCCTCGAAGGGGTCTGGACTGCGGCCGCCGCGTCGGCGGATGAGTGGCTGGGGCCTGGGAGTTCCAGCTCCCTCTCAGCAGCGTTCCCTTCAGCTCCCATCTTGGCACCCGCACGAGTAAGGACCATTACCACAACCTACTAGATTGGCTGTCGAAGGACCACGATATAGCGGCGAGAAGTTCTGGCGAAGCTCGTTGACCACGGTCTCCGTGTTGGCATGGGCGGCTCGGCGGTGGTGGTGGTCTACCAACGATCATCGCGCCTTTCGCTTTATGTAGTTCAGTCTCATATAAAAAATAAGAAAAGTCCTAGAACCAGCAGTTGGTGATACAGACTCAGTCCGCTATAATACTGGTATTCAGCTGCATTCGGTTAGACTGGAAACCGACTCTTAAAATAGTTGGGAAAAGGCTAGGCAGATGATGATGTGGATAGGGGTGACGCAATGGACCAACTCAAACCATTCTATTTCCATGCAACATTGGTTGATTTTATCTTATGTGCATAAGGTTGTCACTACAGCCTAAGACCTGAGTAGGCCGGATATTTTCACCAGACAACACCATGAATAGAAAAATAAAATACAAAAAGTTTCATTGGCAAAAGAAAAGGTGATGGCAGAAAGTAATCTATTTTAAATAAAAACGGATTATGTTTGTACATCACAGTTTTTGGTTTAATCGTTGACCCCCAAACTAAGCAGGGCTTGTACCTTAGGGGTCGCTCTAAAGCTGAAAACATGTCTGAAGCTGGAATTGTAGAACCCCTATAAACTGCAAGAAGGTTGGGGTAATGCCAAAACATTAAAGAAAAACTTACTTTGTAGTGAAATATCACGAGAAAACTTTAATACTTTGTGACAGGCAACACAGTATTAATACAGACTCATAAGAGAAACCAAGGGAAACGGGTTTATAATATTCTACTCTTAGTGCCTTATTAAGTAGAATAAGTACCAAGAATACCTTTAAATGCCAGATTGGTGGAAAGTGTGAGGTCGGCATAGTACTAAAGATAATGGCGATAAGAACAATATAATTTCACACTTCGGACGGCCATAGCGGTAGCGCTGTTGCTAGGAAAATCTGAGATAGAATAGCTTCGTAAATAGCAATAAGATAATCATTGAGATATGATATCGTAAGCGGTGAACAGTAGTGTGCTATTAGTTTAGTTTAATCTTGAACTAACATGTGCGAGTAGTTTTCAGTTTATCGCTAGGAATGTCCTGAGGCGGCTTTTGTTGTGAAAATCTTCTTGGATCATCACGGAATGGTTGAAAAGTTTTGTAATTGCAATTATTGACTTTGATTTTGATCCGGATTGCAAAAATGCAGTAAATTATGGATATATATGTATATGGAATTACATTTTGGAAAATTGTAAGGGATTGCTTAGTTGGTCTAGTGTTCGCAAGCGCTACTGTTGAGCACTAGGTCTTGGGTTTGATTCCCGGTTCGGGTAAAGCGTTATTAGATTTTTCCATCTGGATTTTCAGTAGCAACCAGCACCCTAATTCGGTAACACACTATCAATCACAATCTGAATCATTTTGAAGGATATTATTAATCCATTGCTTCATATGTTCGAAAATGTTGAGTAAATAACGCAATAAATGTTATTCAACTGTCAAAATGAAACCCATTGTTCCTGATACTGTATTACGCAATTACCCCGCCGGAGTCTGGATTCGTGTCCGGTTGATGGCAATAGGCTCGGCCCCTGGCGAAATGTGGGTGTACTATAGATACACCTCTGCCTTACCCTTTTGGAAATACAGGTGTGGTGTTATGTTATGTAAGGGGTAAAAACTTAGTGGAACTTTGGATTGATCCACTCAGCAGGTTTCCCACTTTGGGAGCTGCTTGCATATCACTTTGGCTGGTTGTTGCTGAAGTGAATAATAAGAATTAGGTAAAACAATATTTCAGAAATTAAAAAAGTTAGTTTTTGAACTGTAATAAAAGGAGGCTGATTTCCACGTAGTTTTAAAATTATTGAAAACTCTGAGAATTCCTTGGAGTTGCACAAGCGTTGCCGCGGTTGGTCAGTAGATGGGTGACCATCTTCATAAACCAAGACCCCTCCGTACCTCGGAAAGCACATTGAGCCGTTAGTCCCTAGTCCTAGTCGTTAGTTAGTTAGCAGTCTCGTGGATCTTTGACAATAGTTACGGGTCGTCAGAAGCCCGAAAGTCTGACAGTCTGTCTTACCAAGGGCTATCGTATTACCCAGTAACTGGGTTGTGGAGGTCGTACAGGTAGTCGCTCCATGTAAAATACTGGTATTCAGCTGCATCCCGTTAGACTAGAAACCTGGTTGGGAAAAGGCTAGGCAGATGAGATGAGTTGCACAAGCGTTTTTGGGTTAGAATGATATTCCATCATCGCAAAGAAAACGAGTTTACTCTGACAGCTTATAATTTTAGATTTGTCCATCCTGTAAGCATAAAAAATATGAAGGTACATAGTCAATATGAAACTTGTTTGCCCACGTCATGTTGTAGACCGTACGATAAGCAGGTGAAACACTCATCTTTTTTCTTTTATATCTTTTTGTACCGTGGAAACCGCGGCTGTAATTATAACCAATAAATACAAGCGGCAATACATCACTATCAATTGAAAAGATCTAATAAATATTGTGATAAGTCCATTCATTTATGTATCGTTTATTTGTTACAATTTAATTGAAGGTAATTAATTGATTGTAATTGCGTTGTACTACTTGTAGCAGAGGAAAAGTTAAGTCATAAGATTTTTGAAATATCTGGAGATTTGTAGACTTGCTTTAACTGCCCCGTTGGTCTCGTGATCGCACGACTGTTGAGCGTGGGGTCCTGGATTAGATCCTCAGATCGGGCAAAGTGTTATTGGGTTTTTCCATTAGGAATGTATCAGTAGCAGCCCGGAGTTTTAAAGTTCGTGGTGTGATACCCCCGTGTCTCGGAAAGCACGTAAAGCCGTTGGTCCTGCGCCTGATCTCTCCCCGGTCGTGTCTGATTGCAGTCCCATCGAACTATGAGAGTAAAATACTTGTGCACTATAATATCTCCTACGTACCTGGCTAATCTTCGTTGAAACTGGCTACCGTGACCGAATTCGATCTGGAGGCTTTATTTTGTTCTTGTGATACATGTTATCAAAATCACCACTTTTGGCAGGCAGACTGGTGTTTGCAAATAATAGACCGTAGGATTCTACTAACCATTCAAATGATATCACTTGAGTGAGATGTTGTCTGCCCAAGTGTCGAGTCCTAACAAGGAACCCTCCATTAACGAAGAAAACTTATATCGCTTGTGGTCAGATAGGACTTTTTACGGTCTTACTCTAAACACAAAACCAGACAGCAAGCATTTGTAAAAGTCTCTTTAAATGTTAGACGACATCTCTTAATAAAACTTGCGGTTTAGTAATCTCTGCAGCATTCATATACCTAAATGGATTTTTTTTCTACGAAAGAAAAATTATTTTACTCTCTCATTTTAAGTCACTTAATACTTTTCACACTACATTACACATCTTGCGAGTCGATCTTACAAGATTTAAATCGTTGAATACATCTCATAGATGCATAGATCCATAAATTAGAGAAACTGGTTGTCGAGTCTAAGGATAACGCCCATGCTTGGTTGCTCGGTTGCTAGGTACTCCTACGATATACGTAACTTGGAACGCAACAACCGGTTGAAGGTTTTTTAAATAAAAATCGTAAGTATTTTTACTACAATACTTGATATAAAACGACGATGGCTTAGGGGATTTTCCACTTACCTATTTGTTTGTGTTATTTAATGTTGAAGTTTGTTCGTTTAGAAGAAGTTTATATCATTTATATTTGCTAGATACATAGGTATGAGATTAACAATTATATTTAAACAAAGATAATTTTTTCTGTCTTTTGTCAATAGACTAGTTTCCGCATGCGACTTCGTCCGCGTAAAATTTCTTGTTACCAATGGTGCCTAACACAAGGCTAGGTATTTACCATTCTACGATCGCCAATGCATTAGCAAAGCATCGTACCTATCAAACACGAGTAACAGTACTATCTAAGTACCAAACCTCCGTTCTACTACAATTTCAAGTTTTTTATCATACACATCAATCATGGTCGAAACATACTTGACAAGCTGAGGGGCCGGAAAGCCGATTGATTTACAAGACCATACTCTTATAAGCAGGTTGTATTTAAACTTCTATTTGAGGTCGTTCAACTCAGTCCGAAACACATAATAGATCTGTGTGTTGTCGGTTAAGTACTTATGAGCGGCTTTTTTTAGAATGGTGGTGGGCGCTTATGGCGGGTAAGGTTTCTTCAAGAGTGGTGTAAGATAATTTTTTTATGAAGAAAGATTTCCATATTATCCACCCAAATCTTGATCGTCACTTAAGACTTAAAAATTTATAAACTGTTTCTGGAACTACGGATAAGCTTTGATCAACTTATCGCCCAAATATTATAAAGGCGAAAGTTTGTGAGTGTGCTTGTATGTTTGTTACTTCTTCACGCACAAACGGCTGAACGGATTTGGATGAAATTTGGCACACAGATAGTTTATAACAAGGATTAACACATAGGATACGTTTAATCCCGATTTTCCCAAGGGATCAAACCGCGGGGCGCTGCTAGTTGAACAATATATCAATCTGCCTAGTCTTTTTCCAACTATATATTGGGGTCGGCTTCTTGGATAAATTTAATTTTATTCAATTGTTTTATTTTATGTGTTCGTCTGGTAGATAGTCCTGATCCGGAACCCAAGCCCTAATAGATCTAAATACTTCTAAAAACTTTAAAAAATCAAGCATTTTCTCATCTTCATACCAGATTTTTATTAGGTTTCAGGATCTGACGGTTCACGGTTTTCATTCTGACGGTATAAGTTGCTATCCAGTTTTGTTCATCACTTACGAAGCTTCGAACTCATTGATGTCCTCCTACGCAAATAATTTCAAATATAATTACGTAGGTGGAAAAGTAGCCTGAGCTGTAATGTGAAGGAACATCGCTGAATTTCTCTTTTAGCATTTTGATTGGAACATACCCGTGTAGGAAGAAATAGGTTATGTGACTGCAAATTATTCCAAATACGTATTAACTAGATGACGTCACGGGGGGAGGGGGGCGCGTGAGTAGATCGCTTTCTTATTATTATCTATATCTATCTCATCATCATCATCATCTGTCTAGCCTTTTCCCAACTATGTTGGGGTCGGCTTCCAGTCTAACCAGCTGCAGCTGAATACCAATATTTTACATGGAGCGACTGCCTATCTGACCTCCACAACCCAGTTACTGGGTAATAAGGTACCCCTTGGTAAGACTGGTTGTCAGACTTTCGGGCTTCTGACGACTTGTAACGACTGTCAAAGATCCACGAATGACAGCCGGGACCAACCGCTTAACGTGCTTTCCGAGGCACGGAGGGGTGTCGGTATGTAAAGATGGTGATCCATCCACAGACCAACCGCGGCAAGCGTAGCTTAACCTGATCGATCAACCTGTGCTGCTGTTATTATTTAGCCACGGGCCCCTCCATATATCTATCTAAACTAATAATAAAGCTGAAGAGTTTGTTCGTTTGTTTGTTTGAATCACGCCAACTCTCTTAGGAGCCGAGCAAAAATAATAAAAAAGTAAGTAAGAACGCTAACCGAAAGCGAAGTAATAGCGCAGGCGATACGATGCGACGGGGTGGGTCGGGAGAGCAAGAAATTTCACGCGGACGAAGTCGCGGGCAGAAGATAGTGATATTCTATTTATTATCTGTGAAGGGCCCCTTGGACAACACACTAACAATTGCAATGCCTTTCATTTTGACAATTCGACAATATTCATTGCGTTTTTTACGTTGTCGACTAGACGAAATTTTCAAACATTTGAATCAATGGATTAGGAATTTTCATCTAAATTCATCGAATTGTAAAAAAAGTGTGTTACGCGATTGGGGCGCTGCTGGTCGAAATATTTGCAAGCCAGTGACCACGCTATGTGGCTATGATCACAAACGTCACTACAGTTTGGCAACATATTCTCATAAATAAGTTCATAAATTGTAGTAGATAGTACTACAGTCGTATTGACTGACAATATTTTGTATTATGTAATCTTTAGAATTACCCAGCAATGCCCAATAAAAATTAACCCTACATAAGAATTCACGAGAACTACCTAACTGTTTTGCATGCGGTATCAATTACAACTGCAAATAAATAACCCTTGGCCACAGACTACATAGCCAACAGACAGGCAGCTTCATACCTTGCTCGACTACATAGTACAGATTTGGAGAATGTATCGTGATATCGAAGTAGTATATAGTAGATCGTTGTTATTAAATTGGTATTTTGTAATCGCTTTTAACCGAGACAAGAGTAAAAATATCGATATTTTTCATTCTAGGTATAGTATCGGATAAGCATTATTTTTAATCCGACACCATAGATAGGTTTGAAGAAAATGAGAGAAAAATTGTGACGAGCACAGCTGAGTTATACTCGTATTTCGCAATATCGCAGTGAGAATAATTATATGAAGCTTGGTCTTTGTAGGATATGGAAGTCTGTGCAGCCATCACGCAATATTCCACATACATAGGTAAACCGGATATTGTTGACGCGAAAACTCATGTAAGTAGGTATTAAGAATTTTCCTCGTCCATGACGGACTTCTATAAATAGGTATGATTTTTATCAGACTACGAACCTACGTTAAATACCATGCGCTATGTTCATTATGCTCAGGTTCAAACAACTCCGTAGTGTTTGAATTGCGGTGGTCCTATGGTTGGGCTTATGGATAACTAGCTTCCGCCCGCGGCTGCGCCCGTGAGGTATATTGATGAAAACTATCCTATATCCTTCCCCGAATGCAATCTATCTCTCTGCCAAATTTTATCGAAATCAGTTCAGTGGTTTAGGCGTGAAAAGGTAACATACAGACAGACAGACAGACAGAGTTACTTTCGAATTTATAATATTAGTATGGATGGATTTCGTTGTTTTTTTTTTCATTGGTCAATAATGTATTTTTATTGCAAAATGGGCCAGCTCCTTACCTTGATCTCGTCTGGTGGGAAGCGATGGATGAGGTCTGTGATGGAACGAGTAAGTTCAGAAGATGCCTATTCACTCCTGCTTTGAAGGCTGACGGGTTATAAAGTGCACTTTAAAAAGAAAACTCACTCTCATAGAAAAGGAAAGAAGAAGAATAAAGGTCACTTTATAAAGTGAACTTTATCCAAGCAGCATCTTATCATAAAACTATTCAGATCCACAAAAAGGCTCATATGCAACAGTGGACGATCTATAAGAAACAGATTAAAGCAGAAGAATAACTAGCAGGGGATCGAAGGGGGGCTGGTCAGGGGATCAGAACGGAATGAATCGATAAGCTGCTTCTATAATCTGAAATAAATGTATCCGTTTTAGCCTGTCTTTCCCAATAAGCTTGGGATTCTGGGGAAGGCCTCCCGTCTCATTACATGCGTTAACCACAACAAAATTATTGGATATAATCCTCCATCTTCAACCAAGCATATAGCAAGGCAAGAAAATTATGTAACACTAGGTGACCCGCTAGACGTTGTCCTATCACAATATCAATTAAAAAAAAACTGGATCTCAACAATAGCGCCACCTATCGGGTTCAATTGTGAATCTACACCACCCACTCTCAAACACACAAATATTTAACCAAAATCGATCTAGGCGTTTAGGAGTAGTTCCGTGACATACATACGTACGATAAGAAAGAATGTTGGACAAACAAAGATTTTATAAAACAGTAAGTAGTCAATTCTGGAAATTTCTTAAATATTCTCCGCACTAAGTCACTACTGCATGAGGAATGTATTAATTTCCATCATTAGTAGGTAAACACAATGCTAGCGTACTTGTGTTTCCCATAAGATTACAGGTGCTTATTAATGTCCGCATGCTAACTGATTCGGGTACGCTTGCCCAAAGCATTATGCTTTCAAAGATGAACAGAATTGAGATAAAACTATTTACATAAATGCTGTGTTGTCTATTCGAATGAAGGTTTTATTAGATAAAGCTTTTTCTATTTAAACATCAAGTTACTGAGATTCAGCTCTGTGACAGACAGACTGACGGACATTTTTTGAGTATAGAATATAAAAACAATAACATAAACATTTTTTTTGGGTCGGGTAATAACAGCCTCAAAGCCTTACCTTTCTGTACATTTGAAACCAGCAGAAAACTTACTTCATTAAATTATACATTTTCTTTCTCAATATCTGCGGCAAATTGGAAGGTGAAGCAGGCTTGGCTGCGGCTATAATCGGCAAGTTTCGTGATAATTCGTGAGCCGCGGGCAGACGGTGTGGCTAATCAGGAATCGTGGGTGCTTGGTGATAAGTCTGTTATATACTGATAGGTGCTTGAGATTCGGTGGAAAATATTTGTACTTGGAGGTACTTGTATGAGCGGGTTTTTCTTAATATGAGTTGATTAAATGGTAAGTATACTGATAGGCACGAAACTTGAGCGCTCGGTTTAAGAGTGGGGATCGATTTACGTTTTGTAAAACTATGGTAAAAAAAGTCCCCACTCTTTCATCGAGCGCTCAAGATTCGTGCCGGTCACTGTACCTACCGACAGGCCAGCAGTATCATTCTCTACACATCACTACGAAACTCGAACGATGTCGAGGTGTGAATTCGTGATGATGGCAAATTAGATTTAGAATATGCGACTTGAGCGACGTTCTAATATTACATAATATTCGGCTTCCCTTAGGGGCCCGTGGCTAAATAATAACAGCCACACAGGTCGATCGATCAGGTTAAGCTACGCTTGCCGCGGTTGGTCTGTGGATGGGTGACCATCTTTACATATCGAGACTCCTCCGTGCCTCGAAAAGCACGTTAAGCCGTTGGTCCCGGCTGTCATTCGTGGATCTTTGACAGTCGTTACGGGTAGTCAGAAGCCCGAAAGTCTGACAACCAGTCTTACCAAGGGGTATCGTATTACCCAGTAACTGGGTTGTGGAGGTCAGATAGGCAGTCGCTTCATGTAAAATACTGGTATTCAGCTGCATCCGGTTAGACTGGAAGCCGACTCCAACATAGTTGGGAAAAGGCTAGGCAGATGATGATGATTCGGCTTCCCTTAGTCTACAAAAAGGACCATTAGCCTAGGGTACCTACTATGGAATTCATGCACAATAGCATCAAAATCTCATTAATAATAATCTACTAATTATTATAATCCTAACCAATCTAGTCAGTCTACAGATCAATTTAAAAGAAACAATAACCATTTTCCCCTGAACTCCTCGATTAGCAACAAGAACTGGCATAACCCTTAAAAAGGTACACATTGTGGTGGTGACATTCCACCGTTTATCTTAGCGGCTCCTAGCTGGCTGAGGAATTTACATCGATTACAAATATCTACAGTTTGTATGGACGTGTGAACTCGCTAGTACTTGCGAGTGCTGTGAAGAATCATGAATGTCTAGGTTATTATTAGACGTTGCTTTTCTGGAAACGAGCTGATTGGTTGTAACCGGGCAGTAATTAAGTGGATTGCCTTTTAGGGGTTAAATTGATTGGGTGATGTCGTAAACGGTGATTGAGGTATTGTAACATGATTGCAAGGAATGTTGCTTTCAGTATTCTCGTTGAATGTGATTGACGATTAGTTGCTATGAGCAATTTTTGCCAAAGAAATATGGGCTTATGGCATCCTGTGATCAAAAGTGGATGCTGTGGTGCATTTGGCTATAACCAGGCTGAAGATTCTGAATATCGATATTTCCGGCTGCAACTTCACTAGTCGATTCGATAAATACCAAAACATTTTCAACACCTGTTTGAAAAATATACATAAAACTATCACTTAAACCGCGATTAGTCGTTCTCTGTCTTTTACCGGAAAGTTATCGATCCATTGCTGGTGACTCCATGTCCGCGTATTTGGTAAGGTAGTAGATATCCTTCCACAGATATCGAGAGATCGCTCTTTAAGTATTGATCAACTGATTGAGCGAATCGACGACGAAGTGAGAAGATGTGTAGGTATTTAAAATCGTAAATATCAGAGAGGCAATTCTCGTCATTTTAAGAACGTTCACAGTCTGATCTCAGTCTCAATCTGTCAAAAATACCTCTAATTTTCCTACATTTTGACAAGTTTTTGACATTTGTTTGTCGCTGAGAAGAGACTGCGACTAGATTTTGAACGTTTTTAATTTCGAGAATTGACCTTCTGGTTAAAGTTGTCGTAGGTTGTATCTATCTCTGTAACTGAATGCGAGTAAAAAAGCTGCCTTTTTAAAAAAGGGGTAAGATATAATTTCGTAGAACGTTATAAAGAGCTGTTTATTTGCTAATCGAATATCTAAGTGCAAACTATACTTAACTTTTCCTGTACTTGATGCTTTCAGTTTTATAGTCATTCGTAGTAAATACGAATCTATCAAAATACACACGATTTACTTTGATTACCATTGGATACTTAACGATACACTTGAAATGCACGGAAATTAGAAATATTCTATTCCACGTTCGTACACCTTTCGCCTTAATTGCGTTGGCGCCACACAGTAATTAAACGTGAATTTTCATACCGACGCGACGTCCGTCAAGCGGATCTAGATACGACATCTACAGTCCAACTATTTTAAGACACAACTCTTTCGAAACTGGTTTCAGTACAAATGAGTATTTTTAAACCTCAAAATAAACCACCGCACGTTTGTCGGTGAATGGCAAGTATGCAAGTAATTTCATACCAACAGAGAAATAGTAAACTCGACGTAAAATTCAGCCGCTAACCTTGAACGGAGGTGCCAACTAGCGCGAACTTGTTGCAATGGTAATCATAACTCTGGTGGTTTAGAAAACCGGTTATTTCAGTGCCGTGAGACCGCCTGAAGAGGTTGGACGTAATTTATACAAAATTAGTGCATGAAATTGTGTTCGGAGAGCGTTCGCGAAATAACCGCGACCCAAACCGGTCTCGCGTTCGAAGAAAGCCGCCATTGTGGGGCGGCCATTACGAAAATTCGGCCATGTTTGTTTCGCGGCACAAAAACGCGGCAAAAGTGAACGATCTGTCTAGTCGCGGTTAGAGACGTCGTGTCGGATTCAAAATTCAAATTCGAACAGATGATTCGGGATAGTTCGTCTGAGTTCGTCTGTCGGCGTGAATAACTTGTGGTTACATGTCAGAGGCGTTGGCGATGGATAAGGCCGGTGACACAGTGGACGGGATAAGCGAAACGCTGTAGCTTAAAAACCTTGATGAGTTAAATTTTTATAGCAATGACTAACAATTGACCACCAATGGCTAGAATTTTTTGCCCGTTAAACTATTGACAAAAAACTTAAATCTCAGGATGGATATTTGAACGTAACGAACTTTATTGTACGTTATATGGTGGGGGTGCTGAATGTGTATGTAAGCCCTATGTCAATGGTATATAATGTTGAGTCCTCAGGTAACCTACACCTAGATGTGTCAGGCTTTAACTTGGAATCTTCTACTCCTCATCTTCTCTTTTCCATTACTTCCATGTATAATTTGGATTTCATGTATAACTGGATTTTGACGAATCTTTGAGAAAAAACCGAATTCTTTATCAAAGATTCTTCAAAATCCAGTCAAAACAAAGTTCATGTCTTTGTTATTTGTTTCTCGCGCCGCGTCCGCCTGTGTCGTGTGTCGGGGTCATCGTGAGCTGACGTCATCAGGCTCGCTGGACCAATAGGGGCGCGGGGGCGCGCGGGGTGCGCGGGACGCGGCGCGGCGCTCGCGGCCAGTCGCAGCTCTCCGCCGCCCAGTGCGAGCCGCACGCGCATCAGTGAACCTCATACCCATGAGTACCGCAGACCGCACGCCGCTCCCATCTTGCAGCGTTCGGACAGGGAAAACTGAGGTTTTACTTCAGAACTTCATAGGGAGCGTAGCCTCCTGCGTGCGGTATCAAAAGGCCTATTTAGTACACTTTTTACGCGTCAGGCTTGAAAGGCACTTTTCGTTTTACCGCCAGGGTTGCGATCGTGCGGTTTTTCGGAGCTCCGGATGCACGGATCAACATTCGGTTCCCGGGTGAGTTCTTTTTTGGGTACGTAGTTTAGAGTAATAAGCGCGACCGGTTTTGTAACCACTCGTAGATTGGTCGGCGAGCGCGAATTCTTCGCCGGCCGCCGTTAATCTTTGTGATCTGACTACCGCCTATTTTGTAATTAGTACAAGTAATTTCCTGTTTACTTTAATGAACTAATTATGAGTTTATGCAATGTATTAAGATGATTGAGATACGAATTTAATGTTTCCTGGTTTTTTTGTATAGCTGGGAAATATTCCTTCACCAGAATTCAATTCGTGCCTTTGACATTTTTTCTCTCTTTCAACACGATCTTTATGTTAGTAGCCGGTTTGTTAAAATCTCAACCACCATTTTAGAGAAAACAATTTTCTTGAGACACCATCAGAAGATGAAGGCGTACAACAAAACAAAAAGAGAGTATTAGTTTTGTCTTAAAATCACATCTCAAAGCGAAGAATCTTGTTCTATTCAAATCTAATTCTAAGCCGTAGGTATAAATCTAAGTGGTACATAACATATGTGGGTTTTTTGTGAGGCATTTACATCCGGGTTCGTTGTCTGCGCCGCCCACCGCAGGCCTTGACCGCCGCGAACCCGACGCGATAGGCACGAATCGGCCACGACACGAGCACGACACGACACGACTTATGTTCGGCCGTTAGATACAAAGTTTGTGGTTTTCTTGATACATTTTTGGTGGTTAAATTGTGGGTTTAAAAAGTTAATAGTAGGTAGATGCTTGTATACTTTGTCAAATTAAAAATGGCGGCGTTTACAAGATACAAATCTAAGTCCCGTCTGGGAAAATACTTAAGTAGGTAGCAGGTAGGTACAATGAACCAGTGTTCAGTTAGTTACGCCTCTTGAATAACTTTAGGCGGCAAATAAAAATGTTTTTGGCGTTTAACGTTGCTTTCGACTCCCACGCATGAAAAAGTTAAGTAGCATCTACATAATAATAATAATTGATTAAGAGATCGTTAATGCTCATAGAAATATTACACAGCAGCAATACTTGTTCATAATTTATAAACAAAAATTTTAAAACACCTAATCTCTTGGACGTGAATAATTAATTAAACTATTCAAGTATTAGCAACGTGACGTAGTTACGCGTTGATGTCTTTTATACCGAGCGGGGCGATTAGCATCCAAATTGTAATATACAGAGTTAATAATACCAAACTTATGTTTTAAAAGAATATGAATGCAGAATAAATTTTTTGGGAGAGATGATAATGTTATAAAATTATCGACAGCTGACAAATATTTTAACTTTAACGGAATTATTAATAGGCCAAATTGTTGGTTCATGAATAATAATGTAGGCTGTTTTAATAGAAAGGATGTAATATAAAATGCGTGGTCTAGTTTCGAAAGGTTTTGGCGTGGGGCCAGCAGGAATAGCGAATAGCGAGCGAAGTTTGTCAGTTCGGAAATGTTAAACGTACATTTTCTTGTAACTATTATCGGAGTTAAAAGCTTTAAGTTGGGAAATTGACTGCAAGTTGATCTAGGGTTAAGTAATAAGTTACTCATACTTACACTAGTCTTGAAAATTCATCAGTAAGATAACTTAGTTGCAATTTTGAGTGCTGAACATGACGCAGGAACGATTGAATAACATAGCTTAAACTAAAATATGCGAATTCTAATAGTGCAGTTACGTAAATTTGTTATTATATAACATTATAAAATATTACCTTAAAATACAGTTTCGTTATAACATAACATTTAAAAAAATATTACACTAAAATACAGTAATTTTATTAATCTTCAACAATCAGAAATATTGTATTAATAAATGTTATTAACGAGAACTATAGTGAAATATTGAAAGCCTGATATTAAATATCTTTCCTTGAGCTTTTGGCTTTGAATTCTGAAAATATAAATACCTTTTTCTTCCTTTCCCTTTATTATTTTCAGAATTATATTAGATTTTCAATGAAATTTTAATATAATTCTAGGACAAAGTAAAGCTTTTGTGATACCAATCATAAATACGCAAATTTTTGGTAAAAAGCCTAATAATTTATCAGATTTTCACAGAATTTCCATTTGCGCCCTCCATAATATATAAGTATACTAGAAAACAAAAACTCCTACACATAAACCATCTTTCGAAATACTACATGTAGGTATCTCGTATATAATGTGAAACTGATGATGTCGGAGCATGTCGACACCACACTTCACTTACAAATATATTGCATTTTACGTTGCACAACCTTTATTAAGGCAGGTTTCCACTTATATACTTACTGCCGCCGAAATGGGGACAGATATGTAACTAATTGTCTCTAATTGGCTAAGAGATTTTGATCTTGTGTCAGGGTGATGCGTCTTAATATTTTTGGGTAATTTTAAGAAAATTTGGGTTTTCCAAAAGTACCGTTGGATATAATAGATATATAAGAGTTTCGGGACTTACAGGCTGACAACGTATTATATAAACCACAAACAATGAGGATAGCATAAGATAGGATCTAGAGGTGCCCTCCGTGCATTACTTAAAACTAGTTTTAACTAATGCTTGATTCATGAGTGAGGTTCTGTGATACGGGTCTTTATTTTATTAGGTAGTAGGTGTTCTATCCATATAGATATTCCACTCACAATGTGTGCCTATATCTTAGTCCTCCAGTAACACAATCTTGCGTCATCTCCAACTAAATACCGAAAAAGCTCATGCTACTCAAATTCTAATATAACCATTAGCGTTTTTTACAACTACATTCAATAACCAAACTATGTATAATACTAACGCAGTTGAATAGCCTCATCCTAACCAATTAACACACGAAAATCGATTAGCACATAATTAACTCGTTTCATCAATCAAGGCGTCAAAAAGTTCTTTTAAAAGAAATTCTTCACTTACTCATTGTTGAAGCTAATAATATTCCTGGGGCGGTCGACGCTCGCTGTGATAGAATTCAAATACCTATTTACATAGTCAGCGACCGTGAATGTATGTAAGTATCATTCACAACTGACGACCGTGTGAATCCTCTTGGCTGAGAATGCGGGGGAAACATTTCAAGCATTCATGTGTTAGTGGCCAGGATTTTTGATAAAATTATGTTATGAACTTTTTCCTTTAAGATTTTTAGTAGGAATATAGAACCAAGTAAGCATGTTTAGAAAGTAGTATATATGTACTGTGGTAGTACATACAATCCTGACCACATAAAAACATGCTTCATGCCGTTGTTTTGTAGTTAAGATTTTGATTTATTCCGGTCTGACTCAATGAACCCCCCCTCCACCGCTCCCCTCGATCTGCTAATTCTTCTTCTGTTTTAATCTCTGTCTTATCCACTTTATCTAGTTTACTATGTTATAATAAATACCAGCAAATTACTGTCCCTCAGCATGTCAAAGGTCTCTTCTCATAGAGAGAAGGCACGAAGGATTTTATGTTGGTGAGCGAAAAAGAATGTTAGACGCCAAATAGAAATTATTCATCTCTCTAAACAGAAAGTTGAATCAACGCTTTTCCTTCTTTGGTCATACATCTTAACTACTTAGCTATTAAAACCTGCACACTAAAATTTATGTATGTTTCAACAATATCTACCATCTAACAGTATTTTGATAGTCGAAAACATAGTCGGTCCGTTGAATTTCATGTAAAAATTATTAGTTTTTTATTGATGCCGTGTCTGTAAGAGACGAAGGCTGAGTCTTAATATTGCTGTATACTTGTATATGTACATATTCATAGTTCACACAAGAGTTTAATGACCGCTAAAAGTACATAGCGTTAACATTTTAGTTTTATGTGATTTTCACGGGTTTTACGTCCTTTGAAAGTTTAAGACCTCGTTTGGCTTTGACGATTCTTGGTGTGCCGCCAGAAAACTGAGGAATTCGTCGTGTATTTCCTTAGAAACATTTGACTATCGTTAGCTTCGGGCCAAGACTGCCGTTTGTCATTTGTTCTATCTTTGGAAACCTTGAGTTCATGTATTTTGTTTCTCATTTTCCTATATCTATGAAATATCGTCTTCTCAGTCAGTGCGGAGTTTGATAATGTTGTTTTTCAAATGCTTTAAACTACACATTTCCCTCCATACGTCCTTTGTAACTTTAGGCCTTTTCCTGGTGCCAAAAACCCGTAGAAAATATTTTATTTCACATATACCTACATGGGCACTTATGAAACGTTAGAAGCTAGGTGCACGGTTACACGGTTCCATGTTTGGTCGTTTCATTTCTTATGGAGAAAAGTTCTTTTTGAAGTTAAAAATTCTTTAGGCGCGTTAGGCATTTTTTGAGATGGAAGCAAACCACTGAACTCGCGACACTGTTACTGATACCACGCTACATTCGTATGTGTTTGGCTGTCCTCGGGATGTACTCGGTTTTAATGTACATCCGATATATTAGTGAGTGATGGAAAAGTTTTCTAATTAGGTTTTTTTTTAAAATTTCTAATTTAAAATTGTTTAATAATTGGGTTTTACCGTGTTTAGAAACTAGTAGAAGGATTTATCTTAATTTCGAGAATTTCCTAAGGTTTGGAGACAAGATGACAGTCGTTTTAAATAATAGATATCTATATACTTACTGTCATCCAGTCAGTTTGAAATCTGAGGGACAATTCTCGTAATTTTAAGAACATTCACAGTCTGATCTCAGTCTCAATCTGTCAAAAAATGCTTCTAATTTCCCTACATTTTGACAAGATTTTGACATTTGTTTGTCGCTGAGATGAGACTGCGACTAGATTTTGAACGTTTTAAATTACGAGAATTGGCCTTCTGATCTCAACGCAGCAGTTAGTAAAAGGCTGTGATGTCAACGATGATGACTAACTATTAGTTTCGCAATGTCGCAGTGTGACAGTGTCGTTAACCGAGTTTCGCAAGTTAATAGCAGCTCGATTCCTCTCTAATGTCTGGCATTCATCTCGGATGTTTTGAGTACGTTGACTTTTCCTTTATTTGCCGGAAAAAGCCGAATGGTGGCGAATGGAGCCGAACGGTATTCGTGAGGATTAAGATATTGTGTTTTAGTACCTACGTTTTGTGTTTGAAAGTGCTTACTTTCTTTTGTGATTGTTAATTAGTTCCTCTGAAAAGTTGTTGAGAAGATTTCATTATTTTATTTTCTTGATTAAAACAGTGTACACAATCATTGAAATATTTATTAAAATTACCAAAGCTTGATTTGAGAACACAACTTTGAACCCTACTACTGTTAGACTCCATCATCCCACTGCTGGGCAAAGGCCTTTCCCAATTACTTCCAGCTCTTTCGATCCAGAGCTAAAGTGAAGCCATAGCCAAATTCATCTTTACGTAATAAATCACGTAGTAAAGGTACTACAAAAATCTGATTATTATCTTTTTACAACCAGAAACGATTTTTCAGATGAAGGCTTACTGTAAAGTGCATTAAAGAAAGTTCCTTGACTCGTACCTATTATAACTAAAGTACCTCCCATTCATCCGACGCGCCCGCGCCGCAATCGCCGAACACTCGGACAACGGTTCATACATCATTATATTTCATATTTCTATTGTTTCAACAATATTTACTTCGCGCCAGTTGCCTTTCTGTCTCTCAGTACATAACAGTATTTTCGTCTGTACCTCAGGCATTAGTCATTTAGGACACGGAGAATAAAAGAATAGAAGCCGCAGTTTTTTCGTAACTCTCAAATATATAAGGTACATGAGTGCTTGTTAATTATCAAACTGCAATGAGGAGTCACAATTAATGACAGTGCCAAAAAAGCAGGGTTTACGGGAAGATATTAAGATACGAGGCTTAACCTTGACAGTCGTGAATTAGCAGCCTCCGGGTATGCACGGTCCTCGTAACTAATATACCATGTTTCAATTCGAATTTAACTTTTTTTGGAAATCCAAATATTTGGGCAAATACGTCAAGTGAAGTGCGAGCGTTACACGTGTATGCCATATTTGTTTTAACACTAAAACGCGTAAGTTTGTTATCCCCAGTGATACTTCTGTATGCTATTTATTTTGTGTTTCAACGTTTCACATTTACATAGTCAGTGACCGTGAATTTCTCGTGTGAAAAGACTCAGGCGTTGGAGCGTGTAGAGTTCTTCTATAGATGATGTCCAAATTAAATTAGAACGTTCTGTGGTTGTTTTTTAAGGAGATCGTGTGTCAGATAACTTGTACATCTAAAATCTATATTTGTTTGTGTGAATTCAGTGTTAGTTTGAATTGTGTACCTATGTATAACATATTGCGCCTATTGGCTAGTTATAGATATTTCATAAAATAACCGAATCACGTTCAATATAATTTTATAAGCATTGCCCCACGTAAGGGTTTTCTCCTGTATCGTGCCTCAAATCAGATGCAAATAGACTTAAACTCGGAAAAACTAAGTATCAAGCGAAAAATGTGCCCTGACTCGTAAAATGTATCAAAACGCAATCGCAACAAAAAATGCCTTTATTTAACGACGCAGACACAATATTATTCGCTTAACTTCTACGAAAAACATATTTGCATGTAATTTTATCCAAATTTATCCTGTCAGTGTGACATCGTGTTCTTTATAGCCATAAGAGCTCATTGTGAGTGCAGTCACGGACGGACCGCGGACGAGCTCGATATAGACATATCTACTTCATCGTAGGTACCTACTTGTTGCTCAGTGCGTGCCTGCTTTTGTGTTTAACTGTTAGAAAAATATGGGAGTTTCATTTTTTGTGGATAAAGATGACTAGTGCAATTTTTTGGCTTGATTGTCCGATTCTAAAACGAACAAGGTGTTCTCATTTGTGAATTGGCTGTGAAAAGAAATAGTTAGTGAAAAAGGCAGGTTCGTTTACCATTTTTGAAAAAAAAACATCAAGTGATTTAAAACTTATAATATAAGTACCAAGTGGCCAGTAGGCTCAAAATTAAATAAAACTGTTACTAGACGTACTCCATAAGGTGCAAGGATTCAAGCACTGAGAAATGATTTGCTTTGTTACACAAGTGTTAAGTCTGAAAGTGAAGTGTACGAATTTATCAAACTGGAAGACTGCAGTCATAAATTTAAAATCTTATTTTTTTCTATCACTAAAGAACCGAATTGCGGAGATAACCGAACGGTTTCACCGAACGGTAGGTAACTAAAATCCAAAAGAGACACAAACAAATAACTACGACGTTTTACTGTGTTTCACAGAAAAAATAAAACCACTCGAAGAAGGTAATTTACTTCTTCCAACTTTACAAGAAATACCTGTAGTACCATAAAAATCTTCATTCTTCTCAAGTTTTTAGAGTGCCCACTAAAATTAAACAAAGATAAACCATTAAATTCGCCCATATACCTTTAGAAGTTTGAGTGAGATAATAATATTCTTTCGTGTAGTACAATAGTCGGGTTTACGAGGACAGTAGGTACATTTTTAACGTAGCTGAACTGAACGAGTAGGTACTTAATATTTTTGGCGTTGCTAAAATAAGTTTTACGAAAAAGTGCGTGCGATATTTTCTGTGAACGAAAAAGGAAGTGAACTTCGATAAAAGTGTGAACTTTAAATAAAAGAGGCATAATTAAATAAATTACCAACGTTTGAGAGCAATTAAATGAAAAAATAAAACAAATACTATTACAGCAAAAGTGTTGTGACTGTGACGGTCACAATGTTACTATTATTTTTCGGTTTAGTTCTCTTCGTTAAGTGTGCAGAGTATAATACTTTAAGAATATTGTTCGTGAACAAAAAGTGGACTAAATTAAGTGTGTTCTTAAAAAGAAAATAATTATTAGGTACTGTGCCAGTATTGAATTACCTAGTTATAGCAACAGTTATGTTGTGATAATGTTATATTTGCATTTGACGTCACATCGCTTCACTTGTTTATTGATAATTGAATGCTAATAAATCTATATTTAGAATACCTACATTATTCATGTATTCTATGTAATAAACCATGACGAAATATTCGTATTTAAATCATCATTATTAATAAATAAAAAATAATTACCTTTACTCAATTAGGCATCATACACGCATCTCTTTAAAAAAGAAAAAAAGAAAAAAAAGAAAAAAAAAAAAATCATCAATCATCTTAAAAAAGATGGATTGGATAGGTAAAACTCTTGTAATTTATTTAAGTAAAAAATCTTTAAGAGTATAAACCAATGCAGCAATGATTTCCACTTTAGTCGTCCAGTGATCTTATTACTTATAGTTTAATATTTGTATGTATCTACACGTTTTACTAATTACATTATCACGTTTGGTGGTTATATAAATAATTATTTACAATTATCATTCAGTAGGTATATATATCAATCAGAACTTAACCATATAGATATACAATTTATGTAGATGACCTTGCTGTGCCTGTGCTTGTAAATAGTACCTATATTTAATTAAAAAAAAGTAAGTGTTTTGATCATTTTCATAATAGTTGTTTTAATTTTATTGCACATTTAATGGTTCATCAAGTATGTAGTTTATTTTTAAAGTTTTTAACTAGGTGCCCAATATTTTGAAGAACATATTTTTTATATAATATTTCAAAGGTTATAGATAAAGGACATGTCAATACTTTTTGTGTTTATCACAAGCTATTTTCATTATTATCTAGATATAAAACAGTGGTCTGTCTGGTTCTACGAAATTAAATAGGTAAGGTTTTATTGCGATTTACAAAAACAACTGTCTAGTATTAAAGTTTTTCATAGAGGCATTGTTATAAAAACTTACAACTAAGGCCACCTGTTACACCGCCCGCGCCGACTTATTTTTTACTAAGAAACTTTGTAACAGTGTCTCACAGAACTCAGTGTTTATTCAATCGATTCTTTATTGGATACATTCTAAGTAGGTAGTCGAGAGAATCGATTCAATAAATTTAAAGGCAACTTATGGCAAATTTCTCTATTTAACTTGGGTAACGATACGTGAAACCGATTAAGGCAACTATTGTTTTTTGATTCCAGTGGGTGGATCGATTGCGATGAACGTGGGAACACTAATCGATTTTCCAAAATTAGCTTCAAAGGTTTTGTTATTTGCATTTTGAGGTATTTGTCAATATAAATGAACAAAAGAAGCTTTCATAAGGGCTTTGCTAAAAAGGAGTTGAACTAGTTGCAATAGCAATTTAGGTACTGATAGTAATTCTAGACATCCTCGTCATATTATATGTACTAGATTTTTGTGCTTTTTCGTTTTCTCTATTGCTTTGACTAGGTTACGGTTATTTAACATGAATTAAATCGAGTTTCTCTTCAGTTGTTGATATTACTGCGAAATAACGCGTTGAAACTTAATCAGGGCGCTTGACTTTATTTATTTTAAAGAAAATTAAAAAGCGTTTCAGAGAGAAGTCATACAAAGAGGTAGAGGAAATCAAAGCTTTTTCAAAGTTCCAGTTGCTGCCAAGAACTTTTATAGCTTCTTATTCTATTATTATTTCACAGTTTCGTGTCCCAAACTAATTTTCTCTCACAATAGGAATTCTGAGAATACCACTCCCTAGCTCAATCACAAAATTTTTCAAGGCAGACGACATCGAACAGCCCTCGTTAATTTGAGTAAATAACCCGAAATAATGATCAAGTTCCAGTACAAAAACCAACAAATCGTAACAAATCCTAAAAGTCGGTTTCGACCAATTAATTCGGAGACCGGACCGGATCGCAGGTACCTTTTATCTTCCCCTTCGAGCAGGTAAATGTTCGGTCACCTGTCGTTTGAGAACTCTTCACATTGTTTTCGATGCCCCTGCGTCGCCTTGGTAGACATGCGGTGCGGGGGCCGCGGTAGCTTTTCATACGTTGGTCAGTCTTGTGCAGCCACCTGTGCGGCATACACGGTTCCTTTAGTGTGCAGTTGACGTAGTGTTTTTGTCTGCAGCCAGCTGTCCTTTTGAAGGTATTTTTTTTCTTGTATCTATTGAGTATGTGAGATTCGAAGTTATTGTAAGGAGTTTTTGTGTTATTGATGGTTTTATGATGAAGGATGTTGTGAAGATTTGTGCTGTATCTCTTTATAAGGCCCTTTATGTAAGGTGCCGATGTATTCTTGGTTGATACTTGAAAGGAACCGTCTGATTTGTGTAGTGGTTGTGATTCGTAATTTTGTGAGGAACTTGTTCTGTTCTAATTTTGATGCTCTTTGATACAACTGTTAGTCACTGGCTTGCAATCTAATTTTCAACATCGTCTTTCTCTTTGACGATTTCCAATCTCAGTGAGCTGATTCCTTGCTTCTTCTCATATGCCAATCATAAAATCGCATTTTAACGGTTCTTCGTACTCCCACCTTCATCTTAAATCACACCACCACTTTCTAAGGAAAATACACACAAAAATTTACAAAAACCACCAGAAGGCCAATTCTCGTAATTTAAAACGTTCAAAATCTAGTCGCAGTCTCATCTCGGCGACAAACAAAATATGTCAAAAACTTGTCAAAATGTAGGGAAGTTAGAGGTATTTTTCAAAGATTGAGACTGAGATCAGACTGTGAACGTTCTTAAAATTACGAGAATTGCCCCTCAGGTAAACAACACGAACTACTGGTACTTTTCCACGCTGTGGTTTACGCAAGTCACGCAATTCTGTTAGCAACGCCTTCTTTCGCATCTGGCATGTCGATGGTGTGTTCACGGCCTTATTTGGCACCGTCCACCTGTTCTTGCTTTAGTTATTACACTGACACACCTGGGTACTGTAATGTGGAGTCGAGACTGTCTTTTATTTTTGTTGGGTTAAAGATTTCTTTCTTGTGCTCGTTTTGTATTTGATGTTCTTCTGTTGGTTGCTTTGTTTGAATCTACCTTTCAAATGTTTAGTCTTTGGTGTACTGGACCCAGTCGAAATGGACCCAATGACATTTTGAATAGGTCGACTGGACCCACTGCCCAATTTAATCATTAGCAACTTCTTCGTGTAAACCCCTTTAGTCAAAACTGTAACAGAACAAATATTTTGGAATTGGTCTTGTGACAAATAGCTATGGTAGAAGTTGAAGAGTTGCCTTGAAAACAGATTGATGAAAAACAAGTTGGTGAATGATAAAATCCTTATCAGACTTGTGATTTGTATCTGCGACTATAACGATACGGTGTTTTTTTTTAAACAACATAGACATACCTAGACAAGAGCGAACACGGCCACACTAATCATACGACAAAGAAAAAGAAAAAACTTCTATTTAATCGATTGTAAAAGAGTCGTAAAAAGAATCGCTATAATACATTCAGAACGTTTAAAAAACTCGCCACAGAAGAAAAAGCACAGACGTTTTACTATTATGATAATGATGAATTTGTAATTACTTGTAATTGTGTGCGCCAATGCGGTGCGAGTAATGGCGCTAATAACGAGTATGAATGAATGAATCGATTATGGAACGATGAATGGAAGAGTAAGGCTCAAATGCAAGCGAATCGCGATTTAAAAAGGTTCTATTTCAAAAGAGGACTCCGAAAACTTGTGAGGATGTCATTCGTTTATGGTGGATATCTACCAGCCCGCACATGGCCAACGTGGTAGATTTCGTAGAAGATTTCGAGAAGAGCCCCGAGTCCCAGGAGTAGATGTGGGAGCAAATGCTGAATATTTCAAAAGTGTGTGTCAGGTTATAATCAAGAAATTGAATCATAATAAAGCAGGAAAGCTCTGCATCTAAATAAAATAGATCAAATCGATCAAATCATATACGCAGCAAATACTATCATCATAATTCAAAAAGCCACAATAAAACCTATTTATATATTCCAAGTCAAAATAACATCTTCCCATAAGCGCAGAACATTAAACGTCCAAGACTAAAATAGCCAGGCATAACCCCAGGCATTTCACGAAGGCGGCCAGTTATGGCGGCCGATGAAAGACTAGATAGAAAGGCCGCAGGGTCGTTATTATAAGACGGAAGTGCTATATCTTTATCTGCAGTGACAGGTATTATTGCGGCCTAGGGCTTAGTTCTGCTTTTGTTTAATTTCAAGTTGGAGGCCTTTTTTCTTTGCCTTTGTTAGTTGGTATCTGCGGGTTTTGTTCGTGTTTTATTTTTATTTGAATTTGGTTGTGAGGGTTGTGATATTTAATTAGGGAGTAATGCGATTTCCGTATTTTTAAGAACTTTTGCATTCTAGTCTGTCATCTGTCAAATATACTTACCTCTATTTTACCAATTTTTTGACATTGATTGAACGTTTTTAAATACTGGAATTGGCATTCAGATCTTTTGGCGAATCTCTTTGTAATCTTTGATTTCTCAATAATTGGTTTCAAAAATAATATTTCAAATTTCGATACCAAAGTTCTTTTCAGCTATAATTTTGCAGCAATCTTGAGATACCGGTATTTTTGCGAGTCCCTTTGTAAAGCATTCCCAATTTGTTTCCAAAAATAAAATTTTATCATTCAAATTATTTCGCATTTTGCCGAGACTGTTCCGAAATAAATACAATGCCCTCAGCCAGTCCCCAGACAGTAAATAATAAGTTGTCAAAAATAATAAGTTGTGTAAAATGTAGATGGAAAAGAACATAATATGTTGTCGTTTACCAGACGCTCTCATTGTGTTGCACTGCGACTGCGGGTATTAAAATATGAACCTTTGTGGCGTACCTGGAACTACAATTTACTGCCGCAAAGTTACAAAATGTCATTTTATTTCTTTCATTGTGACGACTGCGTTCCTCGGAAATAGAAGATGAAAGTTTCTGTGAATATGATGGTGTTTTTAAAGTGCAGATATTATGTATGCGTGGTTAGTTTTGTGCTTTTGTTTAAAGGATACAATTATGTACCTACTTAATATTATAATATATAAATAATAATATTATAAAGTACAAAAGGTATGAAGATATGTATTATGACAGTTCCTGACTCAAAGTCACTGACTTGGATCTATCATAAATTACATTTGACATTTCAAACAATGTGTCACGCATATCCGTACGTGTTTCAAATCTTTATCGCTTTCGTCGTCAGTGTGCACCTCACCTAACACCGTAATCAATGCAAACGGCCGTTTTCTATTATAAAGTTGCCATAATATTATAAATTCACCCGAGTACGTTTACTACGAATTTTACAATCGGGAATACAAAATGTGAGTGGGTTCGTTTTCGAAATTTTAAATTTTTACGTGAGCTTATTTACAATTGTATACAAGTCTGCATTGGGTAGTCACCTTTTTAAAGGTAATCGGTGACAGATAAAGAAAACAGATTTTGCATTCTTTACCACAAAATCAATTGATTAAATTATTGTTAAAGCAATTTAGTAGTTAAAAAAAAAGTCGCTACAAGCTTTCGGGCCATTTGTAGTAAAAAACCTGATTGATGTAGACTTATAAAATACCAACCACGTAGCTTAGAGTGGTTTTATGAGTATGTGGGGCAGGATTATCAATCATTGTCAGCATTCTGTCAGAACTTTTTAGAACTTTAGCATTTAGTAAACGTTATAAATATTAATTTAGCCTCGACGGAGCCGAGTTATTATTTTTTGGATAAGGATAACGTCCCGCGTCGTCGTGTCGCTTTTCTTTTGTTTTAAAGAAAATATTTGTCCCCTTTGCGTGTGTAGGGGTCACAAACATTTTTCACATGAAAAAACAAAATGAAGCAACCTAAAGTTATATTTATGAATAGAAATTTTAATTTTCGTTTCTCTTTATGTTAAACTCAATCATGTTATAGTTTTAATTTGTGACACATTGAATTATATTTGTGATTGAAAATTTTTTTAAATTGGTAAGTTTTTTGTTCTACTGACTAAACTGATAATTGTAGGTATGAACTATTACAGGCGTTAAAAAATGAATTTTCGTAAAAAGTTAACTGCATGAGTTGACAGAAATCATTGTAAATAGTTACTACAAGATATGGTCTAAATGGATTTGTTTCACTTATATAACTGATTTATAGGGATTCGCTTTTTGGTGTTTTAATAGTGATAAGTTTTAGGCACCAATATTGCTAAAGTCAAGAGAATTTCTGAATTACTCTGCAGCTTTTACAACAAGAAAAAAAAAAAACAAATTGATTTTGCACTTTCAAAGCCATTAGTATCTTCCAATTGCCACTGCAAATTTAGCAGAAAACTTCACAAAGACTTGGAATCAAAGGCACAAAAGTACTTGATTCTATCAAGTCAATCCTAAAGCAGTTAGACTCAAATCTGACCACGGCTAAGGGTGTCCTGTTCGTCTCGTAGTAACCCGATTTATTTCAAACCGTAAATGGCTCCGATCAAAGATTGAACGAATGAATTTAATTTAGTTCGTTTATTCGATGTCTTTTGATCTCCCGCGAACGGTATAAGGGAAGTTGTGATGAAGTTTTGATTGGAAAATAATTGTATTAGATTTTATTGGTTCGTAAGTGGTTGTAATTGATACAACCACTTACAAACTAATAAAATTTGATTTTGATGTTACGGCAAAATAAAAATATAATAAAAAACAGGCTAAGGAACTTTAAACCGTCAATGTTGAGAATTTAATTGGCATTTTCACTGACAATACCTTCCTGGCCTATATATGCACTTTACTTTAGTACGGTGGTATCTAAGATATATAGTACCAAAGTACTAATTTTTCATCCTTTGGTCCCAATAGTCCCCTTACTGTTTTACGAAACCAAACAAGCGTGTCAGTCAGATGTCTATGCAGCGGCGAATCTCAAGATAAATTCAAAGAGTTTTTCGCTTACTTTTAGTGCAGATAGGTCTGCGAACATAGACATGGCTGCCACAACCGGTCTGATAGCTTCGCGGATTGAATAAGCCATTACTTAAGTTTCTACAGCAATTACTAGTGTCCTTAAATGGCCTGGTCTGGTCGGTCGCATAAAATTTATATTGCACAGATGCTCGCCCGAACCGGACGGTTATTTCTTTAGTGTACACCGGTCTTATCGCGCTTTTACTGTTTTTTTTTTGACATGACTTTGGAAAGAAGTTTTAATTTCAGAACCGACTTTCCCCCTGTTTTAATGTCGGTTGCAAATGATTTGCAAACATAACCTTATTATTTTAAATTCTGCAATGTAGCTACACGTACGAGTATCTCTCACTCACAACCTACGCAGAGGTCGATGGCTTGCAGCCAGCAGCCAGCGCGTATCTAAGCACTACATCTACTTTCTCAACTTACTGCAAACTGGCTTTAAATAAACTAGCACGTAATAAAAAATAAAATAAAATTCTATATTTAAAACTGCTGCAGTCGATAGTAGAAGTCCATTCCAGAAATATGAGGAGCATTGGTATTGCATGTCACGTGCACACGAGCGGATTGTCGTCGCCATGACTTGGTCTGACTCGGTCGTGACCACTCTCCTATCTTGATGTGGCCGAATGACTATGTCACTCGTTTCCCTGAACTGAACTGAATTTTGAATCGTATTTTGTCGTTAAAATAAGTGTTTGATAAGTCGGTTAAGTACCTCTAAATTTATGGAATTTTAATATGCTGTCTACGTTTTATTGAACATATTTCACACATAAAGAAACAATAAAATATATTAACTTAATTAAACAACAATCTAAAATATGGCGTCGAAAAATTCCTCCGCATTGTTGAAAAAATTGCCAAAAGCCCAGACTAGCGGGCTTGTATTTTTTCTAAAGTTTAATCAATTGATTGTCTATGCAATAAATACAGGTAGGTAGTAACAATGTAAATAACTGCCTCATGGCGTAGGTAAAATTACTTGGATAATATAACACATATAAACAATATTGTGCTAATGTTTCCTCCATATCCATTTACGTGTACTTATGTGTCGAACTATTAAAGTGCAATCAATGTTACAGAGAATGAAATATGAATGAATGTAGAAATATGTTAAATACTTAATAATTGAATTGGAAGCACCTATGTTAAGTGTCATTTCGAGGTACTGCAACCTAATTGCGTATACACTTAAAATCTGAATCATAATGAAGGATGTTGATGCAAATCCATTGCTTCATATGTTCGAAAAATGTGTCTGCTCAACAATGTAAATAACGCAATGAATGTTGTTGAACTGTCAAATTGGAAGCCATTGGTACTGATAGTGCTTTACACAATAACCGAGCTGGTTCAATTCCTCGGATTTTGTAAGAAACGGTGAAGGAAGCTGAGTTCATATAAATGCCAAATAAAAAAAATAAAAATGTCCACCCTTAATTACCATCCTATTGTAGCTGGTTTTTCCATTACAAAAGTAATCTCGCCCGGTCACCAATTTTAGTCTAAAATGACTCATCCAAGTCGCGGATTTTCCACAAATTGTCTTGCAATATTGCTCATAGAAACTGCGCCAGTCATTTGTTTCTCAACATAGAATAACCGACCTAGAATATGCAAATTGTTTTAGTGAGAAATTAATGATGATAGAGACCATAAAGTAGTGAAGATCCGCGTGATTAAAGATCATGAAAATGAAGACTAGGTCTTAGTAACTACGAGGACATTTTTATATCTATTCAAAGCCCTGACTGACTGATATATCAACGCACAGCCTAAACCGCTTGTCCTACAGACATGAAGTTTGAAGGGTGTGTTCTTTGTGAAGAGTAGGTATCCACTGCGAAAGGGTTTTTCAAAATTCCACCCCTAAGAGGGTGAATGGGGGGAGGGTGAATTTTCACAAATCGCCGGAAGAAGTTAGTACAAATATATTATGGTAAAACTTGGTTCCGTTTAAAGTAGGTATTTTATTCCAGATGTTATTAAAAGCATGTGTTTTATGGTTTAACTAGCTTGTATGTATTACTAACAGCACGGGCGGGGTAATTGCTTAACGTTAACACACATAACATGACAGTTGATCGCAATGTATTTCATTTTGACAGTTCGAAAACGTTCATTGCGTTATTAACGTTATTGAGCAGACGAATTTTTTAAATCAATGAAGCAATGAATTAGCGATATCGTTCAAACTCTCTGGGTTTTTCATTGATAGGGTGTTATCCAATTAGGGGTGTAGTTCATAATGAATATGTCATTAGGTATTAACAGATAGATTGGGCATCGCTATAAGATGTTTAAAAACACATAGATGCTTATAAAGCAGCCACAGGAAACATTTGATCGATTAATTTATGTATTCTGCGATTCCGATTATGATTAGAACTGAATAGATTTGTAGTTAAGTATAGCAATTGCATCACCAAACGCAATCGAACGACATTTTGATTTCAAATTCAACCTAGGTGGTCTTCAAGAAACCAATGACTTCAAAAACGTATGACGTAATGCCCCAAAAACGCGCAATTAATACTAAAACTAGCCTAAACATGTCCAATGTGAGTCAAATAAGTCCCAAACACGTTTCCCATCACGTCTTCACAAGGTAATTCTGAATAGGAACGACAAAAACGCGTACACGAGCGACACACTTGAATGCTAATGTCCGTCTGCCAATACCGAATTCAAATCATGTGTTTTTAACACAATTCACGAGTACTAAAGGACGATATGCCTAACGGCCAATCACATTCGTGGCCGTTAGAGTTCGAATTTGAAATAAAAGAAAATTAGCCTTTAATACGTTTTGATTTTCGAACAGTGTTGACTGTACAGGTGTAGGTATTTCTGCTTCTGATGATGGTGTCCGTTTTATCATTGTCCTTTACAAAGGATGTCTTATCTTTTTTTATTAATTTTGAAATGAGTAGGTAGGTGGCTACTTTTTATTGATTTAGGTCTCTCAATATCTACATAACATTGTTTCTATTAAAAATAAATAGTTTTCTTAATGCAAAACTTCTTTAATTATGTAGTTTAAGTGGAATTTTAAATAACCTAATTATAGACTCAGACTAAATAAAAAACCAAGATAGAGGGCTGTCAACAGTAAAGTGAAGCCGGTTTCGTAAACATGTGTGCACTTAGTGAGGTTTAGTTTGATTGTAAATGGTTGTAAATATGTGCGTGTGAGCACACGCTCACACACACATTAACAACCATTGCACAGAGCGGAGCTGTAGGTTTGGCATGCTTCACTGTATCGTTCTCAGCGCTCTGTCTTGGTTTTTTATTTGGTCTGAGATTATAGAATACAGTTTCCATATCAATGTGAAATATGACGATTGTTTGATACAGATCTATTTACAAACTGATTGTAAATGGTTGTAAATGTGTGCGTGTGAGCACACGCTCACACACACACACACACACACACACACACAAAACCTTTAATACCGTCTCATAGAACATAGTATGTAGATTTATTTAGCATGGAATTCACAATAAACAGAGACAAGGTCGTCAATGGCCGTTGGCTTGTCAGACTGACCTTCTAAGAGGCGACGCGGTTCCTTGGCGTGACTTCGTGCCTCAAGACTTTTACCTTTTTCGTGGTATTATGTCATTTTTCACGTGGTCACGACTGACGTTCGTTGCAACAAAAAAGTCTTGTCTTTGTTTGGGAACATACTAGGTAAGGAATCTACAGATTGTCTGTAGAATCAACTAAACTTACTTATCGGTTTCTGGGTAATTATTAAAAATTCATATTTGTCGTTTTTTTTTTAAATGTCTTGACGTTAGTTCTTGACACTGATCCTAATAACGCTGATTATAAAGTTAAATCACACTATGAAAATTTTATTGTCATTAAAAATCTTAAGTTAAATTAAAAATCCTTGCTACTTCACTGCTTATCCGATGTCTAGTAATATGATCAAAATTAATCTTCGTCAATTAGCTAAATTATGTCATGCTCATGTCATAAGTTCTTGACGATATTATTAACATATTATTACACTATCCCTAATAAAGCTGAATGAAAAGTTCTCAAATCCAACCAAGAAAACGGTGTTGTCATTCAAAATCTCAAATAAAATTCCTATAAAACAATTACATTGTTCTACTCAAATCTAAAGGAAGGAAAATTCACCAATGACAATCAAAAGATTATATGCCGTTTTCCTTGGTTCACGGACAACCAAATTAAGATGACCTTTCGACCTTTCCATTAACTGTTTTTTTATCACGTCCTTTAAAAATCATGTTGGAGCTCAAGACACAGTGGTGCATCTTCATAGTACCTATATATTAGCTTATCTACAAAATTCTTTGAAGTACTACAGACGTTCTTTACACAAGTCGTTCACTACAGTCCGTTCAGTTATTTTACCTCAGACAGCAACAACTTAACAGCAACCATATCATAACGAGAATAAAGTACACGATGATTTTGACAGACCTGTCAGTGGTGACAACCCAACAGCAACATTATTGCAATGAGAATAAAGATCATTGTGGTTTGAACTGTGATGCAAAATCAGAAGGCCAATTCTCGTAATTTAAAACGTTCAAAATCTAGTCGCAGTCTCTTCTCAGCGACAAACAAATGTCAAAAACTTGTCAAAATGTAGGGAAATTAGAGGTATTTTTGACAGATTGAGACTGAGATCAGACTGTGAACGTTCTTAAAATTACGAGAATTGCCTCTCTGAGGTAAAATAACTGTGAAAGGTCTGTAGTACTGGCCGGTGCAGCGGTGGGCTGACATATAATATTTTTTTTATTCTCTTTTTTTGTGGTCATGGTCGGACGATATGCGGTTTCGTGGCAGTCAATTAAAGTATGGTAGTCGTACCTGCTGTCAGGTGCATGGGCTTGGTTTTTTGTAGGATGGTGGCAGTTCACTTTGGGTTGCGGTAATAGGAAGATCGATTGTGTTGTTATCGAGAAGATATTCTTATTACGAAATAGATATCAGGTCCCAGGTGGTCAGGGGCCTTTTCTGAAAAAATATGTATTAAGTCTCCTAAGCTCAGTTTTGTTAGCATTCGTATGCTAAAAAACTGACCTTAGGACCTTACCTTGGCAAACTATCTGTTACGAGTTGTAACAGATAGTTTGCCAAGTGTGTTCTTGTGACATAGTTTGGAACTTCAACAAATCAGAATCAAAAATCTATTTTAGTAATAAGAGTTTATTTAAATATTTTTCTTTGTCAAAACTTTCTTTGAAATAAGACACACGGCTTCTGTGGTTTTTAGACGAATAAAGGATCCCGAAAAAAATACTATACAGAGAAATTATTGTGAAAAAAGAACAAGTCACGACCTCATTAAAGTGTCCGCCTCAGAGGCTTAAAAAAATAAGTAGGAATAATTCGGCAGATACTTGTGCTGACATTTAATTTTGGTATATTTCATTACGTAGTGGGTGGGTATTTCGGCATTGATACGACAGACTAGATAATAAATAAACAAAATAAAATTGGAATTCTTGTTGAAAATATTGTCTTGTATTACTTAAACGACTCTCCGTAGCACAAAAATACATAAACAATCAATTTTACAAAAACTCCCAAGAAAAAATAAGTAAGCCTTAATTATTAACACCATAATGCAAATAGAGGGCCTCCTTTTAATTTCGAGATTGTACAAAACAAGTTAGAAGGTATCTTGAAAGCGAATTTTTGTTGCAAAGCATTCTGAGAGAACAAAGTTCGTAAATTGAACTTCCAATTTCAACAACATTCTTTTTTAAAATGCGTTGTCTAATAAAATACTGGTGATTCTGTATTCTCTATAGCGTTTGTTTTTTTTTCTGCGTGTGATCGAGGCGCGTTTGTGCAGACTAACTTTTAAAGCCTACAAAAATATTTTGTTATTTTTGTAAGCATTTCTGCTTTTGTTCTTGAAAGAAATTGTGAAAAAATCATGAGATTAATTTACATTTCAATTGATACAGGGAACGAACATTGTTTTGACTCTCGTGTAAAACTATTATAGTATGACACTGATTTGACTTTTGTATGTAATTTCAGGTCTGTGGAAGTGTGTTTGTGGTCATCGAGACAACACAACACGAATAAGGAAGAATTGCTGTGGAGACTTCAGAGAAGACTGCTTATACTACACCACTGTACCTACACTTCTTAATGAAAATTAGGACAATCAAAAAGAAGATTGGAAGAACGAAAAATGTAGATTCATCAGAAGTTAGAGGATTTTAAATGAAGAAAGAAGAAGTAGATAGGTTAATTATCTTTGGTTATCTAGCTGTATGAGTTTTGTTGACATCATAAAGCTAGGTTACCGGAGTTAAGTGCCATCTACGTCAACGATACGACTTCGACACGTGAAGAAGACCACTCGAAATTTAGAAGAATTTTGGTCTTTGTGACATTAAGATTTTTGGCCTTTTGGTTTTTTTCTAAGTACAATTTTCCTAATCACTTTAATTATCTTGTCTATTTTAATACATCTCTAGATGATTGTATATCGTAAGGCGTAAACGAAAAGCTCTATCTGAAAATGCCAAGATATAATTATACTGGGAGCACTGTACTTTGATTTGGTGTTATATTTTGTTATTAATAAGGCTGGTACCACACTGGTAATTAACACGTTTTTACTCTCCGTAGTAATTTACCAGCGTGGCTTCAGAATGTTGTATGTGTAAAACTATTATTTATTATTAGTTATGTTATTGTTTATGTCCAGTCCGAAACCTGGTTCAAAGTTTATGCGAATAAGACAAGCTGTTAAAACTACCGACGTTAGACGACGGGAGCTAAAATAATTTTGAATTAAAACAATGATTAGGTATTACATTCTACTAACTTCTTTCTGAAGCCGATTAAGCTAAAAACTTTTTAGACATTCGATTTGAGCGAACATTGCCCAACTTATAATAATATCGAATTCAAGGTAAATTGGCAGATCGGGTATCTAAGAGTAAGATCTCTTCGGAGAACCCTAAGATTTACATCGCCAGATTTGCCTTCACCGTACTTAGTCACGCGAAAAAGTGTCCATACTGAGCAGAGTGAGCTCACACATTATTAAATGTATTGTTTCCATGACAATCAAGTCAAGTCACTGCGTCATTGTGTGTCGAAGATGTTAAAACGAAACAAAAAGCGGTTTTCTTTTGACGCCGTAGCGTAGGGTGAACCTCACGATTTAAATCTTTGGGAGAAAGAACCCTCTAAAAATACCTTAATTAAAGCCCAAGTTCATCTTAACCTGCTCATTATAATGATAATCTAGAGTTCATTAAAACTTAAGCGTATCATCGTTTGCCTGCTTACTTGGACTTGTGAACTTGTTTTAAATTTAAAGTTTGAGGTTGAACTTCATTCACGTTAGTCTAATTAAACATATATTTTTTTAATTAATTAATACACTTTCGTGTTATGACTAGTTTTTGGCCGTGTGGAGATCGGAAAATCAGCCCACGGAATCTTACTACCGGGATAAGAAGAGTCCCATGTCCAGGCCCAGGTCATAATCTACCCGTGTGTCAAAATTCATCGAAATCCGTTTAGCCGTTAAGACGTAAAAGACAGACAGACCTACTTTTGCATTTTTAGTATCAGTCCGAACGGATTATAATATAAATTATTACTTTGAAAACTCTGTGGTGGCATCTACATCGCCACAAGCGAACTACGCATCACACTGATGTTACGCAAAATCGTGCATCGCGCAAGCAAAGTTTACCGCGCAACTAGCATATACAATGTGAAGACAACAGCAAGACAATAAATGAAAACACTGGCACATTAGTATTTTAGAACTATCAAATAAATCCTAGCATTGAAATTAAAAAAGTTATATTTTCTAACTAACTAAATAGTAGTCATGGGTCGACTATGGGTTTTGCCAATCTTTTATTAGCTATAGTGCTATTAGATATATTTGATTGAATTTTCGTATGCTGACTGAGAACGTCATTTAATTTTTTTTTTATTAGCTATTATTGTCCCACTGCTGGGAAAAGGCCTCTCTACTCTCATTCTACCACTCTCTGTCCAGAGCTGCTAAGGACCAATCTTTATTAAAGGAGTCCAGCTTATCCCGCCATCTCCGTCATTTGATATACGCAGTTTAATTTATTGACGCATTGTCGTCAACGCGCAACGCCCTAAATTTATAACACCCCGACATCAATCGTCGGGCAGCAGCCCACCAGACACAAAACCCGTCTGGAGGGTGAGTGAAGATTACACCCTGTTCCTCACACCTCTATAACACATTTCATATTACTCATTCATTTCTTTACGTTAAGCTCTAACTCAAACAATAATGGATTGTACACTTAGAGACTGAAGAGTGATTGAGTGAGTCCTTTTGATTGAAATTAATGGATAGGTACCATTCGTATCAAACAGACGGCTTAAATTCTCAATATCAGAAATAAGTGACAAAGATATTAATTGGAAATCTAACTTTGATACAATATTGATACGAGTACAAATTGTAATTAAAATATAATACATTAGTTAGGTACTCAGTGTTGATGAAAGATCAACAGAATACTGTTCAGGTACTTTCTTTGATAAGTTTCGAAGTAAAGTTTGGGTGTTTCAATCGCCTTGAATCGTTTCATTCGGCGGCTTGGTGTGCTTGGCCTCGAATTCAGCGGACAACATAGATCTAAGCATCGAATTTCATTTAAATGTTATTAGTTTTTAGAATCTTTATTAATATACCTTCGCATACGCATACGCTGTATGCGAGAAGTACTGAACCGGTTGAAGTGGCAGTGATTAGGGGAGGTCTATTTCAGTAAGTGTGCTGCAGTAATTTACTTTTTGAATTATTTAAAAAATATTTCTTTGTTCTGTGATATAGTTAATGAAATTGGAGAAAAAATACATTAGGTGGTTAGGCTCGTTCTTTTTTCATGTTGGTTATATTTATACTCAAGCACTTATTTCCCAAAACTCGTGTCACAGTCAGTGTGAGCTCATAAAAGCTATCCCGTGAATTTTAATGGCTCGAACATATCCAGATTTCCACTCGACATAAACTTTTGTTTTAAGAGCTTTCAAATGGCCAAGTGTGACCAAGTTAATGTTTCCATACAGCAAAAAACTAAGACTAATATTTTTGTTATTAAAATGAAAATGAAATAAGAATAATTTTGTGATGAGAAAAATGTTAAAAAGGAACTTGTGTGAGGTGGGATTGGTGACCAAAGAAAATAATTATTCTTCCTGAGTTTTTTAAAAATTTTCATAGCTTCTATACATTTGTAATAGTAAATATATGAAAAACTCCTTAATAGGTAAATGAAAACAGATAGAAGCTTAATTTATGATTGTCTCTCAATCATATCCTCTATGCTAGAGGCCACAGCCCTCATGCGACAATTAACTTAAAGGTTTTCAACTTCCTTTTGACAGTGCTTTACTTTTTAACCCAGAGATAAAAGACCCTAAAGGGAACAAGAGACGGTGTTATTTTACTTAATTGCCCCTTTGTTAGGATGTAATGAACACGTGGGTAGCTGAAGACTGTTTATAAGGGTGGATTTTTGTTGAAAAGGAAAATTATAAGACTTTCTTCTTCATTGTTATTGTAGTGTCACCAGATTTTTTTCTACGAATTTGAAGTAGGTAGGTAAGTACATACGTAAATGGCATAAGAATTATAAATGTCTTAGTCTAATTATGAAGACAACACATAAAATCTATCTATCTCTAATCTACTAGTTTTTTAACCCTTGGAACCTGTAAAACGGGGTCACAACCTGTAAGACAGCATATTAGGCAGAATGTTTAAGTGCAATTCTGTATAGTCTGTGGCAAGCATCAGTTTGCTTTAGACAGCTTAGGATTAATGTCTGACGTCACGAATCCATTAGCAAATTAATATTTTATTCATCCAACGACCTTATTAACATAAATTACCTAAGTTTTTTTTACGAAAAATATCTAGGGTATCTTAGTGGAATGACAAACAACTACCGGATTTGTTTTATTTTCTTGTCAGGAGAACATTAGCGTAATCATTGTCACTTTATTTTTAATTGTTTGTTTGCTGATACGAAAACATTTTATAAGTTAAGTTATGGATTTGGATATCCCGTGTTTTTGTACCACATTTACCTATGTACACAAGAACATACTTAAAAATTTCGTCCTTTTTTGCCTTCAGTATATTATATTGTATTGGTTGTAGAAAAAAAAAAAAACACGAATCGAACCATTACGACAATCGAATGCCTTTAATGTTCCCACTGCTGGGACACAGGCCTCCTCTCGGTGATAGGGAGTGGGCCGTAATCCACCACGCGGGCCCACTGCGATTTGGTGGGTGACACATTGTGTTGTTGTTGTTTTGTGCCACAGGCGGGTGGTTTATCTATATTTCATCATCTGCCTAGCCTCTTCCCAACTATGTTTGGGTCGGCTTCCAGTCTAACCGGATGCAGCTAAATACCTGTATTTTACATGGAGCGACTGCCTATCTGACCTCGACAACCCAGTTGCTAGGTAATACGATACCCCTTGGTAAGACTGGTTGTCAGACTTTCGGGCTTCTGACTACCCGTAACGACTGTCAGAGCAACACAGCCGGGACCAACGGCTTAACGTGCTTTCCGAGGCGAGGGGTCTCGGTATGTAATGATGGTTACCCATCCACAGTCCGACCGATCGATCGACCTGTGCGGCTGTTATTATTTAGCCACCTTAATAGTCAATGTGTGTGGTCTATTTTAGAAAACAATACCTTGAAATGTTTTCCATAATATTATAAAAAATACAATAGATATTGTAACTTTATGATATCTCAATCTCAATCTGAATAATTTTGAAGCTTATTGCGAAATTGCTTCTTAGGTTCGTAAAATTTGTCTGCTCAACAACGTAAATATGGCAATGAATTAATGTTGTTGAACTGACGATTTTTATGATGTTTTTTATATTATCAAGTACCTGGTACTTGTTGACAGGCCTACGCTGTCCTCCCATACCTATTGTAACTTGAAAACATTGTAAAAACCAACTATTTTTACAAGAGTAACCGTGGAGTTTCTTGCCGCTTCTTCTCCATAGGAAACGACCAATTGGAACCGTGCACCTAGCTTCTGACGTTTCATAAGTGCCCATGTAGGTTTATGTGAAATAAAATATTTTGATTTTGATTTTGACAAAATGGAAGCCATTGCTACTATACTTTGTTACGTTAATTACCCCGCTGTCCGTGCACTTTCGTTCAGTAAGGAGAGAACATTACTTGTTGTAATGTCCGCAGCATCCCGACTCCCCAGGTACTTTATGTTCTCAAATAAACAACAACTGTATTTTCTCGTTAGTAGTGTTTTACGTTTAATTTAATTATCTGCACGTTGTTTGTATAGTAAATATATTGTTATTGTTATTTGTGAATAATATGATTTGACTTTTTCGGTACTGATATTTTTGGTCGGTTGTGATATCACTTACCTATATATTGTTACCTAAGATATGTTCCTATATACTGTTTTGGTTTGTTAATTTTTTTTTTGTCGAACAATTTTTTGGAATATAATTATCTTTTTATCAAAACTCTTAAACTTTTTCTAAGTACTCTAATCTGCGTTCGCGATTTATTTGCCAAAAATAAATACCGATGTTTTTAAATGTTAAAATTACATATATGGCTTCAGCAAAGAGCAGTGGTGGCTCAGTGGAAACGGCTGCGACTTACGAGTTGTAGATCGTAGGTTCGAATCCTGACTGGCACTACTTTGTGTAAATTATTTCTCCACCACTGCTCTCAAAACGGTGAAGGAAAACATCGAGAGGAAACCGGCATGTTCTAGAACCTAAAAAATTTGAAGATATGACTGTGACATCTAGCAACCCGCACTGGGCCCGCGTGGTGGATTACAGCCCACTCCCTCTCACTGAGAGGAACCCTGTGTCCCAGCAGTGGGAACATTTTAGATTGGATTATACTAGAGCGAAAAAAATTGGTTTCAGCAGATTTGTGAAAGCGAGTACGTACGTAACAGTTCTTGAAAGTATCTATTGTTCTTTTAGTAGGTACAACGCATGGAACTAGATTCGAGAGATAAAAAAAAAAGTTTTTTTTATCAGCATAACATTATTTAAATGCAACATCCTTCAATAAAACAACTGCATCCCTTAAGGAATGCGAGCTTCCGAATTAAGTTCAGACCTACCTCGTTGAAAACAGCAACACGTAATAAACCTATCCAGTGATACAAGTTAGTTCCCGCGCTGGCCGCCGTATATTTATAGAGGGCGCTGGGGATTGCCGAGGTGAAATATTGCAGTTCCCTAATTATGTTGAAAACTGTTGCGGAATTTGAAAATATTTTCTGCGAGTCTGAATTTTAATATGTGCAAAACATAAAAATAACTTAGTTTCTTGAGATTTTTTGCTATTAATTAAATATTTATTGCGTGGCCACAGTTCGTAATTTTACATAATTAACTACCCACTTCGCACGTTTTTTACGACTTTATAAAACATCGAGATTTCTTTATTTTAATTATGTAGGTAAGTATAATAATTAATTAAAGATAAAATAATAGTAAATAATTATTAATGATAGTATAATATTAATTATTTAGTTTTAATAATGTAAGAATATTACGTGTAGGTAATTTAGATGAGTATAGATAGGGTTTGCAACTGTTAACTTGAATCTGAAATAAATATTTTTTTTAGAGATATTCTAAGATACTAGCTGATCTGAAGAACTTCGTACCGCCTCAGAATACCTATATAAGAACGATTGTATGGAAAAATTAATTATCTTTGTTCTTTTTTTCATGAATTTTCCCCATGTTTTAATAGTTATTCTGCTATTCGGGGCTAAGACAAATCCAACAAATCAAAGATAAAATCGGTCCAGCCATTCTTGAGATATAAATGTAATTAACCCGACTTTATTTAATTTAGGTATATAGACTAGCACCGCCCCGCGGTTCTACCCGAATTTGTGTCGATCCCGTGGGAATATCGGGATTAAAACTATCCTATGTCCTTTCCCGAGCCTCAAACTATCTCTATACCAAATTTCATCTAAATCGACTCAGCGGAGTAAGCGTGAATAGGTAACAGACAGACAGACAGACAGACAGACATACTTTCGCATTTATAATATTAGTATGGATTTAATTAGCTAAGTACAATGGTTTACAAAGGATCGTAACAGACAAAATCTCAATAAAAATATTAGATTTCCTACTTTTACCTACTCGGCGATAATATTTGTTAAGCAATTTCATGTAGCAGTCTAAAATAATCATTTATTCCCTAGACATAACAATAATTCCAGTATGGTACCACAGTTATGAGCTGCTGGGAATTTTCCGGGAAAATCGTGAAGAAAATTTCGTCTCGCCCCAGATATTCTTATCGTGGGAAAATGAAGCTCAAAAAGAAAGTACGTATACAAGTGCTAGCAATTATGCAATTATTATTATTATTTTGTTGATTAAAATATATTATAATTCGCGACCGTAACCAATTTTATTATTTTCAAAGCTGCTATGCGAATTTACTATGTACTGTGATTGAGTGAAGCTCAGAGGGACCTCACGATATAATTTAAACAGCGATATCTTTTAATTTGTATGTATTGAGAGGAGGGAGCGTCAAGTTACGACTAGCACTACTTCTATTAAAACAAAAATACCCAATAAAAAAATTTGACGTCTGCTTGAACGTTCGAATGGAACACGCTGTCAATTGTGACCAGCCTGTACTATTAAAGGTAAGGCTACATGGATAGCCTCTACAGTAGTTAGTTTATATTATGTTGTTTTAATTGTTTGCTGCACCGGGTGACGTCATTACGTCGGCGCCGGCTGTCGCTGAAAACCAGCGCTTGGGCTCTGTCTAGCATAGGGTCGCAGCATAATGCGGAGCGATGGCCGTTTTGCGTGAATGTGACGCATGTTTCCCCCTACCTTCTTTTTATTTTATTTTTTGTGTTTATGTTCTTTTTTTGCGTCACGTTCACCGCAAATAAACGTTTTTTCTTTCTTTCTTTCTTGTCCTAGCTAGTGAATTGTATCCATAGCTTCGCATAGCAGTTACCTAAGTTTAGAAAAAGAAATATGTAGTATAAATCTATAATTTTAGAATAATTAAATTCATGCATATTGCTGTTGTTGTTCATGTTGTTGTTGTTATCTGTTTTTATTTATATGTGTTGTTTGTTGTTGTATGTTTATCGTCGTCGTATCTGTATCTATTTTACTGAGTGTATCTACATAAATAATAACATAAAAACATGATACACCTAATAAGAAGGAACGATATGGGTCCACATATTGAAGTTAACAGTAAATACTAGCTGTAGCAGTAATATAAAGTTTAAGCACTCTACAAGCTTCGAAGTGAAGCACACGTGAGCCTGGAAGTGCCTGTTACGGGCCTGTAGAGGGTAGGGTTGGCAAACAAAAAAGAAAAACCAGTTTTGCGGCTCTGTCTCGCATTGGGTTGTAGCATTATGCTGAGCGATGGCCGTTTTGCGTAGATGTTACGTATACGTTACGTGTATTTTCCCCCAACTTGTTATCTAACAGGTTGAAGAAGTAAAACCAACAAGGTATGATTAGAACAATAACTTTTTCAATTTAGTTTTGTTTAGAGCTGATTTTTCAATAGTCAGATAGCTTTTATCTAAAAAAATAGATCTGACAGTTTGACAATTTTCTATGCAAAAGCTATCAAACCGCAATATTTATTCCTCAGATACAAGTTATCTGGATATTGAAGAAATCAGCCCTTAGTTAAGTGCCTGGTACTTGGTGACATACACACTGTCCTCTCAGCACTGTAATATGAAAACATTGTAAAGCCAATTATTTTAAAAGAGTACCTAACCGTGGAGTTTCTTGCTGGCTCGTCTCAATAGAAAACTACCAATTACGGCAGTGCACCTAGCTTCTGAAATTTTGTAAGAAGTGCCGTAAATTTTTTTGAATCTGTTTTTTGAATAAGTTATTAGACACATTTAGCGGTTTTTTAATGTTTATTTCCGCCTAAAATCGATATAATGAACGCTAAAAATCAGGGATTTGTTCTTCGCCCTATTTTACTGAAATAGCCAGGTTGGCAGGCAAACTTTAAAAAAAATTGTATGAGATAGGTAAAATTATCGTTTTCCCAATTATGTTAATATTAGTATATAGGACGGTTTTTTTTACCTAATATAATTATAAGTCGCTAATTTCACGTCTGTCTGTCTGTGTGATCACGTTGTTTTTCGAAACTTTGGTTTTCACCGTCATTTAGAGTATTTAATAAACTTTCAAAAATAAAGAAAAATCTCGATGTTTTGTCAAGTCGTACCTACGAGTACGTACCACGCAAAGCAAAACGGGTCACCAGTTACTGATAATCTTCAAAAATTACTTCTCTTGGTAGCATTACGTTGTTTTGTAATTGAACGTAAATAAGGCTTTATTTTAGCTCAAATAACGTGAAGTCTCGTAACGTACAGAATTACCTCTGAGAGAAAACATAAGGCAGACGTAGATTTTGTGTAAATCCCCGTTACGTACGTCTCTTGTGCATTATGCAAATATACAATGATAATGGTCGAAATACAAGGATTTACCGTAAATATTACAAGTACGTAGTAAAAAAAAAACAAACAAAATCAAGTAAAAAAATAAAGTCTATGCAAACTATGTCGAACTTTTAATTAGCTGCAGTAAAATGACAGCTTAACCGTTACTTAAATGACTGAAATTGGCGTATTTTTGTTTTTTCGTATTTTTGTCAAATCTTATTTTTCTAGTACCTAACATACAATGAGCGATCTTAGAATGGGCGGAGGGGTCTGACAGGCTCTTACTCCCTTACTCGTCACTTCTAACTGGAGTGCGGGGACGCATTTACATTCTCCACAATCACCCCAAGTTATAGTTACCCACACAAACTCCAGTAAACACTAGGTATCCATACCGGATAAATAAATGCAATTAAACATCTTTAACATTTCCACAAAATTTCCACCGTGCCAACCTCAACGTCACAGAAGAACCCAAAGCTAAAATAAATCCAATTAATAACGAACAGTTCGCGATATTAACACATTCTACTCGTAAACTGGGTTATATGGGGAGGATTCGGATTTTCGGCACTCTAGATATCCCCTTTTATTATTATACTTGCGTGGGAAGTTATTCACATGGAGGATTTTGCATGTTCATAATAGAAGAACTCGCTATAGTCCTTCTGAAATAGGAAGTGATAATTCCATTCGTGTTGTTCCAGTGAAAGTAAAGGTACATAGAGACTTTTCAACCTACAGAAATATTCGGAAAATTGTAGATACTGGCCATTATTAGTCGGTTTGAAGGCTAAGTTTGACTTGTTCCATCGTTAATCTTGCATGCATGAGATATCATGAGCCTCTAATACATTGTCTACGATATGCGTAGCACATATGTCGCTTTGCTACGCTCGCAGTCGTTGTTAAGACTACGACTGATGTGTGTACAGTGCAGTACGGCATATATAACTTAACATATTCGTTGGAGTAGTGGTCACAAGCATTACTGATGTAGTCTTGGTTTCGATTCCCAGGTCGGACAAAGTGTTATTGGGTCTTTCTATCTGAGCGAATTTCTCACAGAGTCTGGATAATATTATATGGGACTTAAACATAGCTTGTCAAATGTGGGAGTCCCCTTTCCCCAACCCTTCAGGGACGGGGCCGTTATGTTACAGCCTAAGAGCTTTCATTACACTTAACAGTAATAAAAAAAGAATATACAAAAATAATTTTTAGTTTTTCTCGTGAGATACACCATTCTACATGAATATCCAACAAATAAAAGGAAAATAAAAAGTTGCAGTTGCTATAAAAAGAAAAATATAAAGAACCATGCTTTCTAAATTAAGGCAATAAATATCCGCAAAATAAATTGTTAAAAGCAAGTAAAAAAGTGAGCTGGCGAGTTGCAAGCGTTCTAACTAATAGGGCAATGTCTGCAAGTTATTAGTGGCTGTTTAGTTTGTACAAGCTATTTTACTTGCAGTGAACAAATCTCAAGTCGCTTCTAATTAATGTTTCTTAAGTTACCGCAATCACAGCTGAGCTGTTTCTATTGAAAAATATATTATTTTTCATATTAATGAGCAACCAGGTTCCTACATCCATTTGAAAATACTGTAATCAATCATGGATTCATTGAAATATATTTGCCTTTATTTTAACTTTAAAATCCTAAAATAAATCCATTATCCGTACGTTAAATCAAATAGAGATGTTCTTTCAGATCGAATTACAGTGAGCATCGAGTTGCATGTTGCATGAGAACCGGCTGCAGACGCCAAATTTTATTACCGAAGTATCATACGTATGTATAGAATAAAGATGCCGGTGTAAGCATATACGTACTAGAATTGAGTAGATAATGCAGTTACAAAATCTGGACTGGTTGATATGTGGAGTTGAATTTTTGATGCACATTTGCTCATAGTTTTTAAAATTTACATACAGGCAGCATCTTAGGCAGAAACTACAAAACACCATCTGCTACGATCCTCAATACTCCTTTTGCTATTTCACCAATGAAACTGAACGTGATCAGCACATCTAAACCGCGTTAATGGGCTGTCAGTAGCATCTCTATTGTGAAATATTCACAATGGCAGCTCTTGAACCCGATGTGGATGTGTTGGATAGAAGATTATTTAATTCATACAATTTATATGTACAAGCATAATCAGCCTATACTATTTCCACAGATTCTGCAGCTGGAACACATTCCTCCTCTCTTGGATAGAGGCTGACGCTTCGATAGGCTGTAATCTACCACGTGGGCCCAGTGCGGGTTGGTAGATGTCACATATTTTCGAATATTTGGTTCTAGGACTGTATGACGATGTTTTCTTTCACCGTTTTGAATGTTGTGGTGATAAATTATTTACACAAAGTAAGGCGCTTGTCTGGGTTCGAACCCATGGCGTACAAGTCGTAAGTCGGAGCCCTTACCACTGGGCCAACACTGCTCTTATTCATATAAGACCCACACCTTTTAAGCAGTTATTCCTCACTTTACTAATGTTCAGACGAAGATGTTTCGGTAGCTTCTATTCCCCTAGCAGATCATATTTGAATATGATTATTATACAAGTAGAAAAATAATAAAAGTCTGGTAAATATAAGGCTGGTGATAAAACTCTACCAAAAGACAAATAGTTGCATCCAATTTCCTTTTAAAGCCCTAAAGCTTGGTCATAATTAGGTATTCTTCTTAAAACAACTGTATACACCTCTTTTAATGTATTTTATTCAAGACTTGCACCATTTTTCTTTAAGATTTACTTTCTACCAACATTATATTTCCAATTTAGGAGCGCCGCAAACCAGACGACTGTGTATCGAGGCGGCCGCATCCTCCGCGCAATACAATTTAGAAAGGATTTGTCTGTTATACCCACGTGAAGTAAAATCTTTAACGTGAAAGTCTTTGTCAGTATTTGTTTAGGATAGATATTTTATGTAGCTTCAGATAGTGCCTAAAATAGATTCAATATCGTGGCTTCTTTGGTTTATTTATCATTGTTTTTTTTTAATATTGCTTGCAAAACTTTTCCCGTTTTGTTTAACGTTGTTATGAGGCTCGCTTTTGTGGACTTTTTGCAAACCTGTGAGACCAAGCGCCACAAGGCAAAGCATTATTTTGTCTTCTAGGATTACTTATTTTCATTCGTTCTTATGCATAAATACCTAGGTGCAGAAGGTCGTTTTTGAAATGAAAGAGATCTGATGGACTTAAAGGACTTTTTAAAAAGTCCTTAGACATTTCAAGCTGAGTTCTCGGTTTTTGTTTTGTGAAAAAAGTTGTTAATTATGGAATGTTGATACTTGAGACTTACAGAGGTTTCGTTTAGTATTCAAGGAGGATTCTTATGAAAAGTTTTATATTTTTCAAGATATTGCTTTTGAAAATTTATGGATTGGGTAGAAGAATGTTGAGTACTTTGTAAAATTATAATTTATATAATATTATATTTACAAATATTAGAATTTTACAACAGTAATATAACAACACGCCTGAAATCCCTGAAGGGGTAGGAGGCAGAAGTGTACCTATAGAACATCCACTTTTCCCAGATATTTAAGTCCCATGTAACAGGGGGCAAGTCTGCCATCAACCGGGCATAAACCTTGTCCGGCTGTTCCTGAGAAATTCCTGATGGAAAAACTAACACTTTGCCTCTTCTGTGAATCGACCCCAAGACCTTTGAATTATAACAAACATTGCAAAACTGGTTAATTTTTGGCAACGAAATAATCTTCCCAAAATCTTGGTAGCCCTCTAACATAATCTTCCCCAAAACGTTTAGGGGACGAAAATCATCCTTCCACGCAAATTAGGGATCAACGGTCGGTAACTTTCGTGGACTTTTATCCGTTAACACTTGAACTGACCGGATAATTAGGAACTTCGTACACTGTCGGCAATCTTCGGAAGGCGAAGTTTTTTGAGTTGGTATTTCTATAGTAGGTATAGTTGGTTTGTTAGGGGTGATTTTATAGCAAAGTTGTGTTATATGGATCAGAAGGTTGGGTCACAAAAGGGATGACTGAAAGGCAATTGCATGCAGCTGAGATGAGAATGCCAAGAGAAATGAGTACAAAAGGAAGTTTGAAAGTGGCACCGGTAACTGAAAAGTTGTGTGGAAATCGGTTGTCATGGTATGGGCATGTGGTACGGAGGAAGGAGGAAAGTTTCGCAAATAAAGTTTTGAGTATGAATGACGAGGGCTTTATGAGAAGGGGAAGACCAAAGAAACGATGGATGGACTGTGTGAAGGATGATATGGTTAGACAGGGTGTGACTACCGAGATTGCAACTAATAGAGAAGTATGACCACAAATAAATTGGGAAAAACGACAGGAAAATATATATTATAGTTAATACTGTGCACATTTATGAGACAAAATTTATGTTCTTTGCCATAATTAATAAGGGCAATAACTAGCTTACCTATATATATACCTTATATTATAGTAAAAACTATTTTATACGTTGTTTCTTTAAATAATCCTGACAGATTGCTTATGTTTTTTACTGATTTCAAAATTAGTTTCAGTAGCTGGTGTATATCTTCATCAGTAGGAGCATACTTTGTAGTTAATCCACCGGCAACTGTGACAGGTGAAGGACAAATTATAATTACCAATATATTTTATCGATTAATTATAAATAACTAGCTTCTGCCCGCGACTTCGCCTTCGTCCGCGTGAAACTTCTTGTTCCCCCGACCCACCCTGTCGCATCGCATGGCCTGCCCGAGCTACTACTTATTTTTCGCTTAGCGTTATTTCTGGATTTGAAGAATTTTTTTTTAAACCCGGCTGTTAGTTACAGAGATTATCGCGTTGAAACAAAACAACAAACAAACTCTTCAGCTTTATTATTAGTATATAGGTAGATACATACATAAAAACAAATTACAATTATTATTAGTGAGTATTGAATTTGATTAATTATAGTTCCAGCAGTACAATTGCAGATCGTACAACAATCTAGTATGTCATCTTGACTGCTAATTGTGAGGAAACTCTCACATTTGGCAGTCAATCAGAAATTTATCAAAATATTCAAGCGTCACAAGCCATCATACAGTGCCGCGATTGTAGTTACCAAGTCAAGCGTTGTACCACGTCCCTGCACATAACTCGCCAAACATTCAGTCAACTGTTGAACACCAAACATGAAACACTTTGAGTTCGGGTATTGTTCGAAGTGTCAGCTTCAGCCGCGCCAATACTGTTAACCTCCACATCGCCAGTCTACCGTTCAGCTTACACTAGTTTACATAAAAAATTGGGTAAACTTGGCTTAATTTAACGTCACTGAAATTTTCACTTGCGGAGTACGGTTGATGCAGAATACTTTGCTCATTTAGATAGATAGTAAACCATTTATTTGGCGCACACAAAAGACGGCACATTGCACAACACACAAAAGTACATTATTCTATGATTACCAGTTACCCACATGAACTTAAAATAAAAACAAGGTGCCGATGTAAAAACAAAAAAAAAGTAAAAACATATACTTATATCGAAATAAAAGTGACAATATGACGAATACAATAATAAAATAAAATTAATAACGAAACATACACAGTGCGGTGTGCGTCTCACGGTTGCACCAAATGGGAGTCATATTTGGATATAGAGAATATTTTGGGAAGGAACAGTGTTGAGATTAGAAGAAACTAGCTCTTCTGAAGATAGTAAAACTACGATAACCTGCAAATGAAACAAAGGAAACTATTAAAATAAAAATATTATAACCTAACCTAACTAAAACTATTAACTAACTAAAACAATATGGAGTCAAAAAATTCCTCCTCATCTCTGTCGACTGGTAATGTACCCAAGCGACTGGCGGCATTATCACGTTGTTACATGGTTTGGCTTAGTCTCTGGCTAAAGTAAAAGCCAGCCCTAAAAGAAAGTATTGTTTATTGAATCACGTACTGAAAAGAAAAAGACTTTGCTTTCTTCGCGGGCCAAAAATTTGGAGTGTCACCCTTGTCTACTGCCAATATTTGAAGAGAGCTTACTTCCCTATCTGCACCTTTCATCATAGCCTTTGTGTAAACTGTACCTCTAAGCTTTTTCCTATTTTTGAAATTTCCAATTAGTGCAGTGCCGATACGATATCTCAATTCTGTCGGCGTCCGATTCAAGAGCACTCGATACAGACAGAAGGGCGCCTTCAGTAAACTGTACTGCAACGAGATGCAGCACCTGGAGGTTTGTTGATAGCAATGTTAAATATTAATGATGAGCAACTCGCTTGGACCCAGATAATAGAATAAGAAATATAAACAACGAAATACATTATACACTTATATTTTTTTATTGTATAATAAATCTTATTTTTTAACGAGATTATTAATCTTTTACGTTAGGCAGAAGTGTACAAATAGTAGGTACATCCACATTTCGTCAGATATGTATATAAATATTTTCATTCGTTAATGATGAAACTCGGTTTTGAAAGATGTTAGGTTGCAAATTACTCATTACAACTAGATAACAACTTGGTAATTCAAATAAGTTTAAGTTTTCATTAGGCAATGGATTAGGTATAAACGTAGTGTAAACCTATTTTATCATGGAGTACTACTGGTTTAATTACAACCACATGCATCGTCACATAAAAGCGAGCGCCTGCGGCATTTGAAATGCAACGTGATACACTCCGACGTTATAAAGCGCATTATATATAATATATATATATATATATATCATATCATTCTATTGATTTACTTATGCTGGAGTTGGCAGGCGGTTCATATTAGACCACAATCGCTTGTCATATATATTTCTCGACTAGGAACATTTTTATCCCGGCTTACCTACGATTAACTATACAGTGTTGCATAATGTATTATGGCATTATAGTAGGTATTCCCTAAAGGGGCCTAACCATTCGGGGAAGATGTGGGTCCAAAGATTTAAATACACCAAGCCTAAGTAGTTGCCCGGAGTACTTTTATGTAGGTATAAAATAAAGGCAAATTTAAAAAAAAGTCGTTGCGAGCTACATCGGCCCAAAATAGCCTAACACTCTCTTAATGGTATGAGGAAAACTCTCCGCCGTACATCAGTATCACGCTATCGAAGCTGCAGTTCAATTACAATTAAACATTACGAATTATTTCATTGAAGTTAAGGTTAGAAACCTCATTCGTAAAACACAAATTTTGAGTTATTCCGGTCGGATCACCTGCTAGTTATTCTTCTGTTTTAATTTCTGTATTATCCACTACGTGCCGCAATTACTTGGAATCAATATTTCAAACAAAAGTAAATTTAAACCCAAACCGCACGATATTTTTGTTTCATTTCATCTAAATGGCTTCGTTTAGAATTGCAGATTGCACAGAATACAATGAATAAAAATCAAGGCATTATTTTTAAAGTCCATTCTCGCTGAAGTATTGCGCTGTTTTAATGTTCGTTATAAAGCTTTTGTCTGGTTTTGGATGCGACTATGCAGCTCAAATTAAAACATCATTTATTCCTGGTGACAAATATTCACTTTTTACTGTACATAAATTATGATTCAGCGTAGTAACCATACCTCAGTTACTACCAAGGTAGCGAAAGACGTAGGAATTTTATGTATCTATGTACATTGTACCTATAAAAAATTCAAGTATTATCTCAATTCACCATTCTATAACGAGAACTGAAAACAGTGATGTTTTTTTTCAATTCTGCGAATCATCGAATGAGTAGGAACACTCAACCAAAATGAATATCTTATCACAAATTCACTTTTTCCGATGTACTATTTTTTACATAATGTATTTATGTACACTGGAACACTGGTGTTTTGTATGTCAGTGGTATTCAGCTGCATCTGGTTAGACTGGAAATCGACCCCAACATAGTTGGGAAAGGCCAGGCAGATGATATGAAAATATAATATTGTTGGCTATTATTTAGGTTGAGGGTAGTGGAACGGCGGATGACGGTATAAAAGCGGTGTAGAAGGGAGTTCGCCCCTTTTCTGCTGTCATCCGTCGTACGAGGAGGTCGTGAGTTTTTTGTGTTCATCCTACTGTGTATTTCAGTAATTCTTTTGTGTCATTTTTATTTGTATTTGCTTTGTTAATTCTGATAATTTTAGGTTGAATAAATTTTGTTTTTTTTTTAATTAAATCCGCTTCTGATTCCTAAAATCAGAAGTGGGATAAAGAAAACATTCCCACATTCATCCTGATTATTGTTCTCATCCATTTCTTAAAACAAAATTTTGTTTTCGTTAATTTAAAAGTTACGAATATTATTTTCCTATGAGGGTACGCTTCTTTTGTTTACGTTCGTTAACTGTCTTTTACATTGACTCTGTTTGTGTCGACGTTTCGATTTGGTGTTTTTTTTTAACTAAGTTTCGAACATCTTTCTTTGCCTACCTACATTCCTTATAGTTTTATAGTCACTTACGTTAACTAGGTCTGTGATTGACGTTTTGTTTTGTTTTTATAATTAAGTTTAAAACATGAATAAGCTGGGACGTTCACGTTCTCGTAATCGACGCTCGCCTGAGTCGCGTAGCAGGTGCCAGCGTAATAGTCGTTCTCTGAATAAACGTTCACGCGGCGGTAAACACTCGCATAGCCGTTCGCGGGATCGATCGCCTGAACCTCGGCGCTCGCGCAGTCACTCGCGTAGTTCCATACGGCGTTATCAATGCTCGCGTAACCGACGTTTCTCGGGTCGGCGTTCCCGAGGCCGCTCGTGTAGCTACTCGCGCAGTCGTTTGCCGCATGTTAAGCGTGTGCGCAGTCGTCGATCGGCGTCGCGGGGACGGCGTTCTCAGAGGTGTGACTCACGAGATTGCCGTTCTCGTGATCGAGGATGTCGTCATGATAGGTACTCACCATATCGAGCTACTAATGATAACCGCAGAGAGAGATCTTCACGGTCTGTGCGTACACCTCCCTTGTCGCCATTGCAGAGAAATTGTGATTCTTTAAATACTGTGGTACTCTCACGTCTGGAGGCGCTAGAGAGGCGTTCGCATGCCCCAGTGTCAATTGAGCCTGCCGCTGGGACAGGCACGGAACAAATTGTTGAAGCGATACATTCGTTAAAATCTGTAGGTACTAGTCATTATTACGTCTCTAATTTTGATCCCAGTATTCATGACGTTGATACATGGTTTGATGAAGTCGATAGGGCTAAACTCGCCAATAAATGGAGCGACCACGAATGTCTTTCACGCATAGGAAACTGTCTAAAAGGTGACGCTAAATCATGGCTCAATGAGTGGGTATCAAATGATACAACGTGGACAAACTTTAAAATTGATTTTAAACCTTTGTGCATTAAAAGAATAGATTCGGCGGGTATTTTGTTTGAGGTAATGTCGACTAACTCGGATAAGTACCGTACTTATGCCGAGTATGCACGAAAGTCACTATTGCGGTTGCGTATCGTAAAAGGTCTTAGCGATGATCTAATTACAGAGATTGTTTTGAGAGGAATAACTGATCCTCAAGTAAAAGCAACAGCGACGAATGCTAACTTGAAACCCGTTGATTTGGTCAATTATCTGTCTACTTTTGTGAAACCTAGCAAAACTGCAGCTGTCGATACAAGTAAACGCACAAATCACAATTTTACTGTCAATAGGGACAAGAGCAAATCACAGGGTTTTAAGAAAGCTCTAACCAAGTGTTATAGTTGTGGTGAGTCTGGACACAGGCAAATTTCGTGCCCAAAACGACCTAAGACTAGTGCCAATACCGATTCAGGATCGAAACCATCTTCCTCTGAAAGTAGGCCAGTTTCAAGCGAAATCACGTGCGCTTATTGCAAGAAGCCGGGTCATGACATAAAATCATGTTTTGCCAAACGACGTGTTGATGAGCAACGAAATAATAAAAAGGTTAACTTCTGCTCGGCTCCTTTGCAAAAGCGCAGTGATATTGTCGTAGGTGTCATTCAGGGCATTCCAGTAGACATATTAATCGACAGTGGCGCCATTGGTGTATCATTGATATCCTCTTCGATTGTAACATATTTTTCTGGGGCCAAGAAAACTACTAACTGTCAAATAAAGGGGGTAGGTGAGTCAGTTACTCAAATTGATTCATATGTGACGCTTACTATCGAATTGGAAGGTATCTCACTGCAGGTAGATTTGTTGGTAGTTCCGAGCGAATGTATGAACGCCCCTGTTATTATCGGAACAGATGTGCTTAATAGGGATGGCGTCGTTTACATACGAACTAAGAATACTCAACGCATTATTCGCGATTCAAATGCATTGGCTGTATCAACTGCGGCGTTGAATGTGCAGCCCGTTATTGATACTCCTTTAACTGGTGATGATTTGACTAAGTTAAAAGCTATCTTAGAAGATTATTCGGAACACATGATCTCGGGTACCGCTACATCAACTGTCAATACCGGATGTATGCGCATTCAACTCAGCAGCAATGTCCCTGTACATTATCGCCCTTATAAAATGTCTCACAGCGAAAAGTTGAAGGTTCGCGACATTGTTCGAGACCTTATGTCTAAAAACATCATACGAGAGTCGGAGTCGCCCTATTCTAGCCCCGTTTTACTGGTCAAAAAGAAGGACGGCTCCGACCGTATGTGTGTAGATTTTCGCGCCTTGAACAAAATAACTGTCAAGGATAGGTATCCTCTACCGTTAATTAACGACCATATTGATCGCTTGGGCAAGTGTAGGCTCTTCACCACGCTAGATATGGCCACAGGCTTTCACCAAATTCGGTTAGATGACGAATCAGTGCCATTAACCGGCTTCGTAACACCCGAGGGTCATTTCGAATATTTGAAGATGCCCTATGGCTTGGCTAATGCACCCATAGTGTATCAACGCATTATAAGCACTACGTTACGCGATTTCATAGAGGCGGGAAAAGTTTTGGTATACATAGATGATTGTTTGATCCTGTCCGATACAGTAGACGAGGGTTTGCGGACCTTGCGAGAGGTTTTAGCTACGTTAACCCAGGCGGGTTTCTCGATTAACCTTAAGAAGTGTTCGTTTTTGTGTACCGAGATTGAATACCTAGGACGGATTATATCGAATGGTGAAGTACGACCATCCCCCGGAAAAATTCAGGCCTTAGTCAATTCTAGTCCCCCGCAAAATGTCAAGCAGGTGCGCCAATTTCTTGGGTTAGCAGGGTATTTTCGTAGATACATCCCAAACTACTCGACTAAGACAGCATGCGTAGCACGGCTAACTCGCAAGGACGTTCAGTTTAGTTGGGGATCAGATCAAGAGCGTGTCAGGCAGGAGATAATCGCTAATCTGACCAGTGCGCCTGTTTTATCTATATTTGACCCAAGTTTACCCACGGAGGTACATACCGATGCCAGCAGTTTGGGCTACGGTGCGGTTTTGTTGCAAGTCCATCAAGGTAACATTAAGCGCGTGGTTGCTTATTACAGCCAGGTGACTAAGGGTGCTGAGCCAAAGTATCATTCATACGAGCTCGAGACCCTGGCCGTAGTAAAAGCGCTGCGGCACTTCCGTCACTACTTGGTTGGTTCGCGTTTCACGGTAATTACAGACTGTAACGCGCTGAAAGCAACTCAGACTAAGAGAGATTTGTTACCGCGTGTGGCAAGATGGTGGATTTACTTGCAAGATTTTGATTTTACCATCGCATACAGAAAAGGCGCCATGTTGCCGCACGCGGACTATTTGAGCCGCAACCCATGTAATTCGGTTAATAACATTGAAAGGCCGCGTAATTGGGCACAAATGGCGCAATCTGGTGATGAAGAGACCCGTAACATGATCGAGGCTGTGGGACGGGGAGAGTTAGATCCATCACGTTATCGAGTACAAAATGATGTTCTTTATTACCGGTACAATCAGGTAGGGGAAGAGCCGAGGCTCCTCTGCTATATACCGAAGGGCCAACGCTTAAGCCTCCTTCGGGTCTTTCACGACGAACACAGCCATATCGGCGCTGATAAAACGTTAGAACTTATACTTAGGCATTTTTGGTTCCCTGGCCTTAGGGCTTTTGTAAAAAAATACATACGTCATTGTATAACTTGTGTTGCTCATAAACGTGTTCCTAGGGCTCCTCTTCAACCTATTTCCTCCTGGCCTAAACCTGACGTCCCGTTCGATACCCTACACTTCGACGTGCTGGGCCCTTTGCCTGAATCAAAAGGATTCAAGCACGTGATGCTGGTCGTCGACGCCTTCACCAAGTTCTGCCTCCTTACTCCTATCTGCCGCCAAGACTTGGACGAACTGAAGCAGGTCTGTAAGACTGTTATATCCTTATTTGGTACACCAAAATTAATAGTGTCCGACAGAGGCCGCATGTTCGAGTCGTCTGGATTCAAGTCGTGGATGCAAGTCCTTGGAATCGAGCTACATCACATTACTGCTGAGATGCATCACGCTAACGGGCAAGTAGAACGGTACGCTCGAACTGTTTTAAACATGTTGCGAATTGAGGCAAATCACAGAAGACGTGAATGGGCTGAGGAATTATGGCATCTGCAACTAATTCTTAATATGACACAGCACAAGACTACACAAACGTCGCCTTTAAAATTGTTGGTGGGCCATGAAAACGCTACGCCAGCGATTCGTGCTCTGGTGCGAGATGTCGCCCAGGACCCTGCTACAAGTAGTCGTGAGGCAAGAAGAGAAATCGTCAGGCAGAGGACGGCCGAACGACTAACTAGAAACCAGGCAGCAATGGACACCTATGTTAACCGGGACAGACGCCCCCCTCGTGTGTTTCAGGAAGGCGATCATGTCTTCGTCATCAAGTATGCTCAGTCCACGGGCAAGCTTGACCATGGAATGCGCGGCCCCTACCGAGTGGTGCGCGTTCTTCCTCACGGCCGCTATGAGCTGAGGCTGTTGGCTGGATCATACGGAAAGACCACATATGCTGCTGCTCAGTTTATGGTCCCCTGGGGAGGTGAATGGACTCCCGAATCATGCTCTGCCTTCTTTGAAGGTGAGCCTCAGATCTGTATGATCTCTCTGATCCGGAAGTGTTGCTTCTATTCTGATGAATGGGGCTGTTGGATCCTTGTCTGTCTGTGTGGTAAACTCAGAGAGGTGTACCCACGACCTCGGAAGCTGGTCGGCTTTGCAAACCGATCAGTCGCTGTGCAGTGTAAGCTCACAGTGTTCTTTATTAAGCATGTTGTTATGTTTTATGGTGTGGTTTGTCTGAATGTGTAGTGTTCTAGATAACTTAAGTTAAATATGATCCATGGGATAGTTTATTTTGCTTTATTAAACGAAACGTTTCAAGTTTTACTCTAGAACACAGGCATTCGAATAAAGTTTATCTCGTAGCAGTACAACTAAAACTAACTTACATAACTAATTTAGAAGTGACGCGTGGTGAGTGTCAAACACACTACGATTTAAATTGTAATATTGCGATATTATTTCAGCGAATGATGATGACGAAAATGAAGACCTAAACCAGGACCAATTGGAATCTTTGCCAACGCCAAATCAGCCTGAACTAGACGAGCCAGCACCAGGACCGTCTACCAGACCTGATGACCTAGGAGATGAACCAGCACGAGGCCTGGACATGCCTGAAATTGACTAAGCTGTAACTGGATCAGTCGACCAAGCCTGCCGTGGACGTCAGGGTGTCAGGAGAGGCCGTGTTGGCTATTATTTAGGTTGAGGGTAGTGGAACGGCGGATGACGGTATAAAAGCGGTGTAGAAGGGAGTTCGCCCCTTTTCTGCTGTCATCCGTCGTACGAGGAGGTCGTGAGTTTTTTGTGTTCATCCTACTGTGTATTTCAGTAATTCTTTTGTGTCATTTTTATTTGTATTTGCTTTGTTAATTCTGATAATTTTAGGTTGAATAAATTTTGTTTTTTTTTTAATTAAATCCGCTTCTGATTCCTAAAAATATATTTATGTTTATTTATCCCCAGAAGTGTAATTTAAACTCTCAGGAACACGTAGATAATTGCCCCAACAGCAATGATTAACATTTTTATGAACCTCGCTGAAAGCCCTTGTCTACGGCCACCGCTAAAATAATTTACTTATTCGTATTACAAAGTAATTTGCCGTCTAACAAAATTTCTGGATTATGAGAGCGCGCGCTATAAATTAATGTTCCCTTTGTAAGGATAATTATGTTTTGCTTCATTTTCATGCTGGTTTCAGAAAAGCTCCGATGTTTTTGTATTGTAGCTATGTGAAAAGGTTTCAGAGGGAGGGGGTTTCTGAAGTTGGCAATGTCGCCAATAACTGTCAAATAGTTTATGAGTGTTACGATATTAATAATTGCAATTCATAATCAATATTTTAGTGCAATGAAGAACGATATTTATTTAATAACTTACGCACCTGCCATCTAATTCTTCGCCACCCTTGGTTGACTGGTAGAGAATGCCTGCCTTTGCACCATTTTTGTGTGGGAAAAGTATAAATGAATAAATATTTCATATTTCCATTTGGTAATTATGTGACAAATTAATCAAAACAGCAAGATGTTTGACAGCTATTTGCGACGTTGCCATCTTTCAGAATGGAAATCTTCGGTAGTGGACGTTTTATTTTGAGTGAATGGGAAAAAATATTGTTCATTAAAAAATCTTTTCTTCGGGGCTAAATTCTAAAAGCAGGGCTTAATTATCCAGCTTGTGAAACTTTTAGTTACACAGTAAATAATGAACCTGTTAAATATGCCCCGTACGTCTCGTCACAGATAATATAATACTCTAGTAGTCTCGTGGTCAAAAGGATGACTGTTGAGCGTGGAGACATGTGTTTGATTCCCGGGTGGGATAATTATGTCTATCCTGTATCTTTAGATATGGGGATTTGGGTGGTAGCAAAGTCAAAGTCAAAGTCAAAGCATTTATTTCAAATAGGCACATAAAAGGCACTTTTGAACGTCAAAAATTACAATGAAATAGAATTGATTCTAGTCGCCCCTTCCAAAAGGTAGTTTTTGTATGGAGAAGAATGGGCAAGAAACTCCACCGTTACTCTTTTAAATGTTTTACAATATTTTGCATACATTAATTATATAATAAAATAATATGTGAAGACGATGCACCTAAAATAAAATTACTATACCACAATAGGTAAAAGAATTAAAAATGAAACCATGACATTTAAATTAATAATCTGATAGATATATGGTGCTCACATATTTACAAAAATGGAAAAAGTACACGAATTTCATAAAAAAAAATAATAATATATATATATATAAAAGCTATTTTAACAAGTAATAAGTCAGGGTGTGAGTTAAGAGTAATTACAGAATGTAAACAAAGTAAAAAAGAATAAATTTACAATTAAATTAGCAACCAGTTTGATTTTGTCTAGACTCTAGATTGTCCTATGGAGCAGGACCAGCATGTTTCCAAGCGTTCTTATCCTGGATATAATCTTCTAATTTATAATATGCTTGTTTACTAAGTGTACGTTTAATGCAAGTTTTAAATTTTCTTTCATTTAATTGCAATATATCCCAAGGTATTTTATTGTAACATTTAACACAGTACCCCATAAAAGATGTATGTACTTTGGCTAACCTGAAAAATGGTTGATGTATTTTATCTTTATTTCTAGTATTAAAGTTATGTCTATCGCTTATTTTATTAAAAAGATGTAGATTTTTTTATACATACATAATATTTTCATAAATGAATTGGCAAGGTACCGTCATAATATTAATCCCTTTAAAAATTTCCCTGAGAGATTCGCGGCGACGTAGATTATAAATGGCTCTGACAGCTCTCTTTTGCAAAATAAATATGCCGTACGACATAATGCTGTGAAAGTAGCTAAAATAGACTAAACGCGCAGTTTCTACATCTGTTAACTGTCTTATCTTTCTAACAGCATAAGCAGCCGAGCTAAGCCGCCCCGCAAGAGATGTTATGTGAGGTCCCCATTGTAATTTCTCGTCTAGCGTGATTCCCAGAAAAACCGTTTGATCAACGAATTCCAGTTTTTCTCCATTCAGTATGATGTCACATTCGCTACTTCTAACATTAGGCAATTTAAATCTAATGCATTTGGTTTTCTTTTCATTTAGTACCAAATTATTTACCGTAAACCAATCTTGGACCTGAAGAATAGAGTTATTCACGTCGTCAAGATTTTGTGCCCGTCTGTCTATCTTAAAGATCAATGAGGTGTCATCTGCAAATAACACCATCTTCGGTTGATTTTGAAGTAATTGGGGTAAATCATTAATGTAAACTAAAAAGAGGAATGGACCCAATATCGAACCTTGAGGAACACCCATTGCCATTTCAGACCCTAATGAGTTTACGCCATTTACTTGAACTTTAAGCTTGCTATCTTTTAGGTATGACTTTAGTAAATCAAGAGCTAAATTCCTAACCCCATAGTGCTCAAGTTTCAGCAGAAGTGTCTCATGGTTTACGCAATCGAACGCCTTAGAGAGGTCGCAAAAGATTCCAATGGCATATTGTGCTTCTTCCCAGGTGTTAAAAATGTTCTTTATTAGAGTGACACCGGCGTCAGTGGTACAACGCCCTTTGGTGAAACCGTACTGTTGTTCATGAAAGATGGATTTTTTATTAAAGTGACGTAATATTTGATTGAGCATCAACTTTTCAAACACCTTACTGAGAACTGGCAGAATTGACACAGGCCTATAATTGTTGGGTTCTTTACTATCCCCGGCTTTAAACAAAGGAACTACTTTACTGTGTTTCATGAGATCCGGAAAGACTCCTTGGTCTACACTGATGTTAAATATGAAAGTTAAATAGGGCGCAATTGTTTCGATGATAGATCTACAAATTTTTACAGACATTCCCCAGAGATCTTCTGTTGATTTAATTTTAAGATCCTTAAAAGCTTTTATAACAGCCTGAGGGTTTGTATGTTGAAACCTAAACTCCGAAGGGCATGCCTTAACATTCTTTCTAAGTAAGTCAGCAGAAAGCAGAAAGCTTCAGTAGTTTTAATGGGAATATTAGCAAAAAAGTTTTCGAATTCCTGAGCAATTTCCACATCTGAATTGATGGGGCCCTGTGCAGTCTCTAAACTAAATTCAGTATTACGCTGTTTTTTCCTACCTGTTTCATTATTTATTATTTGCCAGGTAGTTTTTATTTTATCATCGGCTGTTTTTATTTTATTGCTAATATAAAGAGCTTTAGCTGTTTTGCATACACTTTTAAAAGTCTTAGAATATGTTGCAACATACTGATGAAAGCTTGTGTTATTCATATGTTGCTTCAGGCCATAAAGTTCAAAAAGGTTTTCCCTGCTTTTACGAATACCAGAAGGCCAATTCTCGTAATTTAAAACGTTCAAAATCTAGTCGCAGTCTCATCTCAGCGACAAACAAATGTCAAAAACTTGTCAAAATGTAGGGAAATTAGACACATTTTTTGACAGATTGAGACTGAGATCAGACTGTGAACGTTCTTAAAATTACGAGAATTGCCCCTCTGGAGTCGCCCAATCACTAAATAAGAACTTTGTGTAAATACTTTTAGTCTTTAGTGGGAAAGTGTTATTAAATTGCGTGTTTAATATTGAAAAGAACTCGGCGTAGAACTCATTTGGGTCATATAATTTATTAAAAGTCTGAGCACCTAATTTACTGGCCAAAGAATTATTTAATTTCTCTAAATTTTTACTTGTAATTGGCCTAAACCTTATTAAGTTTTTTGTAAAGGCATGTAGGCGCAAAATGTTATTGTTTGTCCACTGTGATCAGATGGCAACTTATTTACAATTTGTTTGTGTAAATAATCACAGTTACAGAAAACATTATCTATACAAATGGCAGAGGAAGCTGTCACTCGGGTTGGTTCAATAAAAACATTTGATAAATCAAATGACCTAAAAAGACTTAATAATCTGATAGTATTAGAGTTATTTTCTAGTAAATCAATATTAAAATCACCACAAATTATTATTGATTTACTACTAGCAGAAAGTTTCTTTAGCACATCTTCCATTACAGAATCAAACACAGCTAGATTCTGGTAACTTGGAGGTCTGTATACGCATACTATTACATGCTTATCGAGCTCAACACAGGACAATTCAATGGTGTGTTCAACAGACAGCCCGATGATGTCTTTTCGTTCCTTTGATTTAATAGAATTTTTAACTAGTATTAATGATCCGCCATGTATCATACGTGTTCGGCTGAAATGGCTAACTACACAATAATTTTCATAGTTAATTGACATTGCTTGATGAGCTTTTAACCAATGTTCTGTTAAACAAATGACATCAAACTTGGTATTTTCTAAAAACATATACACACATAAGTAGCTAATTTCAACTCCCAAGTACAAAATGGCAGTGGGACGACTTGGATATCTTCCTAAGAAACTGGCAAGAACTTGCACAGAACCGGGACTGATGGAAATAATGAAGGGAGGTATAAACTGTCTCGCTGGTCATTGGATCCTTGGTTCGATTCTCAGGTCGGGAAAAGTGTTTAAAGTGCCTGGAAGCTTTTATTTAGGTGTTAAACATAAAAAATTGTTTTTGCTTGAATTTTGTTTACATTGTTTATATATACATGGCAAATATTTTAATTTAATGTTCTGTGTGTCGTAATATTAACTACTTTGCATACCTACTATTGTATAGAAGCAAGTTTTTTTTAACTGAACAAACAACTGTGCTGCTGGGGAGTTTGTTGCGCCACTTCTTCCTAGCGAAAGCACTAGGAAATGGTGAAGCACAGGCGTTTTGGGGGACTGTCTTATGTAATTTTGACGTTCGAAAAGTGTTGATTCTTAGCCTAATTTGAATAAACGTCTTTTGATTTGATTTGATTGTTATTGTGTATTTCAATCAGGAATGTTTCATGAAATAAATTTTTATAAGTTAGAGTACTTATGAGGAAGTCTGAAAGTGGCACCGGTAACTGAACAGATGTGTGGAAATCCGTTGTCATGATATGGGCATGTGATGCTTACGAAGGAATGAGGAAAATGTCGTGAGGAGAGTTTTAGGTATGAACGTCGATGACTATAACAGTAGGGGCAGACCAAAGAAACGATGGATGGACTGTGTGAATGATGATATGGTTAAAAAGGGGATGACTACCGATATGACGACTAATAGAGAAGTCCCGGCTGAAGAGTTGGTCCCGGCTGGACCAACGGCTTAACGTGTTTTCCGAGGCATGGAAAGACCTTGGTATGTATACCTGTTGCCGCTATAACAACAAATACTAAAAACAGAATAAAATAAATATTTAAGGGGGGCAACAACAAACGTGACCTTTTTGCCGTTATTTTATATGTAGTGTTAAATATTGTATGGTGGTACGGAACCCTTCGTGTGCGAGTCCAACTCGCACTCTGCTGGTTTTTGATGAATAAGTTAACACAACATTTATTGATTTTGAGGTGGTATGAAGCACAGAACAGATATTATCTGTTCTGTGGTATGACGTTCGCCGGGTCAGCTAGTTTTTTATAAATAGACTCTTGACTTTATTTTTGTTGAACAGGATTTACGAGTTACAGCGAAGTGGTGTTGGAATTTTATTTAATCGAATCGATTGACTAAAGTTTTTAAAAAACAAAGTACCTACCGTAGGTACACCTATAAGTCTAAAATAAAAATAAATAAATTTATTTCTGGAGCCACTCTATCCTTGCTTAATAATTTTACACGTACTCGTATGTAGACTTCCACAACATTAGTTTTTATTCCGTAAAAATAAAACGACATTAAACCCTTGAAAGGTACAAATTAGACTGTAAACAAAGTCACTAATTGGCAGCTAAACTGCTCGAGGCGGTTCTAAATAGTGTCTGTCACTACATAGTGTCGAGTAGAGTGCTCTCGACGTTGACTCGACGAAGGCTTCACGCAACTAAATTGAGTTCTGATGAAGCGTTCTGTCTGTACACTGATCAACTATATTGTTTGTAGGAGCGAGTGCCTTTCTTGTTAACTTATTTTTAGTTGGGCTAAGAACGCGGGAAAACTATTCGGTTTTTCAGCTTTATGTAAGATTAACTATTTATAGATATAGTAGTTTATTTATAGTATTTCCACAAAACGGCACTGGAATGCATACTTCGAAGACATGCATCTGAGGCGTCGGTGCGCCATCTTCGATATATTTGTCGATAAGTGTCGATCCCGTGGGAATGTAGTCTGTATGTTAATCCAGGGTGTCAGATACCTCCATACAAAATTTTATCAAAATTGGTCCAGCCGTTTGAGCGTGAAGGAGTAACAAACATATAAACATACACACACACACAGTCACAAACTTTCGCCTTTATAATATTAGTGTGATTATAACAATTTATATATATATTTATGCATACTTATATATAATAAATAGGTCGATCGATCAGGTTAAGCTACGCTTGACGCGGTTGGTTTGTGGATGGTTGAGCATCTTTACATATCGAGACCCCTCCGTGCCTCGGAAAGCACGTTAAGCCGTTGGTCCCGGCTGTTATTCGAGGATCTTTGACAGTCGTTACGAGTAGTCAGACGCCCGAAAGTCTGACAACCAGTCTTACCAAGGGGTATCGTATTACACCCAGTAACTGCGTTGTGGAGGTCAGGTAGGCAGTCGCTCCATGGAAAATACTGGTATTCAGATGCATCCAGTTAGACTGGAAGCCGACCCCAGCAAAGTTGGGAAAAGGCTAGACAGATGATGATGATGACTTAGATATAATAAATAATGGTTATGATACATGAAATGCATATAGGGCACTTATTTTACGGCTCTGACCACATTTAAATGTCAATTCAATCATTTTCCAGCACATAATCAGTCACTTTGGTAAGGGATTCCGCTGAAGGAGCGTCTTCGTTTATTTGGGCAGTTAAATTGTTTTTTGGCAAAGATATTTTCACTAGTCCACCAAACAAAATAGCCATTTACTGCACGCACTACTCGTATTAACATTATTTTTCTTTCCCACTGCCAATATCCTCACACAGATAGTGAGATTAAAAATATCTTTGTTCTAAAACATTATGCGACAATCTTGCCTGCTGTTGGTTCTTCCAGGTTTATCTTGTTAAACCGTCGATCCGAGGAAAGTGGATGGAAAAGCTTTTAAACTTTAACAGTTTAAGGTTTATTTTAGAACTGAGAATACGTGTCGTATAACGTCCCAGAGTGAGTCGGCGAGAGTGGTTAGAAAATGGGATGAAATTTTAACGGCATACTAATATTTACGCTAAACCTTGATCAAAAAGATTTTCTGTATCAAAATATGGTTTAATGTATCAAAATAATATCTTTACTTAAATTATCACCCAATTTACTAACCGACTAAATATACATATATCTACGAAAAAAACACAAAAACAATTTCAAAGATGTCCTAGAAACATCACACAATTCCGCTACGCCGTAGCGCGAAGCTCGTAGCAGGCGTAGCAAAAAATATGCTCCGCCGCGACAGTGTATCACTGCCGTGACCAGGATTCGAACCTGGGTTACTACGGCCACAACGTAGGGTCCTAACCACTAGACGATCACGGCTACCGGAGCTGGTGACTGTGGTACCGAAATATAAGACTTTATCTCGATTAAACTGGAGTACTTTCACTTATAATTTGCCACGGTTTGTGCAAGAGACGTAATGTAACAACCGGCGTGTACAAAAGACAATTTTGGTAACCATTTGTTGACCATTGCCAGTTGAATTGCAGCTGTGATTAATTTGTTACAAACATAGGCAGTTATGGCTACGGATTAATTTGGGTGGTTCGTACATTTACGAAGTAATACAATATTCCAGGGTAAAATCAGATAATACACAAATCTTAATATTAGCACGGGAAGAAGGCAAAATATTCCTTTAAAGAGTTTTAAAAAAATATACCAAGATATCATATTAACACATTGAAGGACGCTCAACGAGACACAATAGAAGTTTTATTGTCATTATGTCGAGGGGCGTTAAGTGTCCCGCAAAGTGTTAATCATGCTAATGCCTGATAAGCAAATTTAAACCTTACACTCGTTAAACCTTAGACGTTGAGCTGCTGCCATTCCAAAATACATATGGGTATAATAAAAAATATGCTCCGCGGCGACAGTGTCATCACTGCCGTGACCAGGATTCGAACCTGGGTTACTACGGCCACAACGTAGGGTCCTGACCACTAGACGATCACGGCTATCGGAGCTGGTGACAGAGCTGCCGAATTTTTACATTATGTTGAGTTCAATTGTAGTACTTTCACATTGAAATTTCGGTATAGTTTGCGCAAAACATGACAATGTATTCTGCAAGTTGTTACAGAAACCAGCGCAGTGTTATACACTAGCCCCTTATTCATAAACGATGCTTAGAGTTAAATACTGATTAGCGACTTTTAACCATAAATTTTTGACGTTTGAACGTTACGTAACTTTAACCATCGTTTATAAATAAACCCCTATATAGGTTACGTAAACGTCAAAAATGTATGGTTAAAAGTCGCTAATCAGTATTTAACTCTAAGCATCAACAAGACAATTTTTTTTTATTAACTGAAATCCAGCATGCAATTTTCTCCCAACTATGGTTGGCTTCCAGTCTAACCGGATGCAATTGAATACCAGTATTTTACATCGAGCAACTGCCTATCTGACCTTTAAACCCAGTTACTGGGTATTGGCCCCTTGGTATCTGGTTCTTATAGATCATAGAAAAAAAAAATCTTTGAGGAAACAGCTAAGCATCCAATATCGCTCAATTTATAAGATTGTGCTACTAGACGTCAGTACTGAAAATATTTAAGTGCGTCGGGTGCACCTTGAGCACCCAACTTCCTGATTAAGAGCATCCTTACGGTATCAACTTTACACGCAAAATTCATGCTGACACGAGATAGCAGAAGCATTGAGTCAAATTTCTTTCTACTTATAATAAAAAATGTTTCGACATTAGGGGACATATTTGTTCTTCTCCATTTGGGTAAGAATGTTTCAAGGAAACAATATGAGAATAAATAAATCTTTAACAATAGATACAAAAAGGAAATGTGCCTCTCCCTATTGGTACTCAGCAACCGTACGACTCATATATTGCTGTAGTACAGTCGACAAAAGAAAACGCGAGACCGTATACTTACGCGTTTTAAATTAATGTCGCCACTAAAGCAGCACACTGTATAAGAAAATTTTATATATCTCCACTAGATACTGTAGAAGCCTGACATGGCTGTAGCATGCAACCTTAACGAGTCCTTTATAAGTAAATGGCACAAGTACGAGACAAACATTGATTTGTATTTAGATTAAAAGAAATGACAAAGGAGTCAGTTTAGCTGACGAGCGAAGTCATATCATATAGAAAAATATGAAATGCACCGTTTATAGGAATATTTATGAAAGTTATTGGACAAACGGAGGTCGTTTCGCCGAGAGCTCACAGTACACTGCTAATTTACAAAGCTTCGCAAGGCTTCTTGTAGTCGTACTACATTAGAAATTAATATTGTGCCAAGCTAAAAAGCTCTGTCATATTTTCAAAAAGGCGCACTCGGAAGAGTAATATCAAAGTATTCACTGCACAAACTCATCATAGATTAAAAGAAGGTGAAGTTAGCTGCCTGTTTACTTAACTCTTTTGTTGGCCGTACTAAGAAATTGAATTGGTTACGAGGTCGAATATTTAAATTGATGGCACCGATAAGGTCGGCCAATATTTGATCAAGTGATTGGTAACGTTACAAACATTGTGATTTAAGCCCGGTCGTGCTTCTATATGTAACTGTAGATATATGGGTCGTGTTTACAAAGGTTGGGTTAGGTTAGTCGCAAATATAATAATAAATGGAAATGTAAATGAACTTAAAGGTCAAGGCTATTCTCCAATTGCTCTATAAACCCTTTGACTGCCCCATTGGTTTCGTGGTCGCAAACGCGACTGCTAAGCGTGATTATTGGTTAGATTTCCGGGTCGGGCAAAGTGCTGCTGGGTTTCCCCAATGGGAATGTATCAGTCTGGAGTTTGGTAGTTGACGATGTGGAAAGCACGTTAAGCTTTGGCCCTGCTCCTGATCTGTCTCCGGTCGTGTCTGAGTGCGTGCCGTCACATCGGACTATAAGAGTGAGGGAAGAGGGAGTGCATCTGTGTCTGCGCACACACTTGTGCACTATAATATCTCCCGCGCCGATGGCTAGTCTCCGCTGAGATTGGTCGCGCCATGTCCGAAATTCGGTGCAGGACTTTAATCCCTTTATATCTGATTATTATATAGTCGTATGGGGGAAAACTAAGAACATAATTATGAATAGATCGCTTAAAATATTGAGAAGACTTATTGATTTGGGACTAACGTACTCCATTTCAGCTTTGAACTTGCGCATAAAACATAATTATGAAAACCTTTAAAACACTGTCCAAAAATTTGCATATTTTTGTCCGACCGAGTAATTAATTTGCAATCCCCATAATGAGTACGTAAGTACAATTTTTATTTATTTAGAAGAATTTATGGCCGCATGATTTAGCCCAGATTAACCTTTATGATCCCTAAGGATTGAGACCTAATTGAAACGCAAAATTGCATATTCATGTCTTAATTAAAATATTAAAAACATATGCTCCGCCGCGACAGTGTATCACTGCCGTGACCAGGATTCGAACCTGGGTTACTACGGCCACAACGTAGGGTCCTAACCACTAGACGATCACGGCTACCGGAGCTGGTGACTGTGAAGCCGAATTTCTCGACCGCATTGCTCAAAAATCTTTGGAACGAGAACACTTTCACTATTGATTGAGCTTGTTACGACATCTCTTAAGAAATGTCCATTCAACCATTGTTGAAAATTATTGTAGTGACAATCAATCAATGGCTAAGTTATCGGACTGTGTAGCGCGAGGTCGTGAGTTCAAACTGCACCTGTTGCTCTACTCTAACTTTGTACTCTTCAAGCTATTTATCTTAGTTATTACAACCACATTCGCTAGTCTGTCCTTTGTTTTGTTTTGTAAGTGCGTCTGCGCAATGGTGTCTCGGATCTAGTACATAATTGCTGCACCTTTTAAATTATGTTATTCTAGTTTTTTACTACTAAATCATATAAGGTGTGCCAATTACTTATTTTATTACACTTTGTGCACTACAAAGGTATAAAGGGCGGCTTAGCACCTTATGCATTCTCCACCAGTCAACCAAGAGTTGAGTAGAGTTACTGCGGCGTGGCTTGGCATTGCAGTTTCATTCTAATCCAAACACAACTACATAGGTACAGTTAGCAAAAGAGATAAGTATGCAGGATCGTCGGATATAGTTGAAGTTTAGTAAGAAACCGATGGATGTTGTCGACTGAAATTTTATTTGATAAATGAGCCGTTTGTTTTCTATTAATAAAATTTAATTTTATTCGAGAACATCCATCGGTTTCGTACTAAACTTCAACTATATCCGACGATCCTGCATACTTAACTCTTTTGTTGACTATACATACATGTTATCCACACAACCAACCTACGCCAGCCTGCACGCTCACTCAAAAACCGCCATTTAAAATGCACACCCATTTCCAACACACCCCATACATCCACCAAGCCATTAGGATTCCTCAATAAAAACTCCACTAACACTCCCACGGTTCCTTATGAACTGTTAGTGCATTTTAACGATTGAGGTTTATAGCTGTAAATAACTGCGTGTGCGACTGCTGGGGCGAAAGCTTCACGGAGTAATTAGCAGACAGGAGCATAAAGGTATTGAGTCGTTAGGTTGGTAGTAAACATCGGTGTTGGATGTTGATTAAAAATATTGTAATTTGTGGTGGATGACGTGACTGTCTTGCCAGCCAGAGTATCTCAAGATAATGACTGACAGCAAGGACAGCGGTATGAGAGAGTATGAGGGTTGCTACTTGATAGTCATCAGCAGACCTATTCTTTAAAAATCTCACCATGTAAACTTAGGTGAGGTGAACTTGAAGTTCGGACCCGGGGACGTCCGTTGCCCCCCACACGACAAGGCCCGAGGTGGCGGTGCGTATGCGTGGAATGACAGCTCACTTCAAGGTCACTTCACCTAAATTTTCACAGTGACATTTTTACAGAATAGACCAGTTAATTTCCAACTTGATGGGCCATACCGACTTTTTGGAGAAGTCTTCATAGAGTTTGTATCATGGTTAAAATTAAAGTAATGGAAATTTTTCAGGCTCGTCAAACTGAATGTATGCGGGTGAAACCGCGGGGCGCTGCTAGTAAATAATAAATTAAATGCTATACACACACACACACGAATTCAGACTCGACATAATCCCAAAAAAGTCAATATTACCTTAGTCAGCACGATAAGGACCAAAATGATATTTCATTCTTTCTAGTTTATTTGGAGGAAAGGACCAAATTCGTGTATTAGTATTGAGGTCAGAGGTCGGCAACATTGGGATTACTTTAGTAACTTTTATTGCTTATTTACGACGGGACAATGTGAAAAGATCACAGATATAGATACACCTAGATAACGCAAAAGCAACTACTTCGCGTGCCCAGCTTACGTACAAAAATCGTAAGCCGCCACTTGCGCGCTCAGTCCTGTAGTACTGCTAGCTGGGTCAGCGCGAGCGCTGGCGCTAGGCCCTGAGGGTGGGCGAGACGGGTGCCGCACGCGGCAGCATCCTTGAATGGATTTGATTTTCTCATCACTAAATAATGCTTGTGACGTCATAGTAGGTAGTCAAAAAGGCACGCTTGGTCGATCGTGATACTTGCGTTATCTAGGTCTATCTATATCTGTGGAAAAGACAGTCGTGATTTAATGTTTCTTCTTCATAGACGTTAATTCGTCAGAAAGAGGTTATTAGTAATCACACTAATATTAAAAAGGCGAAAGTTTGTGAGTGTGGATGTGTGTGAGTGTGGATGTGTGTGAGTGTGGATGTGTGTGTGTGTGTGTGTGTGTGTTTATATGTTTGTTACTCCTTCACGCTCAAAAGGCTCCTTCAATTTTGATCAAATCTTGTATGGAGGTAGCTGACGCAGTGGATTAACATAGAGGCTACTTTTTATCTCGATATTCCCACGGGATCGACACTTATGCGGGTGAAACTGCGGGACGCCGCTAGTTTAACATATTTGTAAGGTCAAATGTTGCTGCAATTTCTAACTCGAAATTTCGATGAACTTTCACGAAACTAAATGAGTCTGCAACTCGCACTTGGCCGATTTCCATATCCTTAATTATTCATGTAGACTATTAGAATCACAATAATTTAGCACGGGTATTCTCACATCAGCCGCATGCAGAATGACCGCTGCGCAAAAGTCTCCACACAATGTGTGCCTGAAGATGGACGGCGCCGCCGAGGCGGCCCGGAAAGCGGTGGCGAGGTGACGGACGCGTACCACGAGGGCTGGTTGAAGGTGGCGTAGGAAAAGAGTTCCTGGAAGAACTTGGGGAGGTCACTACCCAGCTGTGGGACAGCATAGGCTTAATAAAAAACCAGCGATGTGCGAGTTAGACTCGCACACGAAGGGTTCCGTACCACAATACAATATTTAACACTACATATAAAATAACGGCAAAAAAGTCACGTTTGTTGTATGGGAGCCACCCCCCTTAAATATTTATTTTATTCTGTTTTTAGTATTTGTTGTTATAGCGGCAACAGAAATACACATTCTGTGAAAATTTCAACTGTCTAGCTATCACGGTTCATGAGATACAGCCTGGTGACAGACAGACGGACAGTGGAGTCTTAGTAATAGGGTTCCGTTTTTACCCTTTGGGTACCCCAAAACCACAAAAAATAATGCGCATCATTTACCGAGATCTCATAGTAACAATAGAAATAGGTACATACGATACTTTTTTACAAGTTATCACGAGATAAAGTGATTAAAGAAAGATAATAATAACAATCAAGACGCGTTACTGATAACAGAGTTGTAACATGAATGTCTATGATCGCTGCATGTTTAGCTTTAGAAAAAATACTCAAAATGCCAAAAAGATGCTCCGCCGCGACAGTGTTATCACTGCCGTGACCAGGATTCGAACCTGGGTTACTACGGCCACAACGTAGGGTCCTAACCACTAGACGATCACGGCTACCGGAGCTGGTGTCTGTAGTATCAAAATTTAACATTACTTTAAAAAACTGGAGCACTTTCTCTGTCAATTTGTCACGGTATGCGCAAGAGCTGGTGCAAAAAACTCGTTTATGCAATAAACTGTTACTTTAAAAGATAAAATAATTAAAACAGGCCTAAGGCGTATATGAATAATTAGGATGTTTTCGCAAGTATTTATGATTATAAAACATTAGTTAATTGGACAATCGCCGTTGAATGTATAATATTTCGAATGGATGAGCTATTTCACGATAAATTATGTTCTTGCCTACCTACTAAATTCTATACAACCGTTTCACAATGTAACTAATAAGAACTACGTATTTAGAATATTCAAAGTGCTGAATACCAAAATTTACTGTATTTACCTACATTTGTTTATAAATCTACAGATAGGTACGCGCGTGATCGGATGTTGAATAAATGAAACGCTATCAACAAAATGCAGTTACGATATCTTGCGCAATAATGGGATGGCCAGACGGAGATTTATTGAAAACTCTGTCTGGCCAAAAGCTATTGAGCTTTTCGCATAAAAATAGAAGTTCCATAAAGATATCACTATCTTTTTACTGCTCTGTGACACATTCATCTGTCGCACATACTAGCTCATATGGTACTTACAGTTAAAAAAAAACCTTAAAACCCCAAAGAAAGGAACTTAATAACTGCCTTTAACACCACCTTTTCAAATAAAAATGATTATGATTAGGATACTCGGAATTTTTATTCAGACATCCTTCCTGTACCTTTTCTCGAGCATTAGGTACTTTTTTCTTAGAAATTTTGTAGCCCTTCATTGAAAACCGTCTCACGTCCAGGACTAACTATCTACTTACTATCGACTCTTGACACTGCTATCTGAACTACTTTGGCTGTTATACACTGAAAGACTTTCAATTACCTGCAAAATTGGAGATCGGTACGCTCACACTACTCGAGTTCACGAAGGCATGGATAAAATGTTCATGCGATTTTAGCCCCAATATTCATGTGGGCTGATGCGAAAACGGCGTGTAACAATTTCGTGAAGTAGTGCAATTTATTGGCATGCTTGGTAGTTCTTACGTGAGAAGTGGAAGACACGTGGACTCTGCTCATTCTTTAATAACTATAGATTATTTTTGAGAGTACTTGTAAAAAAAAAATTACGTAATATTGATTGAAGAAGGGAGACTAGAAACTAGGCTTCCAGAGAGAAAACTATTCGGTATATTGTTAGAGTCGAATGGCGAAGCATACGTATACAAATAATTGTATACGTGATAACATCATTGGCATTCGCCTGCCCTTTTCGCAACATGTCTTTTTCTTCCATACTTCTCTATTAGTCGTCATCTCGGTAGACACCCTGTTTTCATGTCATTCACACAGTCCATACATCATTTCATTGATCTTCCCCTACTCGTATACATAACATACATAACATAATCAACCTATAATGTTCCCACTCTCCTGGGACACAGGCCTCCTCTCTGTGAGAGGGAGTGTGCCGTAATCCACCACGCAGGGCAAGTGCGGGTTGGTAGATGTCACGTATCTTCGAATTTCTGGTTCTAGGACATGCCGGTTTCCTCACATGTTTTCCTTTACCGTTTAGTGATGAAATAATTTACACAAAGTAAAGAAAACCCAGACAGGCGGTCTGGGTTTTTTATTATTCAGACTAAATAATTTTTATTTATTCAGACTACAGTGGTGTATAGTGAAGAAGCGCAGCAATCGCAACAGTAGCCTGAATGCGTTATTATATTGGATACGCAGAGCACTGTAAGCGTTTTAATAAGTGAACCTCAGGGCTCCCGAGTAGAGTGTTGTACAATATGCCTTAAAAAGGGTTATTTTAATTGCATCTGTACATTGAGACAATCTGCGGGCCAGCATATTGGCCCTAACTGATCCATATCATAATATAATATCTGAAGTAAACAAACAAGTAATCACGTTTTCAGTCATTAAGAATTCTAAGCGAGTCTAAGCTTCAGCAATCTATTTTTAATCTAGTTTACGATATCTGTATTTCTAGGCAATTGCCTACAAATCTAACAGTGTTTAAAAACGATTTCAATCGTGAAACTACGTTATAGCTGCCCTGAAGCGTGGGCAGTGAAAACACAAAGTGCTATGTTAATTTAAAACTGCAAAGAGAATTCTTTAAACCGTAATAAAATCTCGCAAGTTTTTCTTGCCGTAATAGAAAATTAAATCTAAGATCTTTTATAATACAATGTTATTATTAATTATTTTTTATTAGTATTTCTTGTTCGTAAGGTTGTTATTGTGCTGATAGAAATAAATGTTTTTTTTTAATGCTGCAGTTTTTTTGGGTAGATATTCACTGTAGAACCAGTAACCAGAAACCGGGTTCCGAAGGTTACGAGTAGCTGCAGTCGCTCTATTTATGTAAAATACTGGTATTCAACTGCACCTGGTTGGACTGGAAGCCGACACGAACATAGTAGAAAACAGGGCCCCCTTCCCTCCTTCCACTTATCCTATCTATTGCTGTCTGTGGCCAATATTTTAGAAAAGAGTCGAGTCGTTCTCGCTTCTCCATCTCGCATCTCCTCCTGGGCATGGAGCGAAAATACTAAAACGATGATAATGGTCCATTGCAGAATATGGTCACCCGAAATATCAAAAAGAAAAATAACATTACTACCAAAATAACAAAAAACAAAAGGTGATAATTACACCGACACAGTTGTTTCACATAATTTTGTAAAGTCATCAATTAATAAAAAAAAAACCACCTGACGTCATATTAAGAACTGTCCAGTGCACATTTCGCCTCTTGTGTCAAGCACGAGCGTCCGCCGCCCGAACCTCTCTCGGTCCCCGTTCTCGTCCTACCCCCGCGCCCCTATACCCCGCAGGCGAGGACTCAATTATGCGGTTTGCCTATAGTGTTGTCACAGACAGTATTGAATGGAACGAAGTATAATTTGTTACCTACAAAGGTCATAATTTTCAATAGAAGTTACTTACTTTAGATACTTTTCCCTCTGTCTTTATGAAATTCTTATTGTTTCGACATTTTACGAATCATTCACGTTGTTAACATTTATTTTTGTTAAGTTAAATGAAAAATAAAATTTAAAGAAATTGTGAAAGTTTTGGGTAGTAATGTCGATGGCTATAAGAGTAGGGGAAGAATAAAGAAACGATGGATGGACTGTGTGAATGATGATATGGTTAGAAAGGGGGTGACTAACGAGATGACGCTTACAATGAGAAGTATGGAAGAAAAAGGCATGTTGCGCCGACCACAAATACCTACATTGGTATAAAGACAGGAGAATATTAATTGTGAAAGTTTGTCGATAGGTAGTGTTAGGGCAAACTAATTACTCACAGAGGTTGATTTATTAGTAACCAACTTATATTTACAGTTCGCACCACACATACAATAATAAAATTAGGTTAAACTACATAAAACTAGACCAAACTAAATGAAAATTGATGAAATGTGTGAGGCCATCAATCATAGCATTGTATTCAAATAGGAGCTAGGCTCAATAGATAAGGAAATGATCTCTCGTGGGCCAAGATTTGTGATCCCCATTGATATCCACTCCTTTGTAAGTAAACACATAGTTCATTCAAATTAGTAGAGACGGAGGGTTGGGGAACCTACGTTAAATTAATTCGATCATGTATTTATTATTTATCTAATATTATTCGGTTCGCTTCCTGAGAAAATTTGGTTATACGAGCCAACGTATTTTTCTCATAAATTATACAAGTAAAAGGGTTGCTGTATCTGTAACCCCTTTGGTCTGATTAGGAGACTTAAAAAAAGGCCAAGTTATGATGTGCCAAACGAGCAAAGAGAATTACTTACTCAATGACGTGAGCTGGTCATTGTTCTGACATCTACCCAAAAAGCTGTGGAAAATAAAGTTTCCAGCAAAATATTCTTACAGCTTTGAGGCTAAAACCGTGTTCAACATTTGGGTATCACTTCAAATTCAGAACATCTCTCATCTCATCATCGAAAAATGTAAACCCTCCTTTTTTCTTCGGTTATAAATATCAAGGAGGTACAGACGCCAGCACATCAAGCTACTACAATCTGTCAAATTTCTTTGATAGTTTTTCAACTTTATCGCTAAAGTATAAGGTTCAAAGTTGATTGGGAAAATTTGACAGTTTCGGGTAGGTTTATGTGCTGGCGTCTGTACAAAGACAAAAAAAATCCGGTGTAATTTTAATACCACAATTACAATACCAGTAAAATGTTACAACTTATAGTGACGTGAACATCACAAAATGAGGTCAGATACCGCGGCCCGGACGTGTAGGATTAGCAACCGCAATGTACACGGGATGCGGACGTCCTATGAAGCGAGAAATTGCTCCGACCTGCTCTATACATATGTAAATATAGATATTGTGTGGCGAGAGGAGATATGAATGAAAGGGGGATTTGTGCAGTTTGAAGTAAAATGCAGTGCTGTTGAAGGTGGATTGTAAAATGTAATCAGCTCATGTTGCAAACATTGGATGAATTGATTGCATTACCGTAAGATGAGCAAAGAACTCTCAATGGCTTGATATTTTGGATTTTGGCAACTGTTGTTAGAGTCCTCGTTTTAGTTGGTAATAGTTCAAGTAGTTCAGTAGAAGGTTATTCAAAACATAATTGTCAGCAAAGAATAGAAGGATAATTCTCGTACCTACTTAAAAAACCTTCAGATTCAAGTTGTAATCTCATCTCAGCGACAATCAACGTCCAAAACTTGTCAAAAATGTTGCGAAATTAGACGTATTTTTGACAGAATGAGACTGAGAACAGACTGTGAACGTTCTGTCCTCAGTTATGTCTTGAAATAAAATGTGCACGTACTAACGTAGCTTTGAACGCTAGCTATGTAAAGCTAAAGTTAGAGTAAAAGAACTGTTTGCATATTAAACAACTGTGTATTCGTTGTTCACTTTTTAGGGTTCCGTACCCAGGTGCCAACGGAACTCTATTGCTAAGCCTCCGCCGTCCGTGTATCCATCTGACTGTCAGCAGGCTGTATCTCATGAACCATAATAGGTAGACAGTTGAAGTCTTCACAGAGTATGTATTTCTATTACCGCTATAACAACAAATAAAGAAAATAAAACAACTTTATTTTTTGTGTTTTTACGGTAAAATATTGATTGGTGCTCAAATGGTAATGGAATACCTTTGGTGCTCTAAAAATAGGTGCTCAAAAGGGATACTTCTTTTTTTCGGCGTTTTTTGCGTTGTGGTACGGAACCCTTCATGTGCGAGTCCGACTCGCATTTAGCCGGTTTTTTTTCTTTATCTACAACACAGCATTAAAGAGCCAAGAGTTAATTAAAATGAATTTCCCTCATTTTCCTTTCGCAATCTGAAACTGCAGATCTAGTTTTTTGCCGCCTTAATTAAAATATGTTAGCAAAAGGTCAGTTTAATCAATGAAGCGAATATTTGATTATGAAGGTTTTTGTTGATGTCTCTGTTAGCTTTGCAGATTTTCATTTGTCGAATGCGATGCCGAGGCTGATTCTTGGAAAGGAAATATTGGATTGTTCGCCAAGGGAGCAAACAACTATTTTCAAGGCGAGAGTGTTTCTTTGAATCCAGAGCGGAGCGAAGGATTTTCGAGGGATTCAAAATACGTCACTCGATGCTTCCGAGGTGGACACTACTTTTTATTACCCTCTGAATGAATGAAAAAATACGTGCAACTTATAAATAAGAATATTACGTTTATTTATTTACATACAAATACTTGAGGAAGACATAATATTTTTTTATAAATCTAAGTATAATCCAGGGATATCGAAAATCCTAATTTGAGTAAACAATTATAAACGAAGGCAGGATGCTTTTAGCGCGTTTTCTATTTTTTCACAAACTTTATTTCAAATTTTATAGTGTCAAGTTAAATTAGCTAAAGAAACTCCGTAGACGTGATCTATATCGATATTTAAACAGGATAAAATAAAAATTTAAAAGATTTGATTTTTTTTTTTGGGTCAGCGATCCAAAACCGTGTATTTTCGAAAATATCCACTTACTTTCAAAAACAACGTTTCAGTGACATCAATCACCGGTACCGCCGCTTTTATAGGAAACCGTACCTTTAGAGCGGTTCAGCACTACATCTGATCCTAATCCGAATTAATGATTCAACTTCAATCCGAATTGGGAATGTTCTTAATTCGGACGGATAGAGTTCCGATCTAGTGCGCAACCCGTCATACAAATAGGACTGCGGTTATTTCGGATTTCTCGGATTCGGATCGGATGCAGAACCGCTTTTAGTTTCTACCGATGCATTTCACACGAGTGCACAACGCCTAAAATACTGATATACATGCCCAAATTACATAATTACAGACTTCAAGATTACGTGATTATTAGAAAAACATTTCTAATTTCCCTAAAGAAAACCACGGTTGATAGCGTGAAGAAATAATTGCATACAACAGTAGTCAGACATAATACCATGTCACACTTTATTCATATTCGTTTTCTTCTTTAATCATAGATTTCTAATACCACCAAATACAATAAATGTATAGACAAAGCTTTTCCAAAGAGACAAGATCTACAATATTTTTTGCGAGTATAAATTGTACAGGCGTCGGAGTGTATGTTTGTTATAGCTATCATAAATAAAACGCTCCAACTAATGGTATAAAGGATTCTATATTTCCTATCCTTTGTCGTAAAACGCTATTGAAGTTTTTCCTTTTGTATTGAGTGTTTCAAATAAGCTGCCGTTTATGTATGATATTTATAAGAAAAAAACGAATACAAACCTTATGGATGGGGTTGTCGTCCTTTTATACAAACTTACAACCCCTTAAACACCTTTAGGGGATGAATTTTCAAAAGTCCTGCCTTCATTTTCTCCTTCGCTATCAGAAAGGAACTCTAAAACGAAATTTCATGCAGTTTCTAGATACTGCGGATTAGGGTGTGCGTTGTCAGTCAGTGAATGAATTTAAGATTTTTGCTAGGTAAATCGGTATACAAATGAATGTTATTGTTCTTTGTCTGGTCTAGTATCTTTATATCCTCTTCCTTTCTTCTTGATGCAAAATATATCTTTGGATAATAATAATATCCTTGGATAATAATAATAATATCCTTGGACTTTACACACAACGCCATTTAGTCCCAAGCTAAGCAACCTACTAATGCTTGTGTTATGGTAACGAGATGGCTGATAAACTACTTATATATTTTTTTTTTTTGTAAATACATACATATTATAGATAAAACACCCAGACCCGGAACAAATACTTGTAGGTCGTACAAATATTTGTTCCGTGCGGGAATCGAACCCGCGACATGCTGCGCAGCAGTCAATCGCTCAACCACTGCGCCAATCTTGTCGTCAAAATACTCGCTTTGACGTGGAGTTGCACACACAGTTGTTACATAACCCATTACCTACCCTTTTTATTATTTCTTACAGATGTAAAAAAGGGAAAGTAAGAAGGAGTTCGTCAGATTTTGTCAGCGCGTGTCTAGTATAACCTAGTCTTAACAATATCTGTTTACACAAAGTGTAGGTATCATGTTCCGCCTAAGAATACCTACAGGTACAAAAGTCGGATCACAAGTGTTGTCAGAATGTTTCGCAGGTAATTTGATAGGTATTGGCATCGTCATCACAAATCGTCCCGGTAAATTCTGTTCATCAATCACCACAGTCCTTTGTCCGCGTAGAATTCGGATTTTTCCAACACTTATAAACCATCAACGGTTGGCTTAATTTAAGTAAATGATAAATGATTTATTTTCTGTAAGTAGGTTTGTACAAACACTTTTACACGTCAATCATATTTTTTTAAACTAGATGAGGTATTCGTTTAATATCTGACTATTCTGAGAAGAAAGGCCGAAACAAACGCAGAGGTCACAGTCTCTTTTAAAGTCCAGACATAATCTTGGTCAGATCATGTGAAGACCATGTAGATTAGTGTCTGAAATGGTATTTTGAGGAAAGAACCACACAGATTGAGCGGACCTGTGAAGTCAGTGCACGCATTTGTCAGAACCGTGCAGCTCAACTCAGAACTTAAGGAGCTCAACGATTCGACGAACAATACCAAAAACAAGACATTTGGGTAGGCCGCATAAACTACTCAAACTGCCAGACCATGATTAAAACTGAAACAATGACCCACATAGTCCTCACATTCACAATAATTAAAATAATATAATACTTTATACAGTAAATGTACATGTCATTGTTAAAGAAAATAGATATAGTATAGTAGGTATAGACGCCAGTACATCAAACTATTACAATCTGTCAAAATTCTTTAATAGATTTTCAACTTTATCGCTAAAGCATTAGGTACAAAGTAGATTGGGAAAATTTGACAGTTTCGGGCTTGATAGCTGGCGTCTGTAAAACTATTTTCAACGTTTGTAATTAAAATATTCGAAAACGAAGTAGTAGCACGGGCGGGCGATGCCACGCGACGCGGTGGATCGAAAGCTGAGTAAGTTTTATAAAAATATGACGCGGGCGAAGTCGCGGACAGAAGCTAGTAAATAGTTATAAATGTAAGTCTTTCTACAGGTTCCAGGCTACCTTTCTGTTAATTTCATAAAGATCGGTTCAATGGTGTAGGCGTGAAAAGGTAACACTGACATAACACATAGACAGACAGAATAATTTTCAGATTTAAAATATTACCTAATTGCATTTGCAAGGTTCGAGCTAGCCGTGAATCCGTTACTAACAGACAAACAAGCAAAGATTCTATAGCATTTATGGTTACGAAATATTAGTAAAGGCGGGTAGTGTCACGGCCACTTGACGCACGCGTTTTTGTCAAAAATGGCGCTAAATATCATCAAACAAAAAAAGCGTTGTTTCAAATTACAATTACAAAATTTTGGCCTTGCCGTACGTCAAATGATAGCGAGTGCGTAATCGTTATTATTTGACGTACGTATGTTACGTTAACCAACGTGAAACAACCGGCAATAAGGATACTATCTTCTTCTGCAAAAAGTTCAAACATTCCAAGGCCCAAAATTCAGCTGCGCCAACTCTGCTGGATGCTATGATAAAGTGACACATTTCTGCATTACGCCACACTTCCATACCCTTGATAATATTCACACATATTTTATGGCATCGAATAAAAGAGCGACATACATATCTTTTACTATGTCACATGGACATCAAACGAGACTGATCGGTCATTCGCATTTCGAAGGTCGTTTCAGACTGATAAAATGCTTAGTAAGCGTTTTGTCAGACGAACATAAAAGGATAATGTGGGGATAATAACGGTTTAACTTGCGTCTGATTTGGAGGACAGTTTGTTGAATTTATTGTAATGCAATGCTAATAAAATGAGACAAAATTAAAGAATTCATGAATAGTTTCGCATATAGGTGAAAAAATGTTATTTTAATTATGTTTAAGTACGTAAAAAAACCGGTCAAGTGCGAGTCGGACGCGCGCACTGTGGGTTCCGTACTGTAGGTATGTAACTACAAATTTACGGTTTTCGGATTTTTTCCTTTACCTGTGCTACATGATAATGCTTCTTGCTAAGTTTCTTGATTCTAAATCAACGGGGACTACCCTATACATTTTGATTCCCTTGAGAGTGTCGAAATATACGTTTTTTGCGGCATAAACGGTCGTATCTTTTTTTACGAATTTGATTTTTTCACAGCTTCAAGGGACTGTAGACAGTTTAAGCTTTTAATTTCAACTCGATACCTCCACGCGTTCCCGAGATAAAGGGTTCTGTTTTTTCTTTAGAGGTACGGAACCCTAAAAAGAGGTTCGTTTGTCAATAAACTGCTAAGCAGTTTGGCAAAGATAAAATGTCTTTTGATGTCTGAGAATAAACGCTTCTTTTTCTTTACTTTTCATATTGTTATCTTATTGAGGGGTCGTGGCCAAATAATAACAGCCGCACAGGTCGATCGATAAGATTCAGCTACGCTTGCCGCGGTTGGTCTATGGATGGGTGATCATCTTTACATACCTCTGTATGTAGGTAAAGATGATCTGCTCTGGCCTGCTGATCAGCAGACAGATTAAAACAGCATGACTATGTTCAGTAGAGGCTTCAGCATGCGGCGTTCTGTACACAGTACTTAGATAACAGTGACTTAAATGTTAACTAGTGCATGAAATAAAGCAAGTATCTGTTTGGCTGGACTTGACAACTTCGTAGATAAGTCTACGAGCTGTGCCATGACGTAGCACTGCAGACGATTGAAACTGATAGCGTCTTTATTTTATAAAAAATATAACTTCCCAACAAAAATACTGTTATCACTCTCTCTCTTTCTCTCTTATATTAAAAACAGAGATGGAAGTTTAGAGCTGTCATTTCAGTTTAGACATTCTCGTAAATGTTTTGACGTTTCAAATCAGCTTTAATAAAAACTTTCATACAAATATTTTACAGCTCTTCGTCCTTTTGTTTTAGCTGTGTGAAAATTATAGCAATGGTTTTTATTTTATGTAATTACTAGCGAGACGCGCCGTCTTCGCTCGGTTTTTACGCCTTGACAAAACATCGATATTTCTTTATTATATATAAGTTTAATATTAATGTATTATATACATAAAAACCTTTCGGAACAAATTATCTAAATGATGGTGAAAACTGCATCAAAAGCTGTCGAGTAGTTTAGAAGATCAACGCGGTCATACAGACAGACACGAAAATCGACTTCGAGTATGTATAGTTAAAGATCAAATCAATCTGCATAGCCTTTTTCCAACTATGTTAGGGTCAGCTTCTAATCTAACCGAATGCAGCTGAATACTAGTATTTTACATGGAGCGAGTATCTATCTGACCTCCACAACCCGGTTACTTGGTAACACGTTAACTCCTTGGTAAGAGTCGTTCTCAAACTTACGGGCTTTTGACGACCCGTTACGACTGTCAAAGATCCAAGAATGATAGTCGGCACCATCGACTTAACGTGCTTTCCGTGGCACAGAGGGTCTAAAGATGGTCACCCATCCACGGACCGACCGCGGCAAGCGTAGCTTAATCTGATCGATCGAACCGTGCGGCTGTTATTACTTAGCCACGAGCGCCTAAATTTATATAGATAAAGAAATATACACATTCGGTACGCCCTATTCGTGCACAAGTTAATTAAGAACACCAAAATCTTCATCATAGAGTTAATTTAAAAATAATTCCTTTTCTTCTCTTTTACTTAACGCAAAGCAGTCCAATACATTTGGCAGCAGTCTTCTGTTGCCATACGCCATTTAACTGCCGTCCTCAGTTAAGTTTGGCACTAAACCAAAGAACAACTTTGTTATCAACATTCTTACGTAAACTGGTAACGTATGGAAATACTGGCTATTGTCCGCGGCTTCGCCCGCATCGGAAATTGTTCAGTGGGGACGTACTACCGGGATAATAAAGTACCTATCTAATATCCTAACCCAGGTCGTGTCCTAACTGTGTGCCCATCGCAACCCGTTCAGCTGTAAAAAGCTATGAAAAGGTGAAGCTTTGGTTTCCTAGAAAAACGTTACCGTCATATTATAACGTTAAGCCGTCATGAAAATCTGTCATTTACAACAGAGACAAACAGGCTTTAATGCAAATCCCGCTGCCCAAAGATTTATATCGGTAGATTTGTACTCACCGTACTTAGGCACGCGAAAGTTCACACATTATTAAATACCCTTTTCAAGGCCATCAAGTCACTGCGTCATTATGTGTCAGCAGAGGTTTCAGAACGAAACAAAAATGCGACTATCTTTTGACGTGGTATGGCGAATCTAACGATTTAAATCTTTGTCGCTGTCATCATTTTCATGACAGCTGTCACTTTGGCCATTAATTACGGCCACCGCTCGTCTAGGAAACCGTAGCTTTACAGACAGGCAGACAGGCATACAGTAGTATCGATAGAATGGATTATGGCGTAGTTTCGTACTTATAATAAGTTTTTATTTTGGAGATTGTCTAGTATAATGATGACATTTCAGCCTGTAAACAATGCCATGAGTTTCAAAAACGATATCTTTCAGTTCAACCAAACCAATATAAAAGATAAAAGCACAGAACGATCAGTCAGTTTACAAAGTGACTACGTGACTTGACTTTTAATCTATATAGGTATCTACGTTTTACATAAACACAGGCTCTCCAAACAAATCGTAAAAATAAAACCACAGTAAAGGGTTACTAGGGTTAGTACATTAGGACTAGTACAGCCAGCCTCAAAATAAAGTAAAAATCGACGAGAATTCGTTTGATTGTCCGCAATGATTGTTCCATAATATGATATCAATGTGTAGCCATCAAAACGTATTCCTACTAATCTAACTCGCGAGATTTGTGTAAAAAAGTGTGTGTGAATTGTGAACCCCTGCTTATAATATTATAACGTATTAATTTTCAATAGTAAATAACATATCGAAAAATTATGCGTTAATTTGTAAATGGTTTGTTGCAGTGCACAATATTTCATTAGTCTATAATCTCGCGAGATAGATTATAATAAACTAACGATTTATATAATTATATGGTGACCGTATACATCTTTTTGAGGCTGACTATGCCTACCCATTTACGCAATGGCCCGGCCACCCATCACTGTTTATGTATATTATGGCTCTTAGGCTTGACGTGGTTTAAGTTTCATGGGCTGGAAAATAGTTAAGAGTCGCATACCTAATAATATATTGTCACGCACAACCCTTTAGTTCTAGCAAAAATAGATAAAAGCTTTTTGAAAATATTACATTGTGTCATGTTACAAGTAACCTTTTGCGTGATAGGGTTACTCCTTATCTCTTATTCAAACCTCCATTCACACCCACTCTTTATTTCTAATTCTTTAAACTGATTTGAATACGAGTTCATAATGGTATACCCTGACCATTATAACACATTGTTATCCTGTAACCATCTCATGAAAACTTAGGTAACGTGAGCGTGGAGGGAGCTGTCAGTGTCATCCTACCAGTAATGCTATTCTGTAAAAATCTTACCGTGATAACTCAGGAGAAGTGAGCTTAAAGTGAGCTGTCATTAGTGTCAATCCCTATAGCATCAGATGGAATGACAGCTCACTTCACCTAACTTCTAACAAAATCGACCGGCTGGTGGTCTATTCTGTAAATATCTCACCGTGAAAACTTAGGTGAAGTGAGATAGACCAGTATCAAGTGGAATGACAACTCACTTCACCTAAATCTTCACGGTGAGATGTTTACAGAATAAGTACACTGATGCTAGGGATTGACCAAGCATTACATTTACAAATAAAACTAATTAAGCAAATTCTTTTAATCATTTTATATATTTTTTAAAGCTATTTTTACTATTTTGGAGGGTTTTAAAATAAAATAGCAAAACAAAAATTCTGTCAGAAATTCAATGTTGTTTTTACAAAGGCTTTCCTAGACTAAAAATGTCGATTTAAACCGCTGTCAACAGAGGCCTAGTCCGTGGGCCTAGTGTACAAATTTGACAACTATTAATGAAAAAAGAAAAACGACCAGTATTAGGTATGGATCTTTGCGGAATAAAATAGTGGACTGTATTAAAATTAAACTGGTACCTATAATAAAATAAAATTAAACAATAGTCCCGACACCCGACAATTATGGCGTTCGTTACGGGGCCTAATAATATAATATATCATTCTTATTCAGTTTGTGAAATATCTTTTAAATTGTTCCAATATTAGAGGAGGAAATAGGCGAGAACCAAACCTCGAATTACGACTTTTTACTTAGGATTTTTCAAGTCTCTCCGACCGCATTTCCTCTTAATGTGATTAACTCACCCGCCTGTCGGATATCGCTTAAAGAGATATCAAGGGATAATAGATAACAATTACCGAATACTATGATGTAGGTACATTAATCATATTGTCTTCAGGCAATCCTTCGTCTAATCTAAATTTAATGTATTTTGATGTAATTATGTATAAAGTACCGACCCCGCAAATCTCAAGTTTAGAGGTAAAACCACGAAATAAATGAATGCAGAAGGTTTTCTCTTATAATTGCCTAGTATTACTATATTCTCAATTACTTACAGTTTGATAAAAATACTAGGCAATTTTAATGATGAAATACCATATAATACTTACAATAGTTTTTGCATTTCGCGAATACCTACAGTTAAGTATTTCCAAGATCAAACTACACCTCACTAAGTGCACACAAATGTTTACGAAACCGGCTTCACTTTACTGTTGACAGCCCTCTGGTTTTTTATTTATTCTGAGGTTTGAACAAACACTTTTAATTTTCAACTCGTTTCAGTATCTTAATAAGAATGTAGTAATTGATTTGTCTGTACCTTTAAAAATAATGTATTGCTGCTTAAATGATAAATTATTGTATTTCTGTAAGTAGGTTTGTACAAACACTTTTACACGTGAAAAATAAATTAGGTTTTTAAAAGTTCGGTATTTAGGGTACCTATTTCCTATCCCACTACTCGGACAAGAAAGACTGAAAAAAATACAGATATCACAGTGTCTTCAGAGAAGTCCAAATATACCTAATCTTGCTCAGTACATCTGAGGACCATGTAGATTAGTTTCTGAAATAGCCTTTTGAGGAAGGAACCACACAAATTAGATCAAAGTGAGACTTCTTCTCTCTCTATTTTTTGTAATCAAACTGATTAGATCGTTTAGAATTTCGAAGCGATGAGATAAGATTCCTTTGATAAAGTTAAACGAATAATCTTACGCGCCATTTGCTTCTTAATTGGAGTCGTGTGTTAGTTTGATAGAGCTAATCCGAAATACTTAGCCGTTTTCGAGCATGTTCAATTTATAGGTCGTGTTTTGTTTTAATAGTTCATAGTTTGGTTTTAGCTTAATTAATTTAAGGATGACACCTTTTTCAAGGATTGTTAGGTTAAGACCTCGCTTCTCATGCACGAGGTTGTAGGTTCAAATCTGGGCAATTGCCAATATGAAATTTTCAAGACACATATGTAGGTACTTTCTGAGTTTATCATAGACATTAGGTACTATTGCCACTGACATTTAAGGAAAAACATCTTGAGGAAACCTGGACTTAATAAAAGTCTGAAATCGCCAATGCAAGCGTGGTGATCAATGCTCGTGCCTTCTCTGTATGACAAGAGACCTTTACCTTGCAGTGGGACTATCACGCTTGTTTCACACGTACCACAAACACACCACAACCACAACACGTGGTCGGCTTGCCGTCATTATCGACCGCGTGTTTGATACCGACCACACCGCAGCCACGTCGCATGCAGCAATGCAATCACCAGCGACACCGCGAAATAGCGGCCGGCCACATCGCAAATACAACGTTAATACAACATTTTGTAGGTACCACAACGCAACCGCAAGAAGCCGCAGCGACAATATTCACACGTAACCACAGCTTGACCATATTTTGTCGCTGCGATGTGGTGTGGTTGTGGTACGTGTGAATGGGCCCTAATAGGCTGGTATTATAATGGTCACTGGTTCAAACTTACTAGTTCAAAACGCCACTGGTGCAAACTTACTAGCACTTGAAGTTTGCCAAAGTAGATAATAAGTAAATGCGGTTAAATATCAGTAGGTATACTCATCAGCGTACTTCAAGCTTTAGTTTCCTCAGAAAGCGGCGAAAGAGCATTTTTCGTCACCTTAATTTAAAATACTGGTGAAAATGACAGATGTTCATGCATAGGTAATAAGCATAATCAGCCTATAACATTCCTACTGCTGGGGCATAGGCCTCCTCTCAGTGTGAGGGAGTGGGCCATCACCCACCATTCGGGCCCAGTGCGGGTTGGTAGATGTCACATGTCTTTCAATTTTTGTTTCTAGAACATGCCGGTTTCCTCAAGACATTTTCCTTCACTGTTTAGTGACCAATGGTGATGAAATAATTTACACAAACTTAACCGCCTGTGTGTATTCTTACCTACGAACTGCAACTCGTAAGTTGTGGTCGCTTCTACCTGGCCACTACTGCACTCATTTCATTTCCATGACGGTAGCTATAATATGACGGAACCGCTTTTCTACGAAACCCAAGCTTAACTCATCGACAAAGTAATACTAAAACTCAATGTTGATAAGTTAAAGATAAGCTTATCAGTAATCGTAACAATTGCCATTATTTCGAAGGTAACCGGTACTGAAACGTTTAGTACGGTCTCGCAGAAAAGGAATTATCTAATCATGTCCTCGGTTTTAAATCCACTGTCGCCTTTCCCTAAATTCTAAGCAAAAATGGAAGCAGGTGTTGAATAAAAGTCTTAGGTGGAACAAATGGGATGTGCTTTAAGCCCTTTGATGGTCCGACCATCGTAATAGGTAATCCTTTACCCGCAATGGATTCTAACGATGTGCTCAGACTATAAGCTGGCATAACTCTACACATTAATGTCTTATTTCTTCCTTATTGGAGGTTGTATGTCAATAAACAAATAGTTTGATTTAAAAACATTTACAAACAGAAAAAAACTGTTTTGGAAATAAATAAACTAAATGTGGATAACAATTTTTTTTATTAAATTCGTGAACTTACAGCTAATTTATACAGTGTTCTTAGACGATATGAAATTGAAAGCCATTTACAAGTTTCTACTTATAAAAGAGACTTTAAGTACAACTCTGCCTTACCCTTCGGAGAGTACAGGCGTGATGTTATGTGAATTCCTAATTCTTAACAATATCTTCCTAGGTGATAGCAAACAAATGTATTGTAATGCAAACAGAAAGAGATTAATCAATTAGTTAATTTGTGAAACGTATGGTGTTTACATAAATAGGGGGGGCGCTATGTTTTGTCATAATTAAGACATTCAAATTTGGTATTTTTTTTTTTTTTCATACTAGGTGTCATTATATTATATGACTTAGAGAAATGATTTTTTAATTAATTAAATACATGAACAGAAAAAATAAGAAAAACATCTAATTGATACAATAAAATCAATAAATATTCATAGTACTTATTATCAAAAGGTAAAAATGCATCATTATAAATAAATAAATGACCGGTCGTTCAAAAATTAAATTTAAGTATCAACTATTCAACTTACAATATCGCGAAGGCCTTTTTATGCCGTAGAGTTACGAGTATTTGCACTAACGAGTTTCCAGATTCAAATTCTCAATTGATTCTACGCTCCGAAGTAACAATGACAAAAGCTGAAATAGTTTCGAAACAAATCCGCAGTATAAAGCGTCCTTTCATAGGAATATAAATTGATGTGTATTTCAGTACGAGCTGGCGGAGCTTTCAGTTGGACTTTCAGTAAGTCAGTGTAAGCGCGCCACCCGCGCAGTATACACGCCGCGCCGCCCCTAGCCGCGCGGCAAAACGACAACAAAAACACCTCGTACTTTTCATAACAACAAACTGACATTATAGAAAACCTTTCTTTAAAAAAAATATTTCCCAATTCCTTCCGATATTTCTTAGCGATGGTGAATTCGAATTTTCTCTTTTTTTTGAGTGAGTTGTAAACTTTTTGCTTGAGATGTGAGCGCACTTTTTAATTTAGCCTATTCATTCTACGTTGCTTAGAAAACAGTGCAAGTTGATTGGTTTTTATTAATTAAGAATTAAATAAGTGTTATGGAAGAATGGGTTCCTGAGAAAAGCGGATTGAAACAGCTGACTAGCGGCAATTCTTAGATTGTTTTGTTCGGTAAGTAAATTTTCTAATTTGTTATTTCGTGGTTGGAAAATTTTTGGAAGTTAGGCTTTTTGTTATCTTATCGTAATACTGGTAGAACAAGTACTTATCCACTTTACGGTTGATAAGATAAAATGCATCGATTTAGTATCAGCAACGGCAGTGCGTCGAGACATAAATACTTTTTTCAGTTTTCGCAAATTATTCACTGATTCATATTTTCAAATAAATTAACAATATTTGGGTATTCAATACACCCATAGGTATTTCTAAACATCTTCAAATACTATTGTTCTAAACTTAACCCTGGTTTACATTTAAGTACGTCCTAACATCAACAAACGCAGTTTACAAAACAAATGTTTCATATTTAAACATTCAACCATTTTGACACAAACGTATCATTTAAAGTCGGTAACTGTTTAATGATGAATATGAAAACCGATTTAGATTTCTCCAAAGGGTAAGGTTATTTAGGCGATCCAAAATAACCAAATCAAAACGCCATTTAATTAAATTCTGAGGATCTTAAGTTTTTTGGGCTCCAATAGAGTTTGATGAAGCGATAAGGCTAATGTTTAACAACAATTGGTTGAAAGGTTTAAATAATGAAGACTGCTGGCATCCATTAGGTGGTTGTCTTTATTATTTTCTAATACTGACTGATTTGACAATATCATACTAGCGTCCTGGGGGCCTAAAAAGGTCACTTTGGTAGAATCATAAAACAATTTATATCACGCAATTCATATGTTTGACAGTTTCACACCCTTAGATCCCTGAAGGGTTAGCATTTTACGAATCTCCATACAAAACTGTCATACAGATGAAATTGCATGATATGAATAGTTTTATGATTCTGCCAAAGTGGCCTTTTTAGGCCCCCTGACAAAATTATCAGACAATTCTTTTCGCAAACAAAAAAATATCCATTTTGCGACTTTTATAATACTAATTTTTAACAATAATCCAGAACATTATTCAGTATTTCATAAAATTACATTAACAAATTATCTAAATGATCCATACGCGTCCACCTCTTTATTTTTCCGTGGAGGTTAAATCGTCACACAAAATGTATGATGAATGACGAATCTTTATGTCATCATCATCATCATCATTTCAGCCGAAAGACGTCCACTGCTGGACATAGGCCTCCCCCAATCACCTCCATTTCGCCCAGTTCTGTGCTTCTCGCATCCAACGGGTTCCTGCAGTCTTCACAAGGTCGTCGGTCCACTTTGTGGAAGGCCTTCCAACGCTACGTCTTCCGGTACGCGGTCGCCACTCCAAAACGTTTCGGCCCCATCGGTCATCTGTTCTGCGAGCAATGTGCCCTGCCCACTGCCACTTAAGTTTGGCAATCCTTCGGGCTATGTCGGTTACCTAAAATCATTGTAAAAACGCAACTATTTTTAAAAGAGTAACCGTGGAGTTTCTTGCCGGTTCTTCTCCATAAGAAACGACCAATTGGAACCGTGCACCTAACTTCTGACGTTTCATAAGTGCCCCTGTAGGTTTATGTAAATAAAATATTTTGATTTTGATTTTTGACCTTGGTTCTCCTACGAATCTTCTCAGTTCTGATTCGATCACGCAGGGAAACTAAGCATAGCCCTCTCCATTTACTATTCTCATACTAATAATGCGCTCACCACAACAGAAACTAATGAGTACTATTTGAATTCATATCCTGTCAAACAATGCCTTCTTCATTTACGTTTACTGTTGTAGTCTATAGTACAACTCTTAGTTACTGTGTATTTTTCCTCTTGTCCTATTTGATAAACAAACACGGTACGTAGTATCAATCAAATTCTGTAATAAAAGGTATTAAGGTAAAAGTAAGGTGTGATAACATTTATTTATTTATTGATCAAAATCTCCGTTACCTACCACTTTCATTACAGTCTTAAAATTAACTTAAGTATTTCAAAACTATGAAAAACGTAAGATAACTTGCAAAATTTAAATCTCAGTATGTTTTTTTTTTGTTTACGAAATACGTTAATGAATAATCTATTTAAATAAAAAGTCGGGTTAATTACAGTATTAGAACTGCTAGAACTGAAGAACCGCTTTTTATGATCTTTGATTTGAAGGATTTCCGGCCCGAATAGCAGATAGAGACTAAAACATGGGAAAATTCATGAAAAATCAATAATGATGTTAATTAATTTTCTCATACATTTTGTAGAAAACGGCTTTTTTGATGGTATAGCTAATAAAACGTTTATTGATTCTAAGACGGTACGAAATTTACTCCCCAATTATCATTTTAGAGATCTATTTGAAGTGATAAATGGAATAATTTACGCCAAAACCAAGTGATGGAGGGTCATTACAGAATTTGGTGTAATAATTTTGATTTAATGCTATTATCCTTTCCAGAGCCTTTGAAGTTTATTAGCCTACAACTGGTTTGGGGAGCCTCTTAGACAAACTTTGCTGAAAAAATCGATCAATTTCATAAGATTGAGTAGGGTAATGTCCCGCGTTGATATCGAAGTATCTAGCCAGCTGGGGCTTTTTTTAGGCGGATAAAAATTTTGTCTTTTAAATCTAAAACTATTCAAGAAAAATATAAACCATCTTTTAGTCGTTCTTTGGCCAAAGAATTAACATTGCCATTCAACGTGGCAATGCTGCCAGTCTTCTAGGCACGTTTCCGGATGACAGCGATGCGGACGAGTACTTCGACGCTTAAGTGTCCTTTTGTTTTTGTATTAATTTTTATAGTTAGTCATTTAATTTTGTCCCTAGTGTAAATAGTGACTTCTACCTTATAAACAAACTTTATACTCGAGACATAATATTGCGACTAATATATTATTCATTTTGTCGTTTTCTAACTAAATACTCTAAGTCCTGTAACAGTAATGCTACCTCTTGCAGCAACCTTATAGCAAAGAGAATGATCACTGTGATGCAAAATAGAGGTTTTTATTACTGGCTAGAATTTTAAACCAGTGCGTAAACTGTAACCATAAATTCAGCACATGATTCTAAATCTAAGAGGTCTAGAACCATGTGCAGAATTTATGGCGTAGTTTTTTTTTAATACAGTTTGCGCACTGTTTAATTTTTTTTCCTGTATAGTCCGTTGTCCCCGTTGCCGTTGCCCATATGTCATAAACGGGACAACGGTAAGGAAGTTTTATGACGTCCCGTTGTCGCCGTGACGGGGACAAGATTACGTGGACAACGGGAATACAGGAGCCTCCGTACTTCCGGACGTAAAAATATCACGGCGCGAGATTTTATCGCGCAATGGATTGTGAACTCTCGGTGTTGAGACGAACATTGAGAATCTAACAAATCACATCCCAGCGCATCAAAAAACACACTGTTGGATTTTCAACTCTCTGCGCTAAGCTTTGAAAGGACTGTAAGTAATTTTAATTAGCTACTAATCTCCACAGAATCTGAATACTATCTGTTTCCATGGAGTGTGGAAGTAAGAAGAACTAATTCTGTTGTGAAAAAGTGTCCGTCAAACTGCGTTAAATTAGGGTGGCGTGGCGCCACAGTAGCAACAGGGTAAAGTCACAGTATTTATTTAATTTTAGGTTATGTTTACAAAATTATTATGGCCTACGTAAATAGTTGAGGTTTAGTATACGGGGCTGTCACGAACTACTCTAGTCACTAAAAATATTAAATTTTCTAAATCGGCATACTTCAATCCGTCAACAACTGCTAGATTCATACCATAACCCTTTGCCTACGCTAGCGCCATTTTGGAGGGTTTTTGAACTTATAGCTGGACAATTTTTCAACTTTTCCCCACATGAGACGGTTCCCCTTACCTCTACCCTCCATACCTGTTTTAAAACAATACTGCAGTACGTTCACAGATATTTTACCTCTGACAGCAGCGACCAAATAGCAACCTTATTGTGAGAGACGAGAGCAAAATTCACAATTATTTTGACAGACTTGTCAGTGACAGCAACCTTAGAAGAATCAGATTAAGATAATTGAACAGTGATGCAAAACCAGAAATAAAATGACTATGAAAGGACTGAGCTAACAACCACAGAGTACTTTTTGATAGAGACCCTTGTAACAACCTAATCAAAAACACCACAGATTATATTTAAACAGACTTTCTATTAACAGAATCCAAAAAGTTCAAAGCAAATAGGTATAATAAAGAGGTCCAAGCATCATTAAACTAAAGGAGTCAATTAAAAAGGTTGAAATCTCTTCGAGTCGTTATTTTTGCTCGAGTTATGGAAACATTGATGACGTCGTATCTAACCAGTAACCCTTAACATCTTCCTCATACTTGTAGATCTACAAATAGTAAAAAACGCGAGTCGCTTTTCGTGTTTGTGTCGCATCGAATTTTGATGTGGTTTTCACCATAATTTAGAAATTACAGTCCGGAAGGTTTATGTGTAAAATACATTAATTTAACTTACATATAATTACAAAATCTCCATGTTTTGTGAAGTCATCAAAACCGTGGGAAACAGGGGCGGATGGCGGATCGCTTGAGGTATTATAAATTAAAATCGCTTTTCGTGTATAATGTATGTTGGACCGCGTTGTTCTTATACACTCCATAACTGATTTAATATGTAGGTACTTAGCTAATAAAGAAATCTCCGTGTTTTGTTAAGTCGTGAAAATCATTCGAAGCAGGGGCGGGTCGCGTGAGTTGTATAAATATTTGTCATGTCTGCCGCGTGTCTTCTGACGTCATTTATCTTAATGGTTGTGCGTAAAAGGGTTATTTTTAGTACTTCTTTGGTCCGAAGGAAAATTGAGTTTACCGGTCGTGTTTTTTGGAAAATTGGAGAGCTTAAATTAGTTATACCGGCTGACATTTTTTTATCGTCTGGACCAAAATATTGTATAAAAGGTGAACGGAGAAGAAGCCTATGGCACAGATTTCTTTTTTCACAATTCATTCACATTTCACATTCAATGTATAGTAATACAAAAGACATAATTATATCACATTTCAAATTCTTGATTCCTACACAAATACAAATTTCTCAGCTTTGTCTGAACTTATTCTTAAATAAATTAATTCTTTATTGTAAATCCAGTTCATCCATAAATTTGCTTACAGATAAGAAATTGCAATTGACAAGCTCTTCAGCTATCTGCTTTTTTTATCTTTTAATATCTTTTAAGAGCTTTTATACATAATTAGGGACTGAAGTTTAATAGGCACGGTTTAGAGGTGTTTAAGCCACGTCATCATCACCTTCCTGTCGTTGCCCCATGTTGCTTGGGGTCGGCGCAACCGGTTTTCTATAGGTACCCATTCTCCCCTGTCAGTTGAGGAAAATGGAATACGTTTTATCTGTGTTAGCCGCATACATTATAAACATTGGAATATTTTTAAACATTGACACAATTCCTAACCGGGATATCAGCGTCAAGTACATGTGCCTGATACGTGCTGAGCTGAACTTTGACATGCACATGGCACGTTCTTTGTACATTCGTTATTTTGATTTAAAGTATCCCGTAGTGTCACTTTATTTCTTCAAGTATGTTTTATTTTTTGTGTGTTTTTATAATTATTGTTATCATTTATTGTGCTTTTGTGTGTTGTGCTATGTATTTTGTAAATATTTGGATATCTAAGCAGAAGAAAAATCAACATAGCTTAGGGCTTAGTAGGATGCAGGCTAGGCTTCCCTAAGGGCGTTTACACAGGACAATTTATATGTCAAAGTTACGCCACAGTCAAAGTTAGTTAAGCCACATAAGGCTGCACACACACGATGTATAACCCACAAGAGTAATTAATTAACAAGATCCGTAACCTGTGTCGTAACATGAATTAGTGCTTACAACATGTACTTTACTATTAAAACTCCATGTCCTAGAGCCAAAAATTCGACGACATGAGTCATCTACCTAGGTACAAAATCGCACTGAGTCCGCACGGTGGATTACGGCTGTTTATTTGATTTATTCCGGTCTGATCTCCTGAGTCCCCCCCTCCACTCCCACCTCGATCCCCTGCTAGTTCTTCTTCTGTTTTGAAATCTTTCTTATCCAATTTTATCTAGGTTTTTCTAGACAGGTAAGTACAGTCAAGAGAAAATAAACGTTTCATATTTTATAAAATTAAAAAACGAATAAAAATAATACAAAAAAACAACAAGTTGGGGGAAAACATGCGTCACATCCACGTAAAACGGCCATCACTCAGCACAATGCTAAGACCCTATACGAAACAGAGCCCCAGCGCAGGTTTTTAGCGACGGCCGGCGTTGACGTGATGACGTCAATTAGTGCGTCTGGGTTCATTATAGGTTCACTACGCTATGAAAGCACCATATAACGCACCGTCTATTAAAACAAAACGATCCGAATTCAAAACAGTTTCCCTCACAACTGCCACCCACAGATCTGTTTACCCCTCAGGCGATAAAAGGCTCACTAAGTAAATCCGTTAACTCACTTACAGTACAATAGATAAGCTTTGCTGTTGGCCATTCATAGCTCTGTAAGACATTTATATGAACCGCTGTTATAAAGCTGTTATGTAATAGCTGTTATAAAGGCGGATTGCCAACTAAAACATTTTGATATTCCATCAAGCGCAAATGAGCTTAATTTTCAATGAATCTTTTGAATTACTTTTGCTTTTGTATTTTTAGGTTATTATTTACTGAAAGTCGCGGTTTTTTCCTTAAAGGCGGGTGCTGACCGGCGTCACAGGGCGTAATGTAACGTGTTACACAGCGAGCGTTCGTGCAGTCAGTACAGAGAAACAAGGCGCTCGCAACGAACAACGAGCGGCTCGTTGCTCGCTGCGACTGCTCCACCCCTCTGTCGGTTTTTTGGCGAATCCTTTGATTGTTACGCGCTTCAGTCAGTACGTCAGTACGAGAGTCAGTACGAGTCGTCACGAACACACGTGGCACAAGCATCGATTCTAGGTACTTCGGGCCTTTAGTTTATTATAGTAGTGATTATTTGTTGTTAAAAAGATGGATTGGGACAAAGAGAAAACTCTGTATTTCATAGACAAATGTAGAGAAAAACCTGTTTTATGGAACCCGGGTCATCCAGAACATTATAACAACGAATCTGGAGCACGGGCTAGCAAAGAGTTCGAAACGAGCATGTTACACGGATTTTAGAACACGGCGTAACGTAACATGCTCGCTGCAAATGGTACATTACGGCCCGTAACACCGGTCTGTACCCACCTTAATAGTAATCTTTATCTATCGAAACTAAAAAAAAAACTTGTCACGAAACTTGAAATTGATTACTATTAATTGTGACACATAGCAAACACGAGCTTGATTTCTTATGCCTTTTCAGATACAATCTGTGTGAAAGTTTGTGAAGATGTATAAAGCTTATTTATTTATAATTACCTTACAACTATCATAACAGGATTAACCTAATGCGGTGGATTTATATACTTACAATATTAAATTACCCTAACAAGGAACTTTTACATTATTTATAGTTACGGCTGTACGGGTTTCAATAATTATTAATAAATGCTTTAATAATTTGTTATTTTATAACTTTTTATGTCCTAATATTTTTATTGTTAAATTATTTAAATACCTAGATTTTTTAAATTAGTACCTAGTAATTTTAATTGTATCCTGTTACGGAGTCCATATTTTTGTACCTAGATATAAGCATTTTGTAACATCTTTACAATATGGAATGCAATAAATGAATATGAATATAGTTGGGCTCAGAATGACTACCTGTGTATACACGGTGCCCATGATTAATTCTCCATTCACTCGAACATTTTGTTCGGGTGGATGGATACAAAACTGTGGGATTTACACCTAGAATACCTTTTATACGGGTAGGTAGATAAATTAGTTACCCCTGTAATCAAGTGAAACCGCAATATCTAGTATAGCTTTGACTAAAAATAATTCGAACAAAGAAGCGTAGTTTTCATGAATTTATCGAATTAAAAGTTTCCGAACTATATTCATAGCTACGAATTGACAAGTAAATTGGTTCCTTACAACGCTTTCTTTCTAAAGATTTTCTAGCGAAGAGTAGGTGGTTCAATCATTCAGCACAATCGGTACATACGCCGTGGAAGTGGTGTGTGGGAGCTCTTAGACTTCCAAGCGTTTATTTATTCATTCGATTTCTTGCACTTTATCTTCAAACGAAATAGTAACAGGAATTTTTGAAGTGGCAATCCAAAAGTGCATGTTTGTTTAAAATAATGCTAGTATAGTACAGACGCCAGCACTTCAAGCGACTGCAATCTGTCTAATTTCTATAATTGATTTTCAACTTTATCGCTAAAGCATAAGGTTCAATATTGATTGGGAAAATTTTACAGTTTCGGGTAGCTTGATGTGCCAACGTCTGTACATAACATAGCATCACGCTTTTAATTCCCGAAGGGTTAGGCAGAGGTGCACCTATAGTACATTCCTTGCCGTCAACCGGGCACAAACCAATAATCCGGGCTGCTACTGAGAAATTCCAGATGGAAAAACCGAATAACAGTTGGCCCGACCTAGCATCGAACCTAGGATCTCATGCCTAGGAGTAGCGCTTGCAACCACTAAACCAACAAGGCAGTGATAAAACGATAAGTAGAGTAAATATTTTCAGCCTATTTTGAGTCCCACTGCTGGGCAAAAGGCTCCCCTTGTTTCTTCCGAACCTCTCTGTCTTGTACGATCTCTGGCAATGTTGGCCCTGCAAATGATATTAGATCGTCACACCACCTTCGCCTTGGTCTACCTCGACGCCGATGTCCTGCCTCAGGCGTCCAGTGAGTGACGATCATTGCCCATCGCTCCGGGTGCATTCGTGAGACGTGTCCGGCCCACTCCGACTTCAGCCTGGCTGTTTTTTCTCCAACATCCGCATCTGAAAACTAATAGTTTTCAGATGCGGATGTTGGAGAAACAAATTCTTCTTCGTTTAATAAAAACACATAATTTTCACAGACTGTTTCCGTAATTGTACATACAAATTAGCTTAATACACAAAAAATAAATAATCTGCTCTCTTGCTAAAACGTCAGTATTTTTCAGTACAAACGCTGTTGGCTTTGGTAGTGAAATAAAATGCACACAACTGAAATTCCGACTTAGTTTAAGTCCCATATGTTTCACACACAAACATAAAATGGTTTTTCTATTAATTTATCATGGTTTCTGAAAATTTTTGGCTGATTGTTTTTCATTTACGTGGAACTGTTTATTTTATTTTTTGCGTTTGGGTGTTATTTGTTTGTGCTTTGGCTTTGTAACACTATGATACAGAATTTTGTACACTGATCTGATAAAATATATAAGAAACTTGTCATAGCATAATCAGTCTATAATGTTCCCACTGCTGTAACACAGGGCTCCTCTTGGTGAGAGGGAGTGGGCCATAATCATCAGGGAGTGGACCATAATCCTCGGCCACTCGCTCGAAATGTCTTAATTAAAAAAAGATAACTGGAAATCTCTGTTTCTATGGAAACTTTAAAATCGGTCTAATTTGGCTGTAACACTATTTTTCGTAAATGTTCTTAAGTAACTTTTTAGACCATTTGTATCCTGCTGCGTATGAAGTTTCATTAAAATCGGTTCATTCATTTCGAAAAACAAGGGCTTGAAAGTTTGTATGAAGTACGCTCTTATGTAAAAGTTCAAATTATGAAAACATACAGAAGAAAGACAGCTAGGTATATTTGAAAAACATCTGCTATTAGGTAAGTACTTTTGAATACGCGAAAATCAATACTTAACACGTCGTCGTCGTCGTCGTACTTAACACAACTACAACATAAAAACTGTTGATACAGTCGCAAATTGAATAAAACAGAATACTTTTATTTCAGACAGGACTCCATAGGTTAGTAAAAAAATGGGCAACATTATCAAAAACCGCATCAAGAAAACTGATACGCTGTCTTGTCTAGTTTTTGCTCTCAAGTTAGCAGTACCCAGATGTGAGTAACTTGTAAGTTTCGAGCTTTTGAACTACTCTGCACTAAACTTAAGAACCGGGAAAGTTTGGCAAACTAAACAAGATTGCTTTATGCAAGGCGGCGATATTAATGAGAATAAATTTGGTAGATTCGACTTCCTTGTTTGGATATCTAGCTGTTGTTCAGCAAAGGGGGCTGAGTTTCGAGTCCCGGGTCTGAAAAAGTAATATCGAGTGTTTTGCATTAGTAAAACTCTTAGTAGCACCCAGAAGCCTGGATTTTAGATAATATTCTCGCTACCTATTAGGTACTGACCCGTATTATTTTTTTTTAACTGTCCCGTTGGTCTCGTGGTTGCTAGCGTGACTGCTGAGCGTGGGGTCCTGGGTTCGATTCCCGGGTCGGACAAAGTGTTTTTGGATTTTCCATTAGGAATTTGTTAGTAACAGCCCTGATTTGGAAGTTGGCGGTTTAATACCCCCGTGCATCGGAAAGCACTTCGTTAACTTGCGGCACGCTTTAGTGTAAGCTGTACAGAAGTGCAGCAAGTAATTGTTATATAATATAAATAAACTCATGCCTTTTTCCCATTGGGATAGGCAGAAACTACAAAACGCTACCTGCTACGCTATGCTTATATAGCTTTTTGGTGCGCGGTGGAAATCCTCATGGACTTCCTCCATCATGGGGGTAACAGAGGGGCATGCCGGGCCTCTTACCGGCTCAAACCACCGCGGTGTTCCACCTCTACCTATAGTCGGGGGTGCGGGATTCGCAAAGCATTCACCGCTCCCCCGACAGACATCCTTAATTATATACCTACCTACTCCTTTTGCTTCGTTTTTAAATAAATCTATACATTTTATAAATTAAGGTCGCTTTTCGTGTCCGTCAGTGATCGCGTTGTTCTTCTAAAGTACGCAACGGACTTGATGCGGTATTCACCACCATTTAGCTTTATTCCTAAAGGTTCACCTGTTTATTACATTATTAATATTGAACTTACATATAATAAATAATGAAACAGTGGCGCTAGTAAATCTTACTATTTAAAAATCTCGTGTCACAGTGTTTGCTAGCGAACTCCTCCGAAACGGCTTGACCGGATTTAATGAATTTTTTTGTGTATATTTGGTAGGTCTGAGAAAAGGTCGTAGGGTATTTTTTATACCCCTAGGTGAGAATGGTGGCCCTCTCCAGATATTTTTTTGGAATCGAAAATTACGCGGGTAAAGCCACGGGGCACAGCTAGTAAATAAACAATATTGGCCTCAAACTTCAAACCTCTGACCACCCCGTCGGGGATTACTTTATGGTTAAACTGTGTGGTTAATCACCATTAGTTTTGACTCTTTCACATTAAAACTATACTTAAGCTATACATTTTTAATAAAAGAACATAACTTCTATTTAACAGCACGAAGCTCTTAAGCCATTTCAAATTATCTCGTAAACAATTTAAAATTCTCTCTGAATCCATTATAGTCGTTAACAATGCCTTATCTTTTGTTCATGTGGAATACTTAAACAGTACGCAGACGATTTATGTATTACTGTTGAGACCACGCCGACCGCGCAGTGGCGCCCTCATCGTTTGTTTGGTTATTTCTTTAAGTCTCTCTGTCAATCTGGAAAATAGTGGAATTATTCGTATTAAGAATTATAATAAAACTAAACAATGTAAAACTACCGTTTGTAATAATATTGACGTATAATTTGTGGAGCACAACTTAACGTGCTTATTTTCTGCATTTTCATTCTAAAATAAAAGAAATAACCAAACAAACGATGATGGTGCAACTGCGCGGTCGGCGTAGTCTTAAAACTTAATAGTAGTTGAGCGTAAAATTATGATACGAAACCGTATATCATTCTTGAATTTTCTCTTACTAGACTCTTTGGTGGTCTATTGATTTGAATATTACTGTCTCCATTAACTCAGCCTATCACATTCCACTGATGGACATAGGCCTCCCCCAGGCTGTGCCACAACACCCTGTCCTCCGCCTTCTGCATCCAGTTTGTCCCAGCTACCTTTTTGAGGTCGTCGTTCCATCTAGCTGGGGGTCGTCTGTGACTGTCTGCACCACTTGTATACTAGATGGAGACGACAATAAATTAAATGTCATATAACTTATGAAGTTCCCAGTCAAAAATTCAACCAAATATATCGAATACTTTAGTCACTAAAGCCAGTTGGCTGATCGGAAAAACCCATAGTTGGCCCATCACTACTACATATTTAGTTTGCTTGAAAAGTAAGTTTTTTTAATTTTAATGGTTTTTTTTAATTTTAAAGGTTTAAATTTAAATTTTATTTTGTAACTATCACAAAAATAAAAATAAACCTTGACGTTTTATCAGGTGCAACTGACTTTCAACCTTAGGGCAAAGCATTAAAGCAATTATGACGTCGACTATACGTCATTGACGTGACATTTTTGACAGTTCTAAGTGTGGTCATTTTCATAGGCCGGCTGTACTATTAGACGGCGCTCGTAGCGCATGCGTAGCGCTCTTGCTACGACATTTCGTAGCATCTGCTACGAATGATTAAGTGAAAAAACTATGCAGTTAATTATAAGTTTACGTGCTTGACACATGTCATGTCATGTTGGTTGAATAGAGTGGAAAAAATTCACTTGAAGTGATATAGTGATCTATTAATTATTATTAATCGGTCACTAAATAGTACCAGACCACTTAATTACTTGCTGTGGTGACGTTCCACGATTATTTCTGTCAACCCTCCCTTTGAATTGGGCTGTCTATGGCACAAACAATGCAGCTTACTGTTTTTGATGAGGGTGTACCAAATATGTCAAACGGGTTTAATTAAAACTACTTACTTATTGCCACTTCTTGGTACCATGATTTTGGCGCTTTTAAAGTGTCGAAATATCGGGAAGGGATAATTTAAAATGAATTCAATATAAAGTAGCTATCGCTATTTAAATATTGTTACTGTGCCAGCACATCAAGCTACTACATACAATCTGTCAAATTTCTTTAACAGATTTTCATATTTATCGCTAAAGGTTAAGGTTCAAAGTTGATTGGGAAAATTTGACAGTTTCGGGTATCTTCTGTACCATTTACTGCACTAACCATGTAAATATGTTCCATCCAGGACCGAATTTAAATAGTTAGTCCACTAAATGATACCTATTCTATGAAGAATAATGTTTTTTTTTAAAGAAGTAAATTTTACCTCCAGTATTTTTTTAACTGCAGTAGTGGCCCAGTAGTAACGGCCCCGGCAACTTACAAGTTGTATGGTCGTGGGTTCGAACCCAGGCAGGTGCTTTACTTTGTGTAAATAATTTCTTCACCACTGCTTTCAAAACGGTGAAGGAAAACATCGTGAGGAAACCGGCATATCCTAGAACCAAAAAACTGAAGACACGTGCCATCGACCAACGCGCACTGGGCCCGCGTTGTGGATTACGGCCCACTCCCTCTATCATAGAGGAGGCCTGTGTCCCAGCAGTGGGAACATTAGAGGCTGATTATGTATTTTTATGACTCGCTTTATTTGAACAGGCGTAAACTGAAAGTACTCAATGCTACTGTAAAACAAACAAAAACTCTTACAGAGGATGTTCTTGTATTAACCAAATTCACAAAATTTTACACAAACTGTAATAATTCATACAGATTAGAGTTTCCTGCGCCACATACTGAAACTATACTAATACCGGTCGATCGTGACAAACAAGTATGCCATGAAATCGAGTGCCGTAATTGCAAGCCTTTTACGTGATCACCCATCGGTGAAATTGGAGGTAAACACTATATTTCCTGTTTTGTGGTGCTTGAGCCAGTTGATTAATAGGCAAACGAAGCTCTCTTTGATGCGAGGGGAAAAGAAAAGTTACCTTGTTACGTGTTGTGTTTACGCTGAAATTCTGTATCTTTTGGTAGCGATAGCCCGAATTATAAACGTATGGATCGGGGTTTCTGTCCGCAAATAAAGTTGCGGAAAAAAGTATTTATTTTTGTATTAAAGTTTCTATTGGAAAATGAACATAAACTTAACCTCTTTGTTTCTAAACGATTCGCGCGCCCGCTGTAATAGTGTGTTCCCCACTGACCTCTACTTCTATAATACAGGTCAGTGTGTGTTTCTCAACGATATTTTATCTGTCAGCTGTAAACCACGCATCTTTTGTTTTTTCTCTGATTCCATTGTTGTAATCTCAAGATTAGGTAAACGGTTGTAACCGTCCTTCTACGACCTACCAACCCACACTGGGCCCGCGTTGTAGATTACGGCCCACCCCTCTCAAAGAGAGGAGGCCTGTGTCCCAGCAGTGGGAACATTATAGGCTGAGTACTATGTAACCGTTTCTAATAAGCTAGTTGTAAATAGTATATTTCATATTGTTTCATTACATTAGTATCCTACAGTTTAACAATTATCATTAAAATCGTCATAGAGGAAGTGGTTTCTGATAGTTTTATTTCTTGAAATTGTTTGGGTTGATGACTGTATCCAATCTTCATTCTTAGTTTCCCGAATAATCGCCGTGTCTACTTTTTAAGTACATATTCTGATTATTTCTCTTTGGATATTGACTAATATTGTCCCAATATCTTTCAAGACATCGTTGGTAGATACTCCACTATTCTCCTCGAGTTCATAATCCCTATAGTCACGTTACCATGCCCCTAAGTTACATAATCGAGAGCTTCCTAACACAAACGAGCAAGCCCTCACACGATCCATTGTGTTGTTAATTAGTAAAACGATAATGTGCGCATCAGAAACCCTGATTAATAGGTAAATGTCACTGTGCATTGGTTATCAGTAGAGCCACTCTTAACAATACGCCAGTAGCGAGCACATAATTTATACTTTACGTTTGTACCTAAATACTCTTTTTCAGTTACAAATACATAATAATATGTCAAACATTAAAAATAAATAGTTACCAATGGCTATAACTTAGGTCAGAAAATTAAAAAAAAAACTGCTCTTGCCTGTCAAATATATTATATTTCTCGTTTTTATTTCATTACTAACATTTTATTAAGCACTACGCTAAACGCCTAAAAACATAGAAGATACTCGAAACAAGAGTCAGGAACTTTAAATAAAAATATATGAGAAGTAAAAGTGTCTACCTGGCTCATATATTTTGATTTTTATGCTTGCTCACCACGTGTTTTTGGCAATTTTACGATGCTTTCCTTCGTCGTAAGTCAGTGGCGTCTTACATTAAACTAAGAAAGAAAAATTGTGCATTCGTAAAATGACAAGTGGGCCATAAAAACTTTTCAATTCGGACGTTTTGCCCGAAAACAAAATACGTTGAAACCAGAAGCACAAATAAAACAATTTTATGTAGGGAGCACTGGTGGCCCAGTAGTCTTACGAGTTGTTTTAGGTCGTAAGTTCGTACCCAGGCTGGCGCTTTACTTTGTGTAAATTAGTTCATAACCACTGCTCTCAGAACGGTGAACGAAAACATCGTTAGGAAACCGGTATGTACCAGAACAAAAAAAATCGTGTGGGGTCGGGGGACCCTCGGCAGGAACGACATTCAAAATAAAAATCTAAGATGGTGGCTGCAAACATTCTAAATGACGAAAAAACTTTAAATTGTAGCAGCCGCCATTTTGGGTTTTCATTTTGATCTCAATGTCGGCTTTAGCACCCTCGAAAACTATAGAACTTAACGCTTTTTCGTTACGTGACGATTTCTAAAAGTTTTCTCCTACTGTAAAAATCGAAGATATGTGACATCTTCCAATCTGCATTGGGCCTGCGTGGTTGATTACGGCTTACTCCGGGATCTCACCGAGAGGACGCCTGTGTCCCAGCAGTGGGAACATTATAGGCTGATTGTGCCAGTGAAACTTCTGTACATTGCAACATCGTTTTATCCATGTTGAATACAGTATGCGTGAGTTAATCCTTAGTTACGCCCACGCGTTGATAACTCGGTGATAATGCTTACCGAAATGGATGTGAATAGTTGGGTTAAATTGTGCCGTTATCGCACAAAACTTCATGAAGAAAATGTCAAGGACTTTTTTTCTCTTTCACATAGAAAGCTTTGTGTTTAAACACGTTTTATCATTATTATTATCATGGTTAGGTAAAATTAAGAGTATTTTCTCATCAACTCAGCCTGTAGCAGTCTGCTGCTGGACATAGGCCTCTCCTTTCGCATCCAGCCTGTCCCAGCCACCTTTTTAAGGTCGTCAGTCCATCTAGCTGGGGGCGTCCCACACTACGCTTGCCGAAACGCGGTCTCTACTCCAGGACTTGTCTGCTTCACCGGCCATCGGTCTTTTGATTGACATAGCCAGCCCACTGCCAGTTGAGCTGCATTTTCAGTTGGCAATGTAAAAACTTATGAAAACCTTGGAGAGTTCATCTAACGAAGCCATAGCCGATGCGCTGTTATCATTCGTTTATTAATTTAAAAAATCATGGTTTTTTTTCCATGTACTTACTTGATTGTTAGTGGCAATGTCAGTTTAAAAAAAATGCAATGTTGATACCTAAATGATTACGTTATCTTGTTGGAACCGAGTCCTTTGTTGTATTCATGAGCTCTTTACGAGACTACAATCAGGGTTCGAATTCACAATCGGCTTAGCCCAAAAACAAGGCATACAGGAACAAACACCCACAATAAAATTTATATGTAATACTTTAGTCGGGAATTCGTTAATAAAATTGCTTTTAACAAAATCGACATGTTACTCAGTACAGAGGCCTTAGCACGAACGCGCGACGTAACGTAAATTCGAACAATTTATGAATCGAAAAAACAACTATCCCATGCGTTGCTTTTAATTTTTGCGAAAAGTACTTACAATTAGGTGGATCACACACTACAACGCGCCACGTGACGGGACGCAGATAACGCGCCTCCGCGCGTGATTTTTTACATACAAATTCAATAAAAACGCGTTTCCGCGCGGGCGCGGATTTGGCGCCGCTTCCCGCTCCCTGTCACGTGGCGCGTTGTAGTATGTGATCCACCTTAAGGCGCAGATATACGACTTCTAATGATTTTAAATTCAACATCACGTCTAATCGACCGGACTAATTTAAAAAAAAAAAAAAAATGTTATTCTAGACCATTTGCTTCGTATATTGATATGTGAATATTTGCAATTATAATTTTTTAACATAGTGTAATTAATTTGTAAAGTAATGTCTACCGCGGACATAAAAACGATAATCACGCAAACACTATCGGGTGTATTTTCATAAAACTTTCACCATTTAAAATACAATTTAATTCCCCGAATTTTAGTATACGGTTTTTATTTGTTTGGTGTTTGATAAATCAACAATAGATGATTGTTTCATATTTTGCAATAAATTACCAGCGTTGTGTCATCGCGCATCTCTTTCTTTTCTATGCAGTCCGATAGTGTCCGCGCTTTAGGTCATGTAGTCGCCTTAATATCACCCATTATGAATAAAATTCTTAAACCAAGGCAATATTATGTTCGAAAGAGTACCTATAACGAGATAATACTCGTTTCTAATCTCGCACGTTGGTGCTAGGCCCACTGATTGTGATCGACACGTAACCTAGTTTCCTCGCAAGTCACGTCGCTTCGCACTTCGCGGAGTTAGATGACAGTTCATTTCTTACTCCCATTCAGGTATGAAATAGAACAAGGTTACATTCCAATTTAGAAACGTACTTAAATTAATTTAAATATTCTAAAGTAACCTACTAACAATCTAAAGCTTAAACTCTAAAATTTAAGAATATAACCAGAGGGGCAATTCTCGTAATTTTAAGAACATTCACAGTCAGAAGAGCAATTCTCATAATCTTAAGAACTTTCACAGTCTGATCTCAGTTTCAATTTGTCAAAAATACTTCTAATTTCCCTACAACTTGACAAGTCTAACATTTTTTTGTCGCCGAGATACAACTGCGACTAGATTTTGAACGTTTTTAATTACGAGAATTGGCCTTCAGATGTATTTTGATTGAGCATTGTGCTACTACACAATATTATGTTATTTAACTGTGCACTCATTTGTTTTACAGTGAAATTAAATTCATAAACCTAAAATTTCTACAGTATAACGAAGCTGTTTAAAAATGTGCCTAGGTTTATGTATCGTTGGTACAGATTTAGGTAATTGAATTTTTCGTGATCCAGCACGTTTCTAATTTCATCGACACAGGAAATTAAACATGTCATGACTTTACTTATACCAACTTTTTTTATTAACATAAACAACACCACGCTTATTTTCCGCCATATTTTCCTGATGTGTTAGGCAGAGATGTATATATAGTACCTGTAGTACGTACTAGGAGGTGTAGGACTATTTTTTTATTTCTCATGTAGAAATTTATTTCTCATTTTTTCTTACAGCATCAATCTGCCTAGCCTTTTCCCAACTGTATTGGGGCCGGCTTCCAGACTAACTGGATGCAGCTGAATACCAGTATTTTACATGGAGCGACTGCCTATCTGACCTCCACTACCTAGTTACTGGGTAACATGATACCCCTTGGCGAGACTGGTTGTCAGACTTTTGGGCTTCTGCCTGTAACGACTGTCAAAGATATACGAAGACAGCCGGGACCAATGGCTTAACACTTCTGAGCTTTCCGAGTCACGGGGAGATCTCGATATGTGATGGAGTGTCCATCCACGAACCGACCGCAACTAGCGTAGCATAACCTTCGATCGTCCCGTTGTAGTACTCCTAGTACCCCACGGGTGTTATTGTCGACTCGGCTACACACCAGTATCAGGTAGACGTTTGCTCTCGCTGTGGCTCTCTCGTCGCTGTCCACTGACTACCCGTATGCTCGAGATAACATTATTGGTTAGATACAGGATCACTACACCCGTGTGGCTGTTATTATTGTTTATCCACGAGCCCTTCTTATGTTTGCATACATAATGTAATATTGATTACGACATAGATGGCATTAATGAGGTCGCCGTTAATGTTCGGCTCTTGTAACACTCGATCAAATGCGTCAGTTTGATTAGAAAACTACGAGAGTGATTGGTAATCCATTACCTGAATATAATGGCATGATTTTACGAGAACCTGTACCTAAGTACCAGCGAGCGGTCTGAATAGGCCGTGGGTATATTAAGTCCACTTCCTAGAAGGTCGGATTTATCTTATTAGGGCGCATAAATAAATAATAAATTCACTAAGAAGGGTTGGATTTACGGGTTGGCCAAAGTGTCGTTGGGTTTTATTCATCTTATTTAATACCTATTCTAGTCTATTGATGTTACAATAGACATTCAATCGGAAATAATAATTCTAAAAATAAATACAAAATAATATTAAATTTTGACTTACATTGAAAATGCATCATACTGGCGAGCTGTCTGACCCGCGCCGTCGTCATTTTTGAATTTTTTTTTATTATTTAATAACTACCTCACAATGTTTTATAAACTACTAGCTGCGCCCCGCGGCTTCACCCGCATAAGTTTCGATCCCGTAGGAATATCGGGATAAAATATCCTATGTGTCAATCCGGGTTATAAATTATCTGTGTACCAAATTTCATCCAAATCCGTTCAGTAGTTTTTGCGTGAAAGAGTAACAAACATCCATCCTCACAAACTTTCGCATTTATAATATTATATATATATATATATATATATATATATATATATATATATATATATATATACAATATATTATTATATTATTATTAGTAGGAGTAGGATTAGCCTTTAGATTCTAGCCGCCGCAAGTGTTTCAACATTCGGACAAACTTGTTGAGGTTTTTGTGATGTTTCTGTTTATATTTTGTTTTGTTCCTTAATTAAAAAATAAATAATAAAACTGAGTTAGGTAGGTACTTAGTAGCAGCCCGGTATCCGGATTAGTGCCGGGTTGATGACAATAGGCTCAACCTCTGTTACATGGGACTTAAGAGGAAATGCGATCGGAGAGACTTTTGAAAAAGTCTAAGTAAAAAGTCATATTTCGGGGTTTGGCTCTCGCCTATTTCCTCCTCCAATATTGGAGCAATTTAAAATATATTTCATATACTGAATAAGAAGAATATATACTCTGCCCCCAATAAAAAGAAAGACGTATCTAACAAAAAGTAAATACGGAGAAAAAAAAAATAAAGTAGAAAAATGGGAAAACCCATTAAGCCCCTATGTTTTTATTTTTTCATTAATAGTTGTCAAATTTGTACACTAGGCCTCTGTTGACAGTGGCTTAATTTGGCATTTGGTGAGGGTTCTAGTGCTTATAAAAATAATGTAATCAAAAAGGAAAACAAAGGGACATGCAAGTGGTTAATATTTATTATTCTGTAAACAATCATTGCTTTATGGTCACCAGTAAGAAAACAGGCGAGAGCGTTTCTATGGAGAACAGACCACCCGCATTTCCTCTTAAACATAACTGGCGCATTGTGGGTGTACTACAGGTACCTACACCTGCCTGACTCTCCGGGGAATACAGACGTGATTTTATATTACATAAGATGCTAATTTAATAAAAACCTTCGTGTTATGAAAATTAATGACCTATCAAACAAGAACACAGAAGTTTTATGTCGTATCTGTATAATTTTTTTTTTAATGTGTGTAGTCTAGGTATCTATCTTTAAAACGAGAACGTTTGGCACGTTTTTTTTTTGTTTTACGACCGTGTAATAGTCGAAATTAGGTTAAAGAATAGTTCTGAGAATTAACCCATTAAATAAATAAAAGAAAAAAAGTTAAGTAAGTTTTAAAAAATAGTTGTCTTTAATAATGGAAAAACTGAGTCTCCTTTTTTCTGTGGGATTTTTGTGTGAATTATTGAAAGGACCGTGCGGTCCGGTCAGATAAAATAAATGTAACACGGGAACATGCTAAGCCCCGTAAGGGCTGAGCGGGGGTGTTGTTGTTAGCACTGTTTCCACGCTACCTGCCGAATGGGCATTGTTCATATTTTTTTAAATGTTGTAATTTAAAAACCATTTCGAGGAATAGCGTTACTAATCATTATGGACTAATTAATTTATGAAAAATATTAATATTTATTGATATTTTTGATAAAATACGATTGACCTTCTGTGCCCTTCAAATTACGTCACCTGCGACCGTACAGTTTAGTATCGTTACCTCAAAAATAAAATAAAAAGTAAGTGGCAAGTATTGTCTACAATCCGTCAATGTCAAGTGTAAAATTATAATATGTCAAAAATAATATGTTAAATTTAAACATTCCGACTTGCCTCTTATTCATCTCGTTTATAAATCTGATTACATTGTTTCAACAATCGACAATATTTAATATATCGGAAGAGCTATGGAATACAAAAAAAAATGGAATGAAATGCTATGGAATGAAAAATTATAATAGATTGATACTTTGACACTTTGATAGGTGTGGATGACGTTGTGTTGACAGATTGAAATTGAATTTTTTTATTTCTGTACTAGTGAGGCAACAGCACTTAATCTTTAGTGCCACTGATGACGTAACCTACCTTAAAAATTTTAAATATTTATAAAAAAATAACTATTGAGCCAACCATCAAAATATTCAAATTAGTTTCTCAAAATGCTCTAAATTTTCCAAAAATAAAATAAAATCGAATGGTTAGAAATTTTGGACAATCCCCATTACGTTTTAAGTAAAAGAATACGCACTCCGCAAGTGACGTTAAAACTGGGCTAGTTAGCAAACCTGAACTCAGTGTCGCGCTGGCTTCAACGGTAGCAACATACTTTTCCGCAGGAAAACATCGTGAGGAAACCGGCATGTCCTAGAACTAAAAATTCGAATAAAAGGCCTGGATTATGGCCCACTCCCTCTCACAGAGAGAAGGCCTGTGTCCCAGCATTGGGAACATTATAGGCTGATTATGTAGGTAACCTATGTACTTAGGTACCTCTTTTTACTTATAATATCATTGCTACTGCTCATACTTACTCCCAAATGTAGGTATCTTATACCTAGTTGCTTTTTACCTACCTATAGTTTAACTTAGTGAGTGAGTGAGTAACTGACAACTATATACCAGAAGCAGTGTGTAGGTACGGTGTGGGCAATACATTAGCTTCCGAAAACTTGTGGCAAGTTTGAGAACTTGCACAATTTGCGAGGTTACAGTCAGCTTTGCGTACCGATACCGGACTGAAACGAGACTACACGATACCAGCATTGTTCTGCCTTTATTGAATTTATTTTAGGTCAGCGCAAGATGTTTTTTCTTTCATACTTTTCAAATGAAAAGTCATTAAATTCAGATTAAGCTGAGAATCAGCACACATCGAAAGTCAAAATTACATAAGACAGTCCCCCAAAACGACCGCCGCTCACCACTTCCTAGTGCTTTCGCTGGGAAGAAGAAGTGGCGCAACAAACTCCCCAGCAGCATAGCTGTCTATTCAGTTAGAAAAATTTGATACGCTAATAAATTTGGTTGCAAAGTAATTAACATTACGAGATACAGATCATTAAATTAAATTGTTTGCCATATGTCAGCCAGCCATGCCATTATACCAACAAATACAATGAAAACTATATTCAAGCTAAAAATAATAACTAAAATTATTAGTTAGTTAAGTACCTACTAGCAGCGCCCCCCGGTTTCATAAGTGTCGATTCCGTGGGAATATCGGGATTAAAACTATCCTATGTCCTTTCCCGTGACTCAAACTATCTCTACTGGCACAGCCAGAACGAGTCGCGGCAGAACCCGCAGAGGACGGCGGGACGAGCTGGACAAAACAAACGACAAGTGATCCACTTTAGCCCTGGATCAAAAGAGTTTAAAGTCATGGGGAGAGCCCTTTGCCCAGCAGTGGGATAATGCAGGCTAATAGTGACAGTAAAATTATTAGTCGTCATCTCGGTAGTCACCCCCTTTCTAGCCTTAATTATCATGCATCCATCGTTTCTTTGAACTTCCCCTACTCATAAAGCCACCTACATTTATACTCGATACGAGAGTACACGATACTCCTACGATTAAGATCAAAAGCATGACTGGTCAAGATTACCTTCTTCAGCTTTCCGATAATTTCAAAGCAAGTAGGTACCCCTTGAAAATGATCCGGGATTCAAAGATCTAACGATACTTACATGATATACGGGTATTAAAGAAAAAGTATTTTCAACAACATAAATTAAATATCGAATTATGTATTTAAACATAGAATTACCAACTAAACACATACACTGCAGCATAAACCCAAAATCTTTGTCATCTCGCATTATATAAATTATAGGAAAGCACGGCACTAACAATATTAGAAAATTAAACAAAAAAAAAAGTCAAATGATATTTTTCTTAAATATTTACCACCGAAAACATCAAGATCGCAACTGTGGAACCGCAAGAAAAGGGGCGCATTGTATCCGCATTTGTTTCGACAGATTTGATCGAAACAGGTCAATAATTTTGAACTCTGGTGGACGGTCTAGGTCATGCTCAGCTGACTCACCAAATCTGGGCAATCCACACCTTTATTTAAGGAAGTTAAACCGTTAATAATACCTCTTTATCAACCTCATTGTCCTACTGCTGGGCAAAAGTCTCCCTGTAGGCCTCCAGTTTTTATATGTGTTGCCAGCTCTGGCTTATCTCCCATTTTATTTGTTAACTCATTAAGCTCCGCTAATGAGACACAATTGATTTTCTATTGTATCGTAACACATAGGTTACTCGCGGAGCTTTAACGGTTCATGTTTTTATTTTGTTACATTAGTAACAACTTGTACAGTATAATTTACAAATAGCGCATTATAAAACTTTATTATTAATTTAACAGTGCAATAAAAAACTTTATTAATTAAAATACTGTTTTGACAATAAAATAGAATAAATAGAATTGTCTCCACAAATTGGAATGCATAACGGAGTACGAGAGAGGCGGTCCCGGTTGATATTACTACGACGTGTTTTGAATTACCAATACAGCAATATTGATATTGAGAAATTTGCTCGTTTTTATGCTCGGAACTATGTGCCTAGTATGGGTAGATATTAGCTACATGCTTTATGTGCCGACATTGTAACAATGTATGTAAGTATATGTGCTTGCTGTGAAAGAATAGTCTGACTCGATAAACTCCCTTTTTACACCTGCTGATGAGACAAAGAACAATGATATCAATTTGTACCGATCTACTTAATAATAACACTTATTTAAATTGATTCACTGACAGACAAGTTTATTGTTTTTAAATTTTATGTTTTTTTTTTTACCTTCTACTCTAACTCACGGTGTCTAAATCTCTTTTTATCTACTTATCAGATGATGCAGATAAGCTTGAATTGATTTCTTTAGAAATAAGCAAAATAACGTATTTTTCTGTTCTTTTCTTCTTGTCCGTTTAAACATGTATATCATGTGTGTATATTAATGGTTAAATTAATAAAAAAACGTTACTGATAAATACTGATACTGTAAAAGGCAAAGCAAAGCATCCGTAATTATATAGTAGGTACCTACTTAATTATCTCTGTTAAATACCTTCACAAGATAATATTTTACCCAAACAGCTATGGAAAACTCGCTGAATTAAAAATGATCTTAGGCGTAATTGAAATAAAATAACCTCATTTTAATTGAATTTCTTCATAGGAATTAAATGCAGGAGACAAAGAGCGCCATTAAAAACGATTTATGTAAATATGGGATATGAAGCATTCCTAGTTTTATTAATGAAAAATCTAATTGCTTCTAATTGATTTTATCTTTTGGTTTACTCGTTTATTGAGTTATATATTTCAAGGAACTACCATGTAGTTACTGTCATATCTTTATTTTAGGGAAACACAATTCTAGAATGATTTTCAAGTATATGTTATGAATCTCGACTCAAATCCAGAATGTCAGTGTCCATTTCCACTGATTTTATTATTAAATTTGCATGTACACTGTGGTTCTACCAAGTTCGTTTTCCACGCCATATGTGAGCTTAATACAATTTAATGTTGCTCTTTTTTAATAAGCCATCATCAATGTCCTGCCCATAAACCAATTTATTTTGGGGTCTGCGCAACAAGTCTTTTTCTTCCATACTTCTCCATTAGTCGTCATCTCAGTAGTCACCCCCTTTCTAACCGTGTCATCATTCACAGAGTCCATCCATCGTTTCTTTGGTGTTTCCTTACTTCACTCACGATATTTTCCTCATTCCTCCATATCACATGCCCGTAGTATGACAACCGAGAAAATTAATTAGTATCCTGGAAAATTCTTCACTCAACAGATTTTTGTTAAATCTAGTACCTTTTTATAATTAGTCTAAAAGCAAAGCAAAAGCATTTGCTCATTCAGAGATATTTACACAAACAGAATATGACAAGACTTGCCACTGACATTACTTTGATACTGAAACTCCGCGTTTTGTAAACAAGTGTGAAGGAACAATTACTTCGCCTCGGGGGTTGCACAGCAAATTAGAGTGACATGATCAAAGGGAAACGTTTAAACCAAGATAATGTTCCACACGTGATAATCCTGTTATTCGTGAAAAATAGCATCGGAATCTCTCTGTGGGGTTAACTTTGATCGTGATACGAAAACGTCTAATATTTCATTTTGTTGCTAAATGCAAAATTATTCTGTCCATAAATTAGGTTCCTTGTTATATTTATTGAGACTTTTTATTGAGAGACTAGCTATGCCCAAGGCTACTCTCGGCTCAACTCTAGGTTGAATGTAGAATATTACTCATGGAGAATATTTAATATTTATTTCTTAAATTATGCAAATTCCTTTATATATCCAGAGCCTTTAGTCCCGGCTCTTATTTGTAGATCTTTGATAGTTGTTACGGATAGTCAGAAGCCCAAAATTCTGACAACCAGTCTTACAAGTATCGTGTTACCCAGTAACTGGATAGTGAAGGTTAGATAGGCAATCACTCCATGTAAAGTAAAGGCAATCACTCCATGTATTTAGCTGCATCCAGTTAGAGTGGAACCTGATGCCAAAATGTTTGGTTAATTTCTAGTTTGGATAATTTTAAATCTCACTTTTAAAGGTTTTTCTTCCCAATCGCTGCCTTTATGTAGCTTATCATTGTAAATGCTTTATGGTTCATACTGTCTCTGAATGAAATGATACGAGTTGATTGTGGCTATAATAATATTTGAGATTCGAGTGCACCATAACATTTATGACATTTATTGCATAACCCACGCATTAAAATTTATGTAACAATACCATAAATGTGCCGGGAGTTTGGCTATAAATCTAGTGAAAACTACAAGTCTGGAATATATAATGGAAATAACACGAAATATTAATTTGATGGCAAATACAGACATTAGGTATTAATAATTCATTAATTAGGGCAGTCTGTAGAAAAAAAATTTTGAATAATTTCCGGTAAATTACAAGGCCTACAATAGATAATAATAAATGTAAATACAAAATAAACAATAAAATTTACCAGTAGATCTGCTCTTCAACTAAAGATAATAATATAAATGATACAAAAATGCCATCACTCGAGAGACAACAAAATGTTGTGCGCCCCGCCGCAAGACATTATCTTCGTAATTCAGTCTTCTATGCTCTATTAAAAAGTACTCTGTGCTTCTATGTAATCTAATCTAACGCCATTACTGGGCACTTTATTTGAATTTGTTTTCAGTACAATAATGCATGGTGCGGTGTTAGTAAGTACTACATTGTTTAGTCGAGAGTAAGTCTGGCTGATGATAAGGTATTACATTTTGTAATAAATCATATAAGACCTGGGTACTTACCTACAAGTGTTTCAGAAGAGGACCTAGACATCTGACAATTGCTTTCAAAGGGTTTCGTATGTCAACAACGACTTTCAACATCACGCGTAGCATGACCACCATAAAAACGGGGTTTGTCTGCAGAAGAAATTGGCAGATAGAATAGACAAAATTAACAATCTGTCATTTTGTCTATTCTAAAAAAATTAACAATCTGTCATTTTGTCTATATTACGCGTGTGTGCTGATTCTCAGCCTAGTTTGAATAAATGACTTTTGATTTTGATTTTTTGATTTCGTGCAGGATTGACATAAGCTTGTCGGTAGCTTCAAGAAGCTTATAGATAAAAGTGGAGGCAACACTCTAAATACCTAAGTGAAGACGACTGTGGTCGGACACTCTCTTTCTAAATACATACATAAGACAAGGAAAACACATATCACTGTCTCATTCTTATGTGAGTATTTAGAAAGAGAGTGTCCGACCACAGTTGTCTTCAATTAGGTATTTAGAGTGTTGCCTCCACTTTTATCTATAAGCTTCTTGGGTAGCTTATATCCGTCCCATAATTATGTTTTTGACTGTTCCATTGTCTGTTCATTGCTGATAGACAGTCCAGGCCCTCTGGTTTTATGCTTACCTACTAACATTGAGTTAAGTAGAATGCACTATCTTCAAAAGGCCAATTCTCGTAATTTAAAACGTTCAAAATCTAGTCGCAGTCTCATCTCGGCGACAAACAAATGTCAAAAACTTGTCAAAATGTAGAAAAATTAGAGGTATTTTTGACAGTTGGAGACTGAGTTTAGACTGTGAACGTTCTTAAAATGATTTGAATTGCTTCTCAGATTATGCAAAGAAAAAGAAAAGTAAAAGTACTAGGACAACAGCACCTCGAAGGAGCACTAGTAGGTGTAAAGTGAAATTACGAGAAATGTTAAAACTGATAAGAAATAAAAACACCTGTTTATGGACTTCTACCGTCCAACAAGACTCCAGCCAATTCAATTAGGTACCGACCTCTAATTTCAGCTCAAAACAAGAACAATATAAAACGTATTTTTATGATCAAATCACGGTCGTGGAACCCATAACTTCTAGTGTTAACTGAACTAGTGACCTTAGTCGAGGTCAGTCGATGATACTTTATGACCTGAATAACTTACATATTAAACTAAGGAATCTAACTTCACAATCTATAAATTAGAGTTTCGGTGACGGGCAAAAATAATTGAGTTAGTCCACAAAAGAAAAATCGCATTTTCATCGGATTTTAATTTAACTTTTATCAGCTTTTCATCGCGAGTTGAAAATTTCTGGAAATGTTTTGGTGTAGCTTAACATGGCTATTTGAAACGAAAACCCATTGTAATAGTGATATACATTGGGATTACAAAAATCCATAACTGGAATAACTATACTTAAGGCTCGTTTACACGGTTGGAGATTCTCAACTGTCGCGACGCGAGAATGTCCGTGCAAGAATTATAATGGCGGGACACACCAGGCAATTTTCTCGAGCAGTGACTTGTTTTTATATTAAGACAGATGCTACTTTTTCTTGCCCTTCGAGATGCGAGTATGATAGATGAATTGTATGGAAGATGATATGGCTCGAAAACGGGTGACTACCGATATGACGACTAATAGAGAAGTACCTATGGAAGAAAAAGACCGTAAATAAGTTGAATTAACGGCAGGAGAATGATGATGAATGATGTTCAAATAGGTACCTACTCGTGATATTGCGAATTTATTTTTGTATATGGCTTCGAAAAGTTCGTTGACATATTTTCACTTCAGCTGTGACGTCATATTTTGACATAAAATTTAAAAATAATCAGGTACTCCGGTACTCCTAAGGAATTGTTTGATCATTATGATAAGTCAAAGTTAGTTGAATTTGTCAATGAAAACGTTATAGCATTTCAAACTTTTGGAATATCATAATGTGGTGTGTCACAGTTGAGGTAGAAAAATGTCAACTAACTTTTAGAGGCCACAATATGTATTGGCAGCTATATCCAGACATAGCTTGATACACCCAACCGCAAGGGTGACATTACGCAAAATTAATACTTATTAGTGTTGAAGTTGATATCCATTTGGTGTGATCATAAACAAGAAACAAATGAAGCTCTAATTTAATAAGTGAGGTTAACCATCTTTTAATGACCTCTTTGGGAGCGTCAAGGACGCTCGAATAACTTGCATTAAGGAGTCGGTTCTGAAAGACGTGAAATAAGCTTTGTTACGTTGGAAGACATGTTGAGAGTAACTTAAGTTTAACTTTGTATTTTACGTTTCGTGTTTACCTTTGTTTGTGATTTTATGTCGCAGGTACTTAGGGTCGTGTTTATTTTGTGTGAGAAAATGAACGTATACCGGTATTTTGAAAATTGAAAGTAAATTGTTTTTTTTTTTTTGTTGCTGTTTGGGCCTAGTTTAAACTTCGATCACGCTTGATGGAAAGCGATAGATGAGGTCTATGATGGAACAAGAGCCTAGAAGATGCATATTCACTCTTTTAATTTGTTATTTTTTCTACCTTGAAGACATTTCTCGCAACTCTGATCGCGTGAAAATTACTTAGAATTCTGTGAGGAATAAAATTGATAATATTTGTGCAAATCTTAGATGTTTTACAGTTGTGACAAATATCATCATTCCTTAACCTTAATAATGAGAAGAGTTCATCAAACTTATTCAAACCTTATATTTCAAAGCTTTCTTCTATAGTACCCAGTAACGGATTTCTAGCCAGTCTACAGGCCGTTTCAACTTGACCTTCTTTCAAAGCTGTACATTGGCTTTCAAAAGTGAAAGTCAAGAAGTGTTACAGCTTGACTGTGGAACAATGAAAGAGGTTTGTGTCGAGACCCTACATCCGCTTTGTGAGCAACAAGAATAGGGCTGAAACGGGTCGATTTTAAAATATGACGTGACATGAATAGAACACTGTCGATTCTCGGTATGCTTGTCGAACGACCTTGAGGCCTGTATCCAGCCAGTCTATTCTGCAAGTCTCACCGTGAAAATTTAGGTGAAGTGACAGTTCACTAGAAGCTCACTTCACCTAAGTTTTCACGGTAAGATTTATACAGAATACATCGGCTGTAATGGACTGCGATAGAGTGGGTTGATTGATTCTCCATAAACAGGGTGGCAAAGATTTTGACGTGCAACCTGTCACTATGGATTCAGTACATGATTCTGAACCCCCATGGGTTGAAATTATCAGCAGGTTATTAAAAACTGCTGTTCATTTTGATTGATAACCGACGATAAATTTGGGTCTAGAATCATGTGCTGTACCTATGCATGGTTACAGTTTGGGCGACGATGTCCCGGACACCCTGTATGTATAGACAGCGAGACGCCAAACCAGTAATGGACTTCTACCTATTTCTATTATTTTATACTTTGTTTAAGATTTTATTTCCAATAACCTCCTCCTTTTATTTGACGTCGTCGGTTTAAAATGGCAAATTTTCTTCGGCAAGATATTTCTTTTCTTATACGTGTTTCTCATTTCTCATCAAAATCTACATCGGATTATTAATTCCCACTGTCAATGTCCCCAGCTACAAAACCATTATCTCTTATCCATAAATTACGTCACATGAATTTCATGATTTATGGAGCCGTCCTTGTCACAGATGGTCACATCTCTGTGACCCCCTCCTCGAAGTGACGACACATATTTTGAAATTTTAAGTGCAACCTTTTATTCATAGTTGCCTTTTTTTGACATATTTGGTAATACACACCTATTTTAAATTTTTTCGTTACAGTGGAAGTTTACAGTTGTAATACTTTGTATTTCAAATGAAAACAGTTCTGGCTAAGTAGGTACCGTACTAGTTTTCTTAACTAATGTAATACTTTACATGTATGTGTGCGATGTCACGAAGATTATAACTCGTTCCCCCCTTGTCACACGATCTAACACTTTGTTGACCCCTCCTTCCCCCTTAACCTGGCTCCTTAAGACGCATATCGTCCTAATATCTATCAAGAACATGCCTAATGTGTTCAATCCATCTCCATTTATCTCACATCAGGGACATCCCCGAATTCGGCACTAATTAATATTCCCCAATTAAGTATGAGGATAGAGAACACGGTTCGTTAGTTCGGTAATATTTGAAAATCAAGGGTGTTAATGTGAAATGGAATTACAAATGATAGGCTAAAGGTGTGGTTTGTAAATGATAAAAGATGGTATTATTTTTTTGACGTCATAACGTCTTTTAGAACGATGAACGCACGTGCACTGCACGCGCGAAAAAGCATGGCTCATTGTCACGTTCCGCCTGAGCCGAGCGTGCAAGCGAGAGCGAGAGCGCGGTACAAGCGATAGAGAGGCACGTTCGGCCTAAGCGTTCGGCTTGTGACGCATCTATCTCTTAAGACGTTATCACGTAAAATTATCATCCGTAAACCGACTTTACAGACAACCAATTTTTTTTATTATCAGCCATTTTGGTCCCACTGCAGGGCAAAGGTCTCTTTCCTCCTTCCACTTATCCCTATCCTGTGCTGTTATACGCCAATCCTTGTGGAAAGAGTCGAGTTCGTCCCGCCATCTCATTCTCGGCCTGCCGCGTTGCCGTTTGCTGCTGTTTAGGCATTGTGTGGTTACCACACAATAGCTATAGGCTCGCCCAATATTACATGGGTCTTAAACAGAACTAGCAAAATCTGGGTGTACTATAAGATACACCTCTGCTTCATCCTTCGGGGATTACAGGCGTCATGTTATGTTAATATGTAGATACAAAATTGTATACTAAACGTCTACTTAGGTTTTTAGGGGCTAGATTTTAAAGATAAAAAAAACGGATTTTATGGCGCAATAGATTTAGATTACGATGTGGAATTATACTTTCACAATTAAAAAAAACTGACGTTACTCATTTTAAAGCAACATAATTTTAGTTTGGTGCGTTCAAGACAATAGACCTTCGTTAGCCGAGCTTTATTTTTTCAATTTTTATAGTTTTGGAAGTCCCTTTACTTCAATATAATTAATTCAAAGAAAAATAAAAAGTGCTCTCTGTAATAGGATAAACTACTCAGAAAAACTTCCTTTTACCTGAAAATAATATACAAAAACAGTTTTATATTCGTCAAAAAGAAATATACGACCGCTCTATCAAATCTTTTGGCACTTCAGAAGGACTGCGGAAAGAGGTCGAATTATGACCGCAACCGGGACATTCACCCTTTTCCTAATATGATTCCCTCTTAGGGCTCGTACACATAGCGATCCGTTTTACAGGTCCGTTATTTGATGACGTATGTAGTTGTATGACCGAGTTCACATACAAAACAGTATTCCGATTCAGTAATCATGTCACTCCGGCCAATTCTGACCCGTTGAAACGGATCTAGTAAAAACGGACCTATATGTGTACGAGCCCTTAGGGTGAAGAGCCCAAACATCGGCTCACCTCAAATATTGTAACTTTATTTAACAGGCTTAGTAAACATTATTGTGGATTTAATTTTGATGAAGAATTCCGGGTTGTTAAACTTTGTTGGTAAAGTTATTTTTATCAAATAAGTAAGTTGCGGTATTCATTTTATTCAATAAACAGAATATCCTTAAAACTTTAAATTACTCTAAAAAGAAAACAACTATAAACTCAAAAAAAAAAGTATTAGAAAATATTTTCACTATTTCATGTTTACCGTCCCACTAGGAATTTTGTAAGTAGGTAATCTTAGCCATTGAAAATAATATAAAAAATAAGTACCTACTAAGAATAATACCTACCCCTAGGTAGATACGTGTTTATTATTATTTTACAACTATAAATGCATATTTCCTCCGGTAACAAAATTCTGTAAACATTTTATGAGTGCGCACTGCGTCAGTACAGTTCTTTAGCTTTATCCCGAGCGTTCTCCTAACCTATATTAGAAGGTACTAAATAGAGGCGATCGTGAGGAAACCGGCAAGACCTAGAACTAAAAATTTGAAGGCATGTGACATCTACCAACCTGCACTGGGCCTGCGTGGTGAATTACGGCCCACTCCCTTTGACAGAGAGGAGGCCTGTGTCTCAGCAGTGGGAACATTATAGTATGATTATGCTGTCAATTTAAAGCGGAATACATAGCTACAATACATAATATAATATGTAGCTACAATAATATAATAATACAATATGCATAATATAATGCATAATATAATATGTACAGCAGTGCGATTCTGTAACCATCTCACCGTGAAAACTTAGGTGAAGTGAGCGTGGAGTGAGCTGTTATTAGTGTCAATCCCAGATGGAATGACAGCTCACTCCACGCATGTATTCACGGTGAGATTTTTACAGAATCGACATGCAGGAAGACTTTTAATAACGTCTTAAAGTGTTGTTTGAGTATTCGATGGCTAGTGATCCAGATGTAGAAACGTTTGTCAACCCATACAAAATATTGGCAAACTCTTTCAAAATCCTTCCGTTCATAAATTCCTTCAATAAAGACTACTAGACTGCATTGGGAAACTAGAACGAGGAAAACTAAGAAGATACATCGTGTTTATTCAATAAATTGAGTTGCTAAGCTAAATCCGATAAAACTGTGTAAAATATGAAGTAATTTCAGTTACTTCATATTTTACACAGTTTTATCGGATTCAAGAACGCAAGCACACTTTACAGTGTCCGGATGCTAAAATGGCACATGAAGTTTTTTGAACGAGAATGTTTGGCTACAGTTTTCTAGAAGAATGATTTTCGCCACATACTTTCTGCAATAGACAGACGAATGACGTCACTGAAAAGTTATTTATGAAAGTAAGTAAAGGCCGCAGCACACTTGTAACACCCGACGCCATCTCACGCTTACTTATTGGCCAAATGACGAAAATAGCTCAACGAGATGAAAAATGTTGTCAATGAGTAAGCTTCATTGATGTCGCGCAATGTGGTGTGTTATAAGTCTGTTTCCGCCTTTAGTGTCTTTTCCTAAAGAGCGTTTTTTGACACCGTGAAGTCAAACCCCGCTGCCAACATTTTCACGACAGCAGTCACTGCGGCTGTCAGTTATGTGGCCTCCAACGCTCATGTAGGAACTTAACTAAAAAAAAAAAAACAGTGTCACTCCGGGAGTGCCGACAGAAGTGGAAACAAACACTACTTCGTGTATGTTAGTGTTAGTTTTTAGTATAATGTTGTATGTATTTATAGTATTTTTTTAAGTTACTTATATTAATATTGATATTGTTACTTGTATGTGTATACCCATGTATGCCTTGATGCCTGAAATAAATGGATAAATAAAAAAATAAAACACAAACAGAATACTTTGCCATCACTCATGACATATCGGATATACATTAAAACCGAGTACCCGAGGACAGCCGAACAGATCCGAAGCGGTGTCGGTTACGGTAACAGTGGCGCCAGTTCAATGGTTTTTTCCCATCTCAAAAAATGCCAAACGCGCCTAAAGAGAATTCGCTACAAAAAAATGTGCAGGAGGTAAACAAGGAATCGCTCCTAATTAAATAATTTCACAGACAATTTAATAAAAACGACGCAAGAGAGCCTTTACCAAAAGTGGTCATCATAAAAATGGTTTAGCAGCTTAAATGTCATCAGAATTGCGCCGGAATATAGCAGTTCGTTCTGGACGCGGTACGACAGCGGCTACTCTGGCCCCTAATTCGCTATGACCGTTATTCCTTACTTCGAAAGCACGTAAATTCCTTAGTTAATCACAAAGAGATTTAAGAAAAAGAATTTAATGTCTTTGGTTATCACGAAATCTGCTATTAACGTATTCTGTATGACACAATGAAAGAAACCGCGCGAAATAAACGCGAAGTTGGCGCGGTATGAACTGTCAAAATACAGGTTATCCGTACGGTTGAGATTTCGATTCTTTCCGTTACGGGATTAAACAAAGTCAAAGTCAAAGATTTATTTGCTTACTAAGTGTACATTTTGGTGTTGTTTACAAATGTAGGTGCTTACAACTTAGCGGCCTTTTCAGACATCGCAACAAGACACGATATGGACGTGGTTTGCACGTGGTAAGATTACGCGTGAAATAATAATTTTCATAAAGAATTGGGGCCCTGACATCATCTCTGTCATCATAAGACAGCCACTCCACAACCATAGATGCGACGCTCTGCCAGAGTGACTGTCACCAGCCAGTGATAATGTTATCCGAACTCTTCGGTGATTCCAGTAACTTCGTACCAAAACGAGGCGGCGCCAGTTTCTGCGCCGTCAAATTAATATAATTGTTTTTAGTTTGTGAAAAATAATATGTGAAACTATTATGCCATGCAAGGTATAAAACTGTTTCGCCTATAAAATACTCCGTAAAAGCGACCACAGTGAGGTATAAACATAACTAAGTAATAAAAGATATCTAAGTAGTTGTTTCCTTGGTATGTTATTTTTCCATTTACTGCCGTTGGTTTTATCTCGGTAGAAAATACAATAACAGATAACGGGATGTTTTATAAGGCGAAAGTACGGATAAATATATGTTGATCAAAAAATGTTTCAAATCATTTGTAAGAGAGAAATATTTTACTGATCCTCTAAAAACTTATTGAACTTTAAATATAGTACGCTTTTTTTTAAATGAATGAATCAATATAACCATTGGGGCCTCTAATGATGCATTTTTTTAAATAATTGATCACCTTTGAACTTTCTGAACTTTTCTCACAGTTGATCGCACTAACTAAGCTTGGGCAACCCGACCAAATAGGTTAGGTTATGTTAGAACTGTGACCAACCGCGCGCTACACCCAAGTTGGTCGAAGTAACTTGACTATTTAGTATTTTTAGGGCCCCAAAATTATTTGGGGTTCACAAAAAAAAGCACTTTCAATTATATTAGAATGTTAAATAATAATTTTAGGAAAACCGAATGGGAATTATTTGAGATTTGATCAAATACAATCAAATACCTACCCTTGTAAAATTCCGCGTTTTTTCCTTGTTTTTAATATTTCGAATCTCACTATCAAAATAACAGAAAAAATCAGGAATAATGTTTACATATAACCTGAAATCTTGTAAAAGTACCTAATTAATTATTAGAAAGAAAGAAAACTGTTTACTTCAGTAGGTATCTTTTATAAATCATTCAGTTTGAACTTCACGCTGGACAGATTTTAAAAACATACGTATAACACTAAACTTAAACACGCCCCAGGAAAGGACATAAGATATTATATATACTTTTTATCCAGTTACATCTGAGTTACATAGTTTCCCTACCATGTGAGTGTATCCGCGGGCAACGGCTAGTATAATAAGCTATATATGTCATAATAATATGAACCCGCGACCTCATATGCTGTAGCTGTACTTGTATTCAGCTGGTGTCCTCTAATTGTGTTTCTTGTTGTGTTTCTTGACGACTTATTAGTAAGTTTCTTAAGAAAATAACCTATCTAGGTACTTTTCTTTTTCGGTAATTGTGAGACAATCTGCGGGGGCAGGTCATAATATTATTTGTACTTATAGAAGTAGGTATTTGTACATTTCTGTGAATCTTCGTCCAGAATTGCTTTTTATAACAGTTATTAGCGCAAAACTGAACTTATAAATAGATAGCAGATTATAAGTATTGACTCAAAAATGATTGAAAATTCAAGCCTTATATTGACAACCTTCTTCAAGATAAAACGAAAATGTTATACTGGTCAAATACATGCAAGCAGGCAGCGCGCAGCGGTCGGCAAAGAAAATTCACAATATCTGTCATGTATAGCGGCCGAATAAATTATTATGAAAACACATAGCTACGTATAGTGTTATTTAAAAATGGAACGAACTTTTTACTTCTAAACATGGTAACCAAGGCGGTAACTTATCAACGATTTATTTAAATTTGGAATTGGAATGCAAATAGAGCTGTTTAAAGTAAAAAAGAAACAAATGAACATAGGTATTGGCGCGAGAAAAAATATTGTTGTTCGTCATTAATTCAAAAATGTATAATTAATTGTCAATTTGGAAAGATCTATGAAAGCGTTGGCGTTGGCGTCATCCAGGCATTGTTGGATGAACGTGAAAATGTGAATGTTAGGGAAAATCATAGAAGTTTTAACTGACTAATTGTTGTCTTCTAAACAAAAAGGTATACATTCTACTAGCTACCAATGATTAAACATTAAAACTATTCGTTTTGCATATTATAAAGTGCCCATTAATATACAATATAGCCCAGAACTTCACCCCCAGCGAATATAAATCACGAGAACATATTGTCCAGTCTCGATTAGACTTTTACTAGTCCATAGAGACTAAATAGGAAGTTTGTTCCTCTCCGTACGAGCTGGGCACTGATTATGTAACCGGGACATTAACATTCACGGGTCACATCCCAACACTATCGTCTGTATCCCACCACAACCCATTTTGTACTTTATATCACAAAAGCTAAGGTTGATTTCAGCGTGGTAGAAGAAAGTTAAATTCTTCTAAGACAATTTGCCCAGTCATATGGTTTGCTCTTGGGATGTTGCCATTTAGTACGCAATGCGTTTTTTGAAGAGCCAACGCGTCGGCTTGAATGGCCCACTTTAGGTGATGAGTGTACTCGTGATGGTCTTGTTCTTATTTATTATTATTGTGATACAATAGTTGTGATAGTCTGGACGTTCAGAACCGGTCAAAAAATGTGGGTTCGAAAACAGGCATACTAAAGTGACAGTTCAAAACCCGTATATATAAACAAGTTGGAGACAATTAAACTGCGTATATCTAATGACGTTTCCAGTCTCCATACGAAAATTCAACCAAAAATATAAAAAGTTTAGTCACTTAACTAGCTAGACGGCTGATCGACAAAACCCATATGAAATTCGGCCCATCCTAAAAAAAAACAGTTTTTTTATATGTGGATGCTAGAATTTATTTGATAGTTTCAAAATACTCTTATGCATTAGTATTGCCAGTGTTCACGTTTATTGTCGTATATTTAGTTTTATGTGTTTTTCGTTTTGTTTTTTCGTTGATTGTTCTATGTATATGTTTATATATTTTGACCATACCTAGACCGTCTTTCTCAGCTTATCTTAGACACTACTGAACGTGCAAAAAAACATCATGAGGAAATCTGTAGTCTGACATCACCGACACCCATTGTAGTGCCCCCTTGAGCCTTTTCTTTATGAAAATAGCCCATTGCCTTACAGAGGGACAATAAAAGCCTGTTATTTAAGATACAAGGTCTATAATGGTGAATGATAGAGTTTTGTGGGTCTTTAATAGCGTGTTTTTCCTTTAAATTTCGTTGATAAAGCGGTGCCGCGTACGTTCATTAGTCGTGTTTAGTATTCTGTTCGCGAACCCCGTATCTGGGCATTCCCTTTTAGGATTAATTGGGAAGTCGGGAAACCAAATTTACGCAATGAGTTCCTCTTAATTTATAGGTTAATTTTGCTTCTCTTTCCCTATTAACATTTATAAATGGTATAGGTAGGCAGTTTGATTGTAAACATTGTCAAAGAGATGGGTGACTGACCTGTCCTTGTAAAATAAGCCACTGTTAATTTGGAATCAAGTATATTTTTTTAATATAATTTGTTCGTCAAAGAAAAGGGCATCCGTGGTGTGGTGTGTGTGATGGTATGTGGACGTTACCGCCTATTACGGACATCTACAATACAATTCATCATTTGTCTGTAATTACATACATGGGAACCGTTTCACACAAGATACTCCTTAAAACTTGTTCACACTCTTCCACTTTTGATGTCATTATAAACAGTGTTTTGTTTTTCCTTTTATTTATCACCTTGTAGAGTATTTTCTTTGACTTAGTAATATTTTCGTGCAAATTGTTTAATGTTTTCATTACATTTAGTATGATAATTTCATATTTCAATTTCTCATCATCTGCGTAGCCTTTTCCCAAATATCAGCTTTCAGTCTAACCGGATGCAGCTGAATAGTATTTTACATGGAGCGACTGCCTATCTGAGCTCCACAACCCAGTGGGTAATACGATACACCTTGTTAAGACTAGTTGTCAGGCTTTCGGGCTTGACTAACCGTAACGACTGTCAAAGATCCACGAATGACCGCCGGGACCAACGGTTGTCGACGACGACGTAGCGAATAGATATGGCACAAAATAATAAAAAAAGTACACAGGTAATGGTGAGGCTTGTAAATAGCCTGCACCTTTGAGAAGGTTGTTTTAAAAATTTGAAATAAGAACCTGTGCTAAAAGTGTAATGGCGGACCTCAAAAATATAACCAATTTCCCTATTAATGAATCCTCGAGAAACCAAACCAAAGAATTATTAGCAGCAAAACATGCCCACGTACCTTGGCAATCCAGAGATCCCACTCAGACCCAGGGAGATGGGAAGATACCTCGTTCACGCGTGCGTGATGGCTCGTAGGTATTGGCTGCCGGCCGGCGAGCAAAATCTTCTTAAATCCACCGGTGGAATGGTTAAAACTTTAAAAATCAACACTACACTATAAGTTCTCAATGAAGCACAGATGCAGGTCAATTTATTTTATGAGTATCATCAAGGTTTCACCAAAAAGGAATTTTTAAAACACGGAGTGATGAACGCCCGCAATGTCTCCGAGCGGCCGGGCCGCGGGAAAGTGAGACAAGTGCCGCTAATGCCATCTATCGGCCATATCAAGAAAACTCATGAAAGTTTCGATACATGGGCGCTGCGGCGACAAATATTGGTGCGAGGATTCATCAATTGAGAAGTTAAAATATCTAATTTGACATATTAACATATTAAATTATTGAAAAACATCCTAAAATATTATTCTTTTATTTTTTTTATATTGAGAAAGGCATTGACGCTTCACCAGGTAATTTCAAGCTGTAGGGGCTAGATCGGCTTATGGCTAAGTAGTAACAGGCGCACGCTTGCCGCGGTTGGTCCGTGAATGGATCTTTACATAACAAGACCCCCCGTGCCTAGGAAAGTAACGTGCACGAGACCAACGGGGCAGTCAGTTAGTCAGTTAGTCGGGGCATGTCTGTTTTATTTATAATAACTGCCTAAGATAATGATTGCATGGAACACGTACTGATAAATTGTTTTTAATAATAATATCATTTATTTGTCAGATCAGTACAATCCAATTTTGTTAGTATGGACAAACATTTTAAATTACCACGTATATTTGTACGCTTCACCGCAAAACATAGAGAATCTAACTATATTGTAACATTTAACACACCGTGTAACTACCTATGTTTACAAATAAAAGTTTCTTATTTTTAATTTTATTTCTTAGTATAATAGGTATTCAGCAACTTTTTCATAAATAATGAAAAAACTCGTTTTCCCAAAATTGTGTGTGTTGTACACCAGTACGTGACAAAAACACAAGACAAATAGATGAAACATACCAGTACCGCCAACCACGTACGAGTCAACTCTATCTTGTACACTCACAAATACATATGCGATGCCTTGGGCATCTTTTGTGATTTGTCCAAGGCATTTGATTGCGTTCTTCATGAAACGTTAATCAGGTAACTCCGCCACTACGGGATCCGGAATTCTGCTCTGGATCTTCTTACTTCTTACTTAAGTAAAAGGATTCAGAGCGTTGACGTTAACGGAAAAAGATCACCCGGATCTATAGTAACAATGGGAGTCCCACAGGGTTCAATTCTTGGCCCTTTCTTGTTTCTTATTTATATTAATGACTTGCCGTACCTTATAAAGGATAATCATGATGTAGTGTTGTTTGCAGATGACACTTCACTTTTGTTTAAACTTAAACGTCAGCAGTTGGTTACTGACGATGTAAATAGCGCGATTTCGAAAGTAGTCCATTGGTTCAATGTCAATAATTTGCTTCTAAACGAGAAAAAAACCAAATGCATTAAGTTTACGCTACCTCACGTTAGGCAGGTGAAAACTAATGTGTTGATAAAGGGCGAGGAATTGAATCCTGTAGACAGCACAGTATTCTTGGGCATAACTTTGGATGCTAAGCTTCAGTGGGGACCACATGTAGATAAATTGTCAAAAAAGCTAAGTTCCGCAGCATACGCGGTTAGAAAAATTCGTAATTTAACTGATATAGAGACTGCCCGTTTAGTGTACTTTAGCTATTTTCATAGTGTAATGTCGTACGGTATTTTATTGTGGGGAAATGCCGCCGATATTCAGACCATCTTTGTTTTGCAGAAGCGAGCTGTTCGATCAATTTATAAATTAAGTCCGAGACACTCTCTCAGACACAAATTTAAAGAGATTAATGTAATGACTGTGCCTTCTCAGTATATTTATGAAAATCTTTTATATGCCCATAAAAATATAAAATTGTTTAAAAAATACAGTGATGTCCATAATATAAATACTAGGAACAAACACAAATTTGTTATACCTACAACAAGGCTCAAGAAAATAGGTAGCTCGTTCAGATGCCAATGTATACGTTTTTATAATAAACTACCAAGCCACGTTCAAGATCTAAGCCTTAATAAATTCAAAGCATTCATTAAACGTAAGTTGTGCCAGAAAGCTTTTTATACCGTTAAAGATTATATTGAGGACAAAAAGGCTTGGGATTGAGCTGCTTCCAATTTTTTTTACATTTTGAATGTTTTAATTTTTTTTTCTATGTACACATTGACATTAATGAATTTTATTTAAACAATGACATTTGCTTACTTTGTAAAGTATTATATTATTTTAATTATTGTGCATGTGAAGACAATGTGGGTCACTTTTTTTTAATTTTTATTATTCTCTCTGTTGTGTTAGTTTTTGTCTAGGTCTGGCAGTTTGAGTAATTTATGTGGCCTACCCAAATGTCCTTTCTTTGGTATTGTTCGTCGAATCGTTGAGCTCCTTAAGTTTTGAGTTGAGCTACACGATTTCTGACAAATGCGTGCACTGACTGGACAGGTCCTCTCAATCTGTGTGGTTCTTTCCTCAAAAGACCATCTCAGACATCGATCTACATGGTCTTCATATAACCTGACCAAGATTATGATGTCTGGACTTTAAAAGAGACTGTGACCTCTGAGTTTGTTTCGGCCTTTCTTCTCAGAGTAGTCAGATAGGAAACGCCGACCTCATCTAGTTTTATAAAAAATATGATTGACCTGTAAAAGTGTTTGTACAAACCTACTTACAAAATAAAATCATTTATCATTTATCATTTATCATAGTCCTTTATTATATACCTACATAATCTTTCTCATTTCCTACATCTACAGTGTGTCAGGTTAACATACCTACCTAAAGGGAGTGCAATGAAAATGAACAATTTTTACTAAGAGGCCAACACTGAAATCGAGAAAAGAAAACCAGCCGCTCTATACATTTATGTTCAAATAACTGGACAAAATGTAGGGAACAGCTGTCTTTTTTTTACATATTTTTGAGTCCGCCCCATAATGAAAGTTGTTATTTTTATGAGTACTACACTCCTTAAAAGTATGTCCCTCGTTTAACCTGACACACTGTATAAATGGTTCCTAAGTACGATACTTCTAGAATGACTTGTTGTTCATTTCATTATCATTTCAGCCGAAAGATGTCCACGTCTGGACACCACGTCAGGCCTCCCCCAAGCATCGCCACTTCGACCGGTTCTGTGCTTTCCGCATTCAGCGGATTCCTGCGGCCTCCACATCGGTCATCGGCCCACCTTGTAGGAGGCCTTCCAACACGGTCTTCCGGTACGCGATCACCACTCCTTTCGGCCCCATCTTATCTGTCAGCAATGTGCCACTTAAGTTAGGCAAATCTTCGTTGTTCATTTAAAAATAAATATTCGAAGACGCTTCGTAAATGTGTACCTAATTGATGAAAGTTCGATTTTCCAATCATTCAAAACCTTTTAAAGCAGTCCTCTTTCGAAATAATTCTATAATAAAAAAAATATAGTACTAAAGTAAAGCTAGAAAAATCGTAGAGTAAAACAGATTTATTAAGAAAATGATTTTAAAAGAATAAAAAATTCAATTTCCGCTCACCTTTGCCTTTCTAGACGGAGTGCTCGATCAACTAGGTATTTAAAATTTTAATACAATTCACAGTTTTCTTAACAAGACAAAGAAGTCTTCTTCTAAACTAGATGATATTAAAAAGGTTACCGAGACTTCGTTGAACTCTAACTAAAATTAAGGGCATTACTTGACTTGAAGAAACCGCCTACGCGCTTGGCAAATGCTAATCATGATGACCTGCCTTGCCTTACCGAAACTTAGGTGAACTGAGCTGTCATTCCACCTTGATTCAAGTTTTTTCAGGAATACAGATCAGACTGCGAACATTCTTAAAATTACGAAAATTGCCCCTCAGTTGCGTTTCATTTTAATAGATCCTAGTCAGAAAATGACCAGTAGGTCCGTGGCAGAAGCTTTACGCTCTGCACACGTTCTCCGTCCTGAATTTTATTAGTACCTCTAGACTGACGCAGCTATTCTGTGCTCTGTCATTACAGAGACCAATCATGACTGGCGAAATGTGGTTGTATCACGTCTTCAGGGATTAGAGGCAAGATATTGTTATACGTGATGACTTCATCACTCCACGATATCAAGTAACACTTGTCTTTTTTTTTTTTTTTTCTATTTAATATATATAGGTATATTAACTAACTTATTATATAAATAAATACAAAAACGAAGGACACCTAGGCGTCGAAGTACTCGTCCGCATCGCTGTCATCCGGAAACGTGCCCAGAAGACTGGCAGCATTGCCACGTTGAATGGCAGTGCTAATTCTTTGACCAAAGAACGACTCAGCCCTCTGGTCACGTGAAGAGTCGACTAACCGGCGAGAAATTTCCTTAAAAAGGAGACGCGCACTCGGGCCCCATGACCCGAGCGTTTCGACCCCAAACGGCTCAAAGCTGTAGTTGCCTATAAGGTTACAGTATTTGCGCCGCTTGAGGGTCTCAGCAGCACACTTGTCTTGTATTTGTATCGGACATCAATGCATTGGTATTTAGAGTATGTCGGCGTCAGACTGATGTGAAACAGAGTTGTTGTTGTTGGCAGCAGACGATTATGTAGTTTCATACGTTAGAATGCGCAGCGAACAGTTAAAGCGGTTATTTTAAAAATTACTTTAACTAACTACTATAAAATAATTGCATCTTCTTGAATAAAATTCAAGTTGTTTTTTTTTTTGTCTTAAATTAAATAGTAACTTGGATGTATTTTCCGGGTTGGCGCAAAAACGGATGAACGGATTTGCATGAAATGTGCCACACAAATAGTTTATAACCTGAATTAACACGGGTGTGTAATGTTTGATATAATAACAAAAGTTCTAATAATCATATGACCTAATTTCATTTAATATACTTCACACAGGGTACTTTTATTCCCGGCAATACCTACGTTCCCTTGGGCTATTTCCCGACATCCACACAACGAAGCCGCGGGAAAAAGCTAGTTTGAAAATAAATACGTGAACCACAATTTACATTTTCAATAATTAAACGAAACTAATAACCGCTAAATGCTTCTCTCAAGTTCGTCTGTAGAGCCCCTAACTGACGTATGCAACGTCTCATATAGAAGACATGCTAACCTAAAGCAATACTAACGTTTTAATACAAAGCACCGCGTAACTCTCAAGAATTTGTACACACTTTGTGTACGATTTGCACAATTTGTGTATAATTTGTACACACTCTATGCCCAAATTGTGTGTAATCGCAAGTAAACAGAAACAACACTCACTAATTAGCTTGTGTTACAAAGTTTTGTTCTCTACAAAAATAAAGTGGTTAGCAGTTTATAAGAAGAACCCAATTTTGGCTTATTTACTTTACAATGTTTAAGTTAGTTAGCTTTTAGATATAAATAGCAGAATGTTATTTAGCTTGCAGTCCTACTGTCTGACTGTGCAGCAGTGGTAGCCCAGTGATCAGTCTTGATTGCCGTAAATAATTCCATCGCTCTCAAAACGGTGAAGGAAAACATCGTAAGCTTTTACGTAGAATCAATGTATGACCATGATATAGTGCATCATGTTATAGTCCATAATCAGCCTATAATGTCCCACATTTGGGACAGAGACCTCATCTCTTCGAAAGGGAGTGGGCTGTAATCTACCATGTGAGTCCAGTGCGGGTTCATAGAAAAATAATTAACATAATTCAGGGTGAATTTTTGAGGTGATCCAGCAGAGCACCAAAGTTGTCAACATAGCTGACAGAATAAGCAAGCTGAAGTGGCAATGGGCCGCCCATATTAGTCGTAGAACCGATGACCGTTGGAGTAGATCTGTTCTTGAGTGGAGACCACGAGTCGGCATTAATCTACCACGCGGGCCCAGTGCAGGTTGGGTGGATGTCACAGTTTACGAATTTATGGTTCTAGGACATGCCGGTTTCCTCAAGATGTTTTCCTTCACCGTTTTTAGAGCAGTGGTGATTTGAATTTACATTTTGAATTTACACAAAGTAAAGCGCCTGTCTGTCTGTCGCCGTTGATCCTAACCCACGGTAAATAAGAACTCAAGACTTTGTGTACAATCAATGTATTATTATTTATCCCTCGATACTAAAGATACAGAAACATTTTCTATTCCTTAATAGCAAAATTCAGAGCCATTCTTTCTATTTTCCAATCTGTTCTTTTTAGCGTATATTTCTTATCGTAGTGCGATAGCGTAGCCCGTATACGTCCGGAACACGGGTATGGTCTCCAATGTCGACGATTTGAAGATAATATCGGGAGAATTCATGGGCAGTTACCTTCAAGTGAATGCTAGAAATGGAAACTTGGTTTTACCAAGGTAACACTGCTGTTTGTTCTACGATTCTACAAGAAACTTTATTTTAGATTTTGGCGCTTATTTACGGTCAGTATTCTAGCTTTCAAGTTGTTCAATTAAGTATTAGTTTCCTGTATACCTGTATGGTACAATGGGTATCACACGTCACTTTCAGTGTACTAATAGATAACATCGAACAGCTGTAGGCATGTTCCATACAATTCTATCCCAACCAAATGGCGACGATGCCAAGGGTTTGTTCGAATTCATGGCCCACGTCCTGTGAAAGTACAGTTGTTTAGGATACGATGGGACTATACTTACACAAATAAAAAAAAAAACATCGAACCATCAATCATCGGTACAAGCACGCGGTATCTGTACCTATACATTCAAGTATAGATATATATACATATTACTAGCTGCGCCCCGCGGTTTCACCCGCGTAAGCTTCGATTTAGGGGTATAAAAAATAGATAGTAGCCGATTCTCAGACCTACTGAATATGCATATAAAATTTCATAAAAAAGCCGTTTCGGAGGAGTATGGTAACTTACATTGTGACACGAGAATTGTATATACTCGTATTAGAAGATTAGATTATGGTAAATAAATAACACTGGTGACAGAAATCAATTTCGCGAAATCGCTAAGAAAATTAAAACGTAATATTATTTATGACAATATTATGACGGTTGACAGGGGAAAATGGATGAAGAAAACACGTTGCGCCGACCCCAAGTAACATGGTACAAGGACAAGCAGATAATGATTATTTATGACAATATTCGCAATAAAGTATAGTGCCGACTTAATATCTTGGAAAATCCTGAAACATACGTAGGAATTTAAGTGGGCGGGAACACAGACTCAAATATTTTTAGAATCAACTATAGTTTTAGAATCTAGTTATAGTCAACAATTGATTATAACTAGATTCTAAAACATCAATTTTATATATCTCATTAGGTAGGTACAGACAAATTTCTTTAATAGATTTTCAACTTTATCGCTGAAGTATAAGGTTCAAATTTGATTGGGAAAATTTGACAGTTTCGGGTAGCTTGATGTGCTGGCCATCTGCACCAATTCGATACACAACATTACTTTTGAACATTCTTTCTAACGTTAAGCTATTTTTATAGCCAGCTATTTTTATTGATGTATTTAGTGTGATGTACTTTAACAGATAAACACTCATTCTTTTTCAAGATTTATGTTCAGTTGAACTTATTTTATAACTTCTTTTTTATAATATCGTATGAACTTTTACGATTATTTTAAAACTAAAGTAAAATATTGCATAGTTACTTAGTTTTTCATTTAATTTAGTACCTAGTGTGAACAGTTACTTGTGTTATAATTCTAAATAAAGCAGTTTGATGTTTCTAAAAGTAAAACTAAAATAAATACTTGGCTTGACAAAGGTTTTCAGTTACCTACAGGGAAGTCTCAGTCTAAATGAAAGCTGAAAACGTTAGGGATACAAATTTTTGATATGGGGGATATCAAAAATTTGTATCCCTAACGTTTTCAGAGTACCCAGGTACTTAAGGGTACCCAAAATTCCAACCCTAGATTACAAATGTAGGTAGGTAATAGTCTAAATCTAAACTTCTAAACAGCCAAATAACCGCCCAGAAACCCATAATACCACAATAAACAGCACCTAATAACAATAGTCATAACATTTTATGACATTTAAACGGTCGCGTTCGGTTCTGAATGAGGCTCCCGTATGTTTTCACGCGGATGTTAATATGAATGGGATAATGACGGTTCCTGTAAAGCTGGCTATTCATGTTATGATTAATCGTCATAGAAAGTGTTTGTTGAAAGTTCTAAGAGTAGAAAAGGAAATATTTTTTGAACAAAAGAGTATGTTTTGATAATGATACTGTGTATAGTTGTATCAATATGGGATGGCTATAAGACTAGGGGAAAACCAAAGAAACAATAAATGGAATGTGTAAAAGATGATATGGTTAGAAAGGGGGTGACTACCGAGATGAAGACTAATAGAGAAGTATGGAAGAAAAAGACATGTTGCGCCGACCGCAAATAAAGGTACAAGAACAGGACGATGATGAAAACTGATTACATAACCGGTTTTATTAACCACAACATGTCTCAGTATTTTACTCGAGCATATTGATCGTCTACACCTCTAATAGATTATCCAGGATTCTAATTTAAACCTTTATTAGTTAATTGAACTTGACCTACTCGTGCATGCAGCGTTATTGAAAAGCAAGCGGGAACGATGCTCAAAGAGGATACCGAGGATTTCGTTTTTATAATTTATTTTTGACAACAGCCTTTGATTACAGACAAACTCACTATACCAAAAAATAGCATTATCTATCTGTCTAAAACTATGTTTGATTGTTCGATCAGGGCAGTTGAGCTGGACATAATCCTCCAAGGAGTCTTCGATGAAGACTTCATGTATATGCTGCGGTAAGCGCATCTTGAGCACTTGAGAACGGCTGGACCGATTTAGCTATTTTTTAAAGATTTTATTGGTCCAAATTAGGATTTAAAGGAAAGAAAATTTAGAAAAATTTACGTCATTTTTTCTTTACGATTTTTGTACGAATTATTGTTTGGAAAAGATGTCTGTCGGGTCCGCCAGTTTTTAATAGAAATAACAAAATGTACATGTAAAGAGCGGCGAGTGTCACCACCACAAGTAGAAGAACTATAAGACTATCTATTTCTTTACCCTTGCCTGACTTTGACCATAGCTGAATGATCTAGGTCGGGAAAAGCAACGTCTCACGTCTACGATTCAGCTAGTTTTTTGTAGACATTTAAGTAAACCTCTTACAAGCACGGCGGCCTCCCACCGATCGGTGGACCGATAACCTTGTCAAGGCCGCAGGAATCCGATGGATGCGAGAAGCATAGAACCAGTCGAAGTGGCGGTGCTTGGGGGAGGCCTATGTCTAGCAGTGGACATCTTTCAGGTGAAATGAATGATTTACGTAAAGTCTGTCCTCGCATTTTGGAGATTTCATTTTGTATTCGAATTTTCATTTACTAATATTATAGCGGCTTATCGTCAAAAAACATTTATTATTATTAACTTTTCAAACATGACAGGCAACTCGATCTTTACGTTGGAAAACCCGGCTTTTGTTTTTAAAACAGATAAAATGAAAAATATACCTCACCTCCTCTCCAACAGAATATTTAATCAGAGAGCTCAGTTCCACAAAAGAAACGAGAGTAAGGATATAAAATATTTTTAATGTGACTACAGGCTGTGTAAATGAATGCTCGGGGCGTTGTTGTAAAAATTTGAGAGATGAAATAATAATGTATTCAGAGATGAAATAATCCTACGTTATCTGTGCCTCGTAGGAATGCTCGGGGCTTAGGGGGTACATTAATATAAAACAAGTGACAATCGTTACGGTAATTTTCTGAATTGCTGCGTAACAGAAATATCATATAAATAATTTATACGAGCACACACATAGTACAGGCACCAACGAAAAACTGAAATGCACATTTTTTGTGGGGAAATTGTTTTTGTGAACCTTTTCTGTAAATTAATAAAATTTATTTATTGGTTTATAATGTACCGCGTTTCAACCCGAAAATGCGTGTGATAGATGTAATTTTTATAAATAGTCGCTATACATTTTGCCTAACGGCATGCAAAATTTTCAAATAATTGAATTTATAGAAATATAGGACATCGAGAAGGAGAAGACAGACGTTCTAGAAATGTGATGCTGGAGAAGAATGCTTGGGGTGTCGTCGTCGACTGAGTTTCGCACCAACATCTCTATACGCCAAGAACTCACCATCAAAAAGCATCAAAAAACACTAGAAAGTGATAAATAACTTTAATTTCGGAAGTCGGTGTCAAAAACCGAAAATGCGGAACCAACTTTTTATTTATCACATTGTAGTTTTTTTTTCTTTGTGTAAAAAAGTTTTTATTTTTCACTTTTTAGCTGTACCTACCCCACACAAATTAATTTAATATTAGTGCATTGAAGAATTGAAGACACCGACTAGAAGAATCATCAAAATTCGCATAGAAATGCCGGAGATACAATACATTTATGCATAATGTACTATATACTAAAACCTTCCTGAAAATATGTAGATCACATTAATGAAAGATTTATCAAAATTGCTTCATAAGTTTAAAAAAAATCTCGGACATACAAACATACATACATACATACGGGTCGAATACAGAACCTCCTTGTTTGAAGTCGGTTAAAAAGAGTAGATATGTTAATCTATCCATAAAAAAATATTATAATCTAACACAGAGTGCGTTGTCACTGTGAATTGCTAAATATGTCTGAAAGAAACATTGTTACGACAGATTTTCCATTTTGCCGACTCTGTGCCTACGTGTGTAGCTACACAGGTGAAAGGAAAGGAAATTAAGATATTCGTCCCAATTTCCTTGCTTTAATTCGACGGCATTCGTTTGAAATATCATTCAGTATTATTCAGTAAATACTAGCTGTAGCCCGTGACTTTGTCTGCGTGTATTTTGTATTTCATAATTTTATAATGATAATAATTACCCTGGATACAAAGTAAACTATGTCCTTTTTCAGGCTGCAGGCAGACTTATTATAATAACCTTAATTTATTAACTTTTCTTTACTTGACTTATATTTATTGCAGATTTTTTTGTGATTTGTACGTGAAAACATGACAGACAGAGTTACTTTCGCATTTATAATAAGTAGGTACTTACCTATATTAACATGGACTTTAATATTTTCTGGTTCCTGAGACCGTTTAGGTAACAAATTATTGTGCTCAAAAATATTTGAGAGCATTTTCCTTTTTCCATCTAATATAAATCGTTTCTTCTGTGACAGATCATTAAATCAAATCAAATCGTTTATTTGTGATACATGGGTTACATACGGTGTTCATTACATAATTATGTAATTAATAATGTTCACTCCATGAGTAGCCACTTGATGATATATTAATAGATAGGGAATATAAATGAAATTATGATTATAAAACTAATGATTAGATATAAATTCCATTGAAGATTAAATATAAATTCTATTATTACTCTTAGTCATGCAAGACAGATACAATACAACCAACAAAAATAAATTATCGTCAAGCGGACATGAAACATTAAAAAATTCTTGTCGATTAAAATTCAGCAACAGAGTAATAACAATTTTCTATAAGAAATAATTTGACATTCCGTTCTCAACAGCCCTTACCATGGCCACCATTATCTGCATCAAAATATAATATTTTCACTTGTTGTTTTTATTAAGAATAATAAGCGCCTAATCTACTGTGAATTCATATTTAAACTTTTTTGAAGACTTTTTGAGCAAGAAAATCTCTTTTCTTTTTTACTTTTTGTTGGCAGACATTGTAACTCGAATAAGGGATAAGTTTGTCGTTTTCAAGAAGCTTAGGTTAACATTTGGGACTAATACATAATGTATAATGTTAGAAGAAAACTTTTAACGTTTTTTAAAGATGATCTTCTAAGACCCGAGGAACGGGCACGCCGCGATAGCGGCGGTAAGGCCCCTCTTTGAGGAGTGGCTAGAGAGGCGTTACGGCGCCCTCACCTACCGCCTGACGCAGGTCCTCACCGGACACGGATGTTTCGGGAGGTTCCTGCACATAATCAGGCGGGAGGAAACGCCCGGATGTCACCATTGCGATGATCGCCCAGAGGACACGGTGGACCATACGGTGGAGGTCTATCCCGCTTGGGCAGAGCACCGCCGTGTCCTCGTAGGGGCGATCGGCAGCGGCGGCGACCTCTCGCGCCCGGCCCTGGTCCAAGCCATGGTCCGGGGCGAGAGGGAGTGGGAGGCAGTCACCTCCTTCTGCGAAGCAGTCATGCTAGCGAAGGAGGTGGCGGGATGGGCGAGGGAGAGAGTGGAGAGAGCCGCCCGTCCCAGCAGCCGCGGTAGACGCCCCGGGCGTTGGGAGCCGCGTGACGACTCCCGGCCACCGTAGGCACGGGCCTGCGGACGGCGAGTAATGGGTAGCTCGCCGTCCGATCAGGACCAGGCCCGTGCTGGACGGCGCGTATGTGTTCCACGCGCGCCTCAAAGAGATGTCAGCATCAACGGAGGGGCCCGTCAGGGCCGAAGCCTGCCGGGGCAGCGGGATTGTCCGAAAGGGTTACCGCTGCCCCGGAACATAAAGGGCTAAGGAAGGAACACGGATGGGTTTTAGTCAGTAAGAGTCTGACACTCCCTTCCGCTCCACCCAGAGCGGGAGGGGTCATTTGATGATTTCCCATCCTGAAAAAAAAAAAAGACCCGTGGAACACGTGACTTTTGTCTAAACAGGAATAGATCCAGTTTTTATAATGTACCAGACCCAAAAAGCCCCACGACCCATAAAAACTGCAATGCAGCACCAATTTGGGAATTCTGAAACCACAGAAAGCACATGGACTCGTTTGGTCCAACAGCCATCATTTCTTTAACCATTATGGGCCGCCCACTGCAACTTCAACTTGCTAACTTTATAAGCTAAAAAGGCGTAACTTATAGGTATGATGAAAATAATCTTTAACCCTGACCACGCTACGTATAGTCTGTTCTAAGAGTATCTGATAAAAGTGTAAACAAACCCTGTTCAGTTTAAATTCTGACGCAGTCACTCACAGTTTCAACGTCATGTCTCACTACTTTTTCAACAATGATTGCTTGAATAACATTGGTTATTAAATTGTAATTCGATGAAAATCGAGGTTATAAAATTAACTTTAAACGTCAAATGACAAACATCTTTAAAGTGATTTTATATTAGAATTTCCGATTAAAGTATACAAATAATCAAAGCATACAATTTGTAAGAAGCACTTCAAAATATATACTCAGAATTATATCAGAATTGTTTACATTTTAAGCATTTAATTTTTTGGACAAACCATAATAATAATATATGAAACAATTCATATGCCTAACCAGCATGTTGTTAAATGATTGCTTGACACTTATTACAACTCTTGCGCATGGCATGTCGTAACGAATCATACCTGAGTGAAAGTAATCTGGTTTGAGCGCAATGCAATGTTGTATTTCGGTATCACAGTCACCAGCTCCGGCAGCCGTGATCGTCTAGTGGTTAGGACCCTACGTTGTGGCCGTAGTAACCCAGGTTCGAATCCTGGTCACGGCAGTGATACCCTGTCGCGGCGGAGTTATAATTTTGCACGGCGTTACAGGAGGCGTAACAACAAATACAAAATACAATAAAAAAATATTGACTTATTAACAGTTTTGTTACACCTTTTCAAAAAATATTTATTAACCTCCTCACTAAACTTGTAGTACCTACAGAACATAAAAAATTTAAAAATCTTTCATCTGTCCTAGTAGCAGGACATAAGGAAAAACCCTTTGTTAGGGGAATAGATTTTTTTTCAGTATTTTTCAGTTAAAAAGTAACCCCTGTACAGCCCAAATCCTGAAAATGAATTGAATCTGTCATAAAAAGTGGTAGCTGTAAATCAAATCAAATCAAATCAAATCATTTATTTCTTTGCAAACATGGGTATAAGTTCATAGGTGTTTTCATAAAAAAGTTCTCCATATTTTACCGTCACCTGGGCATGCAAAGTGTACATTTCAAATAAAAAATCAAAAAATAAATGGCAGATCATTGGAATTACAATCAAGACAAAAAAAAAAAAAAAAAGAAGTCAGCGTGGTTAAAAAATTAGAATAAACATAAAAATTAGACAATGAGAGAATCACAATAATTATTATGTCAATCAGAGTAGGTAACAGTATGTCAATCATTTAGTGAATCATCATTAAGAAAATCGTCAATCGTGTAATAAGTTTTCATAATTAAAAAATCGTGTATCGCCCTTTTAAATTTTATTGTGGTCATATTTTTTATAATATTAGGTAATCTATTAAATATGAGTGCGGCAATACCAAAAAAACTTTTTTTAATTAGTGCCGTTTTACATTTTACTTGACATAATTGATTGTTGTATTGGGTCCTTATTGGATTTTTTCTGACCTCTGATAATTTTTTAAATAGATGGGGGTTACATTTCACAAACAAAGCCGTTTCCATTATATATAAACAAGGTAAAGTTAAAATTTTTAACGATTTAAAATAGGAAACACAGCTATCAGTTGTCTTAAGACCGCACATTGACCTGATGCATCGAGCATCGATGTAGTGAGGAGGTTAAGTCTTATTTTTGTGAGTTATAATTTTTGTGAGATATTTTAATATTTTTTTTAGCGTATTGATGGCAATCTTAATGGACTCGGCTCAGAATTCGCCTACGAGTTTGGCATCTTCAATAGCGTTCATCAGTTCCAATAACGTACAGGCAACAGGGTCCGCTAAACACGATATTAAGCAGTATTTGTCGGACAACTCCACATTTATATTTTAGAGCTGATGAGTTTCTGTAAAGAAAAAAAAATCAAAAAAAACACGATCTCTAACAAAGTTTGATATTAACCGCCGCCCGACACTGTAGCTTGTCGCGTTTCTTTTGTTTTTCTCGAGAACCATTTTAGAACAATGCTTGAAAAACACAAGAGTGGAAATAGTTGGCTTAAGGGTGGTTCCTCTAAAATTAAATGTCACTCTTCAGACTGCTCTAGATTGTGTGGTTTTATTCATTTTAGTGAAGTACTTACTTATAAAGCGAAATGGGTGGATGATATTGTTGCCGTCGGGCGTAGAAACTGGATGAAGCTGATACAGGAGCGTGGGAATTGGCACAAGCTAAGCTTTTGTCCAGTATTGAGATAAGTCGGCCTATGGGTGATGATGATAATGACTTAAAAGTACTGTAAGTAGTGCAGCATTTGCATTGTTAGAATAATTCAGTGTCTCCTTATCTCCTACGTTTGATTTTCTTTTAAACATTTTGATTTGAAGTTCGAAATTACATAAAAGAGCGTGGGTTAACGTTTTTCGATCAATTTTTAAGTCTTCATGTGGTGGTCGAAAATATTAGTAAGTATCTCAAAGAGCCCATCTAAAACGCCAAGAACATTTAGAATATTAATAAACATAACATCACGCCGAGTTGTGCAGAGGTGTACTGTAGAGGCTATCTATGTAGCCTTACCTTTAATAGTACAGGCTGGTCATAATTGACAGCATGTTCCATTCGAACGTTTAAGCAGACGTCAAATATTTTTATTGGGTATTTGTGTTTTGTTAGAAGCAGTGCTATTCATAACTTGATAATGTAAATTCCCTCCTCTCAATATATTCAAGTTAAAACATATCGCTGTTTAAACTATATTGTGAGGTTCCTCTGAGCTCGGACCCTCACAGTACCTACAGTACAACAAGAATTCTCCAGTTATGTTTAAGTCTGATGTAATAGGTGGCGAGCCTATTGCCATCAACCGGGCACGATTCCAGACTTCAGTCTGCTACTAAAAGAATCCAGATACAATCCAGACTCAATAACATTTTAAATTAACGAAAAAACCATTTGAATACCATATTATTTGTAGGGTCTGCCATCTAATCTCAATATAACCAATATCTCGGTATCGGCCATCCATATCTTTATCGTCATACGATATGACCTTTCCTAAAAGCCAGAGGTATCTTATCACATGACCCGTCAAATCTATTATTTAACCCTTCGTCATCCGATCACTGAGCACCTGAACCTAAAGGTACCTTTTAAGATAGTTAGGTATTAAGGTACAGTCAACCAAGGTGTTAGGTATACAGGCAAAAACATTTTTATCTTGACTGCCTTTTTTTTTTTTAAGGATGGGTAATCATCAAATGACCCCTCCTGCTCTGGGTGGAGCGGAAGGGAGTGTCAGACTCTTACTGACTAAAACCCATCCGTGTGCCTTAGCCCTTTATATTCCGGGGAAGCGGTAACCCTTTCGGACAATCCTGCTGCTCCGGCAGGCTTCGGCCCTGACGGGCCCCTCCTTAAATGCTGGCATCTCTTTGAGGCACGCGTGGAACACATACGCGCCGTCCGGCACGGGCCTGGTCCTGATCGGACGGCGAGCTACCCATTACTCGCCGTCCGCAGGCCCGCGCCTACGGTGGCCGGGAGTCGTCACGCGGCTCCTGACGCCCGGGGCGTCTCCCGCGGCGGCTGGGACGGGCGGCTCTCTCCACTCTCTCCCTCGCCCATCCCGCCACCTCCTTCGCTAGCATGACTGCTTCGGAAGGAGGTGACTGCCTCCCACTCCCTCTCGTCCCGGACCATGACTTGGACCAGGGCCGGACGCGAGAGGTCGCCGCCGTTGCCGATCGCCTCTACGAGGACACGGCGGTGCTCTGCCCAAGCGGGACAGACCCCCACCGTATGCTCCTGGTTATACATCTTAATGGTGAGTGTAATAACTTTTTAAGCTTAAGGCAAACTTATAGGAGTGATGTATAAAGCTTGCGCTGTTTCTGGGATGTAAATCAACACAATTGCTAACAAATTATCAAACGCATCATAATCAGCCTATAATGGTCCCACTGCTGGGAAACGGGCCTCCTCACTGTGAGAGAGATTAACGCATGTCTACTACTAGCTGTGATCGGGTGACTGAATTATCAACAGCCAATCAAGTCGCTTGAGATGAGGTTAACTTTGATACTTGAGGTTAAAAAACGGGTGTACATTGCTCAGCATTTCACAACATTATAAGAAGTACCTACATACTCGTAAGTGCCGATCGATTCTGTAAAAAGTTCCCTGTGAAAACTTAAGTGAAGTGGGCTTGAAGTGAGCTGTCAGCAGTGTTGATCTGTAGCATCTGGTGGAATGACAGCTCACTTCATCTAAGTTACTGTCAGATTTTTACCGAATAGATCAGCTGTATACTTATCTATCTATTAGACTGTACCTTTTGCATGAACATGACGATGGCAGGAACCGTCCAATGTTATCTTAACCTTTCTTAGACCCTTCCGGGTCGAAGCACACGGGTTAAGTTAGGTAGTAATTGATTTTGCGATGTTTGATCTGATTTTGCTTGTTGTACTTGCGACCTGACTTTGTTATCTGAAGCCAGAGGGGCAATTCTGGTAATTTTAAGAACGTTCACAGTCTAATCTTCTTTTTTATGTTTTTTCTTGTGATGCGTCATGTTTGCCGCAAATAAACGTATTTTCTTTCTTTTTTCTTTCTTAATCTGTCTCAATCCGTCAAAAATACCCCTAAATTATCTTCATTTTTGACACGTTTTTGAGATTGATTGTCGCTGAAATGAGATTGCGACTAGATTTTGGACGTTTTTAATTACGGGAATTTGAATTCAGCTTTACGCGTCAATATTTGCCTCCAATTTGCTTCCAAACCGAAGCAAATTTAGTACCGAAGTGTTCGTTTTAGCCGAGTCGCCTGAGGAAAAAATTTTTACCGTAGGTACTTTGTTGAATAAATATAAATTTATAAGATAGGATCATAAACATGCATTTAGTTTCCGTTTCTGATACGGGTGGCGCTGTTTGCTCTTTATCTTTGGAATACATAATATGTCATGTCGCTCGTGTTTAATAATAAATATCATATATAAAGAAATCTAACGTGAGTCTTATTGAAATATTACTGAAATTCCAATAGGTTATGGGCCCAGGCACATAATAAGTAAATATTTCAATAAAAAGTCAAGTTAAGAGCAAGATTACTAGCGGTGTAAAATTAACCTACATAATGGAGGTTGCGAACGCGATGAAAATTGAGAAGTTTGATGGCAGAAATTTCAAACAATGGAAATTTCAAGTAAAATGTGCATTAAGAGCAAAGGGATTGAACATAGAAAAGACAAGACCCGTGGAAACCAGTTCGCAAGTGCAGTGGGATAAAGATGATGGCATGGCCATGTTCATTTTAACGTCGTCCATGGATTTGAACCAAATATCTCTTATAGAAAACTGCGAGACTGCTAAAGAAGTCATGACAAAATTAGAAGCAATCTATGAACAGAAATCAGAATATAACAAAATGTTAATTCATGAGAAGTTCTACCAATATTCATACAGTGCCAGTGATACGATGGCACAGCATGTGTCCAAGGTGGAAGGCTTAGCAAAGCAGCTACGGGAGACTGGTGAGAAAATCAGTGACACAGCTGTAATGACAAAGATTCTAAGCACATTACCATCAACATACCGTTCGCTTAGACAAGCATGGTTGTCACTCGATGAAAATAGTCAAACAATTCAAAACCTCACTTCTCGCTTAGTAGATGAAGAAGCCAGCCTTGCCAACGATCCAAGCAGTAGTGAAATTGCATTAGTGACGTCAAAAGGAAATTCCAAATCAAGAAATGGAAATAAACAGAATACTTCAAACAATCAAAGAAGTTCAAACCATAGATTTGTATGCTACAATTGCAATAAAAGAGGCCATTTCGCTAGTGATTGCAGGTTGCCAAAGAAAAGGTACAATGATAAGAAACCTAGCAATATGTTGGCATTCAGCGCCGAAGGTTACTCATCTGACCATGATGAAGAGGCATGGATACTAGATAGTGGAGCCTCAATGCATATGACTTTCAAGCGTGACTACTTCTGTGAGTTGAACGAGACTCAATACAACAATTCTGTTAAATTGGGTAACAAACAGAATATCAAAGTATGTGGTGAAGGAACTATTCTGATGGATAAACAAGTTAATGGTACATGGGAGAGATGTAAACTTGAGCATGTGTTATATGTACCAGATTTACGGAGAAATCTGTTTTCTGAAGGTGCTGCTACTAGAAGAGGATATATAATAGTAAAGAATAACGAAAGAGCAATGATAATGAAGAATAATGTTGTTGTTATGAGTGCACAATTAACAGAGAACAATTTATATGAATTGGATGTCAAAACAATCAAACAAGAAAATTGTAATATTGTGCAAACAGATATAAAAGTTTGGCATGAAAGATTAGGACATTTGAATGTCAAGGAACTTCAAAATATGTGTAAGAATGGTGTGATTCCAGTTACATTGAGTGGGAATCAGAATTTTGTTTGTGAAGCTTGCCAATATGGGAAGCAAGCAAGACGCCCTTTCTTGAAATCCACCCGAGGTCCAACACAGCCTGGTGAAATTGTGTACAGCGACGTGTGCGGTCCTATAGAAGAACCTTCTGTGTCAGGTATGAAGTACTTTGTTTTGTTCAAAGATGGAGCTACAAGCTATCGCTATGTTTACTTCATGAAACATAAGAGTGAAGTATTTAAATATTTTCTGAAGTACAATGCAATTGTGAAGAATAGATTTCAACATGATTTGCACATACTACATACAGATAATGGTTGTGAATATGTGAACCAAGAATTTACCTCATTTCTGGAGAATAAGGGAATAACGCATGAACGTACTGCTCCATATACCCCACAACAGAACGGGAGAGCAGAAAGAGAGATGCGTTCTATCATGGAAACTGCAAGAACAATGTTATACGCAAAGGACATTCCCTTAAACATGTGGGCAGAAGCTGTCAACTGTGCAATATATTTGTTAAATAGAAATACGTCAAGCCAGACGGGAGATGTTACACCATTTGAACTGTGGCATGGAGTAAAACCTAACTTACAACATATCAGAATATTTGGATCCATTGGTTATGTACATATACCAAAAGAAAAGCGAAGGAAGCTTGCCAAGAAAAGTGTGAAGCTGTTGTTAGTTGGATATGACCATGATAATTACAGGATGTATGATCAAAATACCAGGAAGATTACAGTATCGCGGGACGTGAAGTTTGATGAATGTAGTACACCAGAAGAGAAACAGAGTTTTGTAGAAATGAGAGTTGAACAAGAAGAAAAAGAACATTCTACAATGCCTACCCTACGGAATGAGTTTCAACATCAATGCAATGTACCTGAAGAAATCTCTTCAGATGATAGTATGAAGAGTTTAGAAGATATAGATGAAAGTTATATACCTCCAAAAAGTATACATTTAGAACAGGATGAACAGAGAAACATCACGTTACGTCCTCGTCGACATAATAAGTTAGAAGCTAATTTCACAGAGTTGGAAGTACCTAACACTTATAAAGAAGCGATGAATAGTCCAAATTCTCATCTATGGAAGAAAGCTGTAGCTGAAGAGCTTCAGTCACATGAAGAAAATCAAACTTGGATACTGACTGATCGAACTGAGAAGAAGCCTGTTACTTGTAAATGGGTGTTCACCATAAAGAAGAATAAAGATGGAGAAATAGTACGATTCAAAGCACGACTGTGTGCACGAGGATTCACACAAGTAAAGGGCTTGGACTATAATGAGACTTTTTCCCCCACTAGCAGGTACGATTCCATCAGGGTGCTGCTTAGCATTGCTGCGAGAGACGAACTACAGATTGCGCAATTTGATGTAAAGACGGCCTTTTTGTATGGTGAGCTCTCCGAGGATATATACATGGAGGTGCCAGAGGGATTGGAAACTGAGTCTTCAAAAGTATGTAAGTTAATTAAATCTATATACGGTCTTAAACAATCTTCGAGATGTTGGAATGAGAAGTTTTGTTCTTTTCTAACTACTTATGGTTTCAAACCGTGTCCATCTGATAATTGTGTATTTGTAGGATATTTTAAAGATGTCAAAGTAATACTAATTCTTTATGTTGATGATGGATTATTATTGGCCAAAAGTGAAGTTGTTTTGTCTGACATATTAAATAATCTTAAACAAAAGTTTGATATTAGGATTGTAAACAGTAATTCATTTATTGGTGTGGAAATAAATAAAGAAAAGGACTGTATAAGTATAAGTCAAAAACAGTATATTAAGACAATAATAAAGAAATTTAATTTGTCAGATGCTAAAAGTAGTAGTACTCCTGCTGATGTAAATGTACATATATCTAAGAATACGAGTAATGAGCCTATTAATTTCCCATATAGAGAGGCAGTGGGAGCATTGCTATTCTTGTCGTCTGTATCTAGACCTGACATAGCATACGCTGTGAATGTTGTTAGCAGGTATGTCAATGACCCAGGTCCTTCACATGTTACAGCTGTGAAAAGGATCTTACGTTATTTAATTAATTCTAAAGATATGTCTATTGTTTATAAAGGTAATTTTGAATTAGTTGGCTACTCGGACTCTGACTTTGCAGGTGATTTGGACACAAGGAAATCAAATACAGGATATATATTTTTAATAAATGGGGGTCCAGTCACTTGGTCAAGCCGCAAACAAAATACTGTAGCATTATCTACAACTGAGTCCGAGTACATGGCTGCTAGTGAAGCCGCCAAAGAAATTTTATGGCTTAGGCAATTTCTATGTGACATTGGGGAGCCACAAGGCTCAATTACTTTAAATGTTGATAATCAGAGTGCAATTAAATTGATTAACAACCCTGTCTTTCATAGAAGAAGTAAGCACATAGATATAAGATATAATTTTATCAGAGAGAATGTTGCAAAGAAAATTGTTGAAATTAAATATGTTGAGAGTTCAAATCAGTTAGCTGATTTCCTGACTAAAGCATTGCCTGTAAATAAATTTAATTCAATTAGAGATAAGATGATGAGAAATGTTTAATGTGGCTAATGTTTTTTGTGGATTAAATCCATGTTTAATTTCTGAATTTGTTGAAACAAAGGATTTAAGTTAAAAGTTAAAGAAATAATATGTAGTGAATTGTTATGTCTACCTTATAAATTTAAGTGGGAGTGTTGAATAAATATAAATTTATAAGATAGGATCATAAACATGCATTTAGTTTCCGTTTCTGATACGGGTGGCGCTGTTTGCTCTTTATCTTTGGAATACATAATATGTCATGTCGCTCGTGTTTAATAATAAATATCATATATAAAGAAATCTAACGTGAGTCTTATTGAAATATTACTGAAATTCCAATATACTTGTCTCCCGACCGTGACATGAGGAAACCTGTTCTTTATTGTGAATACTAGCTTCTGCCGCATGAAATTTCTTGTTTCTCCGACGAATTAACGAATTTATAAATTTGTTTTCGTTTAGCGTTATTTAGTACTTTTTTTTTTTGGTTTTGCTAGGCTCCTCAGGGTTTTAACGTGATTTAAAGGAGCCTGTATAGCCTAGCCTTTTTTAAGAATTGGGCTATCAAATGCAAAAATTATTTTCCAAATCCGACTGGCTAATTAATATATTAGCTCGTTCAAAAGAAACAAAAAAAAGGATTTTTTTAGGAGTTTATTTTATTTTTTTAATCAAATCTATTAATTTAAGTACTTTAGCAATAAATACAAAAACAAAGGTCATTTAGGCGTCGAAGTACTCGTCCGCATCGCTTTCATCAGGAAACGTACCCAGAAGACTGGCAGAATTGCCACGTTATTAATACAGGTTGAAATTGAACACATGCGACAAATCGAGATGGGAGATTGTTATGGGACCAAACCTGCCACCCTGTATATAGATATATATGTAGATATAGATAAGTCTGAAATCTCCAACCCATCCCGAAGCAAGTGTGATAAATGTGGTGATCCATGCTCATGCCTTCTCTGTATGGGAAGAGGAATTTGGCCTCCAAAGGGCCAATAATATACTGGTAAGTACTGTGTTAAAAAGAAGGTGCCATTTATTTTGAACTAGCTGCGAGCCGCGGTTTCACCCTCATAAGTGCCGATCCCGTAAGAACATCGAGATAAAAAGTAGCCTATATCTTAATACAGGGTGTCAGCTACCTCCAGACAAAATTTTATCAAAATAAGTCCAGCCATTTGAGCGTGAAGAAGTAACAAACATATAAACACACACGCACTCACAAACTTTCGCCTTTATAATATTAGTGTGATAAAAATATAAAGTGCCTGTTGCCAGAATTTAAAACGAATTTTGAGTACTTGAATATAATTTAATTCACCATTTAATATGTTATTTAAAGCAATGTTCCAGACTTCGTACAAATTAAGTAAACGTTGGGAAGTTTGGTTGTTTACTAATTAAAATAACTTTTTATGAAGGAAATCTTGTGTCAGAATTAAGTTACTTTTAACACCTAATTAACTAACTTTAAGTTGTGAAACGTCATGAATAAAGCTGCTTGGAATTCAGTTCTTGGTCAAATCTACGGATCATGAAAATCTTTTACGAGTATATATAGCATAATTAGCCTATGACGTTCCCACTTCTGAGACACTGGATTCTCTATGAGAGGGAAGGGGCCGTAATCCGATTTATTCCGGTCTCCACGCAGACCCAGTGGGAGTTGGTACGATAGATGTCAAATGTCTTAAAATTTTTAGTTCCAGGACATCCTCAGGTAGGTAGGTTGCCTCACTATGTTTTCTTCCACCGTTTTGAGAGCAACGGTGATGAAAAATCATCGAAGTTTATTGTTGAGGTTATAAAATTAACCTCAATAAAAACATCTTTAAGGTGACATAAAATAAAATTAGAATTTCAGGTTCAAGTGATTAAATAATCAATTCAAAAAACTCAATTTGTTTGAGCCACTATAAACTGGCAGGTGCGTTTTCTAATCCATTTGTTTACATTTTCATCATTTTGAACAGACCAGGGGGCCTAAAAAGGCCACTTTGCCAGAATCATACAGTAATTCATATCACGCAATACATCTGTTTGACAGTTTCACACCTATTTATCCCTGAAGGATTAGGCAGAGGTGTACCTATAGCATTTTACGAATCTCCATACAAAACTGTCATACAGATGAAATTGCGTGATATGAATTGTTTTATGATTCTGCCAAAGTGGCCTTTTTAGGCCCCCAGAACAGATTTTTTACTTATGCAGCTTACTGGCTGTATAAGCAGCCAGTAAGTAAAAAATCAAAAAAACAGAGGGGGGAACGAGTAAACTTTCTCATTCGTTCCCTGATTGCCAAACTATGATTAATTGAGTCAAAAGTTTTCCAATCAATCGATTGGACTTTTATGGTGTTGTTTTACATTTATTGGGTTTGGTAATTGGGTTCCTTATTTTGTGATAATTTTATTTTAGCTACCGGTATCAATCAATTTGCATAGCCTTTTCCCAACTATGTTGGGGTCAGCTTCTAGTCTAACCGGATGCAGCTGACTACCAGCATTTTATATGGAGCTGTTACTGGGTAGCACGATACCACTTGGTAAGACTGTTTGTCAGACTTTTGGACTTTTCACTACCCGTAACGAATGTTAAAGATTTATGAATAACAGCAAACCCACGAACTTTGTTAGTGGCAGAAGTATTTGCAATTGTCGTATGGAGCCTTTTTTGTCCAATTCAATAACCTTTAGAAATGTAAATATTTATGGTAAGGGAGATGATTTTTCAACACCAAATTAATTCCTGCAATTGAACGATTTCCTCACATTCAAATTCCACGGAACCCAACAACAATTAACTTCAATAAAACCCAGTCAGCCGTTACAGCAATCGTAACTGTTCTGTCCAAATAAAATAAAACTGCATTTTTATTGTCACTGTAAACAGATATTACGGTACCACAGACACCAGCTCCGGTAGCCGTGATCGTCTAGTGGTTAGGACCCTACGTTGTGGCCGTAGTAACCCAGGTTCGAATCCTGGTCACGGCAGTGATACACTGTCGCGGCGGAGCATTACTTTTACTTTTTTGATCATGAAAGCAGCACCCAACCCTATAATACGTGGATGCATGGATGTATGGTTTCAAGTGTTGTTTTCCAGTTCTGAAGGAAGGCTATAGGCTTTTTAACATCACGCTATGAACCTTAGGAGCCAAGCAAAAAGAATAATGAGTCAGAAAGAATGCTACGCGGAAACGAAGTGATAGCGCGGGCAGGAGATGCGAAGAGATGGGGTGGGTCGGGCAAAGTCGCGGGCAGAAGCTACTAATTAATATTGAGACAAATGTGAAGATAAATCCCAGACCAGCAGCAGATTTTATTATGTGGCAGGAATTCGAATCTAGTCAAAACATGATTAAGTATTTATAAATTCAAATTCACGAAATTATAAAGTTATGTTCTGATCCGTGAATAGAAAACCTCTTCAAGTTTAGGAAGTAGGTGGCTGCAAAAAGTATTATCCACAGTTAGAATACAAACAAGTAAATCTTGCGCGCAGCATGTTTAATCGACAGTGAAAGTGCATTTTAATGTATTTCGTTAAAAGTTATCTGAAATTTTGGCTTCACAGTCACCAGCTCCGGTAGCCGTGATCGTCTAGTGGTTAGGACCCTACGTTGTGGCCGTAGTAACCCAGGTTCGAATCCTGGTCACGGCAGTGATTACACTGTCGCAGCGGAGTCATTATTTTGCATTTTTTCTGATTTTCTTGAGCGCGGACGCAGTATCAATCTTTCAAATTTTTGAATTTTAAGCCTTATTAGCCTTTTACGATAGAAGTAACTAGATAAACTATGCTGGGGAGTTTGCTGAGGCACTTTTTCTTCCCAGCTAATATAATAGGAAGTGGAGAATCCGCGGGCGTTCGGGGGACTGTGTCATGTAATTTGACCTTCAAAATGTGCTGAATCTCAAACTAGTTTGAATAAATGACTTGATTCATAATAATGTGTAGAATGGGTAACACATAGCATTATTAAGGTAGGTACAGAAGGCAAACCACAGAAGTCTGTCAAAAGATGAGTGAGAACACTATGCATATTCTACTATCTAAATATAGGTAGGTCAAAGTCAAAGTTAAATCATTTATAGTCGCTTAAATGGCACTTTTGAGCGTCAAATCTACAAAAATATAGAATTGATTCTAAACAAAATCGGTCCACAATTGACGGAGAAATCGGTGTACACTCCGACATAAAAAAAAATACGCGACGAATTGATAACCTCCTTTTGTTGAAGTCTGTTAAAAATAGGTAAAGTAAACTACACGACCTAATTTCAAAGTTTCTAAACAAGAAGAATAGGTTCGTTTAACAAAACGGTTAACACCGAAGGACAAACATATTCACTTCCGAACAGCACCGGAACAAAACACTACCGCTGTCGAGTTGGTCGCACACTTGTTGTTTGTAGTTGTCAATTGTTTTTCGCACCCGTGTTAGTGGAAATTCTGTAAAATATGTTCACTGAAAACCCAGTGAACATATTCTACCTAATTGAGTAACGTTTTTCACGCCAATTGCAATGGCACGACAATAAAATTCATCAACACATTTTCATATTGAGTATTGAGCTTCTTCTTTCTGATACCCTACCACAAACGCGCGACGTAATATATTTGAACGTTTTTTTTAATTGAAGATAGATAAATCTACTCTTTTTACAACATGCGCCGTACCCACAGATTTGAATAAAATCTTAAAACGAAGTCAATATTATGTGCGATACAATTTTTATTTTAAAATCGTTCGAATGAACGTTATATTTTCTGACTGACCGACTTCTTGACAATTCAAAAGTGCCTGTAAATGGTTTAATTGAAATAAATGCTTTGAGTTTGAGTTTAAATTTATTCTGCGTGTTCGTGCCAAGCCCACTGTTCTTTACCTACAAATCTAATATATCCTTAGATGTTTTACGTCACAGTAATTACGTCACAGTTATCAAAAAAAAAAACGTGTGTGGTCGAAGGAACCCCGACAGGAACGAAATATCTTACACGATATTCGCACGCACACACACTCGTAAATAATAGAAAGAGTCAGAGAGAGAGAGAGAGAAAAAAATTGAGTTTTTAATACGCGTTTTTAATACAGAGCTATCTAGTATAAGTTTTTAGAAGCTCTCATAAAGATGTTGCCATCTTGGTTATTCATTTTGGCCTCGATATCGGCTTTAGCAGTTCCAAAACCATGAAAACGACACCCAAACGAAAAATTTTAAAATTTACGCAGCCACCATCTTGGATTTTATGTTTTTTCTCTTATGTCTTTACCAGTTTACTCCTACTCACAATACAATTCGTTCCAAAAGTACGTATTAATTTGCTAAACAAATTTAAATCACTATACAGCCCACACGATATTTTTTAACATACCGATCAAATACAGCATACTTATATAAAAACGAGCCTGCATAAAAGTACTGTAAAAAATTCGCACCTAAAAATCTATTCAATAGCTGAATTTCAAAGCACTTTTAATATTGAAAAAAGCCCCGTGTCTCTGTATAAATTTCCGCTATGGAACACAAGAATACCGCTTTGAAGTTTGTCCCCACTTGCCCACTTGTTGGCTGAAGTTGTCCGTTGTTTTTCACAACCCTATTAGTAGGAATTCTTTGTTAAATATTTAACAATAATACGTGAACTTTGTTCAGTGCATAATACATTTTTTATTTGCTTGTAATGTTGGTATTTATTTATTTATACTTTTCGCAGAAAAACGTACAAATTAAGGCGGACTTAATGCCTTAGGCATTCTCTACCAGTCAACCAAGGGAGGTGAAGAGTTTAGATAGCAGAAGGCCAATTCTCGTAGTTTAAAACGTTCAAAATCTAGTCGCAGTCTCATATCAGCGACAAACAAATGTCAAAAACTTGTCAAAATGTAGGGAAATTAGGAGTATTTTTGACAGATTGAGACTGAGATCAAACTATAAACGTTCTTGAAATTACAAGAATTCAGGTGCTTAGGTTGAGAGGAACAAAAATCTATTAAACTTTAGGTTTTTTTTTTTTTTGGTATAAGCAGAAAAACTTCTTTGGTTACTTTGAGTTTGAACGAGCTTATCGGAAAAGCAAAAAACGTTGAATATTGTGTATATAATAAATATAGTCGTTAAATAAATTCTCAACGCCATGTCAACTTATACAATATCTTACCAATATTATAAATCTGAAATATGTTAAATGTTTGTTTCTCAATCACACAAAAACGAAAAGAGCGAACGGTTTGGATGAAATTTGTCACACAATATAACAAACCTACATCAACACATAGGATAATTTTATCCCGATATTCCTACGGGACCGAGACTTATGCGGGTGAAACCGCGGGGCGCTGTAAGCAGGATATAAAGGGATCATTCATTCACTGTTACTTGATAAAGATTTAACAGCAAAAAAATCGCAAAAGTATAGCTCCGCCGCGACAGTGTATCACTGCCGTGACCAGGATTCGAACCTGGGTTACTACGGCCACAACGTAGGGTCCTAACCACTAGACGATCACGGCTACCGGAGCTGGTGACAGAGCTACCGAAATATAAGACTTTATCTCGTTTAAACTGGAGTACTTTCACTTACAATTTGTCACAGTTGCGCAAGAGACGCAATGCAACAATTGGTAAATAATGCTACATTTCGTTAAAATTGGTTTGAATTTTCGGTTGCTCCGTCACCAGCTCCAGTAGCCGTGATCGTCTAGTGGTTAGGACCCTACGTTGTGGCCGTAGTAACCCAGGTTCGAATCCTGGTCACGGCAGTGATACACTGTCATGGCGGAGCTATCTGACTTTTTATTTTTGAATATTAATTTGTGATAATGCGGCTGGAACAGTAAATATGAACCCAAGTACCCTCCGTGAGACGGTCGGTAACATCAAAGCGTTGCTGGCCTTCCTTATGGAGCTGAGGTGATTCGATTAATCGATTTCCCCGTTGACGTGGAATTGCGGACACTAATCCGTATAACCTAAAGATGAACAAAACAAACCATTTACCATTCCAGAGTAAATTCGAATTAACTCCTTGACTTTACAATGAATGTCTATTTAATTAATAAAACAATTTGCGTCTTTTGCGCCTTTTCTAACCGACCTTTTTGATCCTTAATCAAATACGAAAAGACGAAATAAAGTAAATAAGGTTATTTTCAATGTGACTTCTGAAGAGGCTCGTCCAGTTCATTAATTACGTTGTAATAAGCCGTAATTTGATTGATTGTTCTAAAATTAGATTAGGACCAGCTGGTATTGCCTGGCCGCGATGAGATTAAGCACGTATCTAAACATACACCCCCTTACTAATAAACGTATTATATCAGATGAATAGTTACACACCCACTTCTCTCTTTCAGTCGTCAGTAATTTGACTTTCGATAGAAGAAGACAAAGCGTTGTGTAACTGTACAGACGCTATACAACGTTTGTTAGTAAGGGGGATAACCTATAGAATCTAGATAAATAATCTGCTTAGTGCCAGTAACAAATTCATTATTGAGGGAGAACATCCCTAATACATTGTATTAACTAAGAGCACTAGTGATCTTGGAGTTTTGTGTGTTTGGGAAAAAATATATTATTATGGGACCTAAAGACCAACCATTTTTAGTTTTATTGATATCTGTATGTCGGGCATCAAAAGGTACTATTTGGTTTTCCTTAAAATATTATTGAACTCTTTAATTTATAATGAAAAGCAGCGCATTTATTAAAAAAAAGTGTGCATCATTAGAAGTTCTAAAAGTTTTTAGAAGTTTATTAATTAAAAAAAAGTGTACCTACATCATTAGAAGGTCAGAGAGGTTAGAGGATCAGTTAGATAGTTCCCTTTTGATAATAATAATATTCATCTGCCAAAAACTAAACTAATGCTTATGTGTAAAAAAAAAATATCTAACACAAGACCCAGATTTACATAAATTAAACCTTTATTAACACACGAAATCATAATAAATTCATGTTCCATATTTACGTATGAAAATCATCGGTTTATCCTCAAAGGCGTCGTGTTAAATATTCAATATATTCATGATCACAAGGGTTACAATGCCGGTTAAGGTTAAGTGAATCTTTGTTAATGGCATATAATATTAACTACATAGTTTCGCTTTTGGTGTCAGGTGCAGAATAGACTTGACTCTCTTCCATTTAAAATACTTCTTATAAACAGATATGAAACCGAAATACTATGCCAAGTTCAAAGTTGCAGTGTGATGGTTAGAAGCTAGTTCCTAAACTGTGAGTAAAAGGCCTAAATGAACTATATACTTTTTAACCTATAAATCGAATTGACAAGTAAAAGTAATATTCGTGAAATCAGAAGGCCAATTCTCGTAATTTAAAACGTTCGAAATTTAGTCGCAGACTATCTCATCTCAGCGACAAACAATGTCAAAAACTTGTCAAAATGTAGGGAAATTAAAGGCATTTTTTGACATATTGAGACTGAGATCAGACTGTGAACGTTCATAAAATTACGAGAATTGCCCCTCTGATATTATTAAAATCGTTTATTAACATAAAATGTGGTGGGTACGAAAGAGGTTACATATAAAATTCAGTGCCAAGACACATTCCGCCATGCAATGCTGGCATGCAAATATTTAATGGATATTGTTAGTCAGTTAAACAAACAGTTACATTATTTTTAGGACCAGTGGCCTTACCAACAAAGACACTGTGCCCTCAACGTGGATTTGATATCTTTTGTAAGAAAGGTGAATGAATGTTTAAACTACAAAAAAAAACTTGTAGAAAAAAAAGAGGCCTTTCCATTTCTCACGGTCTCATACTCCAGTAATGTCGCTAGCAAAGTTAACAGATAATAATCTGCCAAATCCTAATACATCCTTATTTACTTGAACATTCATGTGGTATGTGGTGACTCGGCAAATGTCGCCGTTTATTTAGGGAGCTGAAACGTATCGTGATCATGCTTGAGAGCTTCTGGCAAAAGCGTGGCCAATTGGCAAGCGTAATTGTAAAGCCACATTTTATCAATTTTACTTAGATTATCTTTGTGTTTATTTGAAAGATGGATTTTTGTTTTTTTTTTTTTTTTTGTTTATTAAATTGTGTAAATATTTGGTGGCAAATGTATTGTTGGGTTTTTAAAGTAGTATTACGATATGGTTTACATCATTTTTTATTCAAATCAGAGTTAGTTTGACTTTTCCAGATACTCTTATAAGTCTTATATTATATAATACTAGCTTCCGCCCGCGGCTTCGCCCGCGAGTTATGTCGATAAAAACTATCCTATGTCCTTCTCCGGGATGCAATCTATCTCTCAGCCAAATTTTATCGAAATCCGTTCAGTGGTTTAGGCATGAAAACGTGACATACAGACAGACAGACAGAGTTACTTTCGAATTTATAATATTAATATAGTATAGACTAGTGACCCGCCTTTACATATTATTGATTGTCGCTTTTTGATCTTAATGTGATGTTCAACATCATTTAGATAATTTATTTCGGAAGGTTTACATACTTATATAAATGGTGTAACAGAATAAACGCAATTCCTGAAAGCTAAATCCTGAAACCTGTTATTTCTTAAGTTATCTAGGGATATGATATGAAAGAGGGACCCGTGGCTAAATAATAACAGCCGGTCAGGTTAAGCTACGCTTGCCACGGTTGGTCTGTGGATGGGTGACCATCTTTACATACCGAGACCCCTCCGTGCCTCAGAAAGCACGTTAAGCCGTTGGTCGCGGCTGTCATTCGTGGATCTTTGACAGTCGTTACGGGTAGTCAGAAGCCCGAAAGTCTGACAACCAGTCTTTCCAAGGGGTATCGTATTACCCAGTAACTGGGTTGTGGAGGTCAGATAGGCAGTCGCTCCATGTAAAATACTGGTATTCAGCTGCATCCGGTTAGACTGGAAGCCGACCCTAGCATAGTAGGGAAAAGGCTAGGGAGATGATGATGAGCTAGGGATATGAAAATTCAAATTAATGCTTTTGGTAACAAATAATGAATTACGTATTTCATCGTTTTTCTAAAATGATTCCCTCAAGAGGGTAAAACAGGGGATGATTTTTAAATTCACATGTAATTTTGACATTTCGACCGTTTGGAATATAAGGATTCCAACTAACATTTTTTTAAAAACCTTTTTAAAAATATCAACTCTGATTGGTCTGTAACGTGCATGTTTCTACCAAATAAATAAACCTTTTGCGTACCTACGTTTTAATAGACTTATTACTAATCCATCTTTTAATTGAATTACTGTCACAACACTCACAACTAATATTCAAACCTTATCTCAAATTCATCCCAGTCTAAGTTGACTCAATTAAGAACATCTGCATTGCAGCTCTAGCTGTTGATTGAGCGAGCAGATTTCGATGTATCGTTTTTTGAATAATCAGATTACTTAAAGTCTATTCAAACTTATGTTTCAAATTAATATTATTTCAAGTTAAACAAATATCAACTGTATTTAAATGTTTATTAAGTTGATTTCAGAGTGACTAGCACTATTAAAAATTTATAAAAATGTTTGAAGTTTAGCGTAGCGTAAACTGAATTTTATTGTGTAGGATTTAAAGTTATTTTTCCATAAACTCATATTTGTTTACATTTTTCGCAAACAAATCGCGAATGCGGATTACATATATAAACTCATGCCTTCTTCCCATAGGGGTAGGCAGGAACTACAGAACGCCACTTGCTACGATCTTGACATACTTAATTTGCTTCATTTACGTTCATACAGAGGAAATTCTCGTAATTTTAAGAAAGTTCACAGTCTGATCTTAGTGTCAATCTGTCAAAAATGCCTCTATTTCCTTACATTTTAGTCAAGCTTTTGACATTAATTGTCGCTGAGATGAGATTGCGACTTGATTTTGAACAATTTAAATTACGGGACTTGGCCTTCCTGTCTCATACGCGGTTGCGGTTGCGGGAGATGAATCCGGATTCCCCCGGCGTTTCCACTCGTATTTATCTTGTACCCTGTCAACATGCCCAAGCCATCTAACCTTTTTCAAAGTTTTAACCTGAGACGCTTTTAAAGCGTACGTCTTTTTTTTAAATCGTTCTCACATATAATTATAAATTCAACATTAATGATGTAACTAATTTTTGTAAAAATATAATTTAAAAGTGTCCATGGAGGTTCTTGCCCGTTCTTCTCCATAGATACCTACGCTTTGTAATTGGCAACTATATTCATATTTTCTGACCGACTTTTTGACAATTCAAAAGTGCCTGTAAATGGTTTAATTGAAATAAATGCTTTGAGTTTGAGTTTGGGCAATGTGTAATTGTGTTTTTCCATCTGGAATTCATCAGTAGCAGCCTGGAATCTGGATTTGTGCCCGGTTGAGCCATCAACCGAACACATTATCATTATCTGCCTAGCCTTTTTCCAATTATTTTGGGGTTGGCTTCCAGTCTAACCGGATGCAGCTGCATAACCCTTTAGGGAAATACAGGCGTGATGTTAGGTTATGTATGTCAGTGTGTCAAAGAATGGCCATCTCCACTTGCTTACGAAAAATCGACCCACTACATGCTCTTCGATTTGAAGCAATATAATTCAACAAGTTTTACTAACAATACCGTAACACATTTTATATTAAAACCTTCCTGAAAGTATGTAGAATACATTAGTGACAGAATTATCAAAACTAATTATAAATAAGTTTTTGAGAAAATCGCGAACTTACAAAATATATGGGTGTTGAAGAACCTCCTTTTTTTTCAAGACCATTAACAAAATCAAGTTCGGTGTTGATTAAACAAACAGAAATAAACACACACATTTGTGACATTGAAAAAAGTCACGCAGTTTTTCCGAGCAAAAGTGAGTGATGAGGACATCTGAACTTACCGGTAGGTAACACAATATAAAATAAATTATATTCATTACGATTTTTGAGATGTCGTGTCTCAAATGGAGAGCATAGGGTGGTCCAATTTTTTTGCACGCAAGTGTATCTAAGGATTGACCCCAATTGATCTTAATCTCGAAGATCGATCGCTTTTCCCCACTTACCATTAGTCACATGCAGACACTTCGAATCCTAGCTTATGTTGCTTACATCTTTCCGAATCAATCAGGTCCCACCCCACTCAATACGTAATCACAGTTATCAATCACGCAATCTTAATTTCAAATCAATTACGTTCGCAATCAAGTCCAAAATTGAGCATCTGCAATGCAATCGGAGCCGATAGCGTATCGGTTACCTATGAGTATCGTTATTGAGTACCTACCCATGGTTTAATCAACGCTCGTAAGATAATCTCGAAGCGCCAATTGCAACTGTAATTAATACCCGTGAATTTAGCCATACGGTTATAAGGGATTTCTTTTATTATTGATATGGTAGGTTTTGGAATGGGATGGTATTTGGTGTAAAAATAAAAAAGGTTTTTTTTAGTCGTTTCCTATGGAGAAGAACCGGCATGAAACTCCACGGTTACTCTTTTAAAAATAATTGGCTTGTACAATGTTTTCAAATTACAGTAGGTATGGGAGGACAGCGTAGGCCTGTATTGGATTCATGAACCCAACAGCAAGTTATTCACCCATTTAATGCACCTTACATGTCAGTTATTTGATGATTCGTTTAATAGAGATATGCAATCCTGTCGTTACTTTAAACTATGCTGGTACACCTTAATTACGATCGTCATAAATGTCACATTAAAAGCTACGTTATGCCTAGTTGATTGTTTATTTCAGGGAAAAACAATTATACCCCTATATTTATAATAGCGTTTACCACTATTTGTCTCTGCGTCACTCTAAGGTTGACTGGTAAAAACTGCCTATAACATTTAGTCGTTTGTACATTTCTGATTTTTATATATTTTGATAATAAATAAAAAACAATGTAACACCTCTTTATTGTTTTGTAAGAAAAAAAATACTGAAATTGTCAGGTGCTTCTGCCTTTTTACTGGTCTGAGTGCTGCCTACGTAAATCTATACTATCTGTGGAGACAAGGCTTTAAGAATGTCATATTCTGATAGAATATTATTATCATATTTGGTTTACAAAAAAATCATTGTAGGGAAATAATTTTCTTTTCGTAAAAAATAAAAGTTAAATATTGGTGATGGTTTAAGCTGCAAGACATGGCATGGCAACATCGATTCGCAATCCATTTGACAATATTAATTCGTTGATTCTATGCCTAAAAAAACATTAAAAAAAATACCGAAGCGTAGATATTGTACCTGCTTTGTTCGCCCATAAATACCTAGATGTAACTTAGCTATAGTTTGTTGCACTATAAACGACAAGATATCCCATTTGTGTTCCCAGTCGTAAAAATAGAAGACAATAGATCAGCGTACATAATGCGATTGGCATATAAAACAGACGATATTCGATACATCAAGGAAGATTACCTGTTTCTATTTTACGCTCTTTGCGTGTTCAAGGGTTCTTGTAGCACTACAGCCCTTTCATATTTATTTTACCTCTAACAGCAACAACCGAATAGCAACATTGTACAGTAACGAAAATAAAGACCATTAAGCTTTTGACGGACATATGGCAATGGCAGCAACACAAAAACAAAAAAAAAATGAATAAAAAAATGTTTATTTTAATTACAAAGGGCATTTCGATACATGTTATCGGAGATCACATTTTAAGCAAGGAATTGCTTCTGTTAGGAGACTCCGTGCTTCCACTTTTCATTATCTTCGCAATTGAAATGTAAAAACAAAAATAAAGATCAGTTTGATTTAGACAGTGTTGCAAAATCAGAGGTAAATTATCTGTTAACGAACTGTAGTAGATACTAGAGAGCTTGCAGCCAGCTGCAGTAACATAATCACAGTATGACAAAAATACGGTTAAGTGATCCGTTCTTTGACAGTCGTTACGGGTAGTCAGAAGACGGACATTCTAAAAACCGTCTTGCAAGTGGTATCATTTTACCTAGTACCCGGGTTATGAAGGTCAAATTTGCCGTCGTTTCATGTAAAATACTAGTATTCAACAGCATCTAATTAGAATCGAAGCCAACCCCAATATAGTTGGGAAGAGGCTTGGCAGATAATGATGACGTTTAAAAGATCCAAACTTCTTGCTGGGCCCTGATTGACTATGACATCTGCTAATAACGTAATCTCTATGACACAATGAACAAAACCGCGCGTAATGAACGCGAAGTTCCTTAAGAACGGCGTTGTTTGAACTGTCAAAATACCACGATTGATAACCATACGTGGTTTGCATGTGGTAAAATTAGGCAGGGAATAATACCATACAGAATCGGGGCCCTGAGGTCTGACAACCAGTCTTACCTAGATGTATCGTATTACCCAGTAACTGGGTCGTGGAGGTAAGATAGGCAGTCGCTCGATATACAATACTGGTATTCAACTGCATCCTGTTAGACTGGAAGCCGACCCTAACATTTATAGTTGGGAAAAGGCTAGGCAGATGATGATGAATTGGGGAATTGAGGTCATAAACAATTACATTTTATACAACAAAACGCTCCCTTCCTATTTGTTTTATTACTTCACGACATCACGCCTCACATATCAGTCGGTAGACTCACTTATAAAAGAAGATGTCACTATTACTTACACGCGTCACGTTGTAACACCTACCGACGACGAGAGGTCACGTTACGTTACCTACGACCGATATTTTTCTCGATAAGTCACGTGGCCGACGACCGATCGTTTTTCGCTACCTCTTCCGTTTCATTTCCTCTCCGTAATAATATGATATTGGGATAATCAATTTGGGGCCGAATATATTTGGGCCCGGATTTTTTAAATTATTTTTGAAGTAATTGATTTTTTGTTGATATTTCTGAGAAGGGAATATTCTATCATGTTTTTTTTCGCATTTGCCGAAACCAAACGTTCAGGACCTTCTCTGTTTGCAAATACATTTTTCTCAGGAAAGCTCAAAAGTACCTACACTGAGGGCGGCATAGTTTAAGAGTTAACCAAATTGACACACTCTAAATATATTGCAGAAAAATCGAATCTTTGGTGATAATGGAAAAACAAAAGTGATTTTCCGAGTTTATGACAAAAAATAAATATAACGGTGATATTGTAAAACGTTATTTCACTGAGCTTATCCGTCACCTATCTGAAGCGACATTAATATTAAAGCGAGTACCTACTATAGGACCGCCTTCTTAATTCTATTGGGAATGTAAAAACACAATTGCCGTAAAATGAAAATCATTTTCGCTTCGCATAGGTAATTTAAATTGTTGCTAAAGGTAAATGGAGCGTTTTCTTTTCATTATTTCTTTTGGTAAAGTACCCGTGTCGAATATTCCACTTGATTGTTATCTTGTACCTGCGTACATAATAGATACATGGAAGCTAAGTTAATGAAAAAAAACATGTCATCTTCTATTTGTACTTATAGTTTCTTGCCCGTTCTTCTCCATAGGAACCTAACTACGCTTTGGAATGGGCAACTAGTTTCATCTTTCTGACTGACCGACTCCTGGACAATTAAACAATGCCTGGTTTAATTGAAATAAATGGTTTAAGTTTTGCGCTGTTTATGATGAAGACTTTATTAGTGCAAATTTGCTCTGCACTTTCACTGTTATTCATAAACTTGTTTCTTGGATCCATGTACTTACCTAATTTTGAAGTATTTCTCTATATCAGAAGTCCAGCCCTCTACTTGATCGAGGAAGTACTTTGATCTTAATTCCTGCATCGTCACGACATTCGATGTTTATCTAATCGTGAACGTGCCGAGAGATCTCCCGTTGAGCGATGAGCGGTGAGCGGTGACGGTGAGCTGTGAGCGATGTCGGTGTGGAGCCTTAGTAATTAGGATTATTACGTGTTAAGTATTCATATTATATCCTTGTTAAGGCATAACAAAGGCAACAAGGATATTATATGAATAATATCTAAAGAAGGAAGGGTATTAACAAAGAATCTTTTTTAGAAAAAGAGTTTTGTTTGGGTCCTGAAACATATGACACTAATATTATAAAGGCGAAAGTTTGTGTGTGTTTAGATGTGTTACTCCTTCACTCTCAAACGGTTGGACTGGACCAATTTTAATACAATTTTGTTTTAGGTAGCTGACACCCTGAATTAGCATATAGCTTACTTTTTATCCCGATATTCCCACGGGATCGACACTTATGCGGGTGAAACCGCGGGGCGCAGCTTGTCGGTAATATAATTGGTTGTGGAGGTTAAACAGGCAGTCGCTCCATACATAATACTATTATTCAGCTGCATCCGGGTAGACTGGAAGCCGACCCTAACATAGTTGGGAAAAGGCTAGGCAGATTGATAATTGGTTCACTCAGTCCCATCGCAAACGAAAACGATTCTTGAATGGGCTCATTTTCTAACAATAAGGGTCATGACATGAATATTTACTTTGTAAAGTATTATTTATTTAATTGTTGTGAATGTGAGGACTAAGTGGGTCATTTCTTTTCTCTGTTTTCCTTCTTAGTTATTTTTAATTATGATCTGGCAGTTTGAGTCATTTACGCGGCCTACCCAAAAGTCCTTTTTTTGGTATTGTTCGTCGAATCGTTGAGCTCCTCAATTTCTGAGTTGACCTGCACGATTTTTGACAAATGCGTGCACTGACTGGACAGGTCTGCTCAATCTGTGTGGGTCTTTAATCAAAAGACCTTTTCAGACACCAATCTACATGGACTTCACATGATCTGACCAAGATTTTGTCTGGACTTTAAAAGAGACTGTGACCTCTGAGTTTGTTTTGGCTTTCCTTCTCAGAATAGTCAGATAGGAAACGCCGACCTTATTTAGTTTAAAAAAATATGATTGACGTGTAAAAGTGTTTGTACAAACCTACTTACAGAAAATAAATCATTTATCATCTTGAAAATAGACTCACAACTTAGAAACAAATCTTCAAAACTTCAACCAAAAGCCATTCCAAAAGAATTTAATCATTTTTTCCTGTACAAAATGTCTTTATAAATCTCTTCAGACTTCCAATAAAAAATAACAGTTAATTATAACTTTACTCTTTAAAAAGAGTCGAGTGATATCAAGAAATAAAAAATTAGTTTAAAAACTAAAACCCGACTACTGAAAAGGATGAAACAAGAAAGTACCTGCCCGTGGTCTTTTTTAATTCGTGGTTATTTTTTAATTAATTATTTTGGGGCATATTTCACTTTTTTTTTTTGAAATGTGCTTATTAAGCTCTTTCATTTGATACCGAAACAAGGCACCATCCCAAAATATTTATTATGAAATTCATTACTTTCTGTCCTCCTAGAAGGCGCCATATTAAATTTAGTGTGACGTCACATAGCCTTTAACCAGCGGACGGTCAAGAGGCTTCTAATGATTCCTCATTTGTCAAATTATTATAAGTATCTACTTTTGGAGTTATGAGGGAACAGATGAACATACACACATAAAGGTGAAAATCATAACCCTCCTTTTTGCTTCTCCGTAGTCGAGTAAAAATGGGTGTTATCCGAAAATTACGACCGAACGACTATTTGTCTTACAGCCGATTGCGACCGGTGCAATAACGCCACCGAGTTAAGTGTCATGTTCAAATAAAATACGTTTCTTGCAAGCCATGAATTTTCACCGTTTAGGATCTTTAAACTTGCTGAAACTTAAGTGGTTTTCATTGACAACGTTTGTAGTTAGAAAACAATTTAAATACGTTGTTGTTTTCAATTGGAAGTTATTAAGAAAATTTAGGTTCTGCTGTCTTAACAGCTCTGTGCAGTGCCAGGCGAAAAAAAACCATTAAAAATAAAATTATATGTTTTTTATAACAACAGAACCCAAATTCAATTACAATACAAGGTCTTTGGCCCATGTATTTTATTATTGTAATTGTTTTCCTTAAGGCAAAATAAATACTCTAAAATAATGGTAAATCCAATTACATGTTCAGGAGAGCTCACCTTAAAGGTCGCTTGTGTCCTTAAGGCGTTATTAAGAAACTTGTAGACACAAAGTTGTAGACGTTTGAACCTTCGCGGTCTTGCTACATTGTCAGAGTTCTATACTAAGGCGCCTATCCCACTACCGGCGATTAACAGCAAGCGAGAAGAGCTAGCAACCAAAAAGGGGGTTGTCGAGTAACTTACTGCGAGTACGCGACGGCGGCGAGCGATTACTCGCTGATAAACGTACATATCTACTAAATGTGAGTCTGTCAGCGAATGTTCTGGCCGCCAAGCGAGCGTCGCTTAGCGAGTACTCTCTTTGATAACTCTTGTCGCTGCGACCAACTGATGAAGAGAGTGTTCTCGGTGGCATGACAGGTGACATAGGCCCTTGTCACATAGAGAGCATAGCATACCTTAATGAGCCTATAACGCTCGCATTGCTGGAACAATAGCCCTCCTCTCTGTGAGAGGGAGTGGACCACAATCTACCACGTGGATGCTACATGGCTTCGAAGTTTTTATATTATGACATGTCGCATTGCTTTCGAAGCTTTCAAAAAAAGTAAATGTTGTGTCGAAGTTTGGTACAGACGCCAGCACATCAAGCTACCCGAAACTGTCAAATTTACCCAATCAACTTTGAACCTTATACTAGTTATACTTTAGCAATAAAGTTGAAACTTTATTAACGAAATTTAACAGATTGTAGTAGCTTGATGTGCTGGCGTCTGTACATTTTCTAAATAAAACTTACGGCCATAACTATTAGAATACTGCTACATGTGAGGTGGGCTTTATACTATACTAATTAGCTGAAGCTGCCTGCCTTTTTTTTTATCGTGTGTAGTTGCCTGCCTACAATAACGGTTATTCTAGCTCTTGTTGCCTTCTAATGAAAATGGACTAATGAAATCTCTGTAATTAATCGTCTTTTCCAAATCCCTAAGTATTTTCGCTAAATTAGTTCTTTGTTAATGAAGTTTATCGTAAATTGGATCGGAACAGTCAATGAACTATTTGATTCGAACTTGTGTTGTTAAGAAAAGTTGAAGATTGTGGAGCGCGATTTCTTATGTGCTTCGTAAGTTAACGTTGATTTACGTTAAAGGAAAACATCTTGAGGGAATTTGGACGTAAGGAAATATGAACTAGCAGTGAACTAGCATGTTTTTCATGGCTCATTCCTTCTTTTAATGGAAGAAGCGCGGATGGAGCGTCTACCGCGGCGGCTGGGACGGGCGGCTCTCTCCGCTCTCTCCCTCGCCCATCCCGCCACCTCCTTCGCTAGCATGACTGCTTCGCAGAAGGAGGTGACTGCCTCCCACTCCCTCTCGCCCCGGACCATGGCTTGGACCAGGGCCGGGCGCGAGAGGTCGCCGCCGCTGCCGATCGCCTCTACGAGGACACGGCGGTGCTCTGCCCAAGCGGGACAGACCTCCACCGTGTGCACCATCGTGTCCTCTGGGCGATCCTCGCAGTGGTGACACCCGGGCGTTTCCTCCCGCCTGATGATGTGCAGGAACCTCCCGAAACATCCGTGTCCGGTGAGGACCTGCGTCAGGCGGTAGGTGAGGGTGCCGTGACGCCTCTCTAGCCACTCCTCAAAGAGGGGCCTTACCGCCGCTATCGCGGCGTGCCCTAGTAGGTAGCTACTTAGTAACAAAACAAGTCCTAAATAAAAACAATCTGCAACCGAAACAAATAGATTAGCTGAAACTATGTAAAAGCCCGTTTAAAAACCTCAAACTATCGGTATTTATGAGGGTATTAAACACAGTCTGGTTTGCCCAGCTGAGTCGTAATTTTGAATAACCATGCGTAACATAATAATAAATTAAGGTTAGAGGTCACATTAGATATAATGTAATGTTGTACATAACGATTTTCAATGTGGCTTTATTTAGTATTCTAATGTTGGTACGAGTAATATTTAGTACAAAATGTTTGCTGATTTTGTATTTGAATTCGCGATCTGCTGTGGTATTTTATATTTATTATGAAAAATTGTTTATTCCAGTCAGTTAATATTTACAGAATATATAACTTAACTGCTTTTAAATAATAATAATTATGTTCATGTATATAAAATACGAGGAGAAAGAACCATGGTTCATCAAAAATTTGTACGCATCGCTATCAAAAGGAAAAGTGGCCAAAAGACTTTCAGCATTGCCACGTTGTACGAGCACGCTGATTCTTTGGCCAAAAACTTGGCCAGCAGTCGTCACTTGAAGAGTCGACCAACCACAAACGCTTCAACATTGCTCAATTTTTAGTAGGTACCATTCAACTTTGAGCAAGGTGATGTAAATTGGTAACCACTTTCCATCTGTATGACTGTTTGTCATTGTTCTATTGTCATTGTGAAAATAATGACTTGCCGACAGGTAGGCGGGCAAACGTGTGAGAGGTTAAATAAATAAGATTGAGGCCTAAGTAAATGTTTTTCCAAATTCTAGGAATCATATCGTCCAACCATAGACTTATAAAAAAGATGGACTCCGCGCCACGCATATCGAAAGTGAAGCACCGTACCGATCTATGTGTGCGTGATTGACGATTGACGCTGTCGTGTCACGTAATGGCGGCCGGACGGCATACTATGATGTAAATGTGAGCGTGAGGCGTTTTTGTACGAACGGGCCGGCCGGTATACTTACTGTGCTTCACTTTCGATATGCGTGGCGCGGAGTCCATCTTTTTTTATAAGTCTATGTGTCCAACAGCATTTTTTTTTATCTGAAAACAACAGAGCATTTCGGTTGTTTGTCTTATGGAGAACGTTCTCCGATTGTTGTCAGAAGCATTATGAGTAGGTACTGTACCTTAAGGACAATTATACACAGCATAAAGGACCTGACAACAATGCCAATGACGTCATTGATTTTGTGAGGTGAAAACACTTGTAGTCGAGGGAAGGTCGGGTCTCTTCATACCCTTATAGTGAAGTACGTAACAATTGATGCCACAGATAGGTCGGTCTGTAATCAAAAACGGGGACAATAGGCCGGACGGGGAAACGATAGTATGATGGAGCGAGAAGAACGATGGTTTTATGGTTGTGTCTCTGTCTTGATTAATTTCTTCCAGCTTATAGTTAGGATGGAACTACTCGGTGTTTGAAATGAACGGTTTCTATTAATAGGAGTCCGTGACACGTCTCTGTCATTGTTGAGGCCTACGGGAAAAGCCCCATTCTGTTACGCACAAATCAACTCAGACTATCGCAGTCCACTGCTGGGCATAGGCCTCTCCCAGGCTACACCACAACACCCTGTCCTCAGCCTTCTGCATCCAGCCTATCTGTCTATCTATGCTATATTCAAATCACCTTATTACTTATTCGTAGATCACAATAGACTATCATTCTTTGACAGTTGTAAGAAAAGGCTGTCAATTTGATAAGCAAATAAATTTCCCTGACTAAAGCACAATTTAGATGCTTTAATCAGCAAACGCTTTACTGAAATTCTTAGCTAAGGAACAGTGGTAAAGATGTACTCGAGACTCGCAAACCATTCAGACAGATATACTCGTATTAACAGTAGAATACTACAACTGCCACGTTGGTTTAGTTGTCGTAAGCGTTACTGCTGAGCATGAAGTCCTAAGTTCGATTCCCTGCGGGGTGATTATGTAACATACTATCAGTAGCAACGGCTTTCAATTTGACAGTTCAACAACATGCATTGCGTTATTTACGTTTTCGAGCAGACAAACTTTTCGAACAAATGAAGCAATGGATTAGCAATATCCTTTAAAATTATTCAGATTAATTGATAGTGTGTTATTATGATTGGGTTTTTGATTCTTTAAACTGCGCAACGGTTTTTAATGCTGTTTTCACCATCGTTTAGAGACTTTATTCCGGGAGGTTTTTGAGTACAATACATTAGTATTAACTTCTATAAGTATAATAAAGAAAACTCGATGTTTTGTCAAGTCATACAACCCGCACAACAACTCCTCGTCAGTGTCGTCCTGGTAAATTTTAAATTGGTAATCACTTCTTTGATGGTAAATCTTGAATGACTTTCAATTGAGACCAAGATTTTTCCGAGTAAACTTAGAAACTAGCTTCCTTACTAATAAACGTATTATATCAGATGAATAGTTACACACCGATTTCTCTCTTTCAGTCGTCAGTAATTTGACTTTCGAAAGAAGAAGACAAAGCGTTGTGTAACTATACAGGCGCTATATACAACGTTTATTAGTAAGGGGGCAGAAATAAAACTAAATACATTGTAAGTCAAATCATTTATGTCTATCAAAACAATAAATAAAAAACACTTTTGAATGTCAAAATTCACAAGAAAATAGAATTGATTCCAGTTGCCCTGTTAAAGACAACTTTCAAAAAACGACAATTTACTACGGTATCGTTAGATAAAAAAGGCTTTCAATTAATTTTGAATCTTTAAACAAATGAATTAAGTTTGCATTTATTTTAGCAAGATTTCTTATAAATCTTCAAGGCACTTTTCCTCCAACGATATAGAGCGCCTTCAAAAATGTTCGCACCTAATAATACTTTTAAATATAAAAATGTTCAAACATCTTTACGAATATTTCGGGTTGTTTAAAATAATACCATTAACTTTTAAATAAACTGTTTAGAGTGATGCTGTAAAAATTTGGAGTCTTATACCACAGGCATTAAGGTTAAGATTTGTTTGAAGTTTATTTTTAAGGGCTGTAAGGCTATTTCCTACAATACACGGTAGGGGTGGACCGAAATTGCCTTCGAAAGTGATTTACAATCTATCAAACGGAGAAGACCGTCTTATCGTATCTTGGTGGAGACCACAGTGGAGACCTTATCACGTCTGAAAAAGGTTTAATTTTGAAGGATTTTTAACAAGTAACATTTCTCAAAAAGTTTGCTTTGATAAACTGGCCACAAATAAACAGGGAAAAATATTGTCTTCATTTTTTACAACTCACTTAGGGGAAAACGTGGAGAGGAAAAGGTCTTTGGATGACGATATTTATATAATAAACAATAATTGAATTTGGTTTTTCCGGTTATTCCGGTACTATTGTACTATACCGGAATTGATCGAGTTGATATTTGTTAATACAGCGCCCACACAGGGCTACAACATAATAAACAAATTGTTCATTTTACAATATGAACATAGGCCGGCTTCGTCCCAACTCTCACCGATCCCGGCTCTATACACGATTCAAAAAGTCCCAACTCTACACGAAACTATAAAAACATACAGTCAGAATGAAACACATTTAGACCGTCTTTTTTTCGTGTCGAGCGACGGACGGTACTTTTATTGATTAGAACATTCTAGTGGTTATCAAAAATTGAAGTGGACGTGCACTTAGGACACTCCAGCAAGTGAGACATGATCTGACAACACCTTAAGGTCTCTTCCAATTTACGTTTCCAATTTATGTTATTTCAAGTTAAACAAATATCAACTTTATTTCATTGGTAATTAAGTTGACTTCAGAGTGACTAGCATTATTTAAAAAGTCTTAAAAATATTTTAAATTGAATCGTGAAGTGAACTTTATTGTGTTGGAATTAAAGTAATTTTTTCCAATTACTCATATTTGTTTACATGTTTGGCAAGTAAATCGCGAATGCAGATTAAGTTCATAGTTTAATACCAGTAGGTATATATACTTATTAAGGTCTTCTACTTGCCAGAATTATTAGCACTCAAGCTCGTAAACGGCTTCGACGCTGAAAATGATGATGATGATAGTGATGGATCGCTCGCTAGGTAGGGTTGTCAGTAAATAAATAAATACTAAAGTCACAACTCTGCCCAACTCTTTGGAGAAAAGTGACGTGTTGTTGTGTTATGTTTGTGTAATTCGATAGATACGTAAGTGCCTTTAAAATTTTATTTTATACGTCGTAACGTTAGAATGATCACAATTTAACACTATATAGGGTGAAATTAAATTAGCTAGAGAAACTCTGTAGACGTGATGTGCATCGAAATCTAAATATGTTTTTTTTTAATGATTTATGTTCATTTGGGGGTCAACGACCGCTGACAGTTTTGCTACTTGAAGTTTGAGTTGAGAAAATGTATTTTATCATCTGTGAAACTTACACAAAAAAAAACTGATTTTTGAAACTAATATTTCAAGTGACTATATTAACTGCGATCGATAACCTCACGAAAACACATTAAATTAATTTTTGTTTTGTTTTATCATGTTTAGTTATCGATACCTACTCATCACGTCTGCGGAGGTTCTCTAGTTAATACTATATATTTTGTGGGATTTTGCCCTGATTTTCAATCTTCCTGTTCAAATTTATCCTTCGCAACCCACGTAGGGTTGTGAGCGAAAGGATTGAGAAAAACATCGATATTTATTTTCACAGTCCAGATATTTATTTTCACAATCCTTTCGTATTGATACTTCTCAACTAGTAAAAATACAGATGTATTTCTAGAAACAAACAAACGGGTTCAAACAAACAAACACTTCAGCTTTATTATTAGTATAAAGATTAGTATCGATATAGATAATATTATGTAGTTGAGTAACGTAAGATTTGATATCTTCACGCACCTAGCCCAGTTTCATTTGACAGCTGAATTTAAATATAAAAAACGAACCTCTTACACAACAATCGTTATAAAATGAAGGTGGATTTTTAACATCTGGCGACCATGTGTGTGCTGGAGCACATTTCTTAATATTTCGTAAACGTTTAAATATAGAGTAAGTTTATGTTGTTAAGGCGCGGTAAGAAGTAAATTTTTTGGTAATCGACAATAGCGCATCGCGGCAAGAAATAAGGTTCAAAATAGCGATGCGTTTGATGTTAGTTGAATCAAATGACCACCAGAATATGAATAATTTTGCAGTTTTAAATAAAATTAAATTATTTACATAGATTTTTGTTAAAATAATAATAATTTTATTTCGAGCAACGACTCATAGTGTTAGTAACAATGTACTTACAAACTATGTTAATAATACAACGACAAAACAAAACCAAAAACAAGTGTTCCCCATTTTAATTAAATTATAAAATAAATGCACGGCTCATCGGAATAATTTTTAGGTGTTCTCTAATGTGATTTAATAAAATATGATAGTTAAAGCTCAACATTTCTAGAAATATGCGACACTCGCCGTTCGACGCTCGCCGTGGACGGTCGTGCTGCCCGCTCTCGCTCGCTGCACGCCCCCACCGCCTCGCCGCCCCGCCACCGCCCGCTCTCGCTACGCTAGCCGTAACGAGCTCAGTAGTCTCCGGACTACGCCCGCACCCTGTCAATAGCCGCCTTTTTCAAGGCGTGGTTGATAGAAGTTGTTTCTTTAAGAGAGAATCGTCATCACACGTGTCGTCGAGGTTTTTGGCCCCTTCCGGGTAAAAACCACAGTTTCGTGGTCCTTGGTGGATACCTCACGGTGCCAACGAAGCCAAGGGGGTGGTGCCCCAATCTCACCCGCCGAGCCCCATCAGGGCGAGGCTGTCAATTGGAATCGGGAGCTAGAAGCTTGGCCTTGGGGGTGGCTCCTAGTCAGCTCTAGCTTCGTAACTAATCCCTTGTCCACAGCTCGCGTCTAGTACGGTTGGGTGTGTCAACCCCTTCGTACTAGAAGCCGGTCTAGGGTGTCTCTACACCCATCGCACAGACTGGTTAGGGCCCCGTTCGCACAATAAGATCGGCGACGGGTCACAAGCTTAGGGCTCACTTCAGGTACTCACCTCCCTGTCTCACACCCGACAGGGAGGGTAGGATCTCACACCCCCGGGCCCATCCACCCGGGGTGCTAGGTTGTTAGGGATTCACGCCCCCTATGGTTCTTCCCTCTCCCCGCCCCCATCCCGATCATGGCAGACGCGGTCATATTGGCGTTCGTTAAAGAGGTCCTCTTCAAGGACCCCTCTTTCGTTAACCAGTATGCCCAACGTCTTATAAATTTTAGACGCCCTCCCGGTTCGGTCATCGACATTGACTTTAGCGACGCGCTAGTCAGCCCCCTCTTTCCGCCAAACTCAGGCGAAATCCCCGAGGTCGCCGCCGCCTCCCCTCCCGCACCCTCCGTGCCAGCCCCCTCGCCTGCACCTTCTGTGCCAGCCGCCGCCCCCAAACCAGCACCTTCCGTGCCAGCCCCCAAACCCGCACCCTCCGTGCCAGCCCCCAAACCCGCACCCCCCGCGTCAGCCCCAAAACCCGCACCCTCCGTGCCAACCCCAAAACCCGCACCATCCGTGCCAGCCCCTAAACCCGCACCCTCTGTGCCCGCCCCAAAACCCGCACCCTCTGTGCCAGCCCCATCACCCGCTCCCTCCGTGTCCGCCCCGAAACCCGCACCGTCCGTGCCAGTCCCCGATCCCGCACCTTCCGTGCCAGCCGCTACCGCAGCAGATACTCCAGAGAGTATGGACACGTCCGTACCCCAATCTCAATCCGACTCAGAGGAAGCCCTCTCTGACTCTTCGTCCTCCTCGGAAGACGACTATATAGTCGTCGGAAAGGGTGGCAAGAGAAAGAAGAACGCCTCCTCTCACGCCAACAAGGCCAAAAAGTCGGTCGAGGTAATCCCCTCTAACCCCCGCCCCCCCACCCCAACCCCCGCCGCACCGCAGGCTAATCCCGCGTCTAGCCTCTCGGCTACCCCTCCCGCTTCGAACGCAAAGAAGCCACGACCCCCGCCCCCCATCTATGTCCAGGATAAGTCCAAATGGACAGAAATCTCCAAAGCGTGTGTTGATCAAAAGATCAACTACACGAACGCCCGCTCAACCCAACAGGGTATTAAGGTAACGGTCGCCTCGTCCTCGGACTACAGGGACCTTACCCGTCTCCTCCAGACAAGGGCTTACCCCTTCCATACGTACTCCCTTCCGGAGGAAGTCCCCACCCGCGTAATCATCAGGCGCGTCCCCAAAGAAATCCCCACCGAGGAGATCAAAGAAGACCTTGCTTCACAAGGCATCCCCGTCTCAGCAGTCCATCGCTTGCACAAAGCATGGAAGGGCCTAGTCTACGACATGGTCCTGGTCATCTGCGACCCTACTGAAGGACATCACCCCATCTTCAAGGTGAAGTCAGTTTGCTCCCTCTCGGGTATCTCTATCGAGAAACCCAGGAAGTCCAACCTCATCGGACAATGCCACAGGTGTCAACTGTATGGCCATTCCCAATCCCACTGCTACGCGACACCTAGATGCGTCAAGTGTCTAGGTGCCCACGGCACGTCAGACTGTCCCCGCCCCAAAGACCGCTCTCAGTGCACAGAGCCACCGAGCTGCGTTCTTTGCGGCCAATCCGGGCACCCGGCTAACTACCGTGGCTGCCCCAAGGCTCCCAAGTCTTCTTCTCCCAAACTGACGAAGCGCGCGAGCGACCGTCAGCAAAGGGAAAGCCCCTCTGTGAGGATCCCGATCCCTTCCTCCCAGATGCCCGATAGGCTCAGTCCCCAAAGGCCCTCCCCATGGGCGAACCTCAACCACCTCAAAGCTCCCGCAGCTTCGGTGCCCCCCCCACCCCCGACTATCCCAGCGCTGATGGCAACTGTCATCCCCGCGCCATCAGTAGGCCCCTCGGTCCCAGTAGCCCCACCGGTAGCCCTTCCCGCCGCCGCGCCCAGGGCTCCCGCTGGTCCCAGTAGGTCCCCCCCGACCCCCGCCTCCCGCCCCCAGCCTAGCAGCATGGAGGTAATAATCGGTGCTTACGCAGCTTTTATTGCCCCCGCAAATGCCATGGCAGCGGAAATCCAAGCCTGTAACGGCAATCCTCGGCGCATCGCCGAGATTTTCAATGCGTATCCTCAGATTACGCAAGTCATGCAAACCCTCAACTTCTAAAAAGCTCCAATGGCTTTACAAAGAATGAGCGTTACCAAACCCCGATCCCTTAGACTAGGGTTTTTTAATGCAAACGGCATTAAAAATCAACGCGATGAGATCGCCGCGTTCCTCCGCGATCACCAGCTCGATGTCCTCTTAGTCCAGGAAACCTTCCTGAAGCCCCATCTGCGGAACCCGAACATTGCCAACTACAAGATAGTTCGCAATGACAGGGCTCGCTGCCACAAGGGCGGTACCCTCATCTACTATAGGAAGTCCCTCCATTGCATCCCGATAGACCCGCCCGCCCTCATCTCTCAGCTAGAGATCTCTATCTGTCGGCTCGGCATGACCGGTCACCCCGCAATCACCATCATCTCCGCCTATATCCCGCCCACCAATGGTGCGGAGGATCCCATCTCTCTCACTACCGATTTCACTACCCTCTTCGGTATGAGTGACTCCGTCATCATGGCGGGGGATCTCAATGCCAAACATCCCGCTTGGAATAGCAGCACGACCTCTACCAGAGGTAGGATCGTGTTCAAACTAGGCGACTCCCTCAATTTCGATATCATCGCTCCGATGTATCCCACTCATTTCCCGGGCGACCCCGCCCAACTTCCTGACGTTCTCGATGTAGCGCTTCTCAAGAATGTAAACCTCCGTTTGCAGTCTATCGAGACGGTACAAGAGCTTAACTCTGACCACCGCCCGGTCATCTTGCACCTGGCCCCCTATTCGGGCCCCCCGCACGACCCCAACCAGCCCCCCCCGACCAAAACAGTCACCGACTGGAGGAAAGTAAGCGAAAGACTGAAATCCACCACGTCTCCCCACCTAGACTCCATCCCCGAGCAAATTATCTCAGTCGCAGACACGACTGGGGCGATCGACTCGTTCACAGAGCACGTTCAATCCGTACTGACGGATTGCTCACGGGAAGTTCCAGTGATGGAAGACCATCGCTGGAAACTGCCCGATGACGTACGTGAACTGATGACCGAGAAGAACGCTGCCATTCGTGCCTACGACTCTTTTCCCTGCGACGCGAACAAATCCCACATGCGCCATTTACAGCGTGCTGTAAAGAAACGCATAGGGGAGTGGCGCTCCGAGGGATGGGATAAGTTGATCGGCGAACTCGAGCCCACCCACCACGCCTTCTGGCAACTCCAGAGGAAGCTCCGCTCCTCTGAAGAGGCCACAGTTCCTCCCCTCACACGCCCCGACAAAACGGTCGCTTTCGAAAACCTCGAAAAGGCCGAATGCCTAGCCGACAGCCTAGAGGCTCAATGCACTCCCAGCTCTCAACCAGTAGACAGAGCGCACCTCGACGAGGTGAACGCTGAAGTCGAACGGAGAGCCTCCCTCCCGCCAGTCGAAGACCCTGATGATCCTCTGCCTCCCGTCACTCCCGACGAAGTGCAAGACATCATAAAAGGACTCGCAACCCGCAAAGCCCCCGGTTCGGACGGTATCACCAACAGGGTGTACAAACTCCTCCCCGCCCCCCTCATACTGCTCATGACCGCCATCTTCAATGGCGCCCTGAGCAACAACATCTTCCCCCAAATGTGGAAAGAAGCCACAGTCATAGGCATCCCAAAGCCAGGCAAGCCCAAGTCTGAGCCCTCCAGCTACCGCCCCATCAGTCTGCTCAATGTTTTCGGTAAAGTCTACGAGAGGCTTATTTATAAGCGCCTCAAAGACTATGCCGAAGCAAAGAGCCTCATCCCCCCCGAACAGTTCGGTTTTCGCACGAAGCATTCGTGCATACACCAGCTCCACCGCATAGTCGAGCACATTAGCGCTGCTTTTCAGCGAGGTGCTTCGACAGGCGTCCTGTTCTTCGATATAGCGAAGGCGTTCGACAAGGTCTGGCACAATGGCTTATTATATAAGCTGTACCTGCTAGGTGTGCCAGACCGTCTCGTGCTCATCTTACGAGATTTTCTGTCGGACCGCACTTTCCGCTACCGTATCGAGGGCGCTCTCTCTCCCCCTCACCCCATCCGCGCCGGAGTCCCCCAGGGTTCCGTTCTGTCTCCCCTCATTTTCACCCTGTTCACTAGTGACATCCCGAACAGTAAAAAGGCACAGTTGGCGCTCTTCGCCGACGACACTGCCATATACTGTTCGGGTGTCAACCAGTCATCCATAGCTCGAAACCTCCAAACCTCCGCAAGCGCCTTGAGCGATTGGTTCCGGAAATGGAGAATCGAGGTCAACCCCGATAAGAGTCAGGCGGTCATCTTCTCGAAACCGCGCAAACTACCCCCCCCCCTCCCGCGCCCGATCTCTATGTATGGCAAGCCGATCCCCTGGGGAAAGCGAGCCAAATACTTAGGTGTCATCCTAGACCACAACCTCACCTTCAACGAGCACATAAAGACGGCGCGTTCGCGCGCCTCTTTCGCTCTCGGTAGGCTCCACTCCATGATAACTGCCCGCAGCAAATTGTCACTCAAGTGCAAATTGCGCCTCTACACCGCGGTCATCCGTCCCATCATGACCTATGCTTGCGTAGTCTTCGCACACGCCAAGCCGCGATTTCTGCATAAAATGCAAACCCTCCAGAACCGTTTCCTCCGAAAGGTCACGGGAGCCCCCTTCTATGTCCGAAATGTGAATCTGCATCTAGATCTCAGACTCCCCACCATCCAGCAGTTCATGAAACGCCTCTCCAAGCGCTTCTTTGACTCTGCCATAAAGCACCCCAATCCCCTGATTGCGGCGGCCTCCCGATACACTCCCTCCCGCATAAGTAGGATTCGCCGACCAAGGCATACCCTCACTATCCCCGACGACGCTACTACCCTCCTCCAGGAGAGCAGTAAGGCCACGAGTACTCTCAGTCGACAACACAAACACAAGCTCAGACATCCGTCCTTCCGTCCTCGCCGCCGAGGCCCGTCGCGACGTCCCGCACCATCACCGTGCCCGCCCCGACCCTTGCTCGAGCCAGCCCGCGCAGCTGAGCCTGTAGTTTTAAATTCGCCCCTAAACACTAATAATAATACCGATCCAGCCTGTCCCTTGCTGTCCTCTTCCAGCGACGCCCTGAGCCGAGGTCCGAACCCCGCAGGGGGTTACCCTTAGCGCTGTCGCTTAGTTTTTAAGTTATTGTATGCCCTGGCTGGAGGCCTTAATTCGAGGCATCCACAGGAAAGTCCGGTTAAGCAGTAGCCATCCTCATAAAGGATGAACTGCGAGATGCCATAATATATAAAAAATATAAAGAAATATGCGACGAAAAAAAAATTTTTTGATCTCTGTTTTGCGATTGTTTTATCATGATACTGTTTTATTTTTATGACATATTTTAATAAAAGTCTTTTCTTTAAACATTTAACAATGTACACAATATTTTTTCTGGCGTGTAATATGTACCAATTATGCCTAACTGAGCGACAAAAGACTGAACGTTTTACGGCGCCTGCCTTTAGGCAGCGCCTTAAAATGCAGCGATGATTTTATGTCCTACTTATAATATATTGTTTTATTGATGTTTTCTGCAGACAACAAAGAGATTTTTTTTTTCATTTAAAAAATGTCACACCACCATTCATTTCATTTCATTTACGTGTGAATAGTGTCTCTGCAGCTTCTTGCTGTTGCGTTGTAAAATATTAATCAAATATTAGACTACGTGTTGTCGTTGTGGTATTTGTGATGAAGTTCCTAAGCGACTGGGAAATCTTTTATTTTACGGAGTGATCACTTAAAATTTTGTAAAAGTATTTCTAAGAAAAAAATATTATCTACTGCTACTCAATAAAAACCTACTTTTTTTTTTATTTAAGAAGTGAAAACACTTTTATTTTATCTTCTCCTTAATCCCCTCCCAAATAATCCCAAAGAAAACACTTAGTTTAGATCAAAAAACAATGTTTTATAAAGAATTCTCAATTTGCATTTAACTTCAAAACTTTTGCATTGGAATTAGCTTTTAAACTCTTAAGATACAAAATTTATACTGAATGCTAGAAAGTCGCTCAAATAGGATTAAAAGTTTATAGCTTTTGCAAAGTTTCAGTGTACCTACCTGTTTATAACAAATTGGTTTTCACGCTCACAATAGTTTGCTTAGCTAAGCGAGTACCTAGTGATCGAGGTAGGGGAAACTTTCTTTCAATTCTGTCTTTATTGTCGTGTAATTTATGGTATTTTGTCTGAAAATCTGACAACTTTCGTTTCGATAAAAGTTCATAGACCTCAGAATGATGCAGTAAATAGGAATATAACATAACAACGAAGGGTGAGGGAGAGGTTATGTTTAAGCCCCACGTAATAGGGGGCGAACCTATTCCTAATTACGAATATCCTGGAGACAATAAAACATTCAAAATAAAACTAAAACATTAAAACAACATAATTATATAAAATATTAATACATTCTTATTATTCGATTATAAAGATTCACTCGTATTAAATGCATAACTTGTGTTTCTATTTTCCTAGAGTCCAAAACCACAGTGCAGAGAAAATGACGCCAAGAGACTACGCTGTCAGTTTCATAATAAACGAATACCTACGTGTTTTGCGAATTTGATCTTTATTAGCTATTAGAATTGTCGCACTGACAGGTGTCTGGAAACCATTCTCTCGACAGCCGGAGTGTGGAGTTTAAGTAGGTAGTACAGTAGAGACCTCCCAAGAAAAAAAATCTAGTATAATTTGATATGTCAAAACATTCATGATTTTTTTAGACATGTAAGAAGAAAATGACAATTATACCTAAAGTAAAAAACATTCGTAGGAACTCTAGAAATTATGTGATCCAATAACATTGTCAAATCATTTCCACTGCCAGTCGAACATCAATCATCTTTCACAGACACAATATCACGAAACTTCACTCCCAAATAACATTCAGCCAATCAAACTAACACTGTTCTGTGTGTGGCTTTTTTTTTTTTTTTTTTTTTTTTTAGGATGGGAAATCATCAAATGACCCCTCCCGCTCTGGGTGGAGCGGAAGGGAGTGTCAGACTCTTACTGACTAAAACCCATCCGTGTTCCTTCCTTAGCCCTTTATGTTCCGGGGCAGCGGTAACCCTTTCGGACAATCCCGCTGCCCCGGCAGGCTTCGGCCCTGACGGGCCCCTCCTTCGATGCTGACATCTCTTTGAGGCGCGCGTGGAACACATACGCGCCGTCCGGCACGGGCCTGGTCCTGATCGGACGGCGAGCTACCCATTACTCGCCGTCCGCAGGCCCGCGCCTACGGTGGCCGGGAGTCGTCACGCGGCTCCCGACGCCCGGAGCGTCTACCGCGGCGGCTGGGACGGGCGGCCCTCTCAGCTCTCTCCCTCGCCCATCCCGCCACCTCCTTCGCTAGCATGACTGCTTCGCAGAAGGAGGTGACTGCCTCCCACTCCCTCTCACCCCGGACCATGGCTTGGACCAGGGCCGGGCGCGAGAGGTCGCCGCCGCTGCCGATCGCCTCTACGAGGACACGGCGGTGCTCTGCCCAAGCCGGGCAGACCTCCACCGTATGCTCCACCGTGTCCTCAGGGTTCTGTGTGTGGCTTTGAGTGACAGTTCAATCACAACACTTTGATGTTAGTTCGATACCAAAGCTGTTTCTACTGTGTAGGTTTTGTGGCTAACAAATATATTCTGGTGGGCCTTTGAGTTCTTTTTTGTAAGACAAAATATGGTCGATGATAATTTGTGTTGTTTTCTATACATACAAATACAAGTAAATAAAATTGAAGTGTTTTACCTTTCTTTATTCTGTCTGTTTGTTCCAGCTAATCTCCGAAACAGCTGGACCGATTTTGACAGGACTTTCACTGGCAGATAGGTGATATGACCAGCAGTAACTTAGGCTTACTTTTATTTTAGAATTAGTAATTATTAAAGAGATACATTATTAATTCCCGACATCCACGCGAAAGAAGTCTCGGGCACAGCTAGTTTTCAAATAATAAAGCGGCATTCGACATTTGTTTTGCTGTAATATGAGAACCCGCTTTATTTGACTTTCAGTATCTATTTAGATATCTAAACATATTTTAAACTAGCGGCAAACAAACCTTGTCCTGACAATACCGAACACAACAAAAAAGAATTAGCGAATTCGGTTCAGCTGCTCTCGAGATTTGCGCTTAGCAACACATTTAGCTATAAATTTTTATGTTATAGATTAAAGTCGCTTTTTTTGCCTATCTGTGTTACCACTGGTTTTCACTATCATTCAGAACTTAAATTCCAGAAGGTTTAATATATTAATATTAAACTTGAGTTTGACATATAAACTCGCACACGAAGGGTTCCGTACCACCATACAATATCTATTTAAAACTACATATAAAATCACCTTTGTTGTATGGGAGCCCCCCTTAAATATTTATTTTATTCTGTTGTTATAGCGGCAACAGAAATACACATTCTGAGAAAATTTCAACTGTCTAGCTATCACGGTTCATGAGATACAGCCTGGTGACAGACAGACAGACAGACGGATAGTAGAGTCTTAGTAATAGGGTCCCGTTTTTACCCTTTGGATACGGAACCTTAAAAAGAAATAATGACGTTTTGACAAGTCGCAAAGCCGTGTTGAGCTGACGGGTCGCTAATTAGGAATAAAAGGAAATAAGTTTCTTACCCAATTAAATAAATATGAATACCATAAAAAGCTTAGCAGTTATTACGCTCATTCTTTTCATCCGCACAAAGCATCAGAAACCTAAAGCGTCAACGTTCGTGGTCCTTACGAGCCTCACAACCTCATTTGTGTGACGTGGAAAACAAACATTAATTAAACCTCCGTGTTGATCCGAATATCCGAATCATAATTATTACTCGGGAATATTCGGGATGACAGCCGACATCTCCCGAGCTTGGTCTTGTGGGTCGCTGATGATAAATCGTGTTTTTGGCTCCCTTGAAGACGCGAGCTTTGTATATTACAGGTGTTATTAATCTTGTTCTTTATCCTTGGGATTTTCTTGTGCATTGTCCGGAACATGTTTAAAGGAGTTCTTCGGATCAACACAAAACCTTGTGTTATTATAATAGTTGTGTTAAGTTGTTGTAAGTGTTTTTGAACCACGTCTAGTGCTTGGAGAGCAGAGCAGAGCGGCTACCTTCCTTTTCACAGGCAGGCTTCATTTTCTCCGTACATACTTCAACCTTATATTTCTCTAGAAAGTAATTCATTTTCTGTCACTTGAATATCGACTAAAACGAGCGTTGAAACACTACAATAGAAACACTAACACTACATGTGTGATGTGTGTAAAAAGATGTTTCTTGTTAATATTTCGCGTACATAATCAGTCTATAATGTTCCCACTGCTGGGACACAGGTCTCCTCTCGGTGAGACGGAGTGGACCGTAATCTACCACGCGGGCCCAGTGCGGGTTGGTAGATGTCACATATCTTCGAATTTTTGGTTCTAGGATATGCCGGTTTCCTAACGATGTTTTCCTTCACCGTTTTGAGAACAGTGGTGATGAAATAATTTAATTCGTTATGCTCCGTTAATGAGACACAATTTATTTAAATATTCTACTATATTAAATTATTAAGGTTTATTCAAACCTAAGCGGTATTCGCTGCCGCTGTGGGTAGAGGTACATACCGCGCGGGTTTCGCTCAGGTATTTAGTATCAAGTTCCGCGGCTAGAGCTGAATAGTTGGTGCCATAGTACCGCATAGGTATTGTTTCGCTTGTTGGGCGAAACCTCGAACTCTGTATTCTACCCACAAGGATAGCGAAATCCGCTTTGGCGTGAACAGTAATATTACCGCATTCCCATTCGGTTGCGGAGTCCATCTTTTTTTATAAATCTATGTGTTACACTAACTTTTTCTTATTACCCACAGCATTGTAAGAAAAAATGTTTGTGCTTCTACTACTTACTATGTAATTTATTTACGAGCACTTACCGTTCTTCACAAGTTCGTGTATCAAGTATTAAGATTAACTACTATTTCTCATGATTAATTACTTGTATTCTTTTGTAGAAATAAATGTCTTAAGCCGTAAATAATGCAAGAACTCGTGCTTCACAAATAAACAGTAGGTAAAAGGTATGTACACTACAATATCAGCTGACATAAAATATACCTAAAGAAAAAAGTAGAAATGTCTCCTGAATATTGATCACCAATTCTCTCGTGCAAAGACTTTTTCGTGCAAAAGGAATTTTGCGAAAAGTAATGTACGAGTAGGTATATAATTTGAATTGGTTTCGCTCCAATAGGTCAGCTGTATGCTTCTGGAGCTGAAAGGTACCAAAGAGAGTTTACACGTCGGTATCCTTTTGAACGAAAATGTAATTGTACTGTGTAAGGCACTTGTCCCACCGCCAACGAGATAGCGATCAGCTGCCTATATATCAACGATTTTCTCGCTCAAGAAACGTACCTACAGAAGATTGTAGGCCCCGTGTAAGTAAAAGTGATTCATATATATAGTTTATCGCTGACTGAGCATACTGTCGGCGAGTACTCGTCTGTCGCAGCTGAAGGCCATTTAGGTACAAGTTTACACTGTAAAGGGGTTTATTGTGTTTTTTTAGAGTAGGGTTTTCCTTCGCGGCTTGATTAGCTTAAACAACCCATACGATTTTTCAAAATAGGTGGTATTTTGAAAAATCGTTGTGTCGCTGTTCGGGTGATAAAAGGGAGTTACAGTTTAATTCCTTTTATCTATAAACTTAAAAACTTTGCTGCAATACATAAATTAATAAATGATTAACATCGCAATCATAAATTTTCGAAAACTACCTTTTAAAGAGGTGAAAGGAGTGTTGAAAGTAGGGGAAAAAACAAAATCTACACAAACGAAGTTGCAGGCGAAGTACTAATCATCAATATTTATCCAGTACCCCTAGGTACTGGATAAATATTAGTTCATAAGAAAATGAGAATTAAACTTTCACCGCTACGCCCGCAGCGACGTTACGTTATAAGTTGTCCTAACAACAACAAACTTATCAATGAATACACTATAACTTTTAAATTACATGCAAAATTCCGAAACCTGCATTGGAAACTAAACATTGTTCTAGTAACAAAACTTTATAGACAAGACTCTGTAATACGTCTTCACTTCTTCAGTTCCTATTAGTTTTGTTTTGAACTTTACTGAAGTTTTAAACTTTAAGCGACTCTGACAGCGGCCACCCAATAGCAACCTTTTTATAACATCATTAAAGATCACTGTGAATTTGACAAACTTGTCAATGGCCAGTAACCATGCGCGCGGCCAAAATCTGAACTAATGACGCCATCTTGTTTTTTGAATAAATGTCATATGACATTTCACAAATCTATACAGGGTCATATCTAATTAGGTAGCTAAACTCCTTAAACGTGATGTGTGATCTAAATATGATAAAATATAAAATAAATTAATTTGATCATTTTTCATTGGGTCATCAACCGCAGGTAAGATAGTCACTTGAAATATCAGTTTAAAAACTTGTTTGTAAACTTCACAGATGTGATGGATTTCGAAACATGAAAAAAAAAAACAGATCTTCTGAATTCATACTTCAAGTAACATCAATACAAGCGGTCGTTGACTCCAGAAATATCATCACCAAATCTTTTTTTTTAAATCGTGTTTAGATATCGATACCCAACACGTCTGCGGAGTTTCGCTAGCTAATTTAATTTGACTCTGTATACTAATAATAAAGCTGAAGAGTTTGTTGCATTTGAAGAAATATTTTTGCTAGCCCAATACTTGAGGAAGGTTATAGGCTATATTTAACATCACGCTTCGACACTTAGGAGCTGAGAAAAAAAATGAGAGTTGACAGGCGATGCGATGCGATGCGGTGGGTCAGGGTAACAAGAAAAATGTCCCCAAAAGATCCTTGTAGCAGTGTGACTTGAATGAATGACCTTTCTTAGTGACGTGTAAGGAACTAATTGGTATAAACAACGAGAGAATTTTTCAAGTTTGTTTTTGAAAGTAAACAAAATTGTAGGTAACAAGTTTTGTTACGTAACCACGTTACAAGTTGTAACAAAATTGTTGGTACAGCAACATTGCAGGAAAACTTCTTGGACGTATTACGTGTTTCTTTTGTTTTTTTACACGCTTGTAACCTCGCAAAATTACACGTAACTACAGAATAATATGTTGCAACTAGATTTTAGTAATTTTAATTTGAAACTTTGTCGGTAAAAGAAAATTTTATGACGAAATATGATCCTGCAGCCGGTTGACATCTGGGACAAACGGCTTAACGTACTTTCCGAGACACGAAGGGGTCTTGATATATAAAGATGGTCACCCATCCACGGAATGACTGCCCAGATGAATACAAATAGAATATGAAAAGAAGAAGAAATTGAATAGAATATTAATTAAAAGTGACGATGTGCCCGTTTCGAATGAGTAAATTCCTACGATATCTGTAGGTACATAAATGGTATCCCTTTGAACTCCGCCAATGAAGCGAAAAATACTTGTAAATATTCCTAATAGTTCAAAGTAAAGTTCAAACTCACTTCCAGCTACCTGCCTCGAATGCTCTCCATTTTAGGTAATTGAAATGTTAAAATTATCTATATTATTATTATGCTTAGACGTAATACCTGAACCTTTAAGGTGGCACTAGTCGATATTTTTTCAATACAAATTTCGGGAGGGTATTACAATATTTGACATTGTACATCCAAAGTTAAACATGATATCGCTTTGTCTTATTATTCATTTTGTCTGTAGAAAAACAGAATAGTAAAATAAAAAGCCATTAAAAATTAATGAGCCATCAAAGATTCGTTTAATTGATTATGCAGTGGCTTTTTCATTAAACTCGATTTTCCAAAGGACTTTTCGTATTTTTTTACGCGCGTAACGGTTTTTGTTTGCGTGCGAACTATAGTCGAACTTTTAATTAGCTGCAGTAAAATGACAGCTTAGGTATGTGTTACTTAAATTACTGAAATTGGCGTCTTTTTGCTATCAACCAAATATTGTTTTTCTACTGCAGAATAGTGTAACAAAAGACACTTATTTGACATGCATATCTTTAAACGCAGTCCGAAAATGAGTTATTAAGAAGTGTAATTTTACTGCAGCTAATTAAAAGTCGGAGTATAGAATTCGTGCGTAACGTAACGTCTAACTGCTCAACACTGGAACTATCTGTCGGACACGATGTCACGTGAGACAGCGTGCTTTTTGGCCATGCCCACCAGTGAGTTCGAGCTCGCAACTAGTTCTACCTTAATCACCCAAATTGCTTAGTTAACTCGACCCAGAACTAATAGATATCTATCAATCATGCTTAACTACAGATTAGATATTAGAAATAGTAGGTACTGTGATGTGTGTGTTGCGTGTAATATTGATAAAATACGAATTACGAGTTGAAGGTCGTGAGTTCGAACCCACGCAGGCACTTTACTTTGTGTATTAAATTTCGTCACCACTGCTCTCAAAACGGTGAAGGACAACATCCTGAGGAAACCGGCATTTCCTAGAACCTAAAAATTCGAAGGCATCTGACATCCACCAACCCGCACTGGGCTCGCGTGGTGTATTACGATCCACTCCCTCGCACAGAGAGAAGCCTGTGTCCCAGCAGTGGGAGTGGTGGTGGTTCATTATGTAATGTGCATCCACACAATATTACACGCAATACACACATCACAGTACATACCGTATTTACATTTACTCGCAGGTAATCGTGTTAGAATAGCAGATTATCTGTATTTATGAGGTCGTGTATAGCGAACTTTATTGCCCTGTGGTATGTTTGATCTGAATCCAATGTGTCTGAATCTAGGTTTGTAGTTTTGTGTGTATCCTAACTTTATTGCATTTCTGATATTTATTTCCATTTCGTAATGAAATGCCAGAAAGATCTGAAAAGTTTTAGAAAATATGCCAAGTGCCAAACCCTACATAATAAAAATTGACAGGTTGGATTTGGACGAACGTGTGGTGTGAGAACGTGTGGTGTGGTGGATACTGGTAATTCATAAAATTCAACACGTATTGCTACAACACGTGTTGTACGTGTTTGCTTCAACACGTATTTCCAGAGTTTCATGGAAATCGTATAACTGTCTAAAACTGAAAAAAAAATTCTCCAAAGACCAGCGGTGCTATTCTGCAAAAAGATCACCGTGATAACTTAGTTGAGGTGAGCTGTCATTCCACTTGATGCTAGGGATTGACACTATTGACAGCTCACTAGCTCACTTCAACTAAGTTTTCACGGTGAGATTTTTACAAGATAGCACTACTGGGTCTGTGTAGTAACTACACCTACATTTCGCAAGTCGTGTTTTATTTCCACGTGAGTTTCATGAAAATATAATATCCTAACCTAGCTAAAACAATGAACAAACTAAAAACGGTGTCGAAATATTCCTCCACATCGCTGTCGACTGGTAATTTACCCAAGAGACTGGCGGCATTGCCTCATTGTATGGCAATAGGTACTTATCGTTTGGCCAGGGTAAAAGCCAGCCAGGTCACGGAAAGTGTCAACATTTTGTTAAAGAATCTTCTTTTTTTAAATTAATGGATAGGTTTCATCATAGAAAGAAAGTTATTTGAATTCCTTCAAACTGCTAACAAAATATCAAGACCTCTGTTGAAACCATAGAGATTGCACTTTTTTTCCACTGGCCAAGAAAAAAGCCAGCCCTTGGTCACGGGAAGTTTCATCAACAAAATAAAACATTTTGAAGACAATAAAGGTAGGTAATTTATTAAAAAATCAGCCCTTTAAAATACATTGTGTTTTAATTAAAAATATTATTTAACTTTCTATAGATTTAACAGTCATTTAGACTTTAAGAAGACAAAGTAGTTTTATTAAATTAATTCTAGGTATTATTAATATTTCATTTTCCCAGTTTTCTCATCTGTCTCACTAATTTAACACAAAACTTTAACTTATTAATAACTCAAATATTAATTCATATTTTACCAAGTTTATTCTAAAAATGACAGGTCTATTGGTTTTAATTTAAGCGTACTGGGACATCAATCAAAAGTTTTCCATTTAACTTTATCGCTAATTTCAGGGAACATTTCTCATAGAACAAATATAAGGATTTTCATATTGGGTGAGATTACTTTCATAACTTGACGTCATCATTAAATTCTATTTTTGAACTGCCTATTTCATTTTCATCGGATTTGTAAGAACGGTTGTTAATTAATACTTTTTGGATTAAAGCTTTATTAGGAAACGGATATTATTTTGTATTTGGACTCTATTCATATTATATTTGTGATCATTTTCAAGTTATGAAACAACAAACTTTGTGTCGTACTTTACAAAGTTCAAATTCAATTACAATCTAAAACTTATTATGACCTTTTTGTTACAAATGGTCACTCAAAAATCAACTTAGAATACATTGTACTAAAGTAGATAACAGAAGGCCAATTCTAGTAATTAAAAACGGTCAAAATGTAGTCGCAATCTCATCTCAGCGACAATCAATGTCAAAAACTTCTTAGAAGATTTTAGAGGTATTTTTGACAGATTGAGACTGAGATGAGACTGAACGTTCTTAAAATTACAAGAATTGCCCCTCTGATAGAATGTAAATTATCTGAGATTATTAACATTGCTATAGACAATTTTATGATTGCCAGTCGTTGTATGTTGCCTATGTTATTTTTATGATCAGTCAGAATGCATTCTTTTAGTTTAAAACATTCATTTTATTCGCATTTATAACACAACCATTCTATATACAAACATTGTCTAATAACTCTCACACAATAGATAGGTATTCCTGGAAAAACACAAGAATTCTCAAAGTTTTACGACTTTGTGACGTCACTTATGGCTAGGGTGGCTAAACGGTCGCGCATGCCATTGTGATGTCTGGGTTTTAGAGCCTCTCTAGGGACACGTAGAGACTTCCTAAATTATATTTTTCCTGCATTGTAAAGTTTGAAGTAAGTACTAATCTACTTCTTCAAAAAACTGACGTACCTCAGTTCCTGATTTGCGAATAACTCCTTTATACTTATTCTAATATCTGAAAATCTGGCATTTATTAAAATGTAAGACATCGTACCTATAGAAGACCGCGGAGTAGACCTGCACCATAATAATCACAATCTGATTAATTTTGAAGGATATTGCTTCATATGTTCGAATAATGTAAACAATGCAATGAATGTTTGTAGTGTGTTACGGAATTACCCCGCTGGACGAGACTAATATTTTCTGAGATTCGTTAAAGTTTGTAGCGGTAGCGGACGTCACGTACAATCCTGCATCTCGCAAGCAGAGTTTACCGCGCAACTATCATATATACTAGTACAACAAACGGTCCGACATAAATCATCGGGCAGTTGCCCGCCAGACACAACACCCGTCTGGTCGGAGGATCCTCTCTTTTCTTTGGAGGATGAAAGAACTTTACACCCTGTTTCTCATACCTCTATGTTTGTTATTTCTTGGAAAATTGTCGAGTGCCATATACAAAAATCCTTATGGTTATATTATTGAGTAAATCTAACAGTCTTGATTATAGACTTCATTGAATCACATGGCTTTCTTTCTTTTCATACATAACTTAATATCAAACCTGTTTTTCCAGATGGGTTGATCGGATGTGTACCTATAGCACAGAACGCCAGCACATCACTCTACCCAAAACTGTAAATTTTTTCCAATCAACTTTGAACCTTATGCTTTAGCGATAAAGTTGAAAATCTATTTGACAGATTGTGGTTGCTTGGTGTGCTGGCGTCTGTAGGACATCCAAATTTCGCCAGTATAATTAAGTCCATGAAATATGGGGCGAGCGCATGGCCATCAACCGGGCACAAATCCACTAAGAATTTCCAGATGGAAAAAGAAAAACCCAATAACACTTTTTCCGACCCGGGAATCTAACCCTGGACCTCATGCTCAGCAGTAATGCTTGCGACCACAAGACCGACGAGGATGTCTTTATTTTATTTTTGTTTATTGTGGTGACCCTACATCATGACCGAGTTGATGTCACTTCGGACACTTTCGATTCGCGTGACGTCACTGGATGAAACTTAGTGGAAACCTTTTCTATGTTCTTGGAAGTACCTATGTACAGAATATTGTCTCTACATCAATGGGTCTTAAATTCTGATACCCAGTAGATTAACAGTACCTATACTGGACATGCGGGTCACATTAGCCGCTTGCACGATGGCCGCTGGGCAAAAGTCTCCACACAATGGGTGCCTGAAGATGGACGGCGCCGCCGAGGTCTGCCCAGAAAGAGATGGCGATGAGCTTTATTAATAGTATTGATAGATAGATAAACCAATTATAAGTGTGCATTACAGACCCCTGGAAAAATGCACTCGCGATTTTAAACTGCAGTTGCCTTCCTTCCGCCTGCTTGTTTGCCATCCAATAACATGAAGCAGAGTTAATTATGTAAGCCAATTACCAGATAGAATTGCTAAGTGTTTTTGGGATGCATGAAGAAGCCTCGTGTAGCGCATTTTGTTCCGCCAGTTACTCAACTGAACCGAGCACTCGGCGCATCCTGGAAAATCATAACCAACACCTTATTTCACAGATCGATTCTCATCCATTGCGGTGGTAAGGCTAACGCCATCAAGCAGCGTGCTGTGTTTCGTCGATGCGTGGGAGTTCCAGTACCTAAGGCATCTTCTGGGCACGCTCGTTCCATCATAGACCTCAGCCATCGCTTTCCATCAGGCGTGATCGAGGTAAAGAGCGGCCCATTCAGCAAAAAAAAAAAAACTCATTCAATGAAAAGTTAAGATTAGCAAGCAGACGCCAAATGTCTGGACGTTGCAATTAAGCTACGACTTGCCAAAATGCTTTGTCGCAATTAACGAGCAAGTTGCCAAAATACAAACATTTAATTCTATCATAAAAATAATCTTTACATTATCTATGAGTTTCTTCCATGGAGTTTCTTGCTGGGTCTTTTCTGCTGAACCTACAATTTTAAACCTTACTTTAAGATGCTGACAAGCATAAGCATAATCAGCCTATAATGTTCCCACTGCTGGGACACAGGCCTCCTCTCTGAGAGAGGGAGTGGGCTGTAATCTACCACGCGGGCCCAGTGCTGGTTAGTAGATGTCACATGTCTTTGATTTTTTTGGCTGGTTTGGTTATCCTAAGAGCAGTGGTGATGAAATTATTTACTAAAATAGAGTGCGTGCCTGGGTTCGAACCGTTACCACTAGACCTCCACAGCTTCCTCATGCTGACAAGGACTATCTCAAATTGAAAAATGTGTATGTATACTCATGTTTTTGCAATAAATGGCTTGTCTTATCTTATCTACTGTCTGGCATAAGTAGGCTTCTTTCAAGATTTTCTGCACTTAGCTAAATTATAAATATGTGTTTACCTTAAAACGATCGAGGGACTCATAAAATGGAGAATCTCTACTTTTACGAAAGTGCGGCATATTGCCAGTAGGTACTAGTAAGTAAGTTCTTGCCACAGATTATGGAAATTTTTATATAGGTACCTACACATCGATAGGTATCCGTGGTACACATCGATATTTTGCATGACAGAACCAATTTCGTGAATGTTGCGAAAAATTTTTTGGCTTGGTAGAATATTTTTCTTGTATCTTATTTTACGAGGAATTTTTCGGGGAATCTTGAAATTTCGGGTCACAAAATATTCTTTCTTCGTAAACTATTGATACATTTACCTACTAATAAGTATGTGTAGATAGGATATTTTTTCTTACACTGTTAAATTTTATATTATTATCTACTTTTTTAATTCCATATTTCCAACCTCGAGAACAATTTATCCGATTAATGCGTTTTGTAATGAACAGTCTGTAGGCCACGTCAGTGGTATCATTTTGACCTTGCGCTAGCCTACTACGGAGTTTCAATGGAATGAGAACAGTTTTTTTTTTTCATACACTTAATCAGACAAGAAGAAGGAACAGAAATATACTAAAGGCTCATTTTTAAAGAAATCTCTTCCAACATACCCGCTATAGCAAAGTAGATAAAAACAGATTTAGACCACGTGTGTAAGTTTAAGAGAAAACAAAACACAAAAAAACCGGTCAAGTGAGAGTCGGAATTCTGTAATTTTTTTTAGTTAATAGTAATATTAATTTATTATGTCACTCAGGCTGGCTGGACAAATCTTCAAAATAACTCGCATTTAACTAGGTCAATAGGGCATTTTATGTGACGGCTAAACACCCTTATTTCAGAATTTGTGACGCAACAGAATCTTAGATAATCGATCGAAAACGTGTCCAGCCATCTTGATAAACCACTTTTCGCTGGTCTCTCAATCTCGGTAACGGAAGTGATTTTGACGACATTTTGCTTATCAACGGGCGTCACATAAATTTGTGACAGGCATCGAGCTAAAAGTTTTGTGATACGTACAGCGGTTTAGTAGAAAAATGCAAAAATCTGTGTCCAGCCATCTTGATTTTACGTATAAAACTTTTGGCTGGCACTTCCGAATCTCAATAACGGGAGCGTTTTCGAATATGGTTCCTTTACTAACATTTAGTGACGCAATTTGTGACAGTAATAACGTTTGATTTTTGGCGTCACATATAAGGGTTTACGAGAAATCAATAAAAACTTAATGTCCAGCCAGCCTGAGCTCAAGCTGGCTGGACACATGTATCTCCGCTGCGTGATGATCTACGGCCTTCGAAATATGTTCAAATTTTTGTGACGGAGACGATAATGATTTACTGAATTTGTGACGGAGAAACTTTGAGTAGTTTCAAAGATATTGATCATTTAAGTTTTCCCATACAAACATCCATTAATATTGTGAGGTGACCATAATTTTTACATAAATAAAGGATTTTTTTTAATTGACTAATCGGCCGGTAGCAGCCACGCCTGCTTTGTATTTGATTTTCATAGATGGCGCTGAGAACGATACATCGATGCGGCCATTTATTTATTTTCAACTACAGATAACTTATTAGAATCGTGGATTTTTATTGGTTTTTTGGCATAAAAATACCACAGCCAATTACTCTACTAAAGAAAATAGAATGACAGCGATAATCCCATTGACAAAATTACTAAAAATAAAATTGTGCGGACCGTACCGCGCTCGCTGTCACCGTTTATATATTTGATTAAAATGACGACCACCGACCAGTGAACGAAGTTTATTTTCGTTCACTGCCATCGACTTCATTTGCGCTTCAAACAGGGCGGCGGTAAAAACAACGTTGTGGTACAAGGCGGGGGTTACTGAAGCGCAAATGGAGTTGATTGTCGTCATTTTCATCATTTGAAACGCTCAATAAAAAGTACAAATAAATAAATTTTTTCATTTAAATACCTTCGAGCATTAGTTATCCTGACACAATATCTATCTATGTACTTACCATGAAAAACACCAATACCTACCTACTAAAAAGAGTAGGTATCTGCACGTAAATAATCAATAACATCAAAAAATGACCCCTCCCCCCCTTCCTCACTTCTACATGTTTGTCTTCTATCGATTTAAGGCGAAAGCGCCAGGGTAGCCCGCGAAATTCAATTTTTTTTACGTTTTCTGCAATTTGCTGGTCAGTATTAAGTTGTACGATGATTAAAATATGATTCGCGGCCGTAACAAACATGTATTTACAGAATTATAATCTATAATTCATCAACACAACTCTCTAAGACCAAGTAATCCCCAAGAATGACTATTTCATGAAATCATCACATTTAGGGATTATACTAAGTTAACAAGTTGTATTACTGATTGTAATGATTACAATTCTGTAAATACATATTTGTTACGACCGCGAATCATATTTTAATCAATGTACCACTTAATACTGACCAGCAAATTGCAAAAAACGTAAGAAAATTTGAATTTCGCGGGCTACTTTAGCGCTTCCTCCTTAAATACCTAGTTGTTCGTATTAATATCACCAAAACACTGATTTTCATCCATTAAAGAAAACACCTTAAAATATACTTAGTCCTACATAAAACCTACATTATTGGTAACCCTACTGCAGTGTTTGTATGGGAAGATTTAAATGATCAATATTTTTGAAACTACTCAAAGTTTCTCCGTCACAAATTCAGTAAATCATTATCGTCTCCGTCACAAAAATTTTCACATATTTCGAAGGCCGTAGATCATCACGCAGTGGAGATACATGTGTCCAGCCAGCTTGAGCTCAAGCTGGCTGGACATTAAGTTTTTATTGATTTCTCGTAAACCCTTATATGTGACGCCAAAAATCAAACGTTATTACTGTCACAAATTGCGTCACTAAATGTTAGTAAAGGAACCATATTCGAAAACGCTCCCGTTATTGAGATTCGGAAGTGCCAGCCAAAAGTTTTATACGTAAAATCAAGATGGCTGGACACAGATTTTTGCATTTTTCTACTAAACCGCTGTACGTATCACAAAACTTTTAGCTCGATGCCTGTCACAAATTTATGTGACGCCCGTTGATAAGCAAAATGTCGTCAAAATCACTTCCGTTACCGAGATTGAGAGACCAGCGAAAAGTGGTTTATCAAGATGGCTGGACACGTTTTCGATCGATTATCTAAGATTCTGTTGCGTCACAAATTCTGAAATAAGGGTGTTTAGCCGTCACATAAAATGCCCTATTGACCTAGTTAAATGCGAGTTATTTTGAAGATTTGTCCAGCCAGCCTGAGTGACATAATTTATTTGCAAGAAATACATCTTTACAAGGAAGATCTTACAGCCTAAAAGTCACTGTATTCGGCCTGCAAGCAAGCGTAAATGCCCGTATATTTTGATTGCAATGACTTAGAAGTTTTATTTTTTCACTGATTCAAGGGATTGTCGTCCTAAGTATTTGGTAATTTCAACTTGATAACTCCACGTGTTCCTGAGAAAAAGAGTCTTGAAAGACGACCAACGAAGTGATCTTATAAGGGCTCTGTTTTTCCTTTAAAATATATATATTTACTATTTTAAATATACCTAAACATACAATATGATACTGTTTTTTATACCACTTAAATCAAGCTTACTGCTAAACAATATAGTGTAATGCTCTCTGGTTAGGTTTCAGCAATCAAGCAGAGCCGTGGCCACATAGCAGCCATTAGACGATAAAAGAAAAACTTAACTCAATTCAAAATTACAAAAATTACATCTTTATAAACTTACGTTTTCCAAAATTCCTACAATTTCCAATCTCCTCAAAGCCACAGTTCAACGCGTCGCGCGTCGGTATTTATTTACACCTCGATGCTCATTTGTCTACCGTGGCACACTCATTTACCTGTCCCGGGTCTGATAAATATTTAGCTTCACCTTATTAAGTGTAGGTTAGCGTTTTAGATTAAGTACCTTGGCATTTAAAGACACATTCTTGGTTTAGAATATATTGCTCTTTGGTTAACTTACGAGTTCAGCATGTATCAGAAAGCTTTGGTCATAATTAAGGGTGTGGTACGGTACAGACCATCAAACTGAACAACTTCCTCCATGGGCCCAATTTCCCATACAAAACTTCAATACATGACCTACCGGACCCAAATGTTTGGACAGCTGATAATTTTTCGCGATTACGATGTTAGCCCCACGGAGAAAATTGTTCAGTTTCAACTCAAACTCAAAGCATTTATTTCAATTAAACCATTTACAGGCACTTTTGAATTGTCAAGAAGTCGGTCAGTCAGAAAATATATGAACCTAGTTGCCCATTCCAAAGCGTAGGTACCTATGGAGAAGAACGGGCAAGAAACTCCATGTACTCTCTTTTATTTAAATTATATTTTACAAAAATATTAGTTACATCATTAATGTTGAATTTATAATTATACTAGCTGCCGCCCGCGGCCTCGCCCGCGAGGTATGTCGATAAAAACTATCCTTTGTCCTTCCCCGGGATGCAATCTATCTCTCTGCCAAATTTTCTCGAAATCCGTTCAGTGGTTTAGGCGTGAAAAGGTAGCATGCAGACAGACAGACAGACAGAGTTACTTTCGAATTTATAATATTAAGTATGGATGTGAGAACGATGTAAAAAAAAAGACGCACGTGTTAAAAGCGTCCAGAGTACAGCAGATAGTACTTAACAAAACAACAATCCAAAAATAAGCCGAGGCAGCTAAGTTTGTATCACACCCTTAATTATGACCACCCCTTTCTCAAACACGCTGCATAGGCTGTATGCTGCAATAATAACTTTATTCCTGTAAGAGATATTAGCGTCTGACGTAGCCTCTCTCCCATAGCAGATTCCAACTAGACTTAGGTATAAACTGATATTTCGCAGTGTCATTGAAACAATCATACCTATACGAGTACATAATAAACGTAGGTATATAACACACACATATACACTGATATTTTCGTGTGATTTTTTTTTGTTACAAGTACTTACCTATTTTTCTTTCTTCTATTAACAAAGCCACAAAGAAAAGTTCAAAGCAAAGGATCCTGAATCAGCAGTGTTCTCAGAAATATCCTCAAAAGAGCTTAAGGTAATCCCCAAAATAAAATCTAAAAGAGACCGTGTTCAATCAACCCTTTTTAATACCTACCCAACTCATCATTACCCTGATTGTTAATCTACAAAGAGGACAAATTAATGAATTTCGAACTTATTAGCAATATTCTCATCAAAATATTTATGAGCAGTTCCAATTAACTCCGTCTCTTCGTTGTTGTTACTTTTAATTTGTTCTTAATTATTCGCAAATAACTTTATTATACGTAAATAAAGTTACAATTTTATTAAGGGCGTATTAAATTAAAATTTTATGTTGAGAAATACTTGTTATTAATCTTTGTTTCTTCCGGTTGTTATTTCTTAGAAAAGCAGGTAATTTAATCTGCCTAGCCTTTTCACAACTATGTTGGGGTGGGTTTCCAGTCTAACCGAATGCATGGACCGTACATGGAGCGTCTGACTCCCACAACCCAGTTACTGGGTAACACGATACTTTATAGTAAGACTGGTTGTCAGACTTGAGCAACTGACTACTTAGAAAAGTGTGGAGCTAAAGTAACATTTTGTAAACATTTTCTTTATTTATTAAATGGACAAACTTCTAATATCAAATAAACTAACAAACTAACCCAATTATAACTATTAATATGCTAAAATATGGGTGAGAGTAAAATAGAGTGTCGTCTTAGGGGCGTTAAAACGATGTTTCATTGCATTTAAATCACAACACTAGTGGAGATAGTGTGGCAACATTTTTGTAACAAAATTACAGTAAGAAGTGTCATTTTACTGCAGCTTATTAAAAGTCCGACCATAGTTGCAATATAACGGGTGTAAAAAGACGCTTTTAACTTAACCGAGAACTTGTTTATTTTTTTAGAACTGGAGCATACCTGGGAGCCTTCTATTTCGGAGATAGTGAAGGTCAAATTCCCAACTTTTTTTTACGAAAACAAGTTTTAGTGGTATTAACTTAACTTTAAATACCCTTATTGAAAAATAAAAGCCGTTTCCCAGCTATACATACATATAATGACATGTTTACTCGATGTTACTTAGTTTTATGTAAAGAATGCGTACCTAGTAACGGCTAGTAACGGCTAGGTGATAGGTTTTTACAGCCTGTATACATAAAACATCGAACCTGTTTACATACTGCACAAGTGTTTCATAATCAGCCTATAATGTTCCCACTGTTGGGACACAGGCCTCCTCTCTGTGAGAGGAAGTGGCACGCGGGCCCAGTGCGGGTTGGTAGATATCACATGTCTTCGAAATTTTGGTTCTAGGACATGCCGGTTTCTTCACGATGTTTTCCTTTACCGTTTTGGGAGCAGTGGTAATGAAATAATTTACACAAAATAAAGCGCCTGTCTGCTCACACAAGTACAAGTGTTTACGTACACAAAATAAACATATCGGCCGCTAGTGTTTAGTGTGAGAACTAACGGCTGAAACAACGTAACATTGTTGTCTTTTCACATCTAAATCAACATGGAGACATGAATTAAATTGTGACTAGCAATTGCATCAGACATCGAGTAAGGGTCTAAACAGATGGACTGCATTTCAGTTGCAACATCGCAGTTTGGATGCAGTTAACTTAACTGCTTCGAAACCTAGTTATGTCAACTGCATCTAAACTACTATGTTGCAACTGAAATGCAGTCAGTCTGTTTAGACCTTATGAGGGTGCGTCAGAACGCTAGCAACGTCGCAAAATAACTGTTTTAAGTGACAACACAGATACACCCGTTAAACTTAGATATAAGACCTCTCTGTTTAAGTTTCCAAATGCTTATGCGTTGCCGACTTCCAAAATGCAACCTCTTTTTAATGTGTCACCTTAGTTTAGACCAGTAAGCCAGTAAATACAAGATCAAATTAATTAAATTAAATATAAAAATTACATGCAGGATGCGTATAAGATATTTAATGATGATAAACAAAAAAAAGTATTTCATAACTCAAGGTCTTTGACCTCGTATTTAAATGTAAGTAGCTAAATACCTACTTATTTGTTGGCGGTTTGATACCCCAGTGCCTCGGAAAGCGTAAGCCGTTGGTCCTGCGCCTGATCTATCTTCGGTCGTGTCAAATTGCCATTGCCACCACATGGCTGCATAAGTACCTACTCGACGAACGTTCACCGCTGACATTGGTCGCGTTGGTACACGGTACACCATACACGACCATTTATCGTCAGCATCTTGGTACGTGAACGTCTTCAACGTAACACTAAATCCAGCCTGATATTGAGGAAGGATAGAGTGAGTGCACCTGTTTGCACTAGGTATAATATCTCCCACGTAGATGGCTACTCTTTCAGTCGTCAGTAATTTGACTTTCGAAAGAAGAAGACAAAGCATTGTGTAACTATTCAGACGCTATACAACGTTTATTAGTAAGGGGGTTAGTCTGTGACGTTTAGCCAAATAATTAACTTTGACCTGTATTAATGGTAGTAAGTAGACATCTACTTAAAAAAAAAACCGACTTCCAAAAAAAAAACTACAAAGTCAGAAGTCGGTGTCGTTGGTTCCGCATTTTCGTTTATTGATACCGGCTCCCGAAATTAAAGTTATTTTTCACTTTTTAGCGGGACGGTTTGTAATTTATCTAAGTTACAGTAGCCTAATGTCAACCGCTCATCACCTTTTACAAAATATGGCTTTCCCGTTGCTGGGGCGTTAATTGTTGAGGAGTTCTCCTGGTAAGATCCATGAGAACTCAACAACCACACACCATACGCAATGTGACGAGCATAAATTGCTTAGCAACCATATTACAGTAATCGAATCGCAACCCGTTAAATATTTATCATTGAGTAGTTCCGGTGGCCATCTGTGGTCTTCATTATCAGCTCCACTTTACCGAATGATGACTTCCGATAGCAAATGCTCAAGTTATTTTAAAAAAATATCCAAATCGCTATTGGTTTGCCTATAAAATTTGAGGGTTTCCCTCGATTTCCATGGGTTCCTCTCATCAGATGCCAACTTGACCAAACCAAACCAAACCAATGGGACCATTGTCATCAAATTGGAATCTGAGAGTATATCCTCTCAACCAAAAAAAAAATTTCAAATCGGTCTACAATTGACGGAGAAATCGGTAAACATATTATGTAAAAAAAAAACATACATAAAGTCGAACATATTTATAACCACCTCCTTTTCGGAAGTCTGTAAAAAAAAATAGAGAGAAAAATAGAAAAGTCGAGGGCTGAGTAAGTGGAGGGGTAGGTAAGTGTCGTATATCGACACGTATCGTATATTGCGAAAAATGTAGTTCCCGTGTTTCTATGTAAAAAGGTTGGAGTGAAATTGGGAAAGGCTTTACGTGAAAGCTCATTCGTTTTGTTTATCTGAAATACGGAAGGATGGAAATGGGAAAAGACTGAACTAAATGGAAAATGCTGGAGGAGGCCATCATCCATAATGGAGTCCATATCTCAAAAGCAAATCTTAAAATTTCAAACTAATAATACTAACAACTACATGCAAGCTACTAAACAACTAAATCACATTTTCACATTTATATTATTTAAAGTGTCATAAAAAGTATGTAAGATATGGAAGAAATAAAAGGCTTATTATTATTATTATCTGAAATATACAACTTTTCACTTCTGGGGGCCTAAAAACGCCACTTTGGCAGAATCATAAAACAATTCATATCACGCAATTCATCTGTTTGACAGTTTCACACCTATATATCCCTAAAGGGTTAGGCAGAGGTGTACCTATAGCATTTTACGAATCTCTATACAAAACTGTCATACAGATGAAATTGCGTGATATGAATTGTTTCATGATTCTGCCAAAGTGGCCTTTTTAGGCCCCTTGCTCGAGTGCTTCAAACCTGTGCACTCTACGCGGTATTAATATCTTTGTCAACATAATGATCAATTTCCTTTTGATATATATATTTTTAAACAAAACCGTTTTTTTAGTAATTCAGTGGCTGACCACTGAATATCTTTATAGGTACCGCTTTAAAATTAAAAACGAGAGCTGAATAAAACTCCGCGCGTGCTGTAATTAAAACAAGATGGGCCGAAACAAAATCATTCAATTAAGGAGTGAAGCGGCCGGTCCGATTGCGATCCGTTTTCGGTGTCATAAATGTAAATAGACAATCAAATCATCCCTTCCTTTTACAATTACAATGATCAGTGGGTGTTTGTTTTTCTATAAGGAAAGTTTGATTAAGGCTGTATGAACTTCTAGTAAAGTCCTTACATATGAAATTGGCGTTTAGTCGAATTGGCGACTTTGATCTCAATATCGGGCGTTTGGTTAAGAATTCAAAATTCAAATTTATTTCAAATTTAGGCTTGTGTATTTGTGTTTTAAATATAGTGATTCATCTGTTTTTCCTTTGATATCATTCTGTTCACAATAACAGATGGTAAATTTAAACTTAACGTTATTATCGCGAATACCAGTTCCACCGTCGCACCAGCGCTGCAGAAACAGCTCGAAGGGTTAATTATGTGTATGGGGAAGCTACTGTAAAAGAAAACACGGTATGTTTTTGGTTCCAACGTTTTCGTTCTGGAAATTTTGACCTACAGAATACATTTTGTGGACGGCCGGAGACCCTAGTTGCTAGTGAAAAATTGAAAGTGATCGTGTCTCTTGTCAATGTTATTTAAACGCCAAAAGATCTTTAAAGCACTGCAACTACGTTTAATATTCTAGCCCTACGAAGGCAAAGCTGACCTGCCAAAAAAAATAAGAAACTTGAAAGGTAGCAAACACAATACAACGAGTTCACACTACGTCTTTTTGATCTTTTGCAGCCTACGTATAATGTTCCCACTGTTGGGACACTGACTTCCTCTCGGTGAGAGGTAGTGAGCCTTAATCCGACGTCTTCGAATTATTGGGTCTGGAACATACCTACCGGTTTCATCACGATATTTTCCGTCACCGTTTTCAGAGCAGAAGTGATGAAATAATTTATTTATGAAATATTTTTTTTTCAAAGTAAAGTGCTTGCTTGAGTTTGAACCCCCGACCTACAACTCGTAAGTCGCGTTACCACTGGACCACCACTGCAAGAGAGAGCAGTTACTTTATTGGAATCCCAAAGCAAAGGGAACTGTCATTAACGTCGGCAACTTGTTAAATCAGCAAGATGACATTGGCCATAGCGTTGAGCAAAACATTTTGGTGAAACTCAGGGACATAATAGACATAAATCAAGGCAATGATAACAGGACAGTAATGTTGACATTACGATAAGTAGAACATCTTATGCTGACTTAGAATTGCGTGGTTATTTGTAGGCTCACAGTCCGTGTAGAGAGAAACCCGGATTTTCCTTATAAGTATCACTCTTATTTGCCAGCTCATTGAATTATCTCAGTGACATAAGCCTTGAACAAAACAAAAATACACATAAGGTGGGCCAAGCAAACATGAATCTTACATACTTATTTCATGAGCTTGTCTACTTTGTGTTAAGATCATTAATAACTGAAATAGACTAACAAAATGAATTAAAATAACGTCCAGTATTATTTAGCTATCCATAGCTAATAATATAATCAGAAAGTAACTCTTTCTGTCTGTTACTTTTTCGCGCCTAAACCACTGACCCGATCGATATAAAGACAGAAAGCCGAATATCCATCCAGGATATTTGTATAAAAAAAACACGTAGAAGTCGCGGGCAGCTGCTAGTATATAATACATTTTTTTTGATAAATATTGCGTGTTTTGGTAAAACACAACCGCCAAACAAATGAAGGTAGGCACATTTTTATGATCGCATCCTATCAACTTCGCCAACAGTATTAATTTACTCTGAGCTCAAACCTAATACGTAATTATTTGTTAACGTAATTACAACAGCAATTACGTAGTACACTGACGTTGACAGGGAAAGTGCTCCACTTCGTATAACCCGGCAGAAACAAGAAGCAAAGAGATTGTTAAAAGATCACTTTATAAGTAAACTTGCTAATTTTATAGGGTTATATATAGGTACTGTAGCAAAGTGATCGGGGTATTGAAAGGTGCAATCATCAGCACCGGTAGCCGTGATCGTCTAGTGGTTAGGACCCTACGTTGTGGCCGTAGTAACCCAGGTTCGAATCCTGGTCACGGCAGTGATACACTGTCGCGGCGGAGCATATTTTTATTGTTTTTTAAGAAAAAACAAAAATATCTCCAAAAAAAATATAAGTATACCTTAAAAAAATATAAATATAAGTATACCTTAGTATTCTCAAATATTGCTAAAAAGGAATGGGGAAATTGAAATAAGTTTTCAAGTGGACCGTGCTCACGTTATATGGCACATACTTACAGAAAATTTTGTTACCCCTGCCTGGGCGAAGGTATGTACAGCTGACCCAAACAGACATTACAATAACAAAGTAATAATATAAATAACACAACTTACCTAATACTTACTTTCCCAACTCACGTAACTTTCAGAAGATAATATCTGAAAAAAAAATAGTTAATACGCAGAACTCAAAGATGAAGTAAATAGAATGTGGCGCGAACAAAAAGTTTACATTGTCGCTCCCTATAAGTCCTCTCCACAACAGGCATCATCTCTAATCACCTCCGCCTTAAATAATATTACTAAACCTAAAAGAAACGCTCTATAACGATCCTACAAAAAACTGCCATTTTCAATGCTGATGCAAAAGTTCATGCGAAACGAAATAGCTCCTCATCACAACATATCTTTAACATAACACACCACACGCTGCACTTACCTTGCTTCGGTCTGTAGCTGTTGCAAAAACCAGACGAAAAATACTAAAGAAATCGAACATCATAATATCAACAATCAATCAACCAATCAATCTAGAGAAACCTAGATAAAATTGGATAAGAAAGATTTCAAAACAGAAGAAGAACTAGCAGGGGATCGAGGAGGGGGGGGGGGGGTGGAGGGGGAACTCAGGGGATCAGACCGGAATAAATCCATAATTACTTTCATCTTTGTATTCATTGATTTATGAAAAAGTAAGTGTTAGTTTGATCTTTGTCCTTAAGAGCGTTTACGACGTACGGCATTTCATACAAACTTTCAAGCCCTTGTTCTTCAAAATGAATGAACCGATTTAAATGAAACTTGATACACATAAGCAGGATACAAAGGTCTAAAAATTTACTTAAGAAAATCAGCAGCAGCCCACAGTAAAATGCCATATGACATAATACTGTGGAAGTAACAAAATAGACCAAACGCGCGGTTTCTACATCTGTTAACTGTCTTATCTTTCTAACAGCATAAGCGGCCGAGCTTAGCCGCCCCGCAATAGATGTTATATGAGGTCCCTATTGCAATTTCTCATCTAGCGTGATTCCCAGGAAAACTGTCTGATTACTAAATTCTAGTTTTTGGCCATTCAATATGATGTCACATTCGCTACTTCTCACATTCGGTAATTTAAATCTAATGCATTTGGTTTTCTTTTCATTAAGTACTAAATTATTTACCGTAAACCAGTCTTGGACCTGAAGAATAGAGTTATTCACGTCGTCAAGATTTTGTCTATTTTAAAGATGATGTGTCATCTGCAAATAACACCATCTTCGGTTGATTTTGAAGTAATTGGGGTAAATCATTAATGTAAACTAAAAAGAGGAATGGACCCAATATCGAACCTTGAGGAACGCCCATTGTCATTTCAGACCCTAATGAGTTTATGCCGTGTTTATTTACTTGAACTTTAACTTTTCTATCTTTCAGGTATGATCTTAGCAAATCAAGTGCTGTTTTTCTAACCCCATAGTGCTCCAGTTTCATCAGAAGTGTCTCATGGTTTACGCAATCGAACGCCATCTCATCGGCATCTTGTGCTTCTTCCCAGGCCTTAAAAATGTTCTTTATTAGGGTAACAGCGGCGTTAGTAGTGCAACGCCCTTTGGTGAAACCGTACTGATGTTCATGAAAGATGGAATTTTTATTAAAGTGACGTAACATTTGAATGAGCATCAACTTTTCAAACACCTTACTGAGAATGGGCAGAATTGACACCGGCCTAAGACGATTTAAATAATATTTCATCTAAAAGTATTTCCTGCACAATAAAATATTTCCTGACGATTCAAAAAATACACATGTAATTGTTCAAGTTTTCACTTCTATCGGCACTCGCGGAGTACTACTGTTTTTTTTTTATATTTCTGTCTATTGACTTAGTCGCTGGAAAAATTTTTCACCGTAAACACTAAACGATAGAATGTTCCAAAATTAGTTTCCACTAAAATGGTTCCAAATGTTCTAAGAACTCAAAATGGCCGACGAGACGCGCCATTCAATTGTAATAACGGGCAAAGGGGTATTTTATTCTTCCTTTTATAGTCGACTAACGTGGGGTGAGCTATTTACAGTGATGTTTTTATTATGTACTAACCTCTTTGTATTAATGTAAATGGCAGATAACCAAAGGCCATTTCATAGATACTTAGCTATTAAGTTAAATTGCCTAGGTAATGATGGCCGTTTTGGTAATTCCATAGATCATATTCTGGTAACCTGTCGATATATCTGATGTTGAGCGTCGTGCAATGATTATTGACATTTTTATCCCTCATAACGCAAATCCCGTGAAAACTGAGAAAGATAAAAAAAAACAAGTATCTGGGCTTAGCACACGGGGTTTACGACATGTGGGACGTGGACTCTGTAATCATTGTACCGATAGTTGATTCATTACAGTAAATGGCCTAATTGCGGAGAGCCTCGACCATATTCCTCAGGAGGCTCTCATTGTGCGGCTGGGTCAAGGGCTTGATTCAGAAAGCAATACTCCGGCATGCTTAGTGAAGAGGTTCCTCTCTCTAGAGCCACCGGCAGCTTCGACTCTGTTCATGATGTCGATAGGCCACTTTTTTATTTAGTTTATGTAGGTAAATACCTTAAAGGAATATAGACTATAAAATTATAATACAGTTATAATTATCATAGATGTAGAGTATGTATATAGTTGAGCTTATTATAAACAGCCTGTATATAGGTATATTGAGTTTCAAAGAACATGAATTTGCTCGAAGCGACGAGATATTTCAACGAAAAGATCTCATTTGATAACACACTGATAAAATATTTCGCTCGTAAACACTTTCGTATGGGATTCACAATAATATATTTTCTCCTTCAACTTAATGTTATAAATCCCAGCTTTTACTAGACCTATATCTATCATAAAAGACTTACGTTACAGAATCACATGTAGTAGGTACAAAAATATTTGAAAAATAATTTTCTTTTGGATTTAGAGAACTGATTTGTAAGCTGTAGTATGTATCAAAATTAATTGATATTACTGTTCCTTTTAGCTTACATTATCCCACTACAGGGCAAAGTCTGACAGATCTCTCCATGACTCCCAGCAGTTCCAGTTGTATTACTAAATCCCTGAAAAGTACAATTTAGTTTTCTTAAAAAAAAAAAAGGTAATAGAGATACCGAGTGAGACAATAATTTTCAAAAAAATAAATGATGATTTGCGAAAAAACTACCTACAAAAAATTTAATTTTACCCACTTTTGTTAAAATAGCTATTATTCTGTTGTTATAGATCTCAAAGATGCTGCGTGATGTACAGTAACACAAGCGATGCGGAGCGGGATGCGGCGGAGGAGACGACGCTCGCGGCGCTCGTAGCGCTCTACGTGCTCGTGTCTGTCATAGGTATTATTGGTAAGTGTATGTAACAACCAACCCTCACCGTACCACAAACCCTCGCTGGGCCACCAACCCGCACTGGGCCACCAACCACGCTAGGCCACCAATCTGCGTTGGGCCACCAACACACGCCCGGCTAGCCACCCGCACCATGCTACCAACCCACACAGCTTACTCTCTAGCACAGACAGGAGGCTTGGTCTGAGGCCCAGCAATGGCTGGACTGATATGCCTAAAATATTGGCAACGAGCAGATATTTATTTAAAAAAATAAATACCTAGTATTGTCTTGCCTGTGACTACTCGATTCAAAATTACCATACGATTTGTAGGAGCCCGTTTTAACCCCTTCTGCATTCTACCTGTTTTCCCCTGTCCCTAATAAGCCTTTGTATGGACGGTTTTAAAAGCGTTCGCAGAGGGCGGAATCGATGGTCGATTTTTGTAGGAGCTAAATGAAACCATAGAGATCAAACGTATCGACGACACGTCGTCGTACGAAACGTAGGCCATACAAACAAAAATATTTAAAAAATCTGTCTGATTATAAACGTACAAAAAGTAAGACGTGTGCGAGTTAAAGCTAAAACAATGCCCTCTAAACTGCAGTGGAAACGTGCAAATTAAAAGACGTACATCAAAATGGCTCTGATCGAAATATAAATGAAAGCCAATAATTTTTTCTCCTTTCAACCATTTTGTGCGATCGTCCCCGCAAATAAAAGAACCAAAATTATACTAAGCTGCAACCAGTAAATAAGGCAGTTTTCTCATATTTTACGTGTCTAATGTTTACTTAATAAACTTTGTAAAGTAATTCATCTAATTTCTCTCGGGAGAAGCAACGGCAGGCGTGCGTTCATGAATTTTGTGTTTCCTTGAAATTGCAAATTCTTTTATAAACCTCAAATTATTGAATTCAACGAGAGTACCTACCTGGTTTACAAAAGCTTTTTATAGTATTGCTCCCGTGTCCATAAGTACATTTATTTTCCTATTAGAATTTTATTATAATGAATAGAATACTCTTTTCAAACTATACTTTTATAACTATAATCTGGCGAACAAATCCTGCGAATTTAAAGTAGACTAGTTCCACTATTCCCCAACAAGTAGCGCTATGTATTGACCTCCTTCGTTTAGTTGGGTCATGTAGCGTTATAAAATAATTGTATGCCTGCAATGCCTGCAACAAATGCTCGCATTTAATTTTTTACCACGAGGGTCGTCACCGACGTCCTTATGAAATTTTTGAATAATTCGCTTCAACGAAGTTTATTAAACTAAAGAAATTAATTTACTTAATAATTAAGTCACATTAGTTTTCAATGTGACTTAATAATTAAGTTACATTCGTTTATTATGTGCCTTACTAATTAAGTTTATAATATGCCTGTATCGTCCTTTCTTACGTAGATACCTACCTATTCGTATGGTCCTCCCCACCGCGTATAGATTCTCTCATGCATCAAATTACTTTCTGTTAAATTAAACTGTTCTTTCTGGTAAATACATTTTAATCTATATACTATACACAACTAAGATTTTCTGAATCAAACAACTTAGCACGTCCAAAATCAACCGCTCAGCATTCTTTCAAATAAAATTATATTTTACGTGTACGTAATTAAGTAGTATTTTGCATAACATGTAAGTACATGTAATAGACTGGAATATGGTGATACTCGATATCTATGCGTATTTCGATTTCAATGGATCGCGTCCCGTTCAAAAAGTTTTTATGTAAAGGCGGATATTTTTGGGACAACAATTGTGTAATATTTGAGGGTTGACATTAAAAAGGGTTAATAGCATAATGTTGTATGTATTTATAGTATTTTTAAGTTACTTATATTAATATTGTATTGTATGTGTTTATATGGGCCTTGATGCCTGAAATAAATGGATAAATAAATAAATAAATAAATGGTACAAATAATAGTCTCTATTGATAAAATGCTCGCTTTGATAGAAAATACTCGATGCACTTCGAATTTTACGCGTCATACAAGGTGCGGCCTATCCTGAAAAATACCTAGTGTAGTACCTGAAGGGCAATTCCCGTAATTTTAAGAACGTTCACAGTCTGAAGGCCGATACTCGCAATTTAAAACGTTAAAAATCTAATCGCAGTCTCATCCTGGCGACCAAAAAATGTCAAAAACATGTCAAAAATGAAGGGAAATTAGAGGTATTTTTGACAGAATGCGCGCGACCGCGTACGTCTGTAGGTATTGTTTTATTGAACTAATTCCCGTCAGTTTGAACATCACCATACTCCTCCATAATAATGTTCAGCGGTGCTTGTTTCACGTAATGGTTGATAATACCACTGACCTATTATTATTCGTTATACAGGCAATGTAAGTTTGATGGCAGCGCTAGCATCGGGCGGGGCCTCCCGACTGCGCACGCCACAGATGCTGAGTGCATGTGCGGCTGACTTCCTGGTCTGTGCAGCCAGCGCTCCTTTAGCAGCCACCCGAGCAGCGAAGTTGGACGAGCTGCCGTGCCAAGTCACTTATTATATTGAGGTAATTTTGGTTTGAATTTACTTAACATAATTGTGCTTACAGACAGCGGTGGAAGGGTTATTCCCTATTATCCAGGCTCTTCCTGAAGCTTCCTAATGAATGTTTTTATTCACAGTCATTCCCAGTGGCAGCCAGCACGCTATCCCTGGTAGCGATAGCCGCAGACCGTTGCGGCGCGGTACGGCGCGGTGGGACCTCGCTGTGTGCACGCCCGCATTTAGCAGTCGTTGCGGTGTGGATCATGGCGCTTTTACTTAGTAAGTCATTGTACCCGATTTAAGTTCCCGTATTTAAGTTGATTATATCACTACACTGGCTCACCACCACACCAAGCCCCATGTGGGGCCACTTCACCTTCAACTTTTTCCCGCTATTTGTTTTGACTGACAGATGACATTAGTGACAGCAGCTACCTCACTACTTGTGGGAATGGTTGCAATTAGTATGTACTGTTATGTGAATGAGAAATGTTTTTACATAATTATCTAATAAATACATAGATCTACTACGTCTTGTTAGAGAATTATCGATATCGATAGGTAGCAAAAATTGGCAGATTTTACTAAAGCTTATGACGAGAATGTCATGTAATCTAGTCGGTAACCGTTCTTTGATCAACCAAACATAGAAGCTGATATGAATTTTGACAATAGAACTTCGTTTTGACAGGTCTTTTGGTAACCAAGACAAAAGAAAAGAAAAAAAAATCTTGGTTTTTTTTTTTACTAGAGGAAAACTATAAATTGTAACACGACCATAAAAATAGCAATCAGTAAATAAATTACAGCATCCAAACTGGGCTTCTTAAACCAACGGAAGGGCTGTTGTAATACTTGTAATTCCGCAGTTAATATTTTTATTACATTGTTTTACTACCATTATTTGAAATTCATGAATGCAGGGCCCTGAACAGAATCCTTTTATGTCTTCATCCTTTTCATTCCCCTTACATAATACAGAATACATAAAACAGATACACGTTTAACGTAAAACACATAAAACAGATACACGTTTATCGTAATTAAACGTGTATCTGTTTTATGTATTGAAGGGTTAATCCCGAATTTTAGAGTAGGTGCTCTTACCTTTGCTTAAATTTTCCCCGTTTCTCTCTCAGAATCTCGTTACATATCATGTAGTAAATTAAAGCCAACCACGTTATATCTTAATGTTCATTCATATCTGAATTTCCTATTTTCCCAGGTGCAGCAGCATTCACAACGACGTGCGTATCCTGTCCGCCACTCGCCGCGGCGCACGCGCTCCTAACCTACTGCTTCCCTGTCATGGCCGTCGCCAAGTGTCACTGGGCAGTGCGGGTCAAGCTCACTGCCCTGTCCCTGACTGCGAGAGCAGCCCACGGCGAGCTGCCCCTCCCCGTGCCCCTTATGAGGAGACCCACACACGTCATCATCGTCGCCGGCGTAGGACCAAGAGAACGCCGCGACGCTGTCGACGTTGGTGACGTGAGATCCAAGAAGAAACTCCAACCGAGCCTCCTTGGACCACAACCTCAGACGTCTACGCTCAGGTCCCGGCGGCGGCTCGGCAACGTTCTCATGGGGATCGCGGCGATATTCGCCGTGTGCTGGTGTCCACATGCTGCTATAGTGATAGCGAGTGCATTTGGCTTGCACGTGCCGTTTTTACTGGCGCACTTTGCGCTGTTGCTTGGGTACTCGCACTCTGCGCTGAACGCTGTGGCGTACTGGGTGCTGAACCGGCACGCGCTGACGTCGGCGTGCGCGGCGTGGCGCCTGCCGCAGCTGCGCGTGCGGGAGGAGCGGCCCTCCTCGACCAACGAGGCAGCTCTGGGAGCCTTCCACCCGCGCCTCGCTCGGCCGGCGCCCTCCCCCCGGCCTCCCCCCTCAAGCTTCCTCTATTGATGTCCGTCTATCTTCTAAGCTCTGTCAATCTGTGATTCCTGTTTCTCAGTGCCTCGTATAGTCTACAGGCGCCCCGCTCGCGGGGAGCCGCTCGTTTCGTCGTTATAAACGTGGTTGTTTGAGATTTTATGGAGAATAATATCCGTGAAGCAATAAAGTGTATGAAACACTTGTAGACGTTTTATTGTGAACGTAAACGATTGTTGACGTGTCGTATCCTTGGTGAAATGGCTGTGATTTATCCTTGGGACAGATCCCTTGTTTATGTGCCGTGCATGTTCTTATAAGACGATAAAATGTTTCAGGAGACTAGGAACTTCAAAGTTTTGTGAAAAACATCTGGAAATAAGTATTATACAATAAAATATATCAACGCTTACGGATCAAAATGTAGTACTTATAAATTAATATATGTGATACAAGTGCCAAAACATGTTGCGCCGACCCCAAGTAAATTGGGATGGACAGGATAATGATGAGTGCCACATTTACACGTCCTATTAAATGTGGATTCGACAATTTAGTACCTACTATAACTATTTGACACTGAACTAGCAGACGGCCTTACCCCTGTTAGAAAGTGATTGCAGCCAACTACTGACTCCTTTTCCACTAGAAACTGCCATTTACTAGCACCTTAACTACACATTTTGGCAGTAATAAGCATGGTGGCAGGTGGCAGCAGGCTCTACTACAACAATTACAATTATTCCACAGAAGGTTAAAATTAACATAAACATAAAGGCTCACCCCCACAAGCGCGTTATTACAGTTCGATAATATCGGATGCGTTATTGTGATAATACGGTGTGACCGATAATAAAATAAAGCGCTTGTGGGGGAGAGCCTTAACATTCACAATGATACTTCAAGTACCTTAAGCCCAATATACCTACTCCAATTACAAAATTTCAGTATGGTACCCACCACTACTCGGTACAATGCCGTGGAGACATATTACAGAACTTGAATGTTGAATGTCGAGCCACAGATAATATAATACTCTAGGTCGAGCGAAAGGGACCGTTGTCAACCGTTTCGTGGTATGGGGCTTTAAAATGTAAACCGGCAGTTACAGCTCGGTAACTTGGTTACAGGGTTGCTGGTTCGTGGTTAGCAAACCCGTATGCGACACAATAATGTGCTTTAACTAAGTTTTACTAACTTAACTGAATAGTTGTTTGGACTATTTCCAAATATATGTTTATTTTTATTCTTTATATGAATATTCCTATGATATTACAAAAACCATATTTTAAGGACAGTTTATGAACAAAGACCGCGTATCGGCAAGCGTAGTGTGGGACGCCCCCCAGCTAGTTGGACGGACGACCTAAAGAAAGTGGCTGGGACAGACTAGATGCGAAAGGCGGATGACAGGGTGTTGTGGTGCAGCCTGGGAGAGGCCTATGTTCAGCAGTGGACTGCGATAGGTTGAGTTAATTAAAACTAACCCATCCTTATGCACCTCATTTTGTATAAACTTAATCAAATCATTTCTTATGGATTTTATAAAGTACGCAGACAATATTATCCTCAAACGAGTACTCTGTTATCAAGGTATTGCGATCAACAACAAATTTTTCAACCTAGGTTTGGTTGAAAATCTACCTAACTAATCTACTAGGTACATACCTAATCTCTGCTTAACACGGCAGATAAGATAAGGTACATATATTTATTTTTTACTTTTTATTGCCAAAGGGCTTGCTTATGACCTCGATCTCGCCTGATAGAGACCGATGGACGAGGTCTACGATGAAACGAGCGTGCCCAGAAGATGCCTAGACAATCTTGTAACCGGAATACATCAGCTAACTTTACCGTTATAATAATACAGCTCTTGCTCAAAAGCTCAAAAACAGTACAGCTTTTCAACTGCAATGTTTTGTGTCATGTGACACCTAAATAACAGACTGCAGTTCAAAAGCAGCGTGTCACAAAGTCCTTAAAGTGTTTGTTGCAAGCAACAGCACTAATGAGACACATTAGAAAGTTTTGGCACAGTGTACCCACACGCCGGAAGTGTACTAGTGGTGGTTAATAAAACGTATAGCGTCAAAAAATAGCACGCTATTTATTTATAGCATCTAGCGTTTGTTGTCCCGACTCTGACTACGCGCTAGAAATATAACGTCTCAACAAACTAGGCGTCTCATATTCTAAACGTACACAGCGAGGCTAGAGCGGGATAGCATTATAGTTTTATAACTTTTATAGTCTCACTAGTCTCACTCACAGCGTCACAGCGCGTCGGGGCACTCGGGCGAAGTCGTGTGAACTCGGGCGGCAGTCGGCCGGTTGGATCGCGGTACCTGTTATTACGTACGCGTTGTTTTGTAAACAAACACGGCCCTCGCACGTTTTTTTCTAAATAATAATTTTGTTGCTGTGCAACATATAAGTACTACAGTACAGTAATTGTAAATATAATAATTCTCATGTTTCGTACATATTCGTCGTGCTATTGTAAATATTGTGTGTTCGTTTTTAATAATTGTAATTAGGTAGGATGTTACTGTGTGACAAAGTGAAACTGTGGATAGTGATTTGTAAATAAGTTTTAGTAAATACGCCTATAATAAATAATAATTGTCTCACAAAACTTTTATAATAAAATTTAATCAATTTTATTATAGACAGTCCTAAGCCTGGAAAGTATGAAGGAAAGTACATTGATCTATAACGCTTCATGAGATATTATTATATTCTTTCGTGTACAGAGCGTTGCGAGATAACTAGCGTGTTGCCAGATAAAATGATAATGTCTCCGCGTTCAGACTGCGGCCAAGTTTTGTAATAACGTGTTATAATGATAGCGTATAAAACAGCGCGCTAGAAAAATATAGTTTATAGTCTATAACACGATTTTAGTTTAAAGCGGATTTGAACATCACTAAAGTGTACCATCGAGAGCTATTACTGAACTCAGTGACATTTACGAACCAAACTTGACTATTCTATTATGTGAAGTTTTAAACTGTCAAACAGGTTAGCGGTAAAGATACAATATGAATAAAACACAGGGACTATAGCCTTTTCACAGTTATTTTACTTCTGATGTTGCATCACTGTCAAAAACAAAGTGATCTTTAGAAGATAAAGATTGAAATAAGGTTGCGGTTGGGTTGCGGCCACTCACAAGCTTGTCAAAATCACAGTGACCTTTATTCTCGTTACTATAGGGTTGCTGTTAGGTTGCTCATGTCAGAGGTAAAATAACAATGAAAGGACGCGTCTGCTACCAATACTACAATGCAAAAAAAAAAGTGAAGAGTCAAGCGATTTTGAACCCTATGTTCAACTATTACTGTCAACTTGACCTGCCTTGCACTTAAACTGGCCTGATTGTGGGGCCCAGGACAAGCCCTCGTTCAACTCATACATACTCGCATTTATGTAGGCTGTACCATTTGGTAAAGTAATTGATAAATAATTTATTTCTGTAAGTAGGTTTGAACAAACACTTTTACACGTCAATCATAATATTTTTTTTTACCTAGATGGGTTCGGCGTTCCCTATCTGACTACTCTGAGAAGAAAGGCCGAAACAAACTCAGTGTAAGTGGCTGTGCTCTGGCTCTGTGCAATTCATAAGTAGGTAGGTAGGTGGTAGATAGGTACTGCATACTATTACAGACTCCTTTGAGGGGCACAGCCATGTTTGCTGTTATGCCCAGGACTGACGACCATTTGACAGTCCGAAATGAGTTATTATGAAGTGTAATTTTACTGCAGCTAATTAAAAGTCGGAGTATAGGTATTTCGATATTTTCTTACACGTACTTAAAAAAATATATCTTATTCTTTGATTCCCACTACAATTTAAAACTGTATATAAATTGGACGCTCGATCGCAGATTGAAAAGAAAAAATAAACAGTGCTATTGAAACTTTTTACACGAGCAAATTGAAATGGTCGTTCTTTGAGTCGAATTGAATTGAATTCTCAATGCAAGGCAGTCCATTTGCATTTTGATTTCGAACAAAAATATCGGGATTGCGTCCTTTATAAGCTTGCGTACTTGTAAAATCTTCACTAGCTTCATTGCAGCTCAACTGCACAGGTTTCATAATAAAATGAATTGCAAAAGGGCTGATGATTTTTCTCCCTGGTATCTACAAGTGACCACCTTTGTCGCATGCCGGAAGAGCATAGCATAAGCATAACAAGACTATAATTTTCCCACTGCTGGGACACAGGCCTAATCTCTTCGAGAGAGAATAGGCCATAGATATAAAAAGGCTGTGATCTACCACGCGGGCCCAGTGCGGGTTGGTAGATGTCACATATCTTCGAATTTTTGTTTCTAGGCCATGCCGGTTTCCTCGCGATGTTTTCATTCACTGTTTTGAGAGCAGTGGTGATAACATTAGTTACACATATTAAAGCGCCTGTCTAGGTTCGAACCCACGGCCTACAACTTGTCCTGAGGCCAGTGGTGTACTGCGAGGATCGCCCAGAGGACACGGTGGAGCATACGGTGGAGGCCTGCCCCGCTTGGGCGGAGCACCGCCGTGTCCTCGTAGAGGCGATCGGCAGCAGCGGCGACCTCTCGCGCCCGGCCCTGGTTCAAACCATGGTCCGGAGCGAGAGGGAGTGGGAGGCAGTCACCTCCTTCTGCGAAGCAGTCATGCTAGCGAAGGAGGTGGCGGGATGGGCGAGGGAGAGAGCCGAGAGGGCCGCCCGTCCCAGCCGCCGCGGTAGACGCCCCGGGCGTCGGGAGCCGCGTGACGACTCCCGGCCACCGTAGGCGCGGGCCTGCGGACGGCGAGTAATGGGTAGCTCGCCGCCCGATCAGGACCAGTCCCGTGCCGGACGGCGCGTATGTGTTCCACGCGCGCCTCAAAGAGCTGTCAGCAGACACGGAGGGGCCCGTTAGGGCCGAGCCTGCCGGGGCAGCGGGATTGTCCGAAAGGGTTACCGCTGCCCCGGAACATAAAGGGCTAAGGAAGGAACACGGATGGGTTTTAGTCAGTAAGAGTCTGACACTCCCTTCCGCTCCACCCAGAGCGGGAGGGGTCATTGGATGATTTCCCATCCTTAAAAAAAAAAAAAAAGGCCAGTGGTGTGAAGCTGTGGCCGGAAGAGCTATGGGCTAAAATAACCACACTTTTGGGGGCCCCAAACAGAGATAGCGGGACAAACTCGACTCTTTTCTAAAGGATTGGCTGCTGTGTCTGACTGCAGCAGAGGGATCAGTGAAAGGAGACTTTGACCTGCAGTGGGACACAAAGGGCTGACATAGTTACATACCTGTACATACATGGGGGTGTTTCGAGAACCCCTTGAAGAGAGGGTGCAAAGACTTTTCTTGGACGTCGTTTCGTGGCCCAACCTGTATATAATTAAAAAACATCATTATCTAACTCCAAGTGGACATAATTCAGACCAAAACGCGTAATAATATTAAGCACAATGTTAGCTATTCGAACACCTTAAATGTTAACCATAAAACTTAATTTTACTTTAACGTCGCTTAGGTAAGTATCCTTATTAAGTTAGGCAGATAACACCGACATTATGTCCTCATTAAAGATAACGTTTTCGTGGAAAATACTTCAAGTTAATCCTAGTAAGCATGGTCCAAATAAGAATGGAAATTGTTTAATTATTATTATAAATATTTCGTTCTGTAGTTTCTGCCTAGAGTTCCTCTGTAGTTGAATATTCACTAACACTAGGGTTGTTTGTGACAATGGTTAAGAAATTCGTTTTTATAAAATGTTTAGTTACAACACCCGCAAGTCAAGTTAACTTGAGATTTCGCTCAGATGACGTAAGCGCGTGGTACTGAGGCATCCCGTTCATGGCGAGGGCTTTTTTTTATTTAAAACTTATAAAAATATTTGATTGCAAATAATGCAAACAAAACTATAAAAAGTCTAAAAACTTAAAAAAAAGTGCCAATTAATTAACATTTTAAATTAGCTGCTAGAGAAAGATGGCACTATCACAGAAGTGACGTCACGACTATTTAACTTCATACATACTAGCGCCATACATTGTCCGTACCGTGCTACAAGAACGGGAAAAATCCCTTCCAAAAAGTTGGAAAGCGTGTAGCTTCGTCATGTTTGAAATTAAATTATTTGTTCGAAAATTTCCAATAATAATCATCATCCCTATTGCAACGTTCCATTTTCGAAATCCATTGAATTAATTATTAGATAGACGTTCTTGGCCAATATTGGTTATACAAGATGCACAAACATGACTATGAAATCAATAGAAGCTTGCAAATACGACGAATGTGTACACACCTCACGTCATGTTTCCCTAGTCTCAAAATAACTCTGTTATGTATGACGTGAAGTTAGCAAACATCATCAACGAACCATTCTGTGACGTCATAATGAAAAATTCCAGCCATGAATTATGGTTATATGGTTCATACGGCCAGTATTTTCGTGAAGGCAGTTTTTTTTACTCACACATTTATTTGTATTATAATAACTAGCTGACCCGGCCACGCGTTGCTGTGGCTAACGTTTTTGTCATATATTTTTTTCTATCCTATCTTTCAAGTTGGATCAAACTGCACACGGTGTACAAACTTGATTAAAATCGGTTAAGTAGTTTAGGAGTCCATCGCGGACAAACATCGTGACACGTAATTTATATATATTAAAGAATATAACATATGAATAACATAAAACCTTTCGATCAGATAAAAAAAGGATTAAAACTCTTCTAGACATAATACCAACACTAAAAAACATTAATTATTTTTATCAGAATCCAATTAATTGGACTCACAAATGCATTTAATTTAATTGTATTACAGATAACGTGACGGCTGCAAACGAACCTTAATTTTACGTAATTGTTAATTTAATTATGGAATTCGTCACGTATGTGTTCCGCGTATTGGAAAATTGGATCAGAATGGAAGTGCTAGGAATTAAGGGGATTTTGTTTAGATATAAGATCATGGTGCTTGGTTCAATTAAAATCTCGTGAAGTTTTATTTTCTACCATAAACTAACGCTCTCTGGGTTATCATCTCGTCCACTGCTATTAATTTACCACAAAATAAGGCACAAGTTTTGTCGTGGTGACTGAAAGATTCAAGTGAAATTCTGCAGCACTGAAACTAACACACCAACTTTGGTATGTGGTTAAGAAGCTTCACACACGGGTGACACGGCGCATTAAACAAAGTTGCTTTTCGTGTCTGTCTGTCACGCATTACGAAGGATACCTCACTACGGTACATCGCGAGCTGCTTGGGGGTTACCTCAATGCCTGGTATGTGCGTGCGTGTCCATTAGCTTGCATTTGTTTTATATGGAGGGGACGAACAGGTAGCGAGCTAAACCGCGACCGCGAGGTATCGCAATGAGGCATCTTTGGCATGTACCCTAAAACACAGTAAGTGCCATAAGGATTATCCAAAAACAATTAGGTTCATATTGGTATAGTCGTAGAACTCGCATCTACGCCGTAGCACGCGTGTGATCGTAGCCGTCACACATGTTTGTAACCGTGTCACAGATATAGGTGTCGCTATGACTTCAATCATAATTTGAGCTAACAATACAGGAAGATTTTTGTATCACCATCCAAATTTTTACAGGGTGATCTACCCATGAATATGAACAACTTTCACTATGGGACCAACTCTGAAATCTCGAAAAAAAAAATCTGCTGTTTAATACAAAAGTTCAATATCTACTTGATCAAAATGTATGAAACAACTGATTTTTTTTCTCGAACCGGGTCCTCTCGCCATCTCTTTCTGGGCCAGCCTCGGCGGCGGGCGCCATCCATCTTCAGGCACCCATTGTTTGGAGCTTTTTGCCCAGCGACTATCGTGCATACGGCTGATGTGACCCGCCCAGTCCCGTTTGAGCCTGGCAGCCTTCTTTCCTACATCCAGTATGCCCCAAATTATTGATAAATAATAATAATATTCTTTATTTCGGACCACACATACAAGCACACACAATCCATATACTTACTTACTTAGTAACAACGACTTAAAATCTATGTTAGTGAACTATAACAAAATAACCTAAGTACAACTAATAACAATGTGGCCGAACACAATGTTGAATAATAAAGACAGAGTTAACTAAATATCCTATCGATAATCGCTGCCGCCTTCCTTTTTATAAAACTCACAAAAAAATAAGTCACGTAGCCTGGAGTAATCCAATCCAGTCCTACATATATGCCAATATAATCCTCGTCATTTACGCCAATACCATTAGCCCAAATACCATAAAAGAACACACATACATGATGCTGAATTCCGCAATAAGGTTCAGGTCATTGAACCGGCGTCCTTCGACAAACGAAATCGTTCGGTAACTTCTCGAATGACGCGGTAATGCGTATGACCTACTCGTGAACAAAGACATTCATTCATATGATTTGGGAGATACTGCTGGTACTCGATGGATTCTCGCTTTGATGTAAGATAAAATTCATTAAGTTGTTGCTCTGTCACTTGGTAGAGATCTGTATGCAGATAACATAGTTACAGAGATTGAAATACGTAATTATTGCACCAACCAATACTGTTGGTATAAGACACCCGTCCGGCGCCGGCGATTAACGAGAAGCGAGTAGAGCTACCAACTAAAAACGAGTTGGCAAGCAATGAGCAGCGAATGCGCGACGGCGATTACTCGCTGATATACGTTTGTACCAACCATTCGTCCTGCAAGCGACTGTTCTGCCCGCCAAGCGAGCGTCGACAAGTCAGCACTCCCTTTGATAGTTCTTGTCACGATATGAGCAGTCAGCAATGAACTATTAACACGAGTATATGTATTTCTTTTACTTACACAGGACATAAAATCTTTTGTACGTACAAAAGATTGTAAGTCCCGGGTAAGGAAAATCATTGATAGCTAATCGTTTTCTCGCCGGCGCGCGGCGCGGTGGGACAGGTGCCATAATGGTTTCGATGAGGTAAAATCGACGCATGGCAGTTCTTAATTTGTTTTTATTACCAGAAGTAAAGATACTCTTGACGTCTTACTGTAATTTTACGAAACATTTTCCAACAAAATTATCTCGTAATTTGTAGAACAAATTCAAGCTATAAAATAGTAGATGGATACAATTTGCAACGGTCACAAATACTTCTCCAAATTCAACTTCAAACAAAGTTTTTTCTTCACGTATCGTGTTACCGTAGTAGCTTCTTTCAGTTTGTGCTCGAGTGTTGAAATAACAGCTAATCTCACCCACGTCACGTGGAATTGAACTTCACCAGGCCCTACTTCTCTAATTCTTTCTAGGTCAAGTTCTCAATTCACTAAGGAAATCAAAGTATTATTATTTTTAGCCTATGTTGGCCCACTGCAGGGCAAAGTCTTCCCTTTCTCCCTTCCACTCCTCTCTGTCTTCAGCTACCAATCCTGTCTGTAGGCGTCAAGCTCGTCCCGCTCTTTTCTCCTGGGTCTGCCTCGATGTCACTAGACGTTTTCTGGGACATGGTGGTGTAAATTTGGCCAAAGAGTGATTTTATAATTTCTAACGTGGCTTCATTATCGTGGAAACACGTAAACAGAACTTAAAACTTAAATAAAAGCCAATAACACTTTATCCGAACTGGGAATCGAACCCAGAACCACGCTCAACTGCCGCATTCGCGATCACTCGACCAAAAAGATTCAGTCTGTATTTATGTTATGTTGTAATAGACGATTTAATAACACCTCGATCATTGCGAAAGCAACGTAAATAATGATTACTTCGCGCAATGGTCCGTAACCAATGTGAAAGTGCTCCACTTTCCGCGCAAAGTGATCGCTTATTTTGCACCAGTAGTCACAGCTCCGATAGCCGTGATCGTCTAGTGGTTAGGACCCTACGTTGTGGCCGTAGTAACCCAGGTTCGAATCCTGGTCACGGCAGTGATTGCACTGTCGCGGCGGAGCATTTGTTTTGTTTTTAGAGAAATATGTGTATATTTGGCATGCTAAAATTCAAAGTAGTAAGGAAAATAGGCACTTATGGGGACTGCCGGCAGAAGTGATAACTTAAAACTATGAAATAACAGCGTCAAACTTTATGGCGTCTCTGGAAGTACGTTACTCGCTGCGCAGTACCTCACCCCTCACTCCCGCTGATACATGAATTTGTTACTGCGCAGCGACTCGCCTCATGTTCCGAGCTGTAATAAAGTAGTACATAGGGTAGTAGTTACGACACGCACTCAGTACCCGTAGGAACCGAGCGAAAACAAAAAAAATAAATAAAAAGAACGCTAAACGAAAACACCTATGCGGGTGAAACCGCGGGGCACAGCTAGTTTTATAATAAAACCTGATATTTTATTGAAAGTAAAAAATAATTTGATTAGCTACTGATACCTTTAATGGTTATATAGCAAAAAAAATACGCCTTAAAACTACAAAAAAAAAACCGAAAACAATTATTATAATGCCAAAAGGGCCTCAGCCAATGACATACTTAATTTTTGTAAAAACGGATATAATTATCTTCTTGTCTACAAAAGACATTCGTTAATAATGAATGTCATCTTTCAAAGAGATGTCAAAGCATTTTCTTTATATCATTAAATTTCTCACATTGCTTCAAAGAAATAAAGTTATAAATCAAACGTTTATTTGCTAGACATACATGTGTTTTGGTAAAGGTAAGATCTTATAAACTAAGTGTCATTGTATTCTGCCTGCAAGCACGCGTGCAAATTTTTATTTAGTTTACATACATTCTTATATTATTATTATTTATTATATTACTATTATTATTATATACTACTAGCAGCGCCGCGAGGTTTCACCCGCATAAGTTTCGATCCCGTGGGAATATCGGAATAAAAACTATCTTAAGTGTTATTCTGATGTATAATCTATATCACTGAAAAGTTTCACCAAAATGATGTACGAATGAAAACGAAGTACGGCCAGGCTATGCAATGCGACGGGGTGGGTCGCGGGAAAAATAAATTTCACGCGGACAAAGTCGCGAGAGGAAGCTAATTTATTATATGTATAGAAGTAAGACAATCTAAATATAATTTACATTTTCATATACGAGTTTTGAACTTTTGTTGTGAAGTTTTAACTTCTAATGATATGTAAATCGTGTATTAAAAGATACTGGTGTATCACGTAGAGTCGTAGTCTTAATAATGGTTTGAATTTTGAAGAGAGAGGAGAAGATTATGAAAACTTTGGTGACTTAAAATTCAATGAATTTTGAAAACATATGCAGCAGAAATAGAAGTGAGTGCATGAGTTAGCTCTGTTAACTGGCGGACTTTGTACCGCCATCGAAATCAGTCAATCCGTTCTCGAGATATCGTCAAAAAGGACGTTCCATTTTTTTTTTTTGAGAACTTGTTCTTTTTTGTTGTATTATTCCCATGTTTTAATAGTTATTCTGCTATTCGGGGCGGAGACAAATCAAACAAATCAAAGATCATAAAACTCGGTCCAGCTGCTCGTAAGTTATAAATGGTGTAACTGTTTTTTTACATTTCTATGGTTTTATCTATATACAGGGTTAGCCTTCAAAGACCAGCCACTAATAGTTATCACAACCTATATAGGTAGATCCTAAATCGTGTTAGCAACTAAAAAAATAAAGAAACGATGGTTTATTTTTGCAAAAAAAGCGGTACCTAATAAAACAAACAAAACACATCACAAAATCTATTTTGTTTGTAGTTTGTAACAAGTTGTTTGCGAAACAACTTGTTGTTGTGCTAAACTTTTTGTAAATCCTCTGGTGACACTGAGATCGTTGATCCTACTCATTGCTCTTGTTTTGTATACAATTACACGCTACATTAAAATTCGCGCCGAGCAGTAAACTGCCCTAGATTTCTTATAACCCAACCAAAAGTAAAATGCTACCTTTTTACAACCATTCACTTTTAATCACGACTTTTCAAATAATCTATCTTTTATCGCCCAATGCAACTCAGATTTTGAAAGGCGTTATCATCAGCTCCAGTAGCCGTGATCGTCTAGTGGTTAGGACCCTACGTTGTGGCCGTAGTAACCCAGGTTCGAATCCTGGTCACGGCAGTGATACACTGTCGCGGCGGAGCATATTTTTTTTTTAACAAATTAAATTTATTGTATCTTTCCTGTATCTGATGAATCTACGGAAGTCCAGCCCACTTGTTTAGACAAGTGGGCAAGTGGTTAGCCACCACCACCACCACCACACCACATGCTGTTGGTTGGTTGCTGGCAAAAAATAAATAAAAGAAAAATAAAGAAATTACATTTATTTAGCACAGATAAAAAAGTCACACAAGAAATTCTGCAAAATAAATATAAAATAAATAGTATGTGAGAAAGAAAGACAGAAAAAAACACAGAAAACACACAGGAAGACAGAGGTTTCTCTGTCACAGAAACACGTACATACAAAATGATAATTAACTCTAGTAATCAAACAAATAAAAAAAATATCACTTTGTGTAAATAATTTCATCACCACTGCTCTAAAAGCTGTGAAGGAAATCATCGTGAGGAAACGCCCATGACCTAGGACCAAACAAAAATTCGAAGACATCTGACATCTACACCATCCCGCACTGGGCCTGCGTGGTAGATTACAGCCCACTCCCTTTCGAAGAGCGGTTCCGGCTGGCATTCGTGGATCTTTGACAGTCGTTACGGGTCTCCAGAAGCCCGAAAGCCTGACAACCAGTCTCACCAAGGGGTATCGTATTACCCAATAACTGGGTTGTGAAGGTCAGATAGGCAGTCGCTTCATGTAAAATACTGGTATTCACCTGTATCCGGTTGGACTGGAAGCCGACCCCAACGTATTTTAAAAAAGGTTAGGCAGATCAATATCCCATCCAATTAAAATTTCTTAAACCGTAGTTTAAAACAATAGATTTACCTCAATCAGAACTCAAGCGCCATCCCAATTATAAGTTTAATTGAATGAAAACAGGATCCTTTCATTAGAGCAGTGATTACTTTCCTAGGTTGGGAACAGCTGTTCTAAATCACTGTTCCACTGAAACTAGTTCTAACCAGTTCAAACTAGTTTCATAATTGGCTTTGAGGAGGATTTTGTTACGTGAGCGGAATTTTAACAAGTGTTAGATTAGGTGTACATGGAAGCCATATGAAATAGCCGCGCAGGCCGAAAGTAAGCTATATTTTCCGAGGTCGGTCCGCGGATGGGTGACCGTCTATTACATATCGAGCTATCTATTAGATTTCACATGTCTTCGAATTTCTGGTTCTAGGATATGCCGGTTTCCTCACGATGTTTTCCTTCACAGTTTTGAGAGCAGAGGTCATGAAATAATTTACACAAAGTAAAGCGACCTACAATATGTAAGTCGCGGATGTTATCACTGGGCCACTACTGCTCTGCCTAAATATTACTGCGCTTTTATTTAGGCATTTGTGTAGGTGTAACGAAAATGGGAAGATGATATCGACGGTTAAGAGGAAATAGGGTCAGTATACGAGTAAATGACAAAAAATTAAATGTTCAGGAGAGCCGTTCAAAGTTTTAAATTTTATAGAAACTGACGTATTTTTGTCATTTATGATTTTTTTTTGCTAGGGTTTAAATGCCAAAAAAGTCACCGTAGAGCCATGGGAGTAAGTGCATTCGAAAGAGCGGAAAATTTTACGTATAATGGCATATATAACTCATTTTTGACCAACTTCCTTTTTACCGTCGATATATTCCTGATATTAATAACTTAGTCAACAGGAACCTTACGAGCAAGCGAATTAGGCTACTACGCACCCGACCAAAGAACATCACCTTCACCGATCCAGAGCGTCCCCTCTCGGCATTTCTACTCACATCTGTCTTATAAATTATTTTGGTAGTCGCTTTTCTTTCATCCACTCAACATGACCAAACAATCAAAGCACTATGTTGAATGTTTGGCAATGTTACTTTACCATGTCGTTTTTCAGGCTATCATCCATAGTTACACGACACATGCTTTGCAAGGAACTTATTTCCGCGGCATTTATTCTGCTTTCTTGTCTCTTTTATAAAATCTAATATTACACAAATATAGCGACAGTCAACATTGTACACTCAACTGCCTTAAGTAGCGCCTTTGAACCTGAACCACAGAATAACTAATAGTACTTACCTGAACACAGTAATGCTGCTTCAGCGCAGAAACAATTATGATGACATTACTTTCCTTAATATAGAGCTTTTCAAGGTAATTAATAGAACTCTGTACCTTGAGTAGAGAGAGAATAAATGTCATTGTAAGTATTCTATAATTGTGATAACTTGGCAAAATACTTAGTATTCGAAACAGGTTTCTATTCCCCCGCTGAATTGGAACGTAAGAAAAAGGATGATAGCACCACAACTTGTTCAATGTTGTCTAGTTTGCTGACCCTGCTGGACTCTGAGTAGGGCTGCCAAGAGTTTGGTGGGAAGAATTCTAGGATCAAGAACACCGGACTGCAAAACTCAAACAAGGTTTAACTTAAGCCCCAGGTTTACATCATCAACCAATTTTTAAATTTCGAATCCGTCAAAGTTAATGTTCTTATTACAAAAACTGACGTTAAACGTGGGTCTAAGTTGTTAATTTTTAACTTTACGTTCGTCGAAATAAAGTTTAAAATAGGTTAAGGCTAGGTCTAAAGTTAGAACTCGTTTTGTTATGAAACGGTTTAGGTTTATTCCAGCACTTTGAAATTCGAACAGGGTCGAAGAGTGAAACGGTTTAGTCTAGGAATGACTAATTCGCGAAATGACTACAGAGTCTAATAATGACCAATTCTTAAAATGTCCAATTACCATGATTGTTTAATAAAAAAAAGGCGTTACTATTTTGTAGTTAATTTGAGTGAGGGTTAAAGTAGTTGATAGAATTCATCATTATGAAAGTCTAATTACAGCCCTGTCTACCAAACACAGCTGATGTAGGTATGTAAAGACGCCAGCACATCAAGCTACTATAATCAACTGACAAAGGAGACAATTTTTTTTGTTTGGGGAATAGGCCCACCACAAATTGTGGCGTATAGCAATGAAATGCACGTTAGTTTATTCCTTATAATCTCTAGATTACAGTGGTAATATTAGCAAAACTTTATGTAACCGGAATACTGTGAAATACGACAGTCAAAACATGACTCTCATATTAACCTAAAATCTCACAAGAGCTATTGTCTAATGAGTGGATAGGTCTCCTTGGTATTTTAAGTCAAAATAGTGCACTTTTCAATAATAATATTATAGCATAAAACAATTATACGATTTGATAGACTTATTCATGAAAATGGATTAGATGTAGATCTAAAATAATAAGGTGATGTGTTATAAGCTGGTTGTGCAAGGAGAAAAAAAAAACACATTAGGTATAGGTACGTCACAAGAAGTATTTATTACTGTTCATCATCATCATTTTCAAAGTCATCTCTTAAAAGCAGTATTTCATCTAAAAAAAGATGCAGGTGGCTCAACCTCACCTTGATGCCGCGCCCAAGATAAATACCACACTATACACATCACATGTGCACAGCAGCCAACAGTGCGTCTGCCTACTAAACAATTACAACAGTATCCAGCAAGAGCAGCTCTAGTGTTGTAATTGATGGGGTGGTGTCAACTAATATATAAATATAATAAGTTTTCCTACTTGTGTGCCTTGATTTTATCGGCTTTGTGGATTATGCACTGTATCTACAGATGCCATTTTCATAAAATCTTTCGAATAAAAATATGAAAAGAACAGAAGAAACATACAACTATTGCAGGAAACAATAATAATGTTGTCCAAAAAGTATGTAATCCTACATTCTATATTGTCTGTCAAACAGTTTTTTTTTTAATGTTTTTGGCATGGCTTCGAGGTCTTTATGACAATCTGTCAAACTGTTTGAAACTGGACCACAGAGTATCTGCAACGGGCTATTAATTACGTTTCGTTCCATGGTGATTTTTAAAGTACGTTGATTGATATTTATAACGTGATAACCGTTAATAACAGCATTAATAAAAACAAGTTCACTGTACCAATTAATTATTACCTCTTTAAACGTATTTTAAAGCTTATTACCGCTGCGCACCGTAGTAACATTTTTTTTTCACGTTAAAATAAACCTAAAAACGCTCCTAAACAAGCATTTTTTGCCGTAACACTTTTTTACTATTATTTCATTATTCCGGTTACATTTCTATATAATTTCTGGTCTGTTAATTATAATAAGATGATCACTTTTTTCATGTGCAATATCATTAATAAACGTTACCGTTTAACAGTGGGCCCAAAAAAAATTGTCTCCTTTCTTTAATAGATTTTCAACTTTATCGCTAGACCTAACCTAAGGTTCAAAGTTGATTAGGAAAATTTGACAGTTTCGGGTAACACGATTACAGAGATAGACTTCTGTATTGCACCTCCAGGGCACATATTATAATATCTGCTATCATTTACAGAATTTATTTTGGAAGGTTTGTGTGTAAAATACTTCGTAAAAAAACCTACCTTCGACGAAGAACTCTCGATGTTTTGTCAAGTTGTAAAGTAAAAACAATGAGAAGTAGTAACGGTTGATTAGCTTTATATACACAACACGCGCGCGGGTCTGCCTATCTATTTATCTATGCTGACAACTAAATGCCCTACATCGGACACACTTCAGCATCCATTAACGCCTCTACGTAATTGCGTATTCATCAAACAAGTAACAAGTCCTTTAATGGGCTACAAAGTGCGTCCAACAGCCTTTAGATTGCCTCTTAAACTCAAACAACACGTCCCGAAGGTTTCGCGACGCTTGGCCACAGCCTCCCGAAGTGCCGACTACCCGAGTTACGACTTTGGAAAATACACACACTAACTGCTTCTAACCAGTTTGCACTGGATATTGTTCATACATTTTGCACTAAGAGATCTCTCTTTGATTAATTTGTAAGTTTCAGCGGTTTTCAGTGGGTAGTAAAGTTATGAAGAATGTTTGCTAAATGGTAGATAACGCTGTTTGAGTAGGAGTTTGACGTATTATTAAGAATGTTTGTTATAAATAGGTTACCGGTAGAATGGGGCTATTCGGATTTTCGGATTTTATTTGGTGTTAATTAATTGTGATGTTTGAATAGCCATAAATTCTACCAAAACACCATAGACATCTTTATTATTATGTCAAAGTGTGACCAGAAAAATTATAAAAGTCTATGGTATTTTGGTAGAATTTATGTCAATTCCAATAACCCCCGAAAATCCGAATAGCCCCGTTCTATGGTACGTAAGTATAGCTATGATGAAATACTTTTTTCCTTTTTTCATTTTCTTGGTCAATGTAAATGATTGTTAATAAATTATTGCATCATTTCAAAGAATTAGGGAAACAACCGACTCATGTAGCGTTAATACAACTTCTCCAAGTTATAAACTAAAACGTGAGAAATAATTGCATGACACACTAAAAACGGAAATGCCTTTAATTTTGACAATTCAACAGCATTCATTGCGTTTTTTACGTTGTCGTGCAGACGAATTTTCCGAACATATAATGCAATGGAATTTTTCTCTTTCAAAATCCGTCGAATTATGATAAAAAGATGCGCGTCGTAAAAACACTTGACGTTTACTTATTTAACCAAGAATTATACGACAGATATGACAATTATGTGACGATAACAGAGGGGCAATTCTGGTAATTTTAAGAACGTTCACAGTCTGATCTCAGTCTCAATCTGTCAAAAATACCTTAAATTTCAGTACATTTTGACAAGTTTTTGACATTTGTTTGTCGCTGAGATGAGACTGCGACTAGATTTTGAACGTTTTAAATTACAAGAATTGGCCTACAGTTCTTAATCAACCTTTGAGTCACCGGCTAATTAGTGTGTGGTTTAAACGAAAAAGATACTTTTCATAAGAAAATTTATTTTCACAAATGAACACGCAGTCAATCAATCAACTCAGCCTATCGCAGTCCACTGCTGGACATAGGCCTCTCCCAGACTGCGCCACAACACACTGTCCTCCGCCTTCCGCATCCTGCAGTCTGTCCCAGCCACCTTCTTTAGGTCGTCGGTCCATCTACCTGGGGGGCGCTCCACACTACGCTTGCCGGTAAGAAAATATAACTATTTCAACCAACGACTTCGTTTGTGGAACAATTTTCTTTTATATTACTCCTCCTTATGTAATAAACTAAGTTATCTGCGAGACATTCATAACAGTCAGAACTAGTCACTGTCAAAATTAAATTCAGTTCCAAACATTCACAAAGTTATTGCTACCGCGGTATATAGGTATCACATTGCTGGAGTAAGATTTGCGGCTCTTCGCCGAGACAGGCTCTCGAGTTTATGAAAACTTCGACTAGTTGGAGTCAAGATATGCGAGATATTGCGGTTTGCTGTTACGTCTCGAGGTATACGTGAGTCTGTGACTGGCTTTTGAAATTCAATAAACGACGGGAGCTTTAGAAGAGAAGACAGTATCTACCTACATTTTGATTCATTACAAGGTCATCTTATTCTCATGACGAACGGGGGACACAATTTGCAATCAGTTTCATAAACGTTGCTCGCAATGCAACATGCAGGAACAGTTGTGTAGTTTTATTTTCGAGTCTTTCATGAGATGATGATGTTGCGTCAAAACATTGAATGCCTTTTCCATTTTATCTTATCTACAGAGAAGGCATGAGCAACACCAACACTCAACACCATTTGGCGTCAACACTAGCGTCCATAAATATAAAAAACAGAAACTCCTGTACGAGGCCAAAAGGCTCCTATCTCAGCATGATGCTGTGATATTTAAAAAATAAATGTGCAGAAGACACGACACGCTGGACACGATATTAAGTGTCCCATCGTTTGCGGAACAGTTCCGCATTCTTCATCCTCCTTCTGAACAGGTTTTCCTTGCTGCAGCTAACCTGGGTACGGAGTCTGTTTAAAGACTTCCAAGTTAGCCAACACAACTCGTTTCCAGGTGAGATCGTCAGAAGGTGGTGCAATTGGAATGGGTAAAAAACGGTAATATACTCAAGGCGGCCTTGAGTATTCCAGCAAGTATTGTGATCAATGCACACGCCTTCTCTGTTTGACATTAGTTTGACAAGAGGCCTTTACCCTGCAGTTGATAATGTTGGTATTGTACTTGTTGGCACATCGTATTTTGTGTCGATAATAATAAGTTCCGATGCGAATGTGCCGTAAGAATAAAGTCATCTTACAAAATCGCTACTTCCTACAAATTGTAACACAAATATTCGTCCACCGACACATCTCACAAATTCCAAATTAAATATGATTTAATTCGCTATACCGTTTGTATATTATAAACAATCGCAGCACGCACCAAGTGTCCATTAAATAAATTAATATATATAATTAACAGATAACCTCTTATCAGTAAAATGTGGAAGGTCGTGGTTATAGCGGTGTTATCAGCTCTATGTCATATATATGCGCGTGAGTACATACGATTCGTAATGTTTAATCTATATTACTCATTATAATTATCTGTACTAACTAGGGGCATAGAGAATGCAAGGTCTTGCAAAATCGTTTTACATCCATAACAAATGTTTTGAGCTTTTGAGTGGTCACACACGAGGCACACGCGTCTACGGCAGGGGCATGCTATGTTCAATAATTCATCGGCGAATCTCGATGCTTACAGCAATATAACCTTTGGTCGTTTAAATTTTCATTGATTAAATGACAATCATTGTTAGATCATCGTAGCAAGTGGCGTTCTGTAGTTTCTGCCTGCCACCATGGAATGAAACCGTGAATATATGTATGTATATTAGGTCATCCAATTTGCCAGTAAGCGTATCTACTAGAATTGGATTATATAATATTAGCTTTAATAAATCAATAGAATATTAGTTTTTGCGAGAGATTTTTTGGGAGAGCAGTGGTGGCCCAGTGGAAACGGCCGCGACTTACGAGTTGTAGGTCGTAGGTTCGAACCCAGACAGGCGCTTTACTTTGTGTAAATTATTTCATCAACATTGCTCTCCAAACGGTGAAGGAAAACATCTTGAGGAAACCGGCACGTCCTAGAACCAAAACTTCGAAGACATGTGACATCTACCAACCCGCACTGGGCCCGCGTGGTGGATTACGGCCCACTCCCTCTCACAGAAAAGAGGCCTGTGTCCCAGCAGTGGGAACATTATAGGCTGATTATGTAGCTTTTTGCATCAACAGAAAATATCGCTCCCACCATAACAAGAGGAACTCCATTCACAGTCTGAACATAAAACTCCACAACAATAGATATGAAAGTTATCATCATCCATATTAATTAATTTCACGATAGCATGAATCCCATTCATCAAGCTATACTGAATATTATACCTACTTCCTAAAAAATCCCATCTACAAGTTGAAAACAGCTGAATCATACCACCTTTTTACTTCCTCGCCCTCTGAAGACTGTCTGGCTAAACCTTGAACTTCTCTACGTCACCGTGACTCAGAACTATTTATCAACATCTGTGATGGGAAACGTATAATTATGCGGACATTTTTAGGGTTCCGTAGAAAAACGAGAAATCCCTTAGGGTCAATCCTCATTGAAAGAGCAGCGGCCGGCAGCGAGATAGAGCAAGGATATTATTTGAAGGCAAAGGAGGGGCAGCGCGGCGCCGCCGGCGCCGGCGCCGCCGCGCCGCGAGGCTGCACGAGCCTTCTCTAGCGACTAGTCAAAAGAGGAAAGTCGCGCGCCCCTGTTCTTTCAGTGGGGATTGACCCTTATATTTAACTTTTAATTATAAGGGTTTCCTTAATGATAACCATCCCTCTTTTGTCTGAAATATATTAGTCTGTTTTTTGTCTGATCAATGCCCTAGATTCATGAGGAAAGTGGGGTGAGGAGTGGTACCTTCATAGAACCTACTGAATTATTTTTTGGTTTTTAGTAAATTATCTACATCTTTATTAAATTTTCATTAAAACCGTTTACCTTAAAAATATTTTTTTACTTATTTTGTTAAAAAAATCGTATCCTTGTTCGGTTTTAAAATTGAAATTACTTTCTCGTTTCGCACATAACATTTACGTTGTTTTAAGACTTTATTCATATCTAGGAATAATACTGATTGTGCTTGTCATAAGAATAAAAAAAATATAAGATAGTTGTATTTTCAATTAAAATAATTAGTCCGCCATCTTTAGAAGTCCGCCATATTGGATTTAGAGTAACGTCACTTTATTTTTCGAGTTATTCTCAGCAAGCCCTTTGATTTGATACCCATGTTGTAGGAGTGCATTAAAAATAACTAGTCCGCCATTTTGGGTGTTCCGCCATGTTGGATGTAGAATGACGTCACATAGCTAACCCTGCATTGTCATCCAAACTAAACGTGTATACAAAATTTCAGCTAAATTGGTTGAAGATATCTGCTTCAAAATTGAGTTGCAAGAGTCCACTCGAACAAACATAGTTACATGCATACATACATTGCAAGTTAATAAAAAGCTTGTAATAAAAATCATTTGAATTTACGTATCGTTTAGGTACGTCTCGCGTTAGGTTAGGTTAGTAAATAAACCTAACGTTAGTTTCATATTGTTCTTCACAAAGTATCCATTCAAAGTGACCAAGCCTTTGACCCATACTTTGGCCCGTGTTCATTGAAAAACTCGCCGCAATTACGTTTTACGGTTTACACCTCAAAAGCGGTTCTTTTTCTGCGTTGGTCACAAAAAACACGTAGTTTTATATTTTACGGGAAAACTTCATCAAACGAGTTGCTTGTTTTACAGGGCCCTTACAACGGTCGAGTTTGCCTGTGCCCAATAAGCACGATCAAGAAAAATTTATATTTTCATTCCCGAGAGTTTTTGTAAGAGCCGCTTGGAACCCCTTTTCGCCCCCGGATTCACTTTGAAAAAAATATGAAAGGGAAAATAAACCAATCCAGCCATATATGAGAGTTTAACAATAAGATGTATACGTCGCTGGTACAGGTAATAGATATTTTCATTATACCTGTATAAAAGCATTAAATTTTAATAAAATATCCAAAACCAACAGCGCCCTTTCAAAAACAGACTACTTTATTTTTTACCCGAATGCGCGACAATAAAGACACGGTTATGTTTTTCACGCGTATCTATGTATCTTTGTACGGATTTTCTCTTTTTAACATTTTGGTTGTCCATCAACTCGCCTAGGTCGTGCGAATGATGACAATAGACTAGAATAAAACGTTATAGCAGTTGAAACATTTATGTCAGTAGAATTTTAAATCATAATATGGTGTGTCACAGGGTAGTCAGAAGCCCAAAAGTCTGACAACCAGGCTTACCAAGAGGTATCGTATTACCCAGTAACTGGGTTGTGGAGGTTAGATAGGCAGACGCTCCCTGGGTAGACCTCAACATAGATGGGAAAAGGCTAGGTAGATGATGATGATGAATTTGGATTGAAGATACACGATACACATTTTGACATACCTATGAGCTACGAGTGGTAATAAGGATTATTGACATATACGGAATAGCTAACCAGGAGGCCTACCATGATCTATTTAAAAACGATTCAAAAGCAAGACATTTCAGTTTAGGTTCTTAAACTGCATCGCTCACAGTCGTACCATGACGTGCAATACGCTCAGCGGCGTTTGGAAGTGAATGAGCGTTAAGAGCTCGTGGTAGGTATCCAGATGGCACGGCCTAAATTGAATCGTTAAATTGACGTCATGGTACGAATTAGAAGAACAGTTCAGTTTAGGTCCTAAAGTGGATCGCGGTAAGAGCTCGTGGTAGGTATCCTGCTAAACACGTGTTTCAAATGGACTTTCATACTTTCTGAAAGAAACCTTAACAAAGCCACGCTCATAAATTCAAGATATTTATTACCTTTTGTTAGTGTGGCTATTAATAATACTGCTGCCCGAAATATTGATATTAATCTTCATTTGTTTGTGATGGTACTTTCCTGTGGGGTGCCACTCCTCAGTTGGCAAATCTGTTTTAATTTAAATTCTGCCTTAGTTATCAGTGGTGGCGCAGTGGTAACGGCCGTGATTACGAGTTGTAGGTCGTAGGTTCGAACCCAGACAGGCATTTTACATTGTGTAAATTATTTCATCACCACTGCTCTCAAAACTGTGAAGGAAAACCTCGTGAGGAAACTGCCTTGTCTGAGAACCAAAAAACCGAAGATATGTGACATCTACCAACCCGCACTGGGCCCGCGTGGTGGATTACGGCCCACTCACGTTCACCAAGCGAAAGCCTGTGTCCCGGTATTGGGAACCTTATAAGCTTATTATGCCTTAGTTAAGTTTTCAAGGCTGTATACGGGTTAAAGTATATTTTTATTAATGGTCACAAACATACATAATTTTTTGTTCTTCCAATTTTACTCGCCAAACTTATTGTTTGATGTTGAAAAGCGCTTGTTTTATAAAACCCAGTCCCCAATTATGACTTGCAAAAGTGATTTCGATGTCCTATTTACAGAAAAAAACATTTCATAAAAAAAAAAACCCATGCACTATTACATCTCACTTAAAACATTAACAGCTAATCAACCTGACAAAACCAAAACTTACATCATCCAACAACCAGGAACCTGGCGCAAAACACGGGCATAATACATATATGAAACCTAATTCATCCTAACATTAATCTATATTTCTGCACTGCAGTGGACTACAGACTGTGTCAAGAAACGCCGAAGGAGAAGCATTGTCTAATAGAGTACAGCGTGAGATATAGATGGCCGCATCAGCTCAGGTAAGGCGCGTTTACATCGTACGAGTTACTAGCCTAACAAATATAAAATAAAGAAAGCAAAAATATTGTATTTGTTGCACACACAGGAAATACAAATGGGTAAAGAGGAGTTTTGGAGTTTTTAAAAATAAGATAGGAGAAATAGGACAGCTAATCGCAGTTCCAGTAGCAATTGCAACGTCAGAAATGGTCGGTGTGTGTGTGTGTGTGTGTGTGGGTGTGTTCGCGTGTGTGTGTGTGTGTGTAGCTGTATGAGTGTGTATATGTTATGTGTGTATATGTGTAAGGGTGTGTGTATGTGTGTGTGTGTGTGTCTTAATACCTGTAAAAGAGTTAACTTAGTAATACTGCCGCCATAAGTAAAGTAATGCCCCAGTTACACTAGGCTAGTTTTTAAGCTAGGATAGCAAGCAATTAATTTCCTAGCTAATCACTGTCCTTACTTAACACCAAGTTAGAGCTGTTTACAGGATGCTAGTGAATTTTAAGCCAATAGCATTGCGGTGACTAGATGCTACCTGTCTTCGCCGGCCCTTATCCTATTAAACTGTCTCACTAGGTAGGTTACTATCTCTCTCGAAATGAAAATAGTTCTGATCTGGCTAGAGTGAATAGCTTGAAACTTAATAGCACTATCCTGCTATCCTAGCTTCAAAAACTAGCCTTGTGGGGGCATTAGTGCCAAACAACATTGCTGTGTTTCAATTTGCAAGGATAGTTGTTATTGCCACACTAGCACATAAGTAGCGGTACCAATTAAGGTAAAGCCTCGTTGACACGGGTACGCCGTCCATTAAAGCCATACTCCAGCCAAACTAATCCTAAAGTCGTAAACATCGTTTCGCCGCGCATGTCAGTGTTTGGTGAAAGCAAAATGTTGTGCGCCGCGTAAACCAATTGCGGTTGGCTGTTCGGCACACATGTTTATAACCTGTATAGTGTATAAGATTCTTTTAATCCCAGTAAGTAGTATTCCCGTAGGATATTTTCCGACATCCATGCGGGCAAAAGCTTGTTCTGAATAAAACCACCACAATAGTAACAGCAGATATCTTGATAACTAAATTTTTCTTTTATAGTCTCGTTTTTAGAAACGATATGGTTAGACATAATAGCTCTTATAAGTTCCATATCAGCACCCTAATTTTGTAACACATTATCAATCTCAATTTGAATAATTTTGAAGAAAATTGCTAATCATATGCTCGAAAAAAATTGTCTACTTGACAATATAAATTACGCTATGAACTGTCAAAATTAAAGCCATTGCTATAATGTCTTTAGTATGCAATTACCCCGCAGCGCAGGAGCTAGTAAACTCTGTCACCAATCTCTTAGAAGCACGTTCAGCAAGTTTACTCGAGCAAAGTGAGCGCAGCACAATAGAGTACTCGATGTAGTGGATATTTGTATTTGAAATATTGCCATCGTATTGTAGTCTCTGTTATATGTCTAGGTTTAGATCCGTTAGGCAATATACACGTAGTGCAACAGAAAAGTCCGCAGTGTATAGGTATAATACATTATAGTGATGGAAATTTATTGCAATGTATGTAGGTGTTGCATAGCTTTCAGTTTCATCTTCTTCCTCATCTTGTTTTTGTTGAAATAACTAGGCAGTGAGTACGAACCCAGACACTTTACTTTTTGTATTTAATTTCACCACTGCTCTCAAAACGGTGAAGGAAAAGATCGTGAGGAAGTCGGCATGTCCTAGAACCAAACATTTTAAGACATGTGGCATCTACCAACACGCACTGGCCTTGCGTGGTGGATTACGGCCCACTCCCTCTCCAGAAAGTAGGCCTGTGGAGGACATTATAGGCTGATTATGCTATGGTTACAACGCCAAAAAACTTTTATACCGTCTTACAATCTTGTCCTATTTGAAGGTCTGCTAAAAGAGTTCCAATAATGTTTTCAGGTACGTTTACAACTGGCACACTAAGACCTGCTTCGAGATCAGATGGTCAGCTCACTGCCACGAGGTTTCATCACCAGCAGCCACCAACAACTTCGCCTCAGAAGGGGAGTGTCTTAGCGAGTGTGGTGGATGGGCGTAGCTAAGAACTTTGTGTGATTCTAAAGACGTTATACATACGTTCGAATTTTCCTCCTTTAATTATTTTATATTTGTAATTTTAGTTTTGCAGTCTCGAAGAGGCTAACAAGTTAGACTGTTGACAATTTCAACTTATTTTTAAAAATTATACTGTTACTTACCTACTGTTAGCCTTTGTCATCCCACTGTTGGGCAAAGGCCTCTCCTTGACTTCTAGCTCTTTCGATCCAGACCTAAAGTGACTACTGGTCGTTTGTTTTGTCCAGCTCGTCCCGCCATCTTCTACGGGGTCTGCCGCGACGCCTTCTGGCTATGCCAGAACTCCCCGTAGTGGTTATTTTGGCCCACAGCCCATTGCGCTCATTAAAAATTATGTTTTTTTTTTTTATTTAATGGTGCCCAAAATACACCCCCCAATAATAAACAAATAATAATAATAAACTCCTCGTCATTTAAAATAGTCTAAAGGGCCTCTGTGAGTTGGCTTCGGCCCCTGGTACGCCTTTCAAAGGTCCGGGACCCCAGGGTCTCGAGATATGTCAAAGACAAATAAACAATATAAAATAATATGCCTGCCTAGTTCGGGACAACGCGTCTTTCATATTGTAATTATAATGTTGAAATAAACGATTTTTACTTTTTTTTTTTTTTTATTCATATGTTTTAAGTATATTATTACTTAATTATCCTGTCTGAATATTCTAACAAGTTGTCACTCAGCCATAGACAATAAGTAGAGTACAAATTATCCCACGCAGATCCATATTTTTTTTTATAGCAAAAATTACTTTGTTATTAGATAAATTATACTGACAGGCACGAAATTAGAGCGCTCGGTTTAAGAGTGGGGATCAATTTACGTATTGTAAACCTATGGTAAAAAAGTCCCCACTCTTTCATCGAGCGCTCAAGATTCGTGCCGGTCACTGTACTAGTATCCAATGGCGACAGCTGAAAAACGTTAGTGACTATCGAATAGATTATGTTAGGTGTCCTACCTATCGAAATCTATAGTGCTCATGGTACGAATTTTAATTCTTTCTGTGACCGCTAGGAGTGCTGTACAATATTTCATACATAGGTATTATTTACGGAGACGCTAGCGAGTTTTGGCTGTGGAAACATATAGTAGAGCTGTGAAATAAAGTTATCATTGTATCGATCTAATACTACACCGCATCTCCGGGCAAGATATTGTAATCTTATATGAAAAAAGAACAACAATTTTTCCTCCAATTTCTTGTATCGGACCAAAATCGTTTTGCTCCCTTCCATAGAAATATATTTGATCTGACCTTTCCTAAAAAGATGAATTGTAATTCAACAACAATTGTTTTATTTTGTGATTGATGATTGAATTTATTTTCTGTCTTGGTATCATTTGATAGATAGAATACTCTTTATTATGTACACCTTATAAATTACAGACATAAATATAGAAACTGTACAAAGGGTGACACAATGGGCGGTCTTATCGCTAAGAGCGATCTTTTAAAGACAACCTTTGGATGGATTAAAAAGGGGAAGGACAGACAAATACTGTTGGTAGTCTGTGGAGTACCATTTACATAATACAATTAATATATATTATATATATATAAAATAATAAAGATGAAACAGGAGCAAAGAAAATATAATAAGTTTATCATTGTTGGTATACTGAAATAGAATTGAATTATTGACAAGTTATTGTTTTGTTGTTTGCTCTTTGCTTTTTTTTTTTCAGAAGGTTAAAGCTATCTTTCAGCAGATGATCCAGTGCCACGACTAACGAGTTGGGTCGTAGGTTTGAAACCAAGCAGGCAAATTACTTTTTGTATATTCGTTCATCACCGCTGTTCTCAAAACGGTCGTGTGGAAACCGGCATGTCCTAGAACCAAAAATTCGAAGACATGACGTCTACCAACCCGCACTGGGCACACGTGGTGGATTATGGCCTACTCGCTCTCAGTTAGAGGAGGCCTGTGTCCCAGCAGTGCGAACATTAAAGGCTGATTATGCATTATGCAAACAAACTGCCGCCAAAATATCCACAAACGAAAATTCAAATAAAGAACCACAACATTTGAACTACATTCCAATTCGCATTAGTACCTACCTCGTGAATGTAGAACAAACCTCATAATTGGCGTAACAAAACACGAACAGACTTCAATAAGTTGTACAAAGTTTACAGATTCGTATTCGTATGAATATAAAATAGAGCAATCAGCGCGGATGGCAGACGAGGCCGGGGCGCGGCGACTAATAGGCGGCTCGCCTAACTTTTGCTGTATTTTCCACAGAGTAGCGCTTGGCCAGAGGCAGCGAGTGGAAGATTGTAGAAGGTTTGTTAGGAAATTAATGACTGTTTATCTACTTAGTTTGTCTTTAAAAGCAAGCACTTATATTATAGTAAATTAATTAATTAGGAATAGTAATTTCCACTTTTTATGTCTGTAACTCTCATGAAATACATAAGTAATGAAGAGTATTCTATTCTGTTCTAAATGCCTGAGTACAAATAAACGCTTCACAAATTACAGATGAACCTCCTTATTTAAGAACTCTGTTAAATCTGATATTATTTAAAAAAAAAGGGACGTTTTATTATTTCTGTAGCGAGCTCCCGTATTCTGATATTTAAAGTGCGGGAAATTGATTTTCTGTTATCTTTTTGGGAAAATATCAATTTGGAATTGTCCCAACTATCATACAAAGCAAAAGGCTCATAATTTTTATGCTTAATTTAGGATCTCTGGCAGATTGAGAATTTAGCGACAGACAGTCGACTTTACTCCTTTTCTAGCAGGCCTGTAGTTTTAAGAGATGAATCTTAACTAATATTATCAATAAAGAGAAAAGATTTGATTTTTTGTGTTGGTTTTGTTCGCTTTAACGCTAAAACGGCTGAACGGATTTGGATGAAATTTGGCACATGGGTAGATATATGCTAACTTTTTATGCTGGATCGCAGATGAAGTCTTCGGCAATAATAGATATTCACAAAAAGTCTTACAATAAAAACACTTTCTACTCTTCACAAAATAAATATACAAGCATGTAGTGCTTATGTTTTCTTTTAACACAACATTAAATATTCAAAAACTACGTCATAAAACAAAAGAATTTATTATTCATGTTGACCCTTTCAGCATTGCGCATGTTTACATAAAGTTCAGCAACCCGACCATAAAATCAAATGAATACCTAATAACAACTAGTCAACTAAATACACACAGTTTAACTTTACGCATGTACGAGCGATCCTGTCCTTGACACAAAGCCTCTGTCCTCCCCTACTCTGCGCCGTCACACCCTAATTCCAATCGTGGCTTACAGCCAGTGTTTTGTCGCTGTCGCGGCAACAGGCAGCTTTTACCGGTCTTTTACCGGATTTTTACCGATATTTTTTACCGCGAGTGGAATTTTTTCGGTATGGGGAACAAAGTTGTGACTTTCACGGAACAACAGCTAGAGGATTATCAGGTAAACGGTTTGTTTGTGGCCTTTTTGGATTGAGTCTCGCAGTTTCAGAAGTTCTTTTTACAAACTTTTTGGCGCGAAGTTATGATGGTGACGTTTGATTTTTTTTTTGCGTGTGTTGGTTTGTGTTTACAACCTCGAAGTTTAACTGATTTAAAAGCGTAATTATTCATAATTGTTTGTAATTAGAAGCTAATTAATATTTTTTAAACAGGACTGCACATTTTTTACAAGGAAAGAGATACTTAGGTAAGATAAATTACTTCTATGGCTAATTAACTGTAAAACGTAAAAGGAAAGTAAAAGTAAAATCTTCCACTGTAAGTATCGATTGTGGTAGGTTTTCAAACTTTTGAAAAACCCATCTCAAAAACCTGAACTCACTGATGGTTTGTTGTCGGAAATTGAAACGGATGAAGTCATTCATCCTCCATTGACGTAGCTGGAGTGTTGTCAAAAGAATCAGTAAGTATTCTTTTACAACACAAATCATAACAACACTCGATACTTCCTAATACCTATCAATTAACAAATGGGGCATCACCCTAAAAAGACGTAGGTAGGTATCCATCGACAAGCATTCATTTGGTTGTCATTAATTTGTGTTCCTTAATACTGAATCAATGTGTAGCTAGAGCTACAAGTAAGTACACAATCTATACATATTATCCATATATACCTATACAAATAAATAAAACTGAAATGTCTGTTTGTAATGTCAAAATAACAGCTTTTAAATAAATGCATATGAAAGTATATACGTTACTTCTAACAAAAAACTATTTTTTATGTTTGTCTGTCTGTCTGTTTGTTCCGGCTAATCTCCGAAACGGCGGGATCGATTTTGACGGAACTTTCACTGACAGATAGCTGGTCTTATAAGGGGTAGCTTATGCTACTTTTATTTAAGAAAAATAATTTGTAAAAAAGAGACACATTATTGTGTAAATAGTATATATGTCGCAGCCAACTGGTTAAATTAGCCGTTCAGTTAACCGCCTAGCCTTTCAACTAAACGGCGCCCGTTCAACTAACGGCCTGAATGATATTCAATTACAGTTTAGGTTGTAAGTCTGTAACCAATCACGCGCGAGCCGAATTGGTCGCAGTAATTAAGGCATTGCACCCCGACCAAGTGGGTTAGGTTAGGTTAGAACTGTGATCAACCGCGTACGAGCCGAGGGAGGAAGCGAAGCGAGCACTACTTCTAAAGGCCAGGCAGTTAACTGAACGGCTAATTTAACCAGTTGGCTGCGACATATATATATTTATTTTGTGGTATAATTTTATGGAACAAAAATTTTATGAATTCATATTGAAGGACTACCTTTTTCATGCTGACTGTACCTACATAGTTTTACTTTTTTTAATCCACTCTGTATCTACCTATTTATTACTCTAATTTAATTTGCTAGACCAAAATGACAGCTAATGTAAATGTACTAAATAATGTCATGTTGACGTAAATAAAGGTCGAACGCGGCTGGCATTATAGTCTAGCACATAAAAAATTAGAGTATACCTAAATGTAGGAACCTAATGCTTGTTGCTAGTGATAAATTTTCGAAGGGCGGGAAATAAGGTAAGTAGGTAAAGGGTCCCCGAAACCATCAATTGTAATTGTCCATAATTATAAATAACTGATTCACATTGATGCGCAAATTGATCGTCTGACAAATGCAATTGAAGCCATTGACAATATTACTACAACAGCAATTGATTGCAATTAAGTAATCAATTCAATTTCAATTTCGATCGTTTCGGGGGCCCTTAATCAAGGGTCCCTTGATTAGGGGTCCCCGAAACGATCGATTGGTTGTCAGTTTAACAATAATATGTTTAATTATTCATAACTCTGGACGGACAAAGCTTTGGGCTACCACCTTGTATATTACTTATACAAACTTCTTGGTATAGACCAAGAAGTTTGTTGGCCATAGGCCATAGGCAAGTGATGGCCATAGGGCCATCACTTTAATCTATAACTCCCTAAAAAAAAACAATCTTGTTCATGCAATTAAGTTGGGAAGCCTAAAAAATCCAAATATAAACTCGAATGCCCGATTGGTATATCAAACCGAGGCTGGATTGGTATAGCAAAGAGGCTTACTTAGGTACGTTGTGACGCACTGCCATACTCCATGAAGCCCGTGGTGTTCACGTGCTGGTTAATTAATCGCTTTTGTTTTGGTAGTGGCACAATGTTAGAGGGCGTAGATATTTAATTAGTTGGTTACGCAATAGAGGTAATGTTTTCAGAGGTAGGTATTAGAAAACAGTGTGCGATTAACTCGGGGGTCTGGATGAGGTTTAATGTAGATATTATTGAGAGGATATCAACCCACGTGGTGCAGTAATCGATGCTTTCGAGATGTGGTGCTTCAGCTTTTTCGGACATATGCGTTCACAAGAATGATACTGGCCACTGGAAGCAAAACGCGCTCAAGGCAGAGCAGTGGCAAGATGGTACTGTTGGAGGCAGCAATTACCGATCGGTCTACACGGCAGAAGTCCGCATAACTTGAAGACGCATCGTATGTATGTGGTTGCAATCCTCAGCATTGAGGGAACGACAAAGAATATGAGATGTACTCATATGTCTGTCTCATAGTTGAATGATTCTTCTTATTTGCGTATCAAATAGCTACGTATGTTTGCCCCAAAGTTCAATTACGCGAAGTCCGCCCACAGAATCACTTATAATGTAAATACGGGCTGGTGTCCTCAACTCCACGTCAATGCGCATATTTTGCGTATGGGTGGGAAAATCGATTATTCGATCCACCCCGGCTCCTCAAGGAAGGCCAGCATCGCCTTGATGTTACTGACCGTCTCACGTAGGGTACCTGGGTTACCGAAGTACTTTGCCCTGTACGTGGCGACCACCGGGCAGTTTAGAAGCACATGTGCCGCTGTCTCATCGTCCTCCATCGTCAAGCAGGCCCTGCACAGCGGACAGTCTGTTACTCGTATGACAAAGAGGTGTTAATCAAATGACCCGTGGCCAGTTAAAGCTGCAGTAGCTGTACGCAGCTTTTATTTCGTGAGGCCGCCATCCAATGTGGCATACACACAATCACTTACCTCTGACGCAGTCATAATAAAGTTCTCAAGTAGTTACAAGGTGAAAAGTTATGAAGTTTACATTCATAATATTTTTCTTATCATGAACGTAGTTCAGTCACTGATGGCTATTATACTGGTGGCTGATGATGGAGGGAAGAGAGAGTGCACCTGTATCTGCGCACACATTTGAGCACTATAATATCGCCCGCGCCGGAGGCTTAACTCCGTTGAGATTGATCGCCATGGCCGAAATACGTTCTAGAGGACTATAATGAATGGTGGAACCAAGCTTGGCAGAAGGATTGTTGATCAGCAGCATTTCGTGATAAGCAGCAGCAACAGTATTCATAGCTTGCAACACCCTGGAGGGGACTAGTTTTAGTAAAGAAGGAACAAATATTATGTACGGTATTAACTATTTGACCTCAACCACAAAGTATTCAGTAGAAAAATATTTTACTTTTCAAAAATAATGTAATCTGCCAGTTTCACAAAAACAAAACATTTCAGCGCTGTTCAAGCTTAACGTTGTTAGGGACACAAACACAGAACATAATCCCGCTTAGTATTGCTGTCTGTAATTATAATAGTTTGAAATTCAACGTTATTTTTATCTTTGTTTACTTCGAACATATAAACTTTGCAAGAAATTAGAGCATTTTTGTAATTAGAAAGAAGAATGAAATACAATAAATGATTTTTATTTTGTAAGTAGATTTGCACAAACACTTTTACACGTCAATCATATTTTTTATAAAACTAGATGAGGTCGGCGTTTCCTATCTGACTCTGAGAAGAAAGGCCGAAACAAACTCAGAGGTCACAGTCTCTTTTAAAGTCCAGACATAATCTTGCTTTGTTCTACTTTATTTGTATTAAAATCTGGCTCAATCCGAACTACGGCAAAAATCGCTGTTTGCCCCTTAATAAGGAGCACATTTCCAGTGTATTCCATCACCGATAATTATCGGCACAACAAATTTTGTGCTGATACAAATCTGCCCTAATGCGGATAAGGCTTAAGCTAAGCTCTTGCGTCACCTACACAACACATAATTATAGTGTAGAGTGTGGAATATATTTAGCCACACACTTATCGGATGTAATAAATACTTAAAGCTGAAGTATAATGTGAAATATCACGTAACTTAAAGCATATAACTAGTAGTTTGCTTGGAAATCTTATGCGAAAATAGCCTTTAAAATGACGGCTTTCCGCGTTTTCCCATATTATTATGAGTCATTGCAAGGCTGACCTTGTTTGACCGAATGTTTCTTCAGCTTTTCAGATTTTGTTTGGCTACTTGCAATGTCAGTAGCCCTGCTGTTAAGGTGTCAAAGTTCAAATTCGTGTAATTCACTGAAAAATGTGTGGTGTGTGACTCATCCTTGCATACAATGACAACGAAAAGGCTTTTCAGGAGAGTCGAGTCAGAGGGCAGTGTCCTCTAAGTTTTGAATTATACCTACAAAAAGTTTTTATATCGTGGATGGTGTTTGAGGACTTTCGATTCAGAGGGCAATGGCCTCAATGAATGATACAAAAACTTTTTGTTTCGTGGGTGAAAGTGGGGAAAAGATAAACAAATGTAATAAATAAAACAATTCTTTATTGGCGTCAAAATGATAGGCACATTACAAAAATTGCTTGATTCTTTGGGCGAAATAAACAAATATATAGGTCCTTAACTAGGAAAATCCTGTGTTTCATGAGTATAGTGTTCCCACTGCTGGGACACAGGCTAGATCTCCTCTCTGTGAGAGGAAATGGGCCATAATAAATTGTAATATATGTGATTTAGGCGGGTTGGCGGATGTTGTAGTCTTCGAATTTTTTTGGTTCTAGGACATGACGGTTTCCTCACAATCTTTTCCTTCACCGTTTTGAGCAATGGTGATTAAATAATTCACATAAAGTGCCTGATTGGGTTCGAACCCACGATCCCGACGTGTCGTGATGGCCACTACCACTGGTCCACCGCAGCTCTTCACGAGTGCCTTCACTCACAATTCGTGACCTAATATATTATTCATGCAATGCTAAAAAACAAGTACCTATTTAACATTGTGTTTCGAATAAAATGACTTGACAAGCCAACGTCGTACACTATTTCTGGACACCAACCATCCTGATCAATACGAGTAGATACCTACTGATATGTACCTACAAAATTTTTAATTAAGTAGAACTTGATGGGTGTAGTTGTCTGTACTTGTATTTTACTTTTGTCCTTCACAAAAGCCAAAGCCAGTCTATTTTTAAGACTAACTGAAATACAGAGTGGAATAGGGCGATTTAACTCAAATAAAATTTTTAGGACGTTTTTTTTAGGTGCGTTATTCTGTATTGCATGGAAGATTTTTGATGACTGAACTTTAGAGGAGGCCTTTGGACAAAACAGGATAGGTAGATAAGTGGTAAATCCTCTCAACGAAAGCCAGTATGCCAGCCAAGCGGGCCTAAATTCGGACATCTCTCACTCAGATCTACTCAACCCGAAAGTTTGGTAAATCACGAGATCGACTAACAGAGAAGTATGGAAGAAAAATACATGTTGCGCCGACTACAAACAAATTGGGATAAGGACAGGAGAATGATGATGAATGGAAGATTTTTGATTTGATGGCCTCTGCTAAATAATTGTGTAAAGGTATCAATCGACAGGATCGATTGCGATGATGAGTTTCAAGTCGAATTTCATTACATGAGAGTGAAATCGTTCATAGAAGACGAACAGTACCATCCCTTTATCTCAATGGTACAACGGTTTTACCAATTATTCATGATGTCTAGAATGCAAACCAAAAAAAAACAGAACTCGACAGATACGCGCGATGTTGGATTTTCAACGCTCAGCTTAGCGTCGAAAGTTGAAATTCCAACAGCTCGCTATACATACGCGCGTTTTTTGCTTTATTTTGCAATTTTGACATTTATAAATGTCACTTTGTTATTAAAAAGCGAATTCGTTGACGTTTTCCTTTTAAAGCAGCACTGTTATCACGAGACGCATCAAAGTTTTTTTACATATTATCCCATGTAAAATGAGATTTGCAATTCTGTACCACTCCAAGCCGTTATATATTTTCTCGGTACATTACATTTCGTACAATAGGGGTACGAGTAAAGACAAATGAGGACATTTCTCATTTTGGAAAGTTGTCATAAAAACCGCGCTGTTCTGTTTACAAATTTGGGATGAGGGTAAAAAAATATGGTTAAAAATGCGACATTTGACAAAGATAAATTTTGTCAGGTTTATATTTAAAATTCAAATATTTTGGTACCTACTGAAAAAACCTGTAATTTCAGCAGCATACCCAGTACACTGCAATGAATTTAACCACAAAATATCAATTTAAAGGTAGCTAGCTGTAACAACTACTAATATAGTTTAATTATGATTTATCTTATCATAGCGATACTTACCTAGAGCAAGATATTCTGTGTCAAGTATTTTTTTTTGGACCCCATCTAAGTATCTTTATTTATTTATGTATACTTTATTGTACACCAGAAAATACATAACAAAAAATACATTAAAAACTACAAAACAATACAATGGGCGGCCCCATCGCTGGAAGCTTTTTCTCTTTTTCTTTCAGCATGTTATACTTCGTACACTTCATCGCTTACCTATGTCTATTGTGTTAATTTCCAGAGTATTCAAACGCTTCAGGGAAGTGAATCCTGCCTTAGTGCCTAAGAGAATGACAGAGAACCAGCCACACACCATAGTAGTGCCTTTAGAAGAGATAGAAAAGTTACCAGAACTCAAAGTAAGACTTCATTTATTATATAATGCTTAATTTTTCAATTATGTTGGGAAAAAAAAACCAACCAGGGTTGGCTGATATAGTATCAATGTCACTTATTAGTATTGCTCTTGCTATCACCCTTACTGGAAGATGCAACGTGGGTTGGTTTTGTGGGGACAAGGTGTACTGATGACCCCATTGACACCGTAAAGGTTGCCAGAAAATTGTAAATGCTCGCAACGCAAGGCCCGTCGTTGTGGCGATGCCTAGGAGAGGCCTATATGCAGCTATGAACGTCTCTCATTTGATTATAATAATGACGATGATGATGATGACGGCTAAACAACCGTCAAACGACACAACAAAATTCAGGAATTCACATTAAACTCTCGTTCGTTTTCAGTAATATTAGTAATCGACTTTTAATTACTTTAGCAACAGTTGCCCATATCAATATTAAAGTTAGAAAGAGATTCGGGGTTCCAACTCCCGTCACAATGGGCCTTCGAGACGGTTCTTTATAAAGTTGTGGAAAAAAGCGGGAAATTGTGTAACACACATAGACTTATAAAAAAGACTTATACAAACACGGCCTCACGCTCACATTTACATCATAGTATGCCGAATTGCCGACCGGCCGCCATTACGTGACACGACAGCGTCTATCGTCAATCACGCACACATAGATAGGTACGGTGCTTCACTTTCGATATGCGTGGCGCTGAGTCCATCTTTTTTTATAAGTCTATGGTAACACACTGACATTTGCAATGCCTTCCATCTTGAGAATTCGACAATATTCATTGCGTTACATTGTTGAGCAGACGAATTATTCAAACATTATGAAGCAATGTTTTCAAGCAGGTTTTCTCCCAAATTGTAATTTAATTTATCTTTTTGTGTTTTTTCTTTTGTTTGCCGCAAATAAACGTATTTTCTTTGTTTCTTTCTTCCAATGGATTAGAAATTTAGCGATAGGGTGCAATAATGGCTTGGTTTTTAGGTACTTCAAAAGTACCTAAATAACACGTAGGCTGATTTATTTCGCTGCCAGGAATCTGTGGGTTGAAACAACCTAATTGTGTCGTGGGTGTTACGGCAAGCGGTAGTATATCAAAACCTAATCTTGTAATTGAATTTGAAGGACAATATCAATTTCACAAAATGAGGATTATGAAGTATAAAGCGTAGAGTGTAAGCTACTCGCCATTTTTCTTGACAAAAAAACAAATGAAAATGTATCAATTTATTTTAAATTCTATTAGAGCAATTTCTGATAATGAAGGATGAAAGATAACCCGCGATATTCAAATCTTACGTTTTTAACAATATGCAAGTCAGTGTCAGGTTGTATAAAATAATATGATTCGCGACCAGTCAAGTTCATATTCCTTTTGATATGATATGAAATTGTCATTCAATAGGGTTTTATGATTTGAGAGGGTTGTATTGATGATTTTAATGATTATATACGAGTATAATTATGTAAATTTTATACGGTTGCGAATCATATTTCAATAATGAAATCACTAGGATAATAATAATTAATAGGATTATATCTACGTAGTAATGACGTAAGAATAAAGAATAAGCATTGCCATCCAACGTGGCAATGCTGCCAGCCTTTTGGGCACTTATCCCATTGACAGCGATGCGGACGAATTTTTTGATTCCCAATGAGCTCCTGCCTTTTTCTTTCCTTTTTTTTTTATTGAATCTTTTATATAGTGTAAATATATTTAAGAACACATACTTTATGTAATAATAATAAATAAAGTATGTAATGACGTTGACGTCACTGATTCATCGAAAAAAATATTGGAATTTGTAGAGATGGTGTAATAGTACATTATGGTACAAGTGTGTAATGTTGGTGATTACCGCTGAGGCGCCATTGAGACCCGAGCCGTCAGGTGAGGGTCTTAAGAGAGCCGAGGACGGTAATCATCAATACACACGTGTATCATACGACGTTTTTCAACACACTTGCGAGGAAAAAACAAATATGTATTGCATAAATCGTTTAATTATTAAAACAATTGGTGAATGTACAATTTTCAAAACGATATTGGATTGTTTTTGATGGCAATTTCACAGTTTGTGTTACATTGGTACTTGCCACTTCTTTAGTACCTTCATTTACTTCTTGTGTAAATGTCGGCGACAAAGGTAAATCATACAAATTACTGGAAGGAGAGGGCACCAAATAACTCACGCTAGTAGATGTACATGGTTGTGGTTCGGGGCAAAACTTTTTTGCCTTTGGCTCCAAATTAATGGCTTGCGTTATTTTGTCATTGATTTTTGCTTTGTTATGAATTGAGTCTTCTATGTACGATTCAGCGATTGCGTCAGAACGCCATCCACCATGTCGCTTCAAAGTTAGTATATCAGCCCCCGAATCAGCCAACATTGTAGCCGACGTTCTTCTAAAACTGTGTCCAGTGTAAAAATCGGCCTCAGGCAAACCTAAATACTTCGCTATTTCTCTTGGCATATTACCAAATTTGTTAATACCGATTGTTTGTGCAGTACATTTTCCTTTCTGAAAGTTTTGGAAAAAGCGGTCATTCTTTGTTTTTGTTGAACGGAGATCTTGGTATTTTTTCACTATTTCACGAAACGTTCCTTGGATTGTAAAAGATCGTGGAATCTTGGTTTTAGTCTGGGTAATTTTGACAAGAAGCATATCTCCGTGGATTTCTACATCTTTTGTTGTAATATTGTACAGCTCTTGTCGTCTACAAGCACCAGTAACACCGAATATTAAGGCAACCTGCAAAGAAATCAATTAATTAGTTCTAAGAAATTATGCTAAAGTTACACACTTGTATATTGTAGATTCGTTTCGATTAAAAATATGAAACGTACCTTTGTTGCTAGATACTGACTATCCGGAGCCTCATTCAAAAACTTTTCAACGTCGGCTGGTGACAAAACTTTAGATTTCCGACCAATATATCCATCCGAGCGTCTCTTCAAAAATGCCATCAGGTTACAGTACGTTTTGATATCAACACCATGTTTGAGCTTAACCATGCTTCTTAACATGGAATAGATGCACCACAGGGAGCTAGGTTTGTATGTATTGGCGAGTTCAGAGAAATACGCCAAAAACACATTTTCAGAAAATGACTGGGTTTTTTTGTTGCTCTTCCATTGCAGGAAACTATCGTAAGCAGCTAAATACTTTTCTCTAGATTTTGCAGGTATTAGGCTTTCGTTTGCATTTTGTGCTGCATTTAGTATTTCTGGCGGGGTTAAATCAATCAATTGTTCATCTTCTGTACTAAAACCTGACATTTTTATAATTATTTACCACACAGCAACAAATGCGATACAAACAAAATATTAAAATTAGGGGAAAATTGGGAAACGGCGCGCAATTTTTTTTTTTGCACGCGCCAAATGTAAGTTGATTGATTACAGCCATACAGCCTACTTCAAAATGATAATTTTTGTGATAAAATGCAAATATTTTATAAGAAATTATTGTGAATTATAAATAATTTGATAATAATAAATGTTTTTTCGTCTTAATTAGGGAAACATTTATTTATTTCAAAAATGTAAATAGATTTTCGGTGGCATAAAACCTCTTTGTTGCTACAAAAAAAAAAAAAAAACTGTATTACCCGGTTAAATTGAAAATGCTCTGTTTACTCGCATATAATTTGCAGTTAGGTACTAACTTAACTTTGTAGGGATCATTCTATTATGCACTAGTGTGTAATATTATTATGCACGTGTATGTTATAGTTCGGTTTATGGCCCTAAGAACGATATAATAAGGCTCACTTTACGAGCAAGTGTGTTGAAAAAAGTTTTAACGTTCATGACGCAATCAGTCTTCTTTTCGGCAGTTGTAACTTTGTAACTCGATTCAATGTTACCATAACTTTATAACGATGGTTATTGTAAGAAACATAAAAATTACGCACGTAACTGAAAGAATTCGTCGTTAAAGAAAAATCTAAGAATTGAATGAACAACTTTTTCTTAATCCGTAATCTCGTCGAAGTCAAACAAATATCTTATGATTTGTAAAAGTTTTGAGTAAATTCGATATTAAATTGATTGATAGCTTTTAGGATAATCAATTATTTGGACACAATCTAATTGATTGATTTTCTTTAAATTTCTAGGTATCCATTTATTTGCAAACATAGCCTACGAAATTCAACTTTTCTTTAGTTAAGTTTGTTTACCTACTATGAAATATTTTTTTTAGGTTCTAAGTTGACTACACGATTATTGACACATGCGTGCATTGACTGAACAAGTCAACTCTGCATGATTCTTTCCTCAAAATGCCATCTCAGACACTAATTTTCATGATCATGATCTGACCAAGATAATGTTTAGACTTCAATAGAGACTGTGACCTCTGAGTTGTTTAGGTTTTTCTTCAAAGTGTCGGAACGGATTAGGAACACCGCACTCATCTAGTGCTTTTTTTTATAAGTAATGTTATTGACGTGTACAGTGCTACAACTTTTGGCGCTTGAGTGACATTGACGTGGGTGAAATTGTTGGTAAACATTTGTGAAATTGTCACAGAAGTTGTACAATCCGTTCACAGACATTTTACCTTACAGCAACCTTATTATAACAAGAATAAAGTGTACGGTGTACGTAAAAAACGACTTTCAAAAATAAATATAATGTTTCTGTTCCAGGAGAATCCATTTAAGCGTCGAATATGTCAAGTATTCTCACACGACGGCTCTGGCAACCTCACATTCGAAGACTTCCTCGACATGATGTCAGTCTTCAGCGAAGCAGCACCTAGAGATATTAAGGCGTGGTATGATATTTTTGAATATAAATCCTTCGTGTCCATGGACCTTTGTTTATAATAATACCGATCCAGCCTGTCCCTTGCTGTCCTCTTCCAGCGACGCCCTGAGCCGAGGTCCGAACCCCGCAGGGGGTTACCCTTAGCGCTGTCGCTTAGTTTTTAAGTTATTGTTTGCCCTGGCTGGAGGCCTTAATTCGAGGCATCCACAGGAAAGTCCGGTTAAGCAGTAGCCATCCTCATAAAGGATGAACTGCGAGATGCCATTATTTAAAAAAAAAAAAAAAATGGACCTTTGTTGTTAGATTAACCCACGGATTAACCTCAAAACCTCTGTAATACTTGCAGGTAAGTTTGTGGGGTTTCTGGCAATGTATAGACAACACGGTGTCCCTTTGAGTTGGTGACAGACGACTAAACGGCCAGATTATTCATCAACAAATAAAGTAATCAGTCAAAGTATTGACTTTTACTTGACCTTCACTGATACTACGGTTAATGTTTTTCTTCATTCAAGTAACGTTTTTCTTCATTCAAGTAACAGCTAAAATAGTGAAGAAACAAATTGAACTGTTACTTTGACTTTTGTCACGTAACTTTGGCTGTTAATATTAATGAAAAAACAGGCCGTAGGAAACATGGCGACAATGACCTTCACACACCACATCAACTAACCAATAAAGTCGGTGTTGGAGTGGTGTCGACTCCAAGACCGCCTCAATCAGATGTTTTTTGTAGGTGTCACAGTTGCGACGAGCATCTGCTGACTTCTTTTTCCGTGCTTTAATTATTATTATATTATATTTGTTTTGTTTTATTATGTGGGTATTTGAGCTAATTTGTCTTTTTTCATGCACATGCTTTCTTCTTTCAATAATGATGATGAAAATCGTTGTACACTGGGCCTCTGTTGACAGCGGTTTAAACGAAATTTTTGGAGGGTTCTAATGTATTATCAAAAAGGAAAACATAGGGACATACAAGTACTTAACATTTATTATTCTGTAAAAAATCATTGCTTTATGGTCATTAACCAGAAAGAAAACAGGCGAGAGCGTTTTCATGGAGAATATAGACCACCCGCATTTCCTCTTCTCGTATTAACTCAGCTTATCCTAATCCACTCATTGGTCTCTCCCCTCCCAAGTACCTACGTCACAAGCCTACAACCGCCACAACTCTGATTTCCGCCTTGTACGGTATCTTCGACGCGGTACGCGGTACGCTATCAATCAGTTTACAAGCGAACCTTTAAACCTTGCGTCTAATTAAAAACTAGACCTTGGGTGCCACAAATTATAGGTGTCTAAAATAATAAGAGCTTAGCTCGTAGATAACAAGACGAGCGCGGGGCGAGGCAGACGAGGCAGGGTAAATGGTGCCATTGCCCTATTTGTCCTGACTGCGCCCAGTTACTGTAGAAAATATTTAGAATTAAAGAAAAATATATTGCATAGTTTTTCCTGTGGAGTGCTGTCTGCGAAGATTAAGTAGGGTAGGTACCTCGCTTTTAAATACATTTTTAATGGTCAGACAGATTTATAGGTGCAAGCAAATAATGCTCTAATTGTGCATACACATGCGCGACACGCGTTAACGGGGTGCTCAAATACACGAGCAGCATGTTGTCGACGGGGTGCAGTTGCCTCTACCGTTGACGCGTGTCGCTCGTGTGTCTAATACCAACATGACGCATACGTGTTCGGTATTTTCACCGAACACCTTATACAAATAGCTTTATCACAGTAATTACAATGTTCAACAATATTCCAAAAGAAATAGGGGAACTCCCTCTAAAACCCTTTAAATCAAAACTGGCTTACTGCTAACACAAATGGCTTATTGGGAATCGTTTTTATAGTGTAAAAGAATTTTCTGATAAAAAAGTAGCAGATAAATATACCTATAATTCTTGACACCTGTCAATTGAATACAAACGGATACGTGTTTTGCGAATTTGATCTTCATTAGCTACTAGCTGCGCCCCGCGGTTTCACCCGCTTAAGTGTCGATCACGTGGGAATATCGAAATAAAAACTATCCTCTGTCCTTTCCCGGGACTCAAACTATCTCTATATTAAAACTTCATCTAAATCGGTTCAGCGGTTTAAACGTCAGGAACGTATTCTCTGGAAAGCCGGACTGTAGATACCTATACGGTTCTAGAAATCTAGAATAACTTCTTAATTCTGTTACCTCAGGTATGCATTCCGCATTTACGATTTGGACGACGACATGTACATCGGACGAGATGACCTTCTCGAAGCCACCAGACTCCTCACGAAAGGAGAGCTCCATCCCCAAGAAAGGGAGGAAATCGTTGCCAGTGTGCTGGACGAAGCTGACGTGGATGGGGATGGCAGGCTATCGTTCATGGACTTCGAACATGTCGTAGTGCGAGCACCTGATTTTCTCTCCACCTTCCATATCAGAGTTTGATTCTAATAAATGTATTCTGAAGTTGTGAAGTTTCACTCATGAATAATTTATTGTGTTCTGCTTATCTTTTCGTTTTGAATTTTAGGTGAATAAGATCGTTATGGAGTTAGAGATTCATTCTCAGTTGGGATAGCGCCATCCACGAAGACGCGCCCGACTCTTCTTCCTTATCACTTAAAGTACAAGTGTGCAACATTCCGCTAGTGTTTTAGTTTTGTCGATGTGTGCGTATCAAAAAACTAAAACACTAGCGGAATTAACTACCGATAACCACCAGCGATTAGTAAGAAGAGTGGGGCGCGTCTTCGTGGATGGCACTATCTATACCTAATATTAATGTTTTTTTTATGATTAAATTTTGTTGATGAATAAAGAATGTACATACGGTTTATAAACATAACCCTTTGGGCTTTGCCACAGTCGTAAAAAAAAGGAACAATATGTAGCTATAAAAGCAAGAAATCCGCAATGGCTTTGTCTAACTTTGGCTAACAATTCGCTTTTGTGCGACAAACGCAGTGGAGGCCTCGGTAGATGTGTAATGGAATTTAAACTAAAGCTGGATAACTGAACTAGTTTGTGTAGGGTACAGACAAGGTCTAAATAGTTTATGTAGAGCACCTTAAGGTTAATTTTTACACGCACCTTTTATTATTTCCAACAACGTCATTGCCAACATTTTGACTGAAAATCATAGTTCGAAAAGGTGACATGCGCCCGCTACGTGGGAAAGAAATTTATTCGAAAGCAAGCCTTTTGCTAAATGGAATTACTTACTTACTTATTAAAAATCCCGCCTTAGTGCTCATCTTCGGATAAGGAACCCTTGTGCAAAATTTCATGCTGCTAGAACCAGAGGTTTAGGCTGTGCGTTGTCTGTCAGTGAATGAATTTAAGATTCTTAGTAAGTAGATTGCTTGAGAGTAGTTTTAACCGCCCCAACTTACGAATTTTAAGTCCTGTGTTCAAACCCGGCGCTTTAATTTGTGTCAATAATTTCATCACCACTGCTCTCAAGACGGAAAACATCGTGGGGAAACCGGCATGTCCTAGAACTAAAAATGCAAAGACATATGACATCTACCAGTCTGAACTGGGACCTCGTGGTGGATAGTCGCTCACTACCTCTCTCAGAGAGGAGGCCTGTGTCCCAGCAGTGGGAACATTATAGGCTTATTATGCTATGACTGCTTGAAATTATCGCTCCTTGACCAACTTATGGGGCGACCATGACCTGTTTCTATCCATCCCCTTTTTCCTGCAAACAATGTGGGCAATATGAATTTAATAACATTCTGAACGGCTCGTTTTATTCAATCTTCCGAGCAGTCTTTCATCGTATCAAATTAAAAAGGATTTCATCCAAAACCGTTTGCTTGGGAAGCTTTTTATCCCACAAACATTTTTAATCTTTTACCCCGTAATAATCCGTCTATTACTTTTAATACGTGGGAGCAGTGGTATAGGCTCCGACATTTGTATGTCGTGGACTTTGTGTAAGTAATTTCATTACCAGTGTTCTCAAAACAGTGAAGGTAAACATCGTCAGGAAACCGGCATGTCCTAGAACAAAAAATTCGAAGACATGTGATATCTACCAACCCGCACTGGACCCGCGTGGTAGATTACAGCCCACTCCCTCCCAAAGAGAAGAAAGAAGATTGAATCCCAGCATGTGAGAACATTTTCTAGGCTGATTATGCTACATGGGTACTATTCCTATATCGATATGGAATAGGTTAGGACTTGAGCTTGCTACTACATTCAACTACATATAAATAAACAAGCCTGTTATTGTCCCACTGCAGAGCAAAGACCACTTCTCTTACAGAGAATCACGAGTATCAAGATCACCACGCTTGCTCAAGATGGGATGGCGATTTCAGATTTATATGAGTACAAGCAGCGCCCCGCTTTCACCCGCATATGTTTCGATCCCGTGGGAATGTCGGGATAAAAAGTAGTCTATATGTTAATTGAGGGTGTCAGCTACCTCCATATAAAATTTTATCAAAATTGGTCTAGCCGTTTGATCGTGAAGAAGTAACAAACATATAAACACACACACACTCAGAAACTTTCGCCTTTATAATATTATTGTGATAAAGTACAAGTTTCATCGCGATTATTTTCCTTCAGCGATGTCAGTAACTAATAATAAAAATAAATACCTAATTTTATTTTGGATAACTATAACTAAATGATTAAATTTTTTTTAGTTTTATTAAACTTTTTTATGTTTGTTTGTTATCGATTTTAGGCACTGCACTTAAAGTACTATTTTAGTAAGTATCTAAACAGACTAAAGTAATGTCCAAGATAAACTCAGAAAATACGTATGAATTCAAAAAGTCACATTGGTACTTGCCGGATTTGGATCCACTAGCCCATGCATGAGAGAACATTTTACACCAAACATAAAACTCGTTTCCTAGCAATTATTTTTCTGCAATGTTACTAAGTTTATATGGCTTTTTAAACCCTGTATAATGTTATCTACTTCGAAGCAAATCACTACTTTATTAAATAAATTGGCCCTCCCATCTCTTAATAATGGGCTTTTCGTGCGAATCAATTTACTTACCTAATAAATGAAACTAAGTACTCCATTAAATACCTTATCCGGCATAATTTCCAGAAATTTGATTAGCTAAATTAATTAGGTTAATTGCCAAAGCTAAATGAATATTGCCACAGATTTTTTTTTTTTTTTGTAGGAATTGATTGGATGAATTACGTACCTAATTATGTTATTTGAGAAAGACGGCAATATCCCAGGATTTTTGGAACTACTTATTTACTTGTTACCTAACTTTACTACAAAATATAAATAAGTTGGTAACATATTTCATTTTTGGGAAACTTATACACAAAAACCGAGATAAGATAACGCCAATCTATTTTGTACGTATTTTATTTATTATTATGTATTTATAATAGTTTTCCTCCTAATATAATGTCCGCAATAAATGACAATACATAAGACAAAAAAAAATCTCGAAAATAACAACTATTTTACTCAAGAAACTTGTAACAAAACCGAAAAAATAAGAGCAAAACGATATGCTCCGCCGCGACAGTGTAATCACTGCCGTGACCAGGATTCGAACCTGGGTTACTACGGCCACAACGTAGGGTCCTAACCACTAGACGATCACGGCTACCGGAGCTGGTGAACGGTCCAGTGAAATTAGATACCGCTTCATATCGGTTGTTACTCCTACTTCAGACTCTCCCTCTCTTTCTCTCTTACGCAATTTTGTTACAAAAATACCGAATAAGTAACATAAGAAAAAAAATGGCAGCAACATTTTTACGGTTATTATTGGTTTTTTGTCGATTAAGTTTATCGTTGTCGTTTTCTTATCAAAACGTTTGTTTGGCCTCAAATCGGTTTTATAACGACGCGGGACGACACAATATTATTAGCACTGAATGGGAATAGTGCCGTGACGTCATGGCATAAAAATACTTAAATTAATTAACTATCGGTTACTTTTGTTTTTGTTTGATGTTGTGTTTTCTATCTGCCCAAACTGGTATTATTTTTGACACTTTTTTTCATATAGGTAGGTATACTATCGTTGTCTGTATTTTGATGGATCGTAGACAGTGAAAAAATATAGGCAATTCGATTTATTTAGTACCTACCTATTTACCTAACTAATCGTACGCAAATCGGTAGATAAAACATATCGTTATATTTAGATATGTCTGCCATAAATTATCGCAGATACAAAACCAGCTGGATATCTAATAATTGCGTAACACACTATCAGTAGGAATGGCTTTCATTTTGAGAATAATTCAACAACATTCATTGCGTTATGTAAGTTGTTGAGCAGACAATTTTTTCAAACTTATGAAGCAATGGATTACCAATATCCTTCAAAATGATTCAGATTCTGATCGATAGTGTGTTACGCAATTAGGATGTTGTAGGAACTGAAGGAGGTTCATCTAATTTCTGAGAACTTACCTATAGATTAAATGAATTATTAAAATTAAAAATTCTTTCATAATTATGTATGAGAAACTAAGCTTTCAAATAATAATAGGTATGTGCCAGATGGTTGTAGAACTATGTAGGTAAGTCAAAGCATTATCTACCTACATTTATAATCAGTGCAGGCTATAGGTTCCAAACTGTAGGACTGACTAGGTCCAGTTCACCTAGGGGCACGGCCGTACTATCCTTTTCTCGAAACAGTTCAGGCTATTTTTGACCCCCCTATAACTTCGTTGTGGAATATAAAAAAAAGAAGCCTGAATTTTCAGCAACCAAGCAGGTATACAAAAAGAAGTGAGATGCCATCAAAAACATACTTACCTTGTAAAAAAAACAAGTCTCGCAACTCAGTTCTTCTACCGTAAAAAGTTGTGAGATCCATGTAATACCAAGTCGGTTAATTCACTCCCTATTTAAGGGACCTTCTGCCTTAAGTATTACGTAATTAGCTAACCTAACAACATCTTGTAGTGACCATATCAATAATAAAAATCTTTTATTATGTTTTAAATAAATATATTGACTTGGCAATCGCAATAAATAATCTAATTTAATATAATATGTATTAAATTATTAATTACCTTTGTGAGATACTATTGTGTTTTCATTCCACCTTGGTCATGCGAAGAGCAGTGCATGAGGGCACTACGTCATAGTGACGTCATGACTTGGCAATTAGCCAATGGACTTACTAACAGGATTTTGAGTTTTTTATTTTTGTTTGGAAATCCTCTGGCATGTTACCAATATTTGTTTTTCATTATATTTATATTGTTTGATTTATGTATTTTTTGGGAATTAAAAGATGATTGGTTATGTTATTTTTTTATTTTAATAAATACCAAATTTTTCCAAAACTTGGTTAGAGTTTAGAAGATTTTTTCAATTGATATTTGTAGGACCGTCGTTGACCAGGCGGTTGAGCGCAGCGAAACCAGCCGTCAACGTATGATGGTATGATGCAGAGTGAAACTTGTTCCTGTAGGCGAATATTTGGAGTGCAGCGACCAGCGAGTGATTGTATTAGCAAGATGCAGCAAGAATCGCCGTCTATATTAGTCACAGAAAAGCGGTTTTTTTTTTCTATAGGCCAGCGACACTAGCGCCGCTTGTGATCGCGGTGTCCGTGTGAACTCAACTGTTCTCTTTCACACACCTTATGCTCTTCGCCACCTTGGTTATGCGAAGAGCAGAGCACGAAGAGCACTACGTCTTACTGACGTCACGACTTGGCAGATTGCCAATAGGATTTTCGATAGGTACCTATTGTTTTTCAAAATGTTTTATTTCATCATCTGGCATGTCACCAATATTTGTTTAATATGCATTATGTTTACATTGTTTTAAATGTATTTTTGTATGGAAATAAAAGATTGATTGCCTTCCGGAATAAATTCTCTAAAAGATAATCAGAACCGCATCAAAATCCATTGCGTAGTTTTGATGAACTAAGCGGTCTAACGAAAGCGACTTTGTACAGTTATTTCATTAGAATCATCATTAACCTATTACAGCAGTCCAATGCTGGGCTCCTGAATTTTTTTTTCCCTATTTTTTATTAGGTACCTATACACTCGCTTTTAATATAATAATATCTTCTTATAATATAAAAATGAATCGCTAAATGTAAGCGCAAATCTCGAGAACGGCTGGACCCATTTCCCTAATTCTTTTTTTATAATATTCCTTGAAGTACGAGGATGGTTCTTACGGAGAGAAAAAAGTGGTTCGAAAATAAAATTGCACCCTTGCGAAGCTGGGGCGGGCCGCTAGTTATATATATATTTTACCTAACTTACCTATAATTATAACCTTTTACTTACATATAGCAAAGCAACCAATCTATTCAGGTAACTCCTTCCCCGTAGTTCTAATAACCAATAACGAACTCCCTATGAGCTCCATAATGACCAGGTAAATTGCTTCCATTCCTCATCAGTCCAGCGTCAATCACATAGATATTATCGACAACACCCGATTGGCTATTAGTTGACGATAATAGGGCCATGCTACTGACAGACATTCAAATTGAAACATTAGCCTATTATCGTGATTGGCTTTATACCGTCAGGGCTTTATGTGATACTGTAATTAACTAAGTGCCTACTTCAGGTGAAAACCATTATGGATTTCCTTTTAAGAAAACCAGCGGGGTATGCTCCGCTTTTAGTCTGTGGGACTCGTCGAGTAGGTAAAACTGCTCATAGTACTCTTTACAAAGAAGAATGGCAGATATGGTGTCGCTTAATTTCAGAAGCGTTCATGAATGTAATTATGTAAGTATCTACATTATATGAAACAGTTACAGGGCTTTACTTTACATGCATTAGCTTTTTAGAACGAAGTTCTTTAACGGAGGTTACGGTAGGAGTAAACTGAGAGAAATCGTCGTCGTAACGAAATAGCGCTAAGCGACTTTTTATTACAGAGAGTCAGAGAAAGAGAGGGAGAGTCAGAGTTTTCATGATTTTCGAGGGTGCTGAAGTCGACAGTGAGGTCAAATTGAAAATCCAAGTTTGCGGCTGCAAAAAACTTCAAATTTTTCGTCATGGGTATCGTTTTCATGGTTTTCGATCTGCGAAGAATAATAGCAGGCGAGCATAGGTAATCAGTCCATAGTATTCCCACTGCTGGGACACAGGCCTCCTGTCTTCGAAAGGGAGTGGGTTGGTGGATGTCACATGTCTTCGAATTTTTGGTTCTAGGATATGCTGGTTTCCTCACGACGCGACGTTTTCCTTCACCGTTTTGAGAGCAGTGGTGATGAAATTATTTACCCACAGTAAAGCGCCTCGATTCAAACCCATGACCTACTATTACTCGTAAGTTGGGGCTATTACCACTGGGCCATCATCACTGCCTCAACACCACACCACAACCGGCACAACAGGTCGTGGTTATACCTAATTGTAATTATTTATGTTATTTTATGGGAAGGGAAAAAACTATGATTAGCATTGGACACTTAATACCAGAACCTACTTTATTCTTCTCTATATTATAATGTAGTCTGTGCTTTTCTCCTTATCCTATATATAGTCCTTTATTTTCTGACAAGTCGGCTTTAACGTAAAATAGGTAGGTAGGTACCTACCGGCCAGGATTGTGAACCAACAAGGAATAACTAAAAAACCTTGTTGATTGACTGAATATTTGTCTGCGAAAATAAAAAATATTTGAGGAACAAATTCCTAAAGTTAGTTAGCACATTGAATCAATTATTGAAATTCTTGTTCACAAAGTTCGAGGTGCCTGATTGAATAAATATCTGAAGAAAATCTCGAGAACCGGCAAGATAATGAACATTGGAGGTAGGCACGGGTATAATGTTTTTAATTACAGCTAGTCCAGCCGTCGAGAGAATGCGTTTTTGACACGGTCTGTCAGTGCGACAGTACAGTTCTAGTAATTATTAAAGATCAAATTCGCAAAACACGTAGGTATTTATTCGTTTGTATGAAACTGACTAACTGTCAAGAACGCATTCTCTCGACGGCCGGACGGTCCCATCTCTACCTACCTATCGTACCAAAGAACTAAGTATGAATGTGCAAGAAGCAAAAGGAGTGAAATGTAAAATTCGAAGCACGTTCTGTAGTTTCTACTCACCCCCAGAAAAAAGCGTGAGTTGAGTGAATTAAAGTATAGTCCACATTAATAACAAAGTGCAGGTAAAAATTACTATTAATTGTTTTAGTACTTAACCTACCTATTTGAAATACAAAATGATTTTTCTTGGTCCTGACCAAAGAGTTCTTTTTCCTGTAAAAATATTTCCCGAAAACGACGTTACATTACTTCCACAAAAACACAACATACGAACAAAGTTGGCGAGTACAATTTTCTTAGAAAATGAATTATAGCAATCCAGAGCAATAAATAGAACTAGCATGTAAATATTACTTTCACTAGGTCTACTTACCTAGTGAAAGTAATATTGGCTGTACCTATACCTAACCGAAGAAAAATAAGTAAAGTAGGTAAGAAAATTTTCTGAGTAGGTACCTACCTACCTAAGTTTCTCCAAACACAGTTTCGCAACGGGACACAGCTGTGTGTGGCTGTGTGGGAAGGTACACACGGCTACACATCAAGCTATACATAACCAGTATAAGCTGACTTCTGATTGTACGAAAAACCTATACAATACGAGGTCAACTCAAACTGGAAATGCATAGCTTGATGTGTAGCCGTGTGTACACGCAAAGAAAATATGAAACTAAAGTAATACCTACCTAATATTTTCTCACAATTTCCATGTTCGGAGCGAAAAGAATTGAATGATTTTGTTCACCCCCTTAGTTCACCCCTTATCTCGGAATTGAGGCAAGATATTGTTACACGGGGAAAATATTTCAATATTAGGTACGGTGTCTACATAGTTTATTTTACATGTAAACCAAGCTCAGAAGAAAACTTAGCTCAAAGGAAACATTTTGCTCGACAAAATTCCTTCCAGAATGTCAGTCCTTAAAAATATAATTATTATCTTTTTATAGGGAATGTGACAAAGACTTCCTAGTAGTTTTAAAAACGTAGGTATGAACTTTTGAACCTACGTTTCTTGACATACTAATAAATTAATCATCATGAACAAATTTTATACAGACAAATAATTATTTCATGACGCCAATCTTAGCAAATAATACCTAAATATTCTAAAATCTCATCACACTGTGTCTTTTCCCTGCATTTTTTCTAGGAAAAAAAAAGTATACTTTATAGTCGGGCTTATAATTAGCTTCAGTAAAATGACAGTTTGTGTTACTTAATTTCTGAAATTGGCGTCCTTTTGTTTTTTCGCGGCCATCAACCAAATCTTGTTTTTCTAGTACAGAATAGTTTAAAAGAAAATTTCAGATGCATATCTCTAAACGCAGTCCAAAATTAGTTAAGAAGTGTCATTTTACTGCAGCTAATTGTAAGTCGGAAATTCGAATTATAGGTCAATTTTGGTTTTTTAACGTTCTACATAATATTTCCCAGACTAGCAGTCTGTCATAGACAGCTGGACAGGTACTGACATCTCGCGGATACTGTTAGAACTATTCCCATGACAACATGACAGTTCTGTCACAAAATAAAGCTAAAGTTACACTCATTCATTCAACCTTCACCACTTTAGTCGGTTCTTGTAATAATAATTATAAATAATGTACTTTTATTAAAAAAATGTGTTGTTCTCCAAACATAATATTATTTATTTCAAACAGTTTTTTGTGTGAGTGTTGTTTTAATAAAAACCGGTATTTACCAGATTTGATGACAAAGTAACCTGAAACGCACCCGTTTCTATATTGCACGTGTTCTCTTTGGTAACAAAAGTCTATAAAGTCTATGCTTTAAAAATTGAAGTACCTTCGCTTTTGTAGTCGCGTTTTTAGCATTATCATGGCTAAAATGCTGTTGTAATTCGTTAATTCTGAAGACGTGCCTATATAATCGTCGTGAACACTTAGTGTGAAAAGACAATTAGATATTTTGTACGATTATATGATTACTTGCTTTCATTTGACAAATTGCGCTAGACCGCATATTTAAAATGGCAGCCCTACCACGTAGAATAATCAAAGAGACACAGCGATTGATGCAAGAGCCGGTGCCGGGAATCAGCGCGGTGCCAAGCGAAACGAATGCTCGTTATTTTCACGTTATCGTCACTGGCCCAGAAGACTCGCCGTTCGAAGGAGGACTATTTAAATTAGAGTTATTTCTGCCAGAGGACTATCCCATGTCAGCGCCTAAGGTTAGGTTTATAACGAAAATATACCATCCGAACATAGATCGGCTGGGTCGTATATGCTTGGACATACTGAAGGATAAGTGGAGTCCCGCGCTGCAGATCCGCACAGTGCTGCTGTCGATCCAGGCGCTGCTGTCAGCACCGAACCCTGACGACCCGCTCGCCAACGACGTGGCCGAGCTGTGGAAGGTGAACGAGAGCGAGGCGATCCGGAACGCGAAGGAGTGGACGCGGAGATACGCCATGGACAACTGAATAGTGCCGCCCAGCACTCACACATCAGTGCCTCCCCGACGCGCGCCACACGAGGACGGAACTAACATATATCATGATTTTAAGAGTGCAAGTTATGTTATACACCCTAGACCGAGTAACTTGTGAAGAGACAATTGTGGATAAATTTTATTATAGGTGAGCGGCGCTGCGGGCGCTCATCGCTCAGGTTATCCTCCTGCATTTCGTAGCCTCGCCCTTATTGTCTCGGAGCGGTCTGACAGTCCCACAGGTCATTGTTTCCCCGTTCACATGTAGCTTCGTTACAATATTAGGTATGCATATTTTTTTACTATCATTATAATAGCTAATAAAACAAAACCAGGAGACTTAAATGTATATATTTCATGGTTACAAATTTGGTTAATTTTATACAATGGATAGTGTTTACTGTCACAAAGTTGAATATCTCTGTAAGAGTCTTACGAACACCATCTCCTGAGTGCAAAATGTTATGCTTAATAAAATGATTATATCAGTTTCCTGATCACTAGTGATGCTGAAAGTTTAATTTAATTCTTTTTTCTACATAGCAAAAGTGAATGCATTATAGATGTTTTAATTTTCACTTGATAAGCGACAGCATGAATTCACTAAGAATCTTTTGTGTACCATTTACATCTTGTATAAAAATTATCATTAAATTGTATTTATGTAAATTTAATTTGGCTTTGTGAGAAAACTTCAAAATACATAATATACAAAAGCTAAACCAATATTTTATTTTTATTTTACATTTGATTTATCAATTAAACTCATTTATTATAGGTTATGTTTTCATTGATCTTTTGCTCAGTAATATTAAGTTACCAACATATTTACATCCAATATTTTTTTCCTTAAAGATAACCTTTTAATATAAAACAAATATTTCCTCATTCACTGGGAAAACATAGATTTTATATAGTATCCTAACTAAACAGTGTACCTAACATAAACAATTTACATTTAGTGTTCCCAAACAACCTAACGTTAACAACCGGATACATCTCCCAAGGTGCATCTAAAGGCAAATCTGACAGGTGTATTAATAAAAACCGTACCCACATGGTCACTTATCAAATCAACAACTTATTTTCAGATATCTCGGTCTCCTGAAACAACAGCTTGATTCTAGGTGATGTGATCTTTTTCCAAATTGAAGCTCTTTTAGATCATTCTTCAAGGTCAAACATACCAAATTTAAAAGTCATCTAATACATGACAAAGTAGACTAGAATTATTGCAAAAAACTGACAGCATTAGAAAAACAATCCTTTGTTTATTTTCGTCATTTGATAAGTCTTATCTTCTATATTTATCTGAAGGTTGTTTTGTTTTGCAACAGAACACCTGACTGAAAGGTCACAGTAGACTGCAGTTCCTTTTTCTTGCAAAGCCTTTGTTAATTTGAGGACAATATTAATATCCTACTTAATTTTTAGGTAATTAGCAAGAAAATATTTACTTTTTAACTTATTGGAGAGTTGAACAAGCATTTCTGGATATTACTGTCTCACCAGGGCAGGAATGCCCACTTCAAGAATTACTTAGGTACTTAGACATAAAAAATTGGATTTCAAAATAGTATGAAAATTAGGTAGGTAGCTACTGTCAGCGTAACCATGGTTTACAATAAGAGCAAAATTGTGAATTCTGCTACCTGTCCCATCTTTCATGGGGATATCATGGGAATTTTGGATTTTAGTAGTCACACTTAGTTCCATATAAAATACTGGTATTCAGCTGCATTTGGTAAGACTGGAAGCTGACCCCAACATAGTTATGTAAAGGATAGGCAGATGGGTGACTTTCTTGCCTACACCTAATACACCTCTATCCCACTGCTGGCCAAAGGCCTCTGCCAAATTCTTTCAGGTACTGCCCCCACCGGTGACCGACCACGCCATCTCGCCCCTTCTCGGTCCGGCTTCGACGACGCCGTCCATCTTCAGGCAGCCATCGTGTTACGACCACCCAATTCTATCGTAGCCTGGTACTTTCCTTTCGTCCTACCTTCTTTACTACTTGTTTATTTTTTTAAATATTGTTGTTGTTTTGTTAGATACCCTTGAGGTGAAGGTATCTAAATAAATAGTCATAGCAAGTGCATAGGTTTTTCTTATTCTTTTAAAGCTTAGTTATGGTGTGGTTATGGGTATGGTGGTTGGGTGAGTTTGGGTATGGGTATGGTCTCCTAATAAATCTGTGCCACAGCCACAGGTCATGTAGGTAGTTACCGAATGGTTCCCGTTCCATCTACCTACCCCCTCTATTCATACCTTCCCCAATTTACAAATGTAGGTAGGTATTTGTTATTGTTACATAACTACCATTAAAATAATTAAGTACCTAGGGATAAACTTTGTACCTTTGTACCATTAGGTAAGATAACTTATCAGACATTCAGATTTTCAAACAATCTGTAATGCCGTCAATAACTGAGATAATGAAGAAACAAGCTAACAACACAATTAGATAGATTGGATAGATATTCCATTTTCGCATGGCCTAGGCTAGCCAATCCTGCTAAGACCCAGGTACCTAGACATACTATATTAAGACACCTAAGAGTGGGTCATTGTTCATTTACAAATTTGATCAAAAGCCGATCAAACATATTCTAAGTTAAACAGGCAGAATAGAATGCCAGCAGCATCTACTTGGTCTACTACCGCCAAATAGAAATTCCTACGAAAAGTTCAGGATCTTTGCGCTGTGTGGTCATCGGCCCCTTCCTTCTAAATCCTCCATAAAAAAACCTGTAAGAGTCACAATATTATCAATGAGATAAAATAAAAAATGTTACGCTAGTAATAATATAAGATATTGATTATTTTGTATTTCATCCGATACAGTTTAATTGCAGTAGCCTGAACGTATAGTTCGTATTAGATACCGATAGATGGCGCATAATTAAAAATACAATTAATAAATTAGACAAAGAAATTGGAATTAACTTTAATAAAAACGGTTTTACACCAATTACAGTAAATAAAACGTAAGTAGACAGAGACAAATACACATAAAAAAGAAAATTATAAAGTTCTGCTTGAAACATTATACTCGAGGTCTGTTGATAAATATATCGCAGCAGTTTGTGGGTACTTGATAATTTGTCACATTAATTTTGCGATGATTTTCGGTCAAGATACTTATTAACATTATGGAACCCAAAAATTAAAAAAAAAAACGAACGGAACGTAAATACTAATTTGTGACGTGTGCCACACCACTGAGTGAGTGGGCCCCCAAATACTACGGCCCATGTGATGGTGCCCCGCACCCGTTAGGGTAGGTAATAGTGTTCTGTGTTTGCACCTTAGTAGTAAGTAGCAGTAACGGCAGCGTCGACAGCGCCACAGAGTAGTTGGTACCTACTTGATGAAGTTTAGACGTTAGTGTACTAACGTAATAAAAATATTTGCTTTGTGTTGTGGCCACGCCACAGACACGAAGTCAGCGATTGCGGGGCGAGGCGCGGGGGCGGCGGCGGCGCGGGGAGCGGCGCGGCAACGCAGACCCGGGTCTCGAAGCCAGCGGGCAGCGGCAGATCGCGTGTCGCTAGAGCGGCGAAGTGTTGTGTTATGAGAAATTAGTGTCTGTGTACGCGAACGAAATGTCTAAACAGCGACGACAACATCTTTTTGATACAACATTTTGAAGCGTCGTCGGTCTTTAAAAAACCAAAAAACAAAATGCACAACACTACGTCAGTTCAGACGTGCGGGCACCGCTAGACTGGTGCGCAATTGCGCGCATCGCTCGTACGCCGCTGCCTTCGAGGCCAGTTCCATAATTATAAATCTATGCATTGAAACTCGCCGCTCCCCGCGCCGACGCCGATGCTGCGCCCGCTGACTTCGTTTCCGTAACCTTATACCCCATTCGCGCTCTCCGAACGAGGAAAAATATTTATGCAGTTTTAGTTGTGATAGATGGCGGTAGAAATTAAAGAAGAGCAGCAAAATAAAAAATAAAAATGGTTTTCTGTAAAGTCGATTTACGGACGATATTTTACGTGATAACGTCTTATGAGATAGATGCGTCACAAGCCGAACGCCATAGATAAAAAATGTACAACCGAACGCTTAGGCCGATCGTGCCTCTCTATCGCTTGTATGTACCGCGCTCTCGTTTGCACGCTCGGATCAGGCGGAACGTGACAATGAGTCATGCTTTTTCCTGCGTGCAGCCGGCGTTCATCGATTTATAAGACGTTATCACGTCAAAAAGTTGCATTTGCATTATTATGTTTGCATATATTTTTCTTCGCACAGAGAGCGCGAATATATTTCTATCCCCAGCGGGGCCCCGCGAGATTGGCTCATAAAACTAGTTGATCACAATCACAAAGTCAGCCCTCGTGTTGTTGTCACGGCACGGTCTAACCAATAGTGTAACATTGGTCGGGCAGTGTTGTCGGGTGTTTCCATTTGGAATGTCTAGTAGCAGGCCGGAGTTTGGTTGTTGGTGTGACGCCCCCGTGTCTCCGAAGCCCTTTGGTCCTGCGCCTTGTGTTTGCACACACTAATATCTCCTGCGTACTAGGCAAATATATCTCTGTCAAGATTGGCCGCCGTGACTGTTTCGGTGGGGAGAATATGATTACAAGAGTTCTGTGTAAATATTTTCAGAGGTATACTGAGAAACAGAGTCAGTCGCTCCACGTAAAATACTGGTATTCAGCTGCATCCGGTTAAACTGGAAGCCGACCCCAACATAGTTGGGAAAAGGCTAGGCAGATGATGATGACTGAGAGACAGAGGAGGACTGCCTATGGCATTAAGTCCGCCTCTGTGCATTTATGTGTTTGAAGTAATAAATAAATAACTGTGACATTATTTTGCTTAATGTCAATTAATTTGGTTGTAGGCACAAAACCCTATATCTTTTCAGGCCAGCAGGCAATAAAACCACAACATCAGTTTGTTCAGTTTATTCTTAACTTTAATGCAGACTAGAATAATACTCTTAGAAATGAGAACAACAATAGTTATTTCACATGTTACAGTGTACCTACCTTAAACCAGCTTTCACAATAAAAGGCTATTTATTATCTGTGTTTCTCAATGTAAATAAATCTTATTCACAACAGCTAGCAATACAAAATTACATCAGACTGTATACTTATTATATTTACGTTTAGTTCACAAGGGCGAGGCCAGTGTTCAGGGTCGTAGGAGTAAAAAATTGGAAAATTTTGGGTATATTTTGAGCGACGAATGTAGTAGATAAATAACGGATGTTTTAAACATTGTCTGAATTAACATTTCGGGGTATGTACTGACATTGGCTAAGAAATGTCGATGTAGTCCGCTTGTCTGCGGAGACACCCGTATTTTGAAGACACTGGCCAAAGAGCAAAGAAACCTAAAACGTGAATCAAGATGACATTTTAAGAGGACGTTAGATTCGGGGATAAATGTACGTAATCAGAAGCGGTTTAGTCAAGTGTTTATATCTAAAGTGTTTACAATTAGAACTGTTAAATTATATATATTTTTATACATAAATAAATATTGTTAACTAGTTCTCAGAGCGCTAAGCTTAGCTAAGAACACAGGACATACATAATTTGTAGGGTACATAGCTATAGCGACACTATAAAATTTACAAAATATGATATATCTTTTGAGATGCTACACGAAATAATGCTTTTTTATTTACTATATCCACTAATCAATTCTTTTTTTTTTTCAATTTGATCACTGTGGGTCTGGGAAATTGCGCTGTGGCTCGGATGATAGAATGCGTTCACTATGATAGATGCCTCTAAAACCAGAACCACAGCTCATTTATTTCGAATGACCCACTTATCTATGCTATACATGTTGATTCTGAACTGAATGAGATTATTTGAACTATGGTGCACGTTTATTAATAAAAAAATGTTTTGAAACTTAACGACTGTATGTTAGAATATACAAAGAACTAAAATTATGATAATGGAATGGCTAGATTGCTAACAGGCATGAATGGCGACACAGAAATAAATAGTAAAATAGTATGTATGTTTCCTCACATAGTGCATCCAAAACCTACCTATTTGATTTATTCCACACACTATAATAACTTAGTACACAGAGAACTTTCGAGATACCATACGAAATATTATGTTACTTATCAGTATGTGAAGAAACAGACCAAAAGTATCTAAACAAAATGATGGCAGACACAGGAAAACCACAAATACCAAACTCTATAAAATTATCGTTCCACTTAAAATTAACGCGTTTCTTATCAAAGAACATTTTGATACGTGAAACGCCATTGTAATAAGTTAAAATAAAATATGGCAAAAATCATGACAAAAGCCTTAATTTAGAAATAAATTGTCCATTTACTAAAGCGACGCAAAACAATACAAAAATGTTAAGTATCTGAATTAATTTTGTTAATTTAATATAAATATCTAAGCAGATATGAGTGGGTTCTGATATTCAATTTATAAATATAATTATAGTGGAGTATGTATACACATTGTCATGACAATCAAAGATGACACTATGTATTTACTATTACGAGTTTACAAAATGTCTTTCATTCATAATAATAAATGTACTTAGAGGTTATATTATCTAAAGCGCTCTTAATAAATAAACACTGTAGTGAAGTGCGTATTATTTTTTATTTTATTTATCGAGCGTTTTCTTATTTTTTATGAATATTAGATTTATTTTTTCGTTATAACAAATACACGGTGTTCAGTAATAGAGAGATAATACAACTTATATTCTATCTTATTAGCCACGAAAGCATTGTAAGCATTGAAACTCATCACGTAATTATGTTTTTTGAGTATTTTTATCAGCTAAGCTTGAGTTGGGGCCCTATCCTCGCTTTATAAAATTATATTCTTATCCTTTCATTGTTTTATTTTTTATTAACTCTAAAGTTGTACTTTAGAGTTAATAAAAAAAATTAGTCGCCTAGTCTATATACTAGTTGCCGAGTCTATTTTAAATTAACACGTTGACTGCCAGGCAACAGACACAATAGAAAATCCATTGTTCGCGGTCACCGGTGACCGCGTTGGCAGTCAATGCATTAATAATGTACTTGAAATTTTTATATAGCTTAATAAAACTAAGTTATACTTTGCCAAATATTCACAGAAAATAATAATTTATTACAGTTCTACTCACCCACTTTTATTTTTTTATATAAAAGTGTGATGACAAGACTCATTTAAGCAGCAATACAAAATATATACCTATTCAATTTGATTTAGAACTCTATGCTTTAGCGCATAAAGTTGAAAATCGTATATATAACAAACTTACTTGAATTTAAAGATAAAATAGTGGTTATTCGAAATATCCAACAAATCATCGTAAATATATTGAGGGCCGCATTACATCCTATCAGATCATCCCAGCTAGGACTGATTCTCTCATCTCTGTACACTGATGAAATGAATCAATTGTGGAAAATTATCGAACTCAAGTTCACCTACCTACACAGATTTTTCAAAGAACAGTAGTTATCTATTTTGTCAGAAGATTGGTGTTACACGCATTATCTTATAGCTGGTTACAATATTCATATATGTTTTTGGGGAAATCTATGTAACATGGGATTTCTACGGGAGTTTGTTATAAATGTAAATTACTTTATCCAAGGTATTATTTTTCAATGAAAAGCCAACATTCTGACAACGTCCCTTTATAAAATGACCAGTAACTGATTTATGCTGGAATTTATTGACTTTTATTGTAAACAATTGATTTGTATGTTCGTCTTCTGCCATTTTGGAAATTATAGGTAACCCTTAATATGTACTATTTCTGATACAGAGTTGGTCATTACCGACTTATTTCCGGTTGCGTCAGATATAAATATTATTAGCTAATCATTGAAAAATATTACTTGTACGACAGCAGTTATGCATCTATTTACACAAAATACGTAAATATGTACAAACCAAACTTCGTGGCCGCTCCAAACGACGTTTGCGCGGGGCAACAGAACCCGCGCAAAGTTGCGTGCAGCGCTACAAAGTTCTTTTGGCGCGTGGGCGTGGCCAAAATCGGAACTAACGACGCCATCTTGTTTTATCAATACAATTTCACAAACGTTTATCAACAGCACCTCCCTGACAATGTCATTCTGGCGCCAAAAAACCCTTGTAGTAACTCTAACTGCGCATAGAAGTGGCCAAGAAGTTAAAACGCAGATTATACTCTACTAAACGGCAGTTTAACGTTGCGTTGCGAGGTTAGGGCCGTGGTTGCGGTGCGGGGTGGGCGTATATCGTAATATCGTAGTAAGCAGGCACTTGATACGCGGCGAGGCGCGCGTTAGATGAACACCGGGTTCTCTTGGCCGGTTAGCAGCCTGAACATAGACGTCGGCATTGTCTTCATCAGGATCTGGATATGTTGAAATGATCATTTTAGTGTTATGATAAGGGAAAAACCTTTTTACGCCGTCTGAATGGTAATAACTTTACATTACAAATGGGACAATGTTTTTGCTGATGTGTATCCATTGGGTTTTTTATGCTTCCAGTAATCCAAAGGTAGGTATGTCAAATATTATCGCAATATGAGCGGCACTGATTGCGAAGATATAAAACAAAACTCGAAACATACCTATATTGTAAGGTGTTTAGTTTAAGCTGCCAAAGTGATGTCAGATATTTTTCATCATAACGAAGCATCACATTCTTTTGAACTGAACTGAGTACATATTTGCAACTCAAAACATATCCGACATTTATAGATTCTGAAAGGTGACACATATTTTTGAAGCCGATGCATTATCCTTTTATATGTACGTATAGCTTTTGCCTGTGCAACCGTGTTGTGATGCCCAACCGGTTGAGTCTGGCACTATGGTTAGTAACAATCTGTCAAAGTCTTCAATTCATTCGAAGGCATAATGGTCTGAAGAGTTAGCAATACCAAGAGCGCTACCGACCTCCCCGACGCTGGTGGCGAGCAGGTTGACGATGCGCTCGTGCGGCACGGCCACGACGCTCTGCGAGTTGATCTCGATGATGCGATGTCCGACACGCACGCCGCCGCGCTCGGCGATGCCGCCGCGCAGCAGGCTGCAGATCTGCAGCGGGACCAGTATGGCATAGAATTAACCTTATTATGCGAAATTTTGCGTCTTCACTATAACTTACTTCTATAGTCGGACTTTTAATTACTTTACTTTTTAACGAAATTTAAATAGTGATGTGACAAAATAATCGATTCATTCAAGTAACATTCAGTTAAAAATCGATCCGTGTTAAATTAATTTTATAAAAGAGGATAATATTATTAGAAGATGATATTTATAATGAAATACAGGTTACTAAAAGTTTACAACAAAAACATTGAGCAATGACTAATTACTGTTTTGTCCAGTGTGTGTTTTTTGACATCAGTGATTGGATTAGATTTATAAAAAGCATTAATTCTAATCACAAGCATATCTTAGGTAATAGGTAATACGGGCTGTTGTCCGCAACTCTACGTTAATGCGCATATTTTGCCTTTTTTTTTAACTTATTTATCTTTTAAATATTCTTATTTTTGAGGATTTTGGTGTTTTGTAAATAATCTTGTATGGTAAACGTTATTCCAAATGATAACTATAATTTATTTAAAAAAATGATTTCTTAGATAGATATAGTAGGAATTTTAGAGAAAAATTTAAAAAAAAAAATTTTAGTAGACCATGTAATTAGTTTTTTTTTTATCTACAAAATATATTTTTATCCAATCAATTCAAAGAATATTTGATTGTTTACGGTTATATCAAAATTGGTGAATTTCAAATATCTAAATTAAAACAATGTTTCATTGCGTTTTAACTTCAAAAAAATTAGAGGAACAATGGGAAAAAGGTACAAAATGTTCGAAACCTGAATGATGTCCCTTGATGCACATTTTCAAAATTTTTTCCAATTTATAAACTTATGTTAGGATCTTCCTGTGCTCATGGCCCTCTCGGGCCAGGGGCCCCCTCTGGCTGGGGCCCGTGGCATTTTGCCCCAATGCCACGCTATAGTTACGCCACTGGTTTTGGGTCGCTCTCGCTTGGTATTTACTTCGAGCGCGGTCAACTTGACCAGTTAGTTAACTAATACTTACATACGATACTAGTATATTATGAACTGTAGCTATACTCACCACTCCATTCTGCACACTGAAGCCCAGTTGATACTTAGTGTCTGGTCGCTTGATCTTCACCTCGACCACGGGCGCGCACGGGACCACGGTCAGCTTGACCACGGTTTGATTCTTCGAGTTCTTTATGTACGTCTGGCAGGTTGACAATGGTAAGCCTACTAGACTTACACCGTTTATTGCGATTATTTGATCTCCTGTAGAAGAAAACAACCATTTAGTGCAAGCACGACACATCCCTAAAGCCTTTTACTTTCTCTTACACCGTTAAATCTTCCAACGATAATAACAATTATTGAAAAAGTATCGACAACAGAGTCGATTAATTTTGCGACACATCTCTAAAGTATTTGACATTTGTCGTGCGACCCGTGCATTCCTATAAGATGACATCAGAGGGGCAATTTTGGTAATTTTAAGAACGTTCACAGTTTGATCTCAGTCCCAATCTGTCAAAAATATATATACGCTACCGCTACGCTACCGCTACGCTACCGCTACGCTACCGCTACGCTACCGCTACGCTACCTATGTTGAGCTGGCCGCAGCGCGCGGCGGCGCCGGCGGGCGCCAGGTTGGCGATGACGACGGTGGGCAGCATGGAGCCCCAGCCGGACTCCACCACCACCACGCTACCGCTACGCTACCGCTACGCTACCGCTACGCTACCGCTACGCTACCTATGTTGAGCTGGCCGCAGCGCGCGGCGGCGCCGGCGGGCGCCAGGTTGGCGATGACGACGGTGGGCAGCATGGAGCCCCAGCCGGACTCCACCACCACCACGCTACCGCTACGCTACCGCTACGCTACCGCTACGCTACCTATGTTGAGCTGGCCGCAGCGCGCGGCGGCGCCGGCGGGCGCCAGGTTGGCGATGACGACGGTGGGCAGCATGGAGCCCCAGCCGGACTCCACCACCACCACGCTACCGCTACGCTACCGCTACGCTACCGCTACGCTACCGCTACGCTACCTATGTTGAGCTGGCCGCAGCGCGCGGCGGCGCCGGCGGGCGCCAGGTTGGCGATGACGACGGTGGGCAGCATGGAGCCCCAGCCGGACTCCACCACCACCACGCTACCGCTACGCTACCGCTACGCTACCGCTACGCTACCTATGTTGAGCTGGCCGCAGCGCGCGGCGGCGCCGGCGGGCGCCAGGTTGGCGATGACGACGGTGGGCAGCATGGAGCCCCAGCCGGACTCCACCACCACCACGCTACCGCTACGCTACCGCTACGCTACCGCTACGCTACCGCTACGCTACCTATGTTGAGCTGGCCGCAGCGCGCGGCGGCGCCGGCGGGCGCCAGGTTGGCGATGACGACGGTGGGCAGCATGGAGCCCCAGCCGGACTCCACCACCACCACGCCGAGGATCTCGCCCTTGCTCTTGGGCACCACCACCTGCGAACATGCAAACGACTATTTAGATATGATAAGAGAAATTATGAAATGGTATGGGATGAAAAAGTAACAGGCCAGGCCAGGCCCGGCCAGGGTAGGAGGAAATTCTAATTTTCTTTCGTTTTTTGCAATACAACTCTCTCAGAATTGCCCCCAAATCTTATGATTTCAAGAAATGGTTATTCTATAGAGTAAATTGAATTACCCTGGTGCTTTCGCCTTCAATATGGACATCGAGTTTTAGAGATATTAGACTTTGTAAAACGCTATGTCACTCATTACTGTGCAATAGGCTTGGGATTGAGCTGCTTCCAATTTTTTTTACATTTTGAATGTTTTAATTTTTTTTTCTATGTACACATTGACATTAATGAATTTTATTTAAACAATGACATTTGCTTACTTTGTAAAGTATTATATTATTTTAATTATTGTGCATGTGAAGACAATGTGGGTCACTTTTTTTAATTTTTATTATTCTTTGTGTTGTGTTAGTTTTTGTCTAGGTCTAGCAGTTTGAGTAATTTATGTGGCCTACCCAAATGTCCTTTCTTTGGTATTGTTCGTCGAATTGTTGAGCTCCTTAAGTTTTGAGTTGAGCTACACGATTTCTGACAAATGCGTGCACTGACTGGACAGGTCCTCTCAATCTGTGTGGTTCTTTCCTCAAAAGACCATCTCAGACATCGATCTACATGGTCTTCATATAACCTGACCAAGATTATGATGTCTGGACTTTAAAAGAGACTGTGACCTCTGAGTTTGTTTCGGCCTTTCTTCTCAGAGTAGTCAGATAGGAAACGCCGACCTCATCTAGTTTTATAAAAAATATGATTGACGTGTAAAAGTGTTTGTACAAACCTACTTGCAAAATAAAATCATTTATCATTTAATAATGTCGTTCTATAGCTCGATGTGCCATATTTATGCCCCGGAGTGTATTTAGCGATGACACAATACAGCATGAGTTCGAGATGACTAGTGATGTGACAAAGATCAAGACAGCTTACAGTTCAGCCGTCGAGAGAATGGGTTATTGACACCTGTCATTTTCGTACAAACAAATACGTGTTTTGCGAATTTGATCTATATTAGTTATTAGAATTGTCACACTGACAGGTGTCAGAGACGCATTCTCTCGACGGCCGGACAGTAGTTATTAAACTAAACGTCGGTCATAACAATTTGGCAATTTCAAAATGTTATAAAAACAACTTCAGATATTGTTACATTTCAAGTTGCTTTACTGAAATTAGGAAGCCTAATTTGTGTTACATTTCACCAATCTGTAACAGTAGTTTTCGAAATTCAAATCTTCTCACTGATTTGCAGTTGACAGTACAGTAGGTACATTAGAATTTCTTTGTAAATTTAAAAATTTTCAACACAAAAAATAAACAATTCATATTTCAGATTGTTTAGTTAGAGAACAAGTATTGAACAACGACCTTGAAAAGGTCAAGGTCATAGAATCAAAGAACTTAAATTGTCCTTTTTTAAACATTATAAATAGTTACCTCTTTCTGCAATTCCTTCTTAGCGAACATTTGTAGCTCGTCTCCGAATATCTCCTGGCTGTTCAGGACTTCTTGGTAGTCCATCTCCTTCACAAAACTGTGATCTTCTATGCCATTGGCCTTCAGGAACTCCATATAGGCGACCTGAAAAGCCTGTCCTATAGACTGGGCTATGAATTGGGCCTGAAACAAATTACATTATAATTATTATGTATTTATTTAGTAGGTGTAACTTCAACATTTAAAACAAAAAAAAAATAAAGCATTTTCAGTAAACATAATGTCTTAAAACCAGGAAGTTACAGTTAAATAAATCCATCACAGAGAAAAGACAGTTGTATAATTTTTAGGTAATAACCTATACATACCTACCTACACAATTTGTAATCACCAATTTCTTCAGCCAACCGTTCCTAGCTAAGTTTCTTCAAAAGGCCTATATTTAAAGGTGACAGTCTTCGAGCTAACAAGTTCGTAATTGTATCAAGACGCTATGGCAGTAAATAGTGTTATCAATGTTTATTTAATTTCGTCGAGATATGTATAATTTGAGGTTAGACTTAGTATACATTACCTACACATTATTTTATAGCTATGTAGATATGTTTTATCTTAGTTATCGCGGTATACTTATACGGCTTATGCAGTCATGGCCAAAATCAGAATCTCAGTTATCAAAATCGATGCAATTTTCTGAAGACAAGTTGAAATTGATATTGTTTAGGTACATACCATGTTTTCGACCACAACACAAACATTAACAATAAACATTTAACTTTAACAATATTTAGTTTCAATTCAATTCAATTAGCAAACGTGTAGTTCGTGTTAATTACGACTAAGCAAGTTGCTTTACTAACCACTCAGAATATTATGGAGATTTTCTGGTTTTCGCAAACAACTTTTATTTGACCTATGCAACCAGACGTGGGATAATACCAAATCAAATCATTTATTTGCTTGAATATGGGTAGGTACATGAGGTGATACATAATTACAGCAGTTCTTTAAATCATATCCTACCTTAACAGGTGTGCAAATATCTAATAGAATAAAATATACACATACATAAACTCACGCCTTCCCATGGTGTTAGGTCTGGTTAGGCAGACAATTACAGAATTATGCCTTTTAAACATTGAGTATGTCTTCGAAAACCACAATCATCACAGACGAATACCTAAACTATGTTCCTAAAACAGATTTTTTTAATAAGAATCCAAAGGATCCCTGAATCCCTGAATCGACCATGCTAATACTTCAAAGGTTAAATGTATGTGGATGGCCAAAATGCTATCCAAGTGGGTACTTACAGTAGGTACAGTCAACAAAAGAGATAAGTATAATTAAATTTTAGAATAATATATAGAATAGAACTAAATTTTATTATTAGAAAACAAACAGCTCATTTATCAAATTAAATTTCAGCCGACAACATCCATCGGTTTCTTACTAAACTTCAAATTTATCCGACGATTCTGCATACTTATCTCTTTTGCTGACTGTACGTATTATTGTTGTCTTAAAGTAAATATCGAAAATTTTAACACACTCACCTCTTCACTCTCAAAGACATGACAGATCATTTTCGGCGTACGATTCAGTTTGGGCTGGTCGGAGTCATTCTCATGCGGCACGAACCTTCTTCTAGCCATGAGAACCACCAGATCTCCTATATCAGCTATGTACGATATAGTCCTCAATGCATGGTCCATCATGATCTCCTTCAACTCCGTATTCAAAACCATTATTTTCTCTGTCGATATAAAGAGGTCGACTTCCGTACTTGGCTGGTTTTCACCTTCGGGTGCCTAGAAATGAAAAATGTTTATGTGATATTGGAGTATAAAGGCCGGCTTGATCTCCAAAAAGTACTTAAGCTTCTGAAAGTTCAACTGGCGGATGAACCTACAGGGTGTGACGCTGACTCTGTCTGGCCCGAAATAGGTTGGAAAATTGCTTTCCTGCTCACACAGGCAAAATAAGAGAAAGACGGGAAAAAACAAAGCTGTTAAACATTTACTTTTCAACTGTAGGGTATTAGATAGCTTTGCCTAATGGAAAAACCCAGTAAAATGCTGTCCCATCGGCATATAAGAGTGAGGGAAGAGAGTGCACCTGTGTCTACGGTCTACGCACACACTATAAAATCTCCCGTGCCGAACGCTAGCCTCCGTTGAGATTGGCCTCCATGGCTGAAATACGGTCTGGACGATCATCCATACATCTAATATATAAAATTCTCGTGTCACAGTTTTCGTTGCCATACTCCTCCGAAACGGCTTGACCGATTTTGATGAAATTTTTTGTGCTTATCCGGTATCTATGAGAATCGGCCAACATCTATTTTTCATACCCCTAAATCGAAACTTACGCGGGTGAAACCGCGGGGCGCAGCTAGTAATATTATAAATTCGAAAGTAACTCTGTCTGTCTGTATGTTACCTTTTCACGCCTAAACCACTGAACGGATTTCGATAAAATTTGGCAGAGAGATAGATTGCATTCCGGGGAAGGACATGGGATAGTTTTTATCGGCATACCTCGCGGGCGAAACCGCGGGCGGAAGCTAGTATTAGATAAGCTTATACTCAGAGCTATCTAAATACGCTTGAAAGTTTCAGTGTAACAGCTCTAATTTTGTTCCATCTCTTTCTTATTCCATTTGAAAGATAAAGACAGCAATATTTTTGATGTAGACCAGTATTAGAATCAGCGTCAATGACACCAAAGCAAGCTTACACAGTGATTATATGATTTCTGATCCTAAAACAGCAGCTAGGAACTTTAATCAATTTTCTAGGCTCAAGCTTGTTTTAATTTTGATTACACAACCTGTAGGTCTATTGTCCAGAAAATGCTTGTCACTTGGTAGACATAGATTATGGATAACACGTCGAAATGACGTACTCATGAAGAATTGATATTGTGTATTGGTAACTAGTAGGTAGATAGGTCGAAATGACGTAGTACAATGAAGGGATGTTTTGTGGTACAATATTTTATATAGTGATTTTGATTATATGAGGTAGATGCGTAAATCACTGTCGTAATGTATTGAGCAGTGGCGGATTATTTTATGAGCACCATAAGATTGAACATGAAAGAATAGTTTCTTTCTAAGAAGAAAAACCACAGAAAAAAAGGCGGATGAAACAGAACAGCCGTTGCAAAAACCGTTTCGAAAAAAGAACCTCCTCCATTTTGAAGTCAGTTAAAAATAAAATGGATTGAAAGACCTGATAGAAGGAAAATAAAAGAAGACTAAGGTACAAAACGGAAGACGTGCTCGTAATCCGCCACTGCATGGAGTTATTTATACTTAATTTAGAATTTAGACACTTACCAAAGCCTGATTACCCGAGACAGCGAAAAGGGAAATACGAAAATGTTAGTATAATGAAGTGGCAACACTTGATAATAAGATGTTTTATTGGAGTTTTAAATTGTCAAGTACAAAAAAATAATAGAAAAGATTAATAATTCTTCAAAAATCTATATAAAAACCCCAATAAAACATCACAACAATACACATAACCGAAATGATTTTATTTTACTAGCAACACTGACACTTGGTGTTACCAGCATTGATATTTAATTATGAATTTTTGAGACAAATTAAGGCAAAACCTATTGTTTGCTATCCGCGGTATTTGCTCCAAAATATATCTTACTAGGTTGTTGATTTTCATTGAATTTTATAGTAACAAAAAAGGGCTGATGATGAGCTGTTTGATTAGCTGTTTGATTATTAAGTTTTTGTGCGTTGTAAGATCACTAGCAGTAACAGAACGGACTTCGTCAAGTAATTATTTAACTCAGTAACTTGTTTTTTACTGGTCTTTAAAAAAATATGCTTTGCTTTAAAAACTTTAATTCCATCTAAGAAACACAATAAAAACCAACAGCAAGACTTAACAATCATAATTCAAATCTCCAAAGAGAGCCTAAACAAAATATGTCAGCCAAACCACCTTAATCTTAGTGACGGCTTCCTCTACCATGTTCTTTTTGGGTCGCTTCTTGCGCCGGCGCGAGTCCTCGTCCACCTCGACCGAGCCCAGGAACGAGAGTCGGAACACGGCGGCCGGAGCGGCGTACACGCCGGAATACGGCCCGTCGCAGCCCCACTGTGACATGAGCCATACCGGCTAACCTCCTTGGACGCTCTCACAAAATGTGGTGTATTCGATTTGTTTTGTTTTTTTATAGTATTTAAAAATCAAATTTTTCGTTTTTTTTTTATTATTTATTAATATTTATTCAGAATTTAAACTGGTAAAATATTAATTCTATCTCTCTCTATTTAACTCTTTGGTGATTTTTCTCAGTGTAGGATAAGGAACACTGACTTCATATTAAAGTTTTTTTTTAATATTATTGACGTGTATTTGAATAGTATTTGTATAAACCTACTTACAGAAATAAAAGCATTTATCACTTCTTTATTTGTAGTTAGTTTTATTTTATTACTACCTGTTGATTGAGACTTCGTTCTCGTAAAAATAACCACTACTTGACAAGGTTAGGTAGGGGTTGAATTTCAAAAAAAGATATCTTAGTTTATCTCTAATTCTCTTTTATTTAAGGACATTTTTATCTTTGGTGGTTTAGTACATTGTCTGTGAGTCATTCAACAAAATGTATAAATATTTTAAATACTTAGATATATTATATCACTGCTTGTGATACCATTTCATAGACAAGCAGTTGGGCAATTTAACTCACTCAGAATTAGTATTTTTTTCCATAGACGCTGTTCATGTACAGACGCCAGCACATCAACCTACTACAATCTGTCAAATTTCTTTGATAGATTTTCAACTTTATCGCTAAAGCATAAGGTTCAAAGTTGATCGGGAAAATGGGACAGTTTCGGGTAGGTTGATGTGCTGGCGTCTGTACATATATTATTATATTGAACGCTTAATAGTGCTGACGAAGTGACGATGATAAACGTATCGTGTTTTTAATTGATGTATTGAAACAAAATTAGAATTATTTATCTCTACCGGATACATAGATAGATGAAATGTATTTTTAAATACCTGTTTAGAGACATGTAATTTGCTTTGTTTGGCGGATTTTGAAACAATGGTTCAAACTTTGAGCGAGATCAAATCTATTTATATGAATAAAAAGCAGTAAAAATTAACCTAAACGTTATTTGAAAATAAAGTTTTATTTGAATGTAAATGTTTTTGCAATTGATAATTTTGAAGCACGTAACCTTTGTTTGGCTTGCTTTCCAAACGCATTCTTCAACGAAAGCAAATGATGAAAAATTTCGCGCCAAAGCAAGCAAAACAACTCGAATACAAACACACAATGATTGAGTGAGAAGCGAGCGATCCACCGTCATTAGTATGAAAGCAGACCTAACGAATATACTAGAATAACCTTAACATTAGAATAGGGGTATCGTGTGCGTAGCGCTAAGCCCTCCGCGATGTAGTGCCTCATGTCGTCAGGCCACCTCAGCCGGTGTGAATCGGGTATGTTACATGCTATGCTATATTGTGCATATTATGAAATAGTGCATGGATAAAAAAGCCTCCGTACCAGTTAGTGACGTACTTTATTCTCAAGTCGATTTTCTAATCATGCTTACGTTTTGAATTCGATTTGTAAAATGATTTTTTTTTTGGTCGACGTGAAAATAATTCAGTGTAATATAAAAGTACGGTCGTAACTCGTAAATAGCCCGAAATCGGAACATGCCAAGGTAAAAGACTAGCACAGCACAATATGATCGCATACTCGCTTACCTTACAGTGCCCTACACAGGGTTCAAATGATACAAAGCATTAGCGACAAGCGGAACAGAAAGCGACAGATAAACAAACATTTTCAGAGGAGGCTAGCCGGCCAATACGGGAACCGACAATCTTCTTGGGTCGGGTCGAGGGGTGAGGACCACACTGAAAAAAATACTCTAGTGCCATGTCAATAAGAGCTCAAACGGTTTGGCGGACAGGTCGTGGATAGCTCAAAACGGTTGAAAATTAAACATACACAGGGCAAAGTCCCTTAACGTTCTAGCATCTAAATATTGTTTTGTTCTTTTATATAAAGGGTATGAAGGATATCCCACTAGCATTCTCAATACACTAATCCTAATGAGCATGAAATTACATATTTACAGATGACCGTGAAATATTAGAACATAGGAGAGTTGCGTGCAAATAGTTGGAAGAATTTGCGTGCTAGCATCGCTTCACGCGTTTAAATAGGGATGTGAAAGAGCGTAGCTGGTATCGATATAGTATAGCTCGACTAAAGTGGTGTTTGGAGTCGATAGAATAGTGTTGTATATAGTATTCTGTTTTTGATTGAGCTGAAGTTATACAATGTGAGGCGACTTTTTTAAAGACCACAGATAGAATTCTGATGAATCGTGAATTTTATAAGTATGATAATGTAACACGAGGACAAGATTTGGATAGAAATAGTTTTGTAATATTATCGTACCTATAAAAACTAGATTTTTTAATATGAAAAATTATATAAAATCAGTCGCATCATTGTATAACCGCTGCTTTAGCTTGCCAATCTCAAGAAGAGTGCTACAGTCAGAGTGGGGCAGAAAGTGACAAGTAATTTCATGCTCTCGCTCAATAAACATCTACATAAGATACAAACATTTTACATTAATACCGATTCACACGGGCAAACGGTAAGTTGCTCAACTGTGTCTTTATGAGAATGCATGGTTTAAACACGGAAGTTAGCAACCCTGACTTTGTTTTTGTTACTGGTAACCCTATGGTAGATTAGATCAAAAAAGATTATTACAACATTATAGTTAATTTATGGGTTATTTTTTTAAAAAAGAAATCTTGTATAATTAAGGTTGTATTAATACACCGGTATCGATTATACATGAAATGTAATTTTTAGTAGATAAATTTATTTGGAATAATGAAAAGGGTTAAAATTTCAAACATTATGGACACGAAAATGGGTCAAGTTAAAAATGAATATCAGTTCAATAATGACAAAATTACAAATAAATCCATATCCAGTTTTATACAATACCTTAATCCTTGACACCGCTTCTTCGGCCTGCAGCATCCTGGTTGCCTTCGTGGGTTGACCCTCGCATGCCAGCTGGGTGGAGCCGAGGTACCGAGCGCGGAACAGTACTCCTTCTATGAGCACTGAACGGGTTACGTCTGCGGAATGAAACATAGTGCTGGATTTAACTAATATTTCTGTCAAATTAAGAGTGAATTATTTTTGAATGTCTAAAGTTGAAGAAGGTGAGAGGTTCAGTGATTTTCATGTTTGTATGGACGTGTGTGATTTTTCAAAAGCTACTACAGTTCTACTACTTACATCTTGAGTTTACTTGAATTTAAGCATGGATACTGGATAATAAATAAGCAGGGTTCGATCAAGATGATCAACATCAGTACTAACTCCTGCGCAACTTCATAATTATTACAGCGATTAATTGACTCATCATTAGTGTGTTTACAATCTAATTTTATAACTTAAGCGAGTAACACGACTTTGATAGATAGAAACAAAGAAGGAAAAAAATCTTTCTTTCTAACATTACTTTTATAGGAAAACTGATACTTCAACAAAATAATATTTTTATCACCCTCTGAAAACTCACCATGGATAAAATCCAAAAGCAGCATCAGAAAAAGGAAATCGATTTAGTTGACTTTATTCAAATGATATATTTTATTTAAATCAGTATTAATAAAACTTACCTTCTTTATTTTTGCTCTTTTTCTTCCCATCTTTGTCCTGAAACAGTGAAATAATATTCTTTTAATATTTTACCATTTTCAAATACCCTTTAGGGTTAATAGTCGAATCCTTTTTTTTAGTCAAGGGATAGAAAGGAGCCCTGCCTTACAATGAGATAGAACACCCTACCAAATTATTTTGTAAAAAGTCACCGTGGAAACTTAGGTGAAGTGAGCTGTTATTTCACCTGATGCTCTCACTTCACCTAAGTATTTTTACAGAATATACCGGCTGTTTGTCAAGTACCTCACAACATAGAGCTGGTAGTCCCTAGTTTAGATAAGACAGTGACAAAGGCAAAGATGTTAGATATTATATTGTCTACAGAGTCGCTGTCAGTTGTTCTAATGCACAGGCATTAGATAGGCATAGCCATAATTCGATTTTGGTTGTGCGACTGTCCTGTAGCACCTCTATTATCATCATTATTTATCTTGACCCTAGCTCACGATAGTGTGTCAGTCAAGTTATGAAAAAGCGAATGGCAACGTACCGGCCGAGTTTCTTATATTTATTGTTTTGTTTACTTTGCTTAGTTTGATACCTTATTGACTTATATAGCTTATGAATAATGGCTCCGTAAATCCGAAACTAATTGTGCGATAAAATACTTAGTAGATATAAACTTATCCGAGACGACATGTAGCTAAGGCCCAGTACCTCATTGTAACTATCTACTTATTAAAGGCTCCGTAAGTTCTAAATAAGTTGCCCAATCGCGATAAAATATTAAGTATTAACTTATCTTAAAAAAAAAACTTATTCTACACGACGACGTGTAACTAAGGCCCGGTACCTCATTATAACTATTTTTGATATACTATCTTTACTTCTTTACTTACTACTTAAACTTAAATGACGTGTAGCTTAGGTCCGGCACCACACTAAAATTCTTAATATTCTATCAATTAACGTTTATTTTCTTAACAAATCGTGCAGTAACCTTTCCGTTGTGCAGCGCCTCGTCGTCGCGGTTGTCGGGCGGCTCGTGCGCGTGCGGCGAGCGGGTCGCCACCACGCTGCCGCCCGGCATCACTGTGCGGGACTTCGGCTTGCGCCAGCCCTACGACAAGTGTTTATACGGTTTCATATTGTGACGTAATGACGTTAAGAAGTTAAAAAAAAACACGAGTTGATAGAATTTTGGATGAAACAAAAACGAACGGAAACGACGGAATACCCTTAAAATCTATGTTCATTGAGTATGCCCGGCATTACCGTGCCGCAGCCCTATGTGATCACAAATTATACGGCGACTTTAAGAAATTAAAAAAAAACACGGTTTGATAGAATATTGGGCGAAAAAAAACGAACGGAAAGGATTTTTTTTAAATTAAGAATGTACTTAAATCTATGTCCGATCAGCATAGCTATCCACAGTAGGCTATCGTATCGAAAATGACACATGTTGATAACCTGATGTGCCTTGCCCCCGACAGCAAACAGCTGGCGGAAAAATACCGGTCGTCTACTTGATTTAAACCGTCAAAATTCGTCAACATTTTCGGGTTTTGGACTTGTGAACAGCGTTTAGAAGACTCCTACGATAACATTGATTGATGTTCGATACGGTAAAGAAGCATATCAAGTGGTTGTGAATAGCTATGCTGGTGTGGTAGGTTCTCGGAAATAAGAAGGGGTAATATCTTGGATTAAAATAGCCTGATACTTAATTTACACAATATTATGTTTGTCTAACACTTTACTATCAACGACCGAAAGTTCCGAGAGATATTTATCACTTCCAGCTTCTGTGCTGTTCATAAATAGAGAGAGATCTTTAAATCTAGTTTTGGTAGGTACTGCATCATATCCCTTAATGATTCATAAGACGGTTTATTCCTAAGCAAGCAAAGAATTTCATTCTTTGATCGTTACTACACATGACTTTCAAAAGTCATTCCATTCATCCTTGTTCATACAAATCAGTTCAGAACTCCGTTACTAAGAACTCATCAACCTAAATACTTCTCATACAAAGTACGACGTCGGCAGGTCAGACGATTTGACCCGAGCGCCTCTTGTCATTGAGATGCGCATGCGGCTCATGTAATGTTACACCAGTTGTGAGTTTTTAATTTTTAGATTAGGTATGGTTGGTAATGGGGATAGTTATTAGGGTAAATCTGTTTTACGTTATTAGATTAAGGTGAAATAGTTTAATGTAAAGAGAAAAATATTCTAGTAGGGACTTTTTATGCTCTTAAACTTTTAAAGTTAAACTATTTGATGTGGTAAAATGTTAAACAATTTAATGTTTTTATATTTTATTTGCAATCATATTTTTAATATTTTTGTTGCAGCTTGGAAATCTGCTAGATGCAGTCCAGAGCTGGCCATTGTAACGACAGAGGGAGCCTATCTCTAACAGTGGTCAACTTTCGACTGATATACTTTATTAAGATGCAAAGATCTATCTCCTTCATCTATAAATAAATGTGCAGTAGACAGTTGTAATATTTCCAAATCATACATCATCATCTGCCTAGCCTTTTCCCAACAATGTTGGGGTCGGCTTCCAGTCTAACCGGATGCAGCTGAATACCAGTATTTTACACGGAGCGACTGCCTATCTGACCTCCACAACCCAGTTACTGGGTAATACGATACCCCTTGGTTAGACTGGTTGTCAGACTTTCGGGCTTCTGACTACCCGTAACGACTGTCAAAGATCCACGAAGGACAGCCGGGATCAACGGCTTAACGTGCTTTCCAAGGCACGGAGGGGTCTCAGTATGTAAAGATGGTCACCCATCCACAGACCAACCGCGGCAAGCGTAGCTTAACCAGACCGATCGACCTGTGCGGCTGTTAATATTTAGCCACGGGCCCCTCCAAATCAAACTATTCCAAATCATACATTGATTACAGTACTTATCATAATCAACCTATAACGTTTCCACTGTTGGGACACAGGCCTCCTCTCGATGAGAGGGACGGGCCGTAATCCACCACGCGGACCCAGATATCATACATTTTCGAATTTTTGGTTCTAGGACATTTCGGTTTCCTCACGAAGCTTTCCTTTACCGTTTTGAAAGCAGTGAAGATGAAATATTTTACACAAATTAAAGCGCCTGTCTGGGTTCGAGCCTAACACCTACAACTCGTCAGTCGCGGCCGTTACCACTGGGCCAACACTGCTCAAACTACATAATTATCAGTGACGATGAAATCATAATTATATTAGGTATACCTAAAATGCCATTAGCCCCTCCACAGATATACATAGCTTATCTTTGTTTTACAACGTGTGAACGGCACTTTGAATACACAATGTTATGTAAAGAGGTTACCTACGTGAGCTATGGTTATAATATTATGCGTATTATAAGCATAAAGTTAAACATTATGTTAACAGATAAAGACACCAACTGACCATTACGATACCTATTCTAATACTCGGTCTGAATCAAAAAAGAAAAGAAAGAAATACGGTAAAACAAAAGAACAAGTTAGGGAAAAATATGCGCCACATACACGCCAAACGGCCATCGCTCAGCATAATGCTGTGATCCTATGTGAGACAGAGCTGGATTTCAGCCGGCGTTGAGCGAGACAGCTGGTTTTCAAAGATAGCCGGCGTTGACTAGACTGAAACATGTAACTTCTCCATGTCCACTTTCAGAATAAGAACTGTCTACTGCCTGTTTGTGAGATTTTGGTTTAAAAAACTATTTATCCTGAGTACTTCAAAGTGAATATCGCTGCCCCGTCTAGCATCGGAATAATCATATTATGGTCGTATTTTGTTGTTACTAATATTTTATATCACATACTGTACTGTCTTACAGCTGTATAACAAAACAAACCAATACTAACAATGTAGTAAACAGCTTTGTACACGTCTTAAAACAACATGATACCTACTGCCATTATGTTTCGAGACAATGATCATAACTAGGAAACACCAATTCACTGAAACACCTGACGGACATACTTAAGTACTTTCTGTAACAATTGAATGCATTTATGTTCAAGCTAACTTTACTAGTAGGTACTAATAAAGTATGTATATTAAACTTTTCATTAAATATTGGTTCCACACTATTACATAAAACCATTTGTTAAAAGATTTACCTTTGTTATGTTTTCATTCGTTTTGCTTTAAAAACATTGCTATACCGTGCTTATCGGTCTTAAACACGAAGTGTAGATAATTTGTCACAATAGCCGATATTACGAAAAAAACTGCCAACGCCGAAGAACTTGATGAAATATTTGTTTAAATATTTTTTATCAGTAGTTTTTACAACTGCCGACCGCTACCACACCGAGGTGCCGAATTATTGCTTATAACTGGCTACCTGTAAAAATCTCACCATGAAAACTGAAGTAAAATGAGCTAGAGCAAGTGTCAATCCATACCATACCACCAGGTGGAATGACTGTTCACTTCACCTAAGTTGTCACGTTGCGATTTTTGCAGAATAGACCGGCTGTTTTTAGAACCTAGCTTTTGAATGAATATTACTATTCTGTAATAAGCGGGTCCGTCATGAAAATCTGCCATTTTCACCAATATTTGACATGAAGGAAGTAGCCAAAAAACGCTCTGTATTTAGTCAGTCCTTGTTGTGTGACCGACTGACCGTTCACCGCTTTCTTATGAAACCAAAGCTGTATCAGACACCAGAGGGGCAATTCTCGTAATTTTAAGAACGTTCACAGTCTGATCTCAGTCTCAATCTGTCAAAAAATGCCTCTAATTTCCCTACATTTTGACAAGTTTTTGACATTTGTTTGTCGCTGAGATGAGACTGCGACTAGATTGTGAACGTTTTAAATTACGAGAATTGGCCTTCTGATTATTTATGTATGAACAACAGTTTAAAAATACAATGCACATTGATACAACTATTAATACAAAATACAACCTTTTCGTCATTCGCATCCTCAACACTTGATTCATCGCTCGCTTCCTTTAAATCCACGTTTGACTCAACGCCAACATCATTTGACTCACTATTATTGCGTGTTTTAATATGCACTTCCTTTTCACTGGGGTCCTCATTTATTGCGACTACTTCACTAGGGTCTATATTATCACTAAGTTTTGTGTCTTCATTTTCATTGTGTTTTTTTTCTATTAAATTTACTTCATTGATATTAGAAACAATTCCATCTGTTTTGTTTTCATTTGAATGTATTTCATTAGCACTAGACACAAATTCACTGTCTTTATGCTCATTTAAATGTTCTTTTTTAACATTAGACGCTATTTCATTGCCCCTATTTTCATTTAAATACACTTCTTGAACACTAGTCACTAATTCATTAGGTCCTAATTCATCTAAACATTCATCATTTAAATTCACTTCTTCACTTAACAGTTCCGCTTCAACACAATTTATTTCTTTCACATTAGCCAATTCATTTTTATTACTTTCACTATCTTCCACTCTAATTTCACCTTTAAGGTTATTTAAACAAGGTTGTCTTTCCTCCTCACTCATTTTTACGAGACGGCTATATTCCCCGTCGTCATTTGTTTAACTGAGCGTTCAATACGCTGTTATCAGTGCAGTTGGTCATTTCCCATGCGATAAAGATACGTGGAAGCAACGCTAGTGTTTTGTTCGCGTTGTACTCCCATACATAGACGGTATGATACTGGCTTGCCACCGTGTTATGCTAAGTAAACAGATGTATGGACAAAGAGCAGTAAGATTGACAGATTGACATGTTTGAATAATTCTGTATTCATAAATGATTTGTCTGGAGACTTATTTAGCGAGAAGATATAGTTTTAAAAGATGTTAAAATAGGTGTCGTTAGTGTATCCGGGCGCTTTCACCGACGTCGATTAATAATCTGGACGTGATAAAAGTTTACTGCTAGATAAGGATAATTAAAGATAACCGTTATTCAATAATAATTGTTTGTCTACTTAACGGGTAGATAAGCACACGTTTGATGAATTCACCTAAACTACTTTACGAAACGAAAGTATCGACCGACTTAGAAATTATATATTTTTTCAGTATTTACGCAAATTAACGACTAAGTATTTTTTACCCAACTACGGCAAAGCCAAATGATACTTAAGATTTTATTTTTTATTCAGTTTTCTAAATCCTAATTTTAATGTATGTAGGTATAGATAAGTACTATTTACACTAAGCACTAAATTAAATGACTAAATAAGTAACTAACTACAGAAACAGTACTCGTCCGCATCGCTGTCAGCCGGAAACGTGCCCAGAAGACTGGCAGCATTGCCACATTGGCAATTTTAATTAATAGCTAGTGTTAATTATAATGTCATATAATTCTATTCTTAAACTCTCAATAAATCACAAAAGTAAACTCCTTTTTATCACCTTCCTCTCAGAGTCTAAAGCCACGTAGGCAGAAAACCAAACCTCCTCCACTCTCATCTAATCTTAGTTCAAGAATAATAGTTGAACAAGGTCAGTGCGCGCGCGGCGCTGACTCGACGACGCTTGTGTTTATACCCACAGCTGACGATTGCGTCATATTCATTAACGCAGGCGTATTCTTGGCTTACCTACCTAATTAATAACAGGTTGGTACTTAGTGCATGTTGCATATGTAGCTATGATTAAAATAACCTGTTTTTTGGTAATGCTTGTTTTTGATTGGGGAATTGGAATTTTTATGTTAGAGGGCTGAGAAATAAAAAATAGGAAGTATTGTTTTAAATAATTAGGGGTTTATTAATTATAAACGATAATTAAATATATGTGACGTTTAAACGTCAAAAATGTATGGTTAAACAGTCGCTAATTCCTGCTTAACTTTAAGTAACCTTTATAATTATAGAGGATAATGTATACCTGTGGTTCTAACAACGAATGACTAGTAAACTAATAAGTTATATTGTAATGCTGGTGTAATCGGTAGTACAATGTTATACCGTCTGGCCATTTTACCTTATATGAGAAGATAATCTATAATTTAAAAATGAATCGCTAAATGTGCTCGAGAGCAGCTGAACCAATTTCGCTAATTCTTTTTTGTTGTGTTCAGTATTGTCAGGACAAGGTACCTATTTAAGAAAGAAAAAAAGAAATATTCGAAAAATAAAAATTGCACCCGTGCGAAGCTGGGGCGGGCCGCTAGTATGTAATAATTGAACGGGATGCAAACAAGTCGTCTAAACAAATGTTTTATTTAAGTTTTGGTATTGATTATATTTATAGATCACTATGTTCCGTTTTATTTCAACACTCTTTTTAAATAAAACAATAAATTACTAAACTCTGATTTTTTATTTGCTAGACCAGCTAATATTTATACCAATTAGGTAATGTCAAGTTGACAAAAAAAGGATTTTAGTCTAGCAAATAAAAAATAAGAGATTAGTTTATGTAAATTAAAAAAAAAAAACTATATTTTACTTAGGCCACTTGACGTTTCAAATCCAAAATAAAAACGAAATTTTGCACTTTTGCACTGTTTTACTTAAAAACAGTAAGCGAAGAGGTTTCTGACTCATTTATGGTAAAGGACACAAACCATATTTGGTATAAATGGACTGGAACAAGTTCTTACATTTTAAGATCGCATACGTTAGAGCTCTGCGTATGCGTTTATGGCGTTGTTTGCGATTATAATAATAGACTGTCAAGATCGTTTGTAGGGCTATTTCACAGATGTACGTTTAAAATAAAAACTTTTCTCTTGTTTCTATAAGTTTACAAGAGAACAAGAAGTCTGGCGTACCTATCCTAGGCAGTCAGCCTCGCTATCAGCTAAACTGAAGGATTTTTCAACTAAAAAGAAGATGACAAATAAGATAAATGGCTTTAAATAGCATTAAAAAGAATAAAAAAAATTACATGTATTTAATCGAACCTCTAGAAATTCCCATTTTATGCTCCTAAAAATATGATTGGATACTCTAATATAATGATTGCGCCTCTTTTTGTGGTCCTAACTGCGGCCAACTTAAGAGCGTTTACGCCGTACGGCATTTCGTTCTAACCCACAGAGCACTATTGTTCTAACCTAACCTAATCCGTTTGGTCGGGGTACCCTAGCTTAGTTACTGCGACCAACTGTGCGAAAAGACCAGAAAGTAAAAAAACCCCATTATTTTAAACAGTGTGCATTACCTATTCGAAGCGCAAAGTTTTTAGAGGTTTAATAATTTTAAAAAGTATCCATCTTTAGAAGGTCAATGAGTATTTAGAAGTGCAGTTAAATATTTTCCTTTAAAAATATTTATTATTGCCTAATTTTAGCAAAATTAAATAATGATCAAATTAGTGGAATCAATGTTCTTGACATTTGGGCCAATCTCCATACAGGCCAGACTTTCACGCAGTTTTTGTACCATAGATTTTTCTTATCAAATCTTAACTGATAAGTTATTGTTGAGTTTACTTACTTTATCATCGAAGAACCCCTGATCGTCCGTTCTCTGCTGGCCAAGTAGTCTGTCAGTCTCAAGATCTGTGTCCGCTTCATCTGAAAAGTTATGTGTGTCGGTCTTGGTATGTCTATGAGAAAACACGCAAGCAACCCAAGGTAGGTACCTACTTTTTTACAATCCATACTAATATTATAATTTCGAAAGTAACTCTGTCTGTCTGTCTGTATGTTACCTTTTCACGCCTAAACCACTGAACGGATTTCGATAAAATTTGGCAGAGAGATATTTTGCATCCAAGGGAAGGAAATAGGATAGTTTTTATCGATATAAAATTAAATCGACTTCAGTGAAAATTTTGGCAAACAGACTCGCCGTTCGACGCTCGCCGTGGACGGTCGTGCTGCCCGCTCTCGCTCGCTGCACGCCCCCACCGCCTCGCCGCCCCGCCGCCGCCCGCTCTCGCTACGCCAGCCGTAACGAGCTCAGTAGTCTCCGGACTACGCCCGCACCCTGTCAATAGCCGCCTTTTTCAAGGCATGGTTGATAGAAGTTGTTTCTTAAGATAGATTCGTCATCACACGTGTCGTCGAGGTTTTTGGCCCCTTCCGGGTAAAAACCACAGTTTCGTGGTCCTTGGTGGATACCTCACGGTGCCAACGAAGCCAAGGGGGTGGTGCCCCAATCTCACCCGCCGAGCCCCATCAGGGTGAGGCAGTAAATTGGAATCGGGAGCTAGAAGCTTGGCCTTGGGGGTGGCTCCTAGTCAGCTCTAGCTTCGTAACTAATCCCTTGTCCACAGCTCGCGTCTAGTACGGTTGGGTGTGTCAACCCCTTCGTACTAGAAGCCGGTCTGGGGTGTCTCTACACCCATCGCACAGACTGGTTAGGGCCCCGTTCGCACAATAAGATCGGCGACGGGTCACAAGCTTAGGGCTCACTTCAGGTACTCACCTCCCTGTCTCACACCCGACAGGGAGGGTAGGATCTCACACCCCCGGGCCCATCCACCCGGGGTGCTAGGTTTTCACGCCCCCCATGGTTCTTCCCTCTCCCCGCCCCCTTCCCGATCATGGCAGACGCGGTCATTTTGGCGTTCGCTAGAGAGGTCCTCTTCAAGGACCCCTCTTTCCTCACCCAATATGGCCAGCGTCTCATAAATTTTAGACGCCCTCCCGGTTCGGTCTTAGACATCGACATTGACTTCAGCGATGCGCTAGTCAGCCCCCTCTTTCCGCCAAACTCAGGCGAAATCCCCGAGGCCGCCGCCGCCTCCCCTCCCGCACCCTCCGTGCCAGCCCCCTCGCCTGCACCTTCAGTGCCAGCCGCCGCCCCCAAACCAGCACCTTCCGTGCCAGCCCCTAAACCCGCACCCTCCGTGCCAGCCCCCAAACCCGCACCCTCCGTGCCAGCCCCAAAACCCGCACCCTCCACGCCAGCCCCTAAACCCGCACTCTCTGTGCCCGCCCCAAAACCCGCACCCTCTGTGCCAGCCCCATCACCCGCTCCCTCCGTGTCCGCCCCGAAACCCGCACCGTCCGTGCCAGTCCCCGATCCCGCACCTTCCGTGCCAGCCGCTATCGCAGCTGATACTCAGGAGAGTATGGACACGTCCGTACCCCAATCTCAATCCGACTCAGAGGAAGCCCTCTCTGACTCTTCGTCCTCCTCGGAAGACGACTATATAGTCGTCGGAAAGGGAGGCAAGAGAAAGAAGAACGCCTCCTCTCACGCCAACAAGGCCAAAAAGTCGGTCGCGGAAAACCCCGCTCCCCGCCCCCCCACCCCACCCTCCGCCGCACCGCAGGCCTCCCCCGCTTCTAGCCTCTCGGCTACCCCTCCCGCTTCGAACGCAAAGAAGCCACGACCCCCGCCCCCCATCTATGTCCAGGATAAGTCCAAATGGACAGAAATCTCCAAAGCGTGTGTTGATCAAAAGATCAACTACACGAACGCCCGCTCAACCCAACAGGGTATTAAGGTAACGGTCGCCTCGTCCTCGGACTACAGGGACCTTACCCGTCTCCTCCAGACAAGGGCTTACCCCTTCCATACGTACTCCCTTCCGGAGGAAGTCCCCACCCGCGTAATCATCAGGCGCGTCCCCAAAGAAATCCCCACCGAGGAGATCAAAGAAGACCTTGCTTCACAAGGCATCCCCGTCTCAGCAGTCCATCGCTTGCACAAAGCATGGAAGGGCCTAGTCTACGACATGGTCCTGGTCATCTGCGACCCTACTGAAGGACATCACCCCATCTTCAAGGTGAAGTCAGTTTGCTCCCTCTCGGGTATCTCTATCGAGAAACCCAGGAAGTCCAACCTCATCGGACAATGCCACAGGTGCCAACTGTATGGCCATTCCCAATCCCACTGCTACGCGACACCTAGATGCGTCAAGTGTCTAGGTGCCCACGGCACGTCAGACTGTCCCCGCCCCAAAGACCGCTCTCAGTGCACAGAGCCACCGAGCTGCGTTCTTTGCGGCCAATCCGGGCACCCGGCTAACTACCGTGGCTGCCCCAAGGCTCCCAAGTCTTCTTCTCCCAAACTGACGAAGCGCGCGAGCGACCGTCAGCAAAGGGAAAGCCCCTCTGTGAGGATCCCGATCCCTTCCTCCCAGATGCCCGATAGGCTCAGTCCCCAAAGGCCCTCCCCATGGGCGAACCTCAACCACCTCAAAGCTCCCGCAGCTTCGGTGCCCCCCCCACCCCCGACTATCCCAGCGCTGATGGCAACTGTCATCCCCGCGCCATCAGTAGGCCCCTCGGTCCCAGTAGCCCCACCGGTAGCCCTTCCCGCCGCCGCGCCCAGGGCTCCCGCTGGTCCCAGTAGGTCCCCCCCGACCCCCGCCTCCCGCCCCCAGCCTAGCAGCATGGAGGTAATAATCGGTGCTTACGCAGCTTTTATTGCCCCCGCAAATGCCATGGCAGCGGAAATCCAAGCCTGTAACGGCAATCCTCGGCGCATCGCCGAGATTTTCAATGCGTATCCTCAGATTACGCAAGTCATGCAAACCCTCAACTTCTAAAAAGCTCCAATGGCTTTACAAAGAATGAGCGTTACCAAACCCCGATCCCTTAGACTAGGGTTTTTTAATGCAAACGGCATTAAAAATCAACGCGATGAGATCGCCGCCTTCCTCCGCGATCACCAGCTCGATGTCCTCTTAGTCCAGGAAACCTTCCTGAAGCCCCATCTGCGGAACCCGAACATTGCCAACTACAAGATAGTTCGCAATGACAGGGCTCGCTGCCACAAGGGCGGTACACTCATCTACTATAGGAAGTCCCTCCATTGCATCCCGATAGACCCGCCCGCCCTAATCTCTCAGCTAGAGATCTCTATCTGTCGGCTCGGCATGACCGGTCACCCCGCAATCACCATCATCTCCGCCTATATCCCGCCCACCAATGGTGCGGAGGATCCCATCTCTCTCACTACCGATTTCACTACCCTCTTCGGTATGAGTGACTCCGTCATCATGGCGGGGGATCTCAATGCCAAACATCCCGCTTGGAATAGCAGCACGACCTCTACCAGAGGTAGGATCGTGTTCAAACTAGGCGACTCCCTCAATTTCGATATCATCGCTCCGATGTATCCCACTCATTTCCCGGGCGACCCCGCCCATCTTCCTGACGTTCTCGATGTAGCGCTTCTCAAGAATGTAAACCTCCGTTTGCAGTCTATCGAGACGGTACAAGAGCTTAACTCTGACCACCGCCCGGTCATCTTGCACCTGGCCCCCTATTCGGGCCCCCCGCACGACCCCAACCAGCCCCCCCCGACCAAAACAGTCACCGACTGGAGGAAAGTAAGCGAAAGACTGAAATCCACCACGTCTCCCCACCTAGACTCCATCCCCGAGCAAATTATCTCAGTCGCAGACACGACTGGGGCGATCGACTCGTTCACAGAGCACGTTCAATCCGTACTGACGGATTGCTCACGGGAAGTTTCAGTGATGGAAGACCATCGCTGGAAACTGCCCGATGACGTACGTGAACTGATGACCGAGAAGAACGCTGCCATTCGTGCCTACGACTCTTTTCCCTGCGACGCGAACAAATCCCACATGCGCCATTTACAGCGTGCTGTAAAGAAACGCATAGGGGAGTGGCGCTCCGAGAGATGGGATAAGTTGATCGGCGAACTCGAGCCCACCCACCACGCCTTCTGGCAACTCCAGAGGAAGCTCCGCTCCTCTGAAGAGGCCACAGTTCCTCCCCTCACACGCCCCGACAAAACGGTCGCTTTCGAAAACCTCGAAAAGGCCGAATGCCTAGCCGACAGCCTAGAGGCTCAATGCACTCCCAGCTCTCAACCAGTAGACAGAGCGCACCTCGACGAGGTGAACGCTGAAGTCGAACGGAGAGCCTCCCTCCCGCCAGTCGAAGACCCTGATGATCCTCTGCCTCCCGTCACTCCCGACGAAGTGCAAGACATCATAAAAGGACTCGCAACCCGCAAAGCCCCCGGTTCGGACGGTATCACCAACAGGGTGTACAAACTCCTCCCCGCCCCCCTCATACTGCTCATGACCGCCATCTTCAATGGCGCCCTGAGCAACAACATCTTCCCCCAAATGTGGAAAGAAGCCACAGTCATAGGCATCCCAAAGCCAGGCAAGCCCAAGTCTGAGCCCTCCAGCTACCGCCCCATCAGTCTGCTCAATGTTTTCGGTAAAGTCTACGAGAGGCTTATTTATAAGCGCCTCAAAGACTATGCCGAAGCAAAGAGCCTCATCCCCCCCGAACAGTTCGGTTTTCGCACGAAGCATTCGTGCATCCACCAGCTCCACCGCATAGTCGAGCACATTAGCGCTGCTTTTCAGCGAGGTGCTTCGACAGGCGTCCTGTTCTTCGATATAGCGAAGGCGTTCGACAAGGTCTGGCACAATGGCTTATTATATAAGCTGTACATGCTAGGTGTGCCAGACCGTCTCGTGCTCATCTTACGAGATTTTCTGTCGGACCGCACTTTCCGCTACCGTATCGAGGGCGCTCTCTCTCCCCCTCACCCCATCCGCGCCGGAGTCCCCCAGGGTTCCGTTCTGTCTCCCCTCATTTTCACCCTGTTCACTAGTGACATCCCGAACAGTAAAAAGGCACAGTTGGCGCTCTTCGCCGACGACACCGCCATATACTGTTCGGGTGTCAACCAGTCATCCATAGCTCGAAACCTCCAAACCTCCGCAAGCGCCTTGAGCGATTGGTTCCGGAAATGGAGAATCGAGGTCAACCCCGATAAGAGTCAGGCGGTCATCTTCTCGAAACCGCGCAAACTACCCCCCCCCCTCCCGCGCCCGATCTCTATGTATGGCAAGCCGATCCCCTGGGGAAAGCGAGCCAAATACTTAGGTGTCATCCTAGACCACAACCTCACCTTCAACGAGCACATAAAGACGGCGCGTTCGCGCGCCTCTTTCGCTCTCGGTAGGCTCCACTCCATGATAACTGCCCGCAGCAAATTGTCACTCAAGTGCAAATTGCGCCTCTACACCGCGGTCATCCGTCCCATCATGACCTATGCTTGCGTAGTCTTCGCACACGCCAAGCCGCGATCTCTGCATAAAATGCAAACCCTCCAGAACCGTTTCCTCCGAAAGGTCACGGGAGCCCCCTTCTACGTCCGAAATGTGAATCTGCATCTAGATCTCAGACTCCCCACCATCCAGCAGTTCATGAAACGCCTCTCCAAGCGCTTCTTTGACTCTGCCATAAAGCACCCCAATCCCCTGATTGCGGCGGCCTCCCGATACACTCCCTCCCGCATAAGTAGGATTCGCCGACCAAGGCATACCCTCACTATCCCCGACGACGCCACTACCCTCCTCCAGGAGAGCAGTAAGGCCACGAGTACTCTCAGTCGACAACACAAACACAAGCTCAGACATCCGTCCTTCCGTCCTCGCCGCCGAGGCCCGTCGCGACGTCCCGCACCATCACCGTGCCCGCCCCGACCCTTGCTCGAGCCAGCCCGCGCAGCTGAGCCTGTAGTTTTAAATTCGCCCCTAAACACTAATAATAATACCGATCCAGCCTGTCCCTTGCTGTCCTCTTCCAGCGACGCCCTGAGCCGAGGTCCGAACCCCGCAGGGGGTTACCCTTAGCGCTGTCGCTTAGTTTTTAAGTTATTGTATGCCCTGGCTGGAGGCCTTAATTCGAGGCATCCACAGGAAAGTCCGGTTAAGCAGTAGCCATCCTCATAAAGGATGAACTGCGAGATGCCATTTTTAAAAAAAAAAAAAAAAAAAGTGAAAATTTTGGTGAAACATATCTTAGTAAAACGAGGTAATACTTTCTTAATAATTTGTAATGTGCACAATCGTTATTATTCATTTTCTTTAAATACCAGTCTAATTTAATTTTTTTGGTTTTGTTAAGTACAAATACAGGCTCAAGCGAAACTCCATAGACGTGATGGGTATAGATAATTATCTAAACACGACAATTTTTTTTGGGGGTCTACGACCGGGCTTGTTGTTTTACTTGAAGTATGAGTTGAGAAACTTTATATCTTTTTATTTTATCGTGTTTAGATATCGATACCCAACACGTCTGTGAAGTTTACACAAAAAAAAACTGTTTTTAAAGTGATATTTCAAGTGACTAAACTAAACTAAACTAAAGGTTAAAGGACTAAACTAAACTCAGAAAAAAAAAACTGATCAAATTCATTTATTTATTATTTGTTCATGTTTAGCGTGTTTGTTTTGTTTTATTTGTTTTGTTCATGTTCACTACGTCTGCGGAGTTTCGCTAGCTAATTCAATTTGCCTCTGTATAATCTAATATATAAAATTCTCGTGTCACAGTTTTCGTTGCTCCTCCGAAACGGCTTGACCGATTTTGATGAAATTTTTTGTGCTTATCCGGTATCTATGAGAATCGGCCAACATCTATTTTTCATACCCCTAAATCGAAACTTACGCGGATGAAACCGCGGGGCGCAGCTAGTAATAATATAGACAAAAGTGTTCTTTCTTACCTTCGTCGCCACTCGTAGGTTTGATTTCTACTGATTCTGTGCTCTGCGCAGACGACGGTCTTTTGCTGTTGACAAGTATGCAGTTATTACTTATATGAGTTTTGGTTATAGGCTACGAATAAGTCAAGAAGTCTAATTCAGAACAAATTCCACACATAAAGTGACCCTACTTCAAACCAAAACGACGTATGATTCAAAATACGATCACTTCATCCGAGGTTACAAGAAGACATGCTTGGTGATTGGTTTAAATTCAGAACGAAAGCCGGGATTGGTTCGCGCGCGTGCTGCAATGTCTGCTATGACAGCTGAGTCATAGCGACGTGGACGATGTTATGCAATAAGTGCACCGGACCAAGTCAATAATAAAATAATATTATTGTATAATGTTTTTTTTTATTTAAAATACATTTTTGTTTTCTTTTTTGGGTTTCTTTTAACAATCTAATGAACTTTATGTTCCACAAAATATGATTAATTTATTTAAGTTTTTGTCTAGAAGACATTAAAAGAGAATTTTTCTTCGCAATTTAGATAACATAAGCGAAATAGATTACTGTTATAAAAATATCTAAATTTTATGGATTTAATTATTAATATTTCATCAAGACAAAAAAACCTACCGAATTAGGTAAAAAATTGACTGACTTTAAATTTTAGGGGTTTGGGAAACAAGCGTAAGTTTGAAGTTTGTCAGTTAAAAACTTGTACAAAACAAGTGTGATATTTGATCAGTTGCAGTTGCAGCCTTTTTAGTTGTATCGTCCATTAAGTTTTACGCCTGTTGTATGACAAATCACTCAATGTGTTTACCACTAAACATGTTGAAAGCATTGTTCTGATTTTGAGAAAATGTATTAAATTATTTGTGGTGCGGGCGGGTCTTACGTGTACGATCATAGTCACTCACCGTGGATACACATCATCGTGATGCACATGATGATGATGCGGCGTGTGCTGCGCGTGTGGCGTGTGTTGCGCGTGTGGCGTGTGCGGCGTGTGCGGCGTGTGAGGCGTGTGCTGCGCGTGCGGCGCGTGCGGCAGCGCGGGGTGCGGCGCGTGCGGCGCGTGCGCGGCGGGAGACGCGGGGCGGTGCGGCGCGGGCGCAGGCGGCGGGGGAGCGGACTCGCTGCACACTGTATAAACACATAAAAAGGATTTTGGTAAATACAAACAATAGGACACTTACGCGAAGTACCATTGGGATTCATGCCCTGAAAACTGACAACTTTCCACGTTAAATGGCAATGCCAATTCTTTGGCCAAAGAATGAGCCAGCCCTCTGGTCACGTGCAGCGTCGCCCAGTCGGCCAGAAACCTTAAAAAGGAGACGAGCACGCGGTCCTCATGACCCGAGCGTTTCGACCCCAAACGGCTCAAAACTGTAGTTACCTATGATTATGAATTATTCTTCATGAGGACCGCGTGCTCGTCTCCTTTGGCACCTAATTGTATCTGAAATTTTCCTATTAATAAATAGGAAAATTTCAGATACAATTAGGTGCTCACAATTCTACAAGGTATACAATTAAATAATTTATCTAATTCTTTACACAAATGGTAGTCAATAACAATGAACACACTAACCAGAATTAAACAACTCGTTATTAATACAAATTCAGTACTGTAAAACACAAAATGAATCTCTCACACAAAAAACTGGTTTTCCTTATTGTTAAATCTAATTTGCCATTTGGCAATTAACCGTTAAAGCTCCGCGCGTAACATAAGTGTTACGATATAATAGAAAATAAATTATACACTAATGGAGGAAACAGTGGCCAAACAATGCCACATTCATACATTTCGACAAAAATGTTAAAAACTCACCTAATGGATCCAGCGAATGTAAATCAGCGTCAGATAACACATGAGGGTCTGTGCTTGTTCCGTTCTCCACTATCTCCTTTATCACTACTGAATGTGTCTGGAACATAAAACAACATTTTTCATTAGTCACTTGTTTAACAAAAACATTATCGAGAAAGTAGTAATGGCAAAAAATTAAAAAAAAAACTTTAAACGGAAGTAAAAATTAAATACTATAATAATATATTGGGTTCATTTTTCTTCCGGTAGTAAAAAGACACCAAATCACATTACTTGGCATTGGAATGTTTAATTTATCACTTGACTAGATTTCAAAACTCTTATATTTGGAAGATAATCCGAGATTTTTACAAATTTAATTTAAACAGGTTACAAACGACTTTTATTTCAGTTACCACGTCCAGTGCCGAGAGAACCTCTGGATTTTATTTTTGTAATTAGGGTTTCTACAAACACTTTTACACGTCAATCATAGTTTCAAAACTAGATGAGGTTTCCTATCTGACTACTTTGAGAAACCTAACTGACTCAGAGGACGTCGGGATCCGAGAATATAACGTACCTGTATCATCTGGTTGTTGTTGTCAGTATCGGACGCGTGTCCGGAAGATAGTCCGTCTTCCACGACCGGCAGATGTGTCACCACCACGCGGTTTGTGTCCATCACCACTGCTAGAACAAAATGTTTCAAGTTAACACAAGTTACTCTAGCTTACGTCGGTGAATCTGAAAATAGTAGGTATTTTTTATGTACAGGAAATATTTTATGACCAAGCGTATTGGCCGGATAGACAAAGTATTTTGTTACAAAATTTTGTTTTTTTCAATAATTATTTTTACACATACAGTATAATATTTTGATATGGTAAATCTCAGAATCTTGACTCGTGAGTTCACGATAACAAGTGACGCAAAGGTGTAGCAAAATTAATAGCGTGCTTAAGCGAGTTAATAATATTTACAGACTTGACAAGATCTTATCTAGCTCTCATCTGTGATTTTTTCATTGAAAGATTCATTGTTTACTCATTCTCCATACAAAAAGGAGGATCCTCCGACCAGACGGTATTGTGTCTGGCGGGCAACTGCCCGATGATTCATGTCGGGCCGTTGTACATATGCTAGTTGCGCGGTAAACTCTGCTTGCGAGATGCAGGATTTTGCGTGACGTCAGTATGACGCGTAGTTCGTGTGGCGTTGCAGGTACCGCTACACTACTGTGTGAGGTATAAGTTCACCTTTCATCTCCGACAGCTCGTTCTCCATGAGCATGAGCGAGAGCGAGCGGTCCTCGCTGCCGCTGTCGCTGTCGTCCGTGGACAGCGCGAAGGGCACGTCGGCGCGCGCGGGCGCGGGCGAGCCCGAGCCGCTCCACGCCGCGCTCAGCGCGCGCACGTCGGGCGCGTACGGGCCCGGCGCCTGGCGCGGGCGCACCTGGGGTCGTTGGAGGGGTCAAACAAGTTAATAAATAATAATAATAGCAGCCCTTTATTGTCTCACTGCAGGGCTGCTGAAAAGGCTCTTCTCATACAAAGAAGGCACGAGCATTATAAATAATGAGGTGAAATAAAGACAAAGTAAGCGATAGGTATTTAATTGTATATGTATTTGACAAGCTATTACGGCTGGCTAAAGGATACCACGAAGGCTTTAAATATTGTGGTCTGAAATCGTCATCTCATAGTAAGCTAATTTGGTCATCAATGCTCGACCTTTCCCTATATGACAATCTGTAGCGGTACAAATTATATTGTATATCGCATTAGATTGAACCTTTACACGTCATGAAAGTACCGGAATAGAGCTTATTCGTATAACGTCCCGAGTTGCCATACTACAGCTCGGGATACGATATTCGAGCAACTACGTTCCGATTTTGAATGGAATTGTTGATTTAAATGATACTGCCTCACATAATCGATTTTTTTCGAGATAAGCAAGTGGTTGTGTGTTGTTGATGAAGGTAGAAATGGACTGTACCTGTAGTCCTAAGAAGTTGGTGTGGTTGTGCGCTTGGTGCGGCGAGTCGAGCGTGTCGGTGACGTGCGGCCACTCGGACTCGCTGCCGCCTTCCAGTCCGTTCTCTGACGGACATTCTTGCGGTTGACGTCGTAATTCGTAGTCTAGTTCCTGAAAACAAACGAATACACGATAATACAATGTTCAAGGGTGACAATCTCATTTACACAACGCGAAAAAGTGGGGTGTTAATTTAGAATTGTTAAGTTACAGACCGATGCAAATAGAACCGTTAGATTATGAAGATGCCTTTCAATTGAATGAAAATTTAAATAATCTACCACTTACGAAACCCACAGAAAGAAATAGAGTAGCCTATTCCAGCGAGAAATTATTAAAGAAAAAAAAAAAGAAAACTTATGAAAAAAAACTAAAAAATTCCCAAAAAAATAAACAATACCACAAAAACAAAAGAAGATCCTCGTACCTGAAAGTTAACAATCTCATCATTAGCAATGAGATTGTTGATCTGCGGCTGGCCAGCGTTCGTGGGACATCTGAAGAACTCTTCCAGAACCTTCCTGGTCTCTGAGAACTCGTAGAGGTAGTCGAACGCTGCCGATCCTGATGGCGGGCTGATGTCCCGGCTTTCTGTGACTACCCTCTGGAATTTAGAAGAGAGAGAGGTCAGTTACCTTCTTGTAGGTGGAGCTGGTGTGTAGTGGACAGCAGTTGTAAAGAATAAAAAAGATAAAATTGACGATCCTATTTCCTCCGTGGGTGACGTAAAGTGTGATTAAGGGGTTGTAAAAAACATGTGGATGCCTAAAATTGCACTGTATTGGGAGTTTTTTTTTTTTAAGTGTGCTTGCCAGATATCTACCACGAGAAGAATTTGTGTGAGCAGTTGTAGCCAAAGATATAAACCTATTATTTATTTATTTGATTAGGGCAGTTTTACACAGTGTTTTGTTTAAAACTGTGTCCTTTCATCATCTGCCTAGCCTTTTCCCAACTATGTTGAGGTCAGCTTCAAGACGGATCGGATGCAGCTGAATACCAGAGGAGCAATTCTCGTAATTTTAAGAACGTTCACAGTCTGATCTCAGTCTCAATCTGTCAAAAATACCTCTAATTTCCCTACATTTTGACAAGTTTTGACATTTGTCTGTCGCCGAGATGAGACTGCGACTAGATTTTGAACGTTTTAAATTATGAGAATTGGCCTTCTTGTATTTAGCTGCACCCGGTTCGAATTGAAGCCGACCGGCCGGCTGTTTTACATGGAGCGACTGCCTATCTGACCATCACAACCCAGTTACTGTGTCCATTCCGGATAAAAAGTTCGATTGGATATTTTTGTTATAAAATAAACTGTTCAGCAAATATCTCACCTGAGGAAACCCAGGCCTCGGGGACCTGGTGGGCTTCTGCGTGCCCACTCCGTACCTCCTCGGCGACCCTTCATACTCGGCTATAGGCAGCTCCCCAATAACCCTGGTGACGCGCGATTTGTCCTCGTCGCCCGACAACCACACGCCCGACGGACTCGCGTCACTCAACCTAATATCCTCTCTCGAAGGACTCGACTCACTGCCGTCACTCACTTCACTTTTACAGTTCAATACATCACTATTATCACCGTTATTTTTAATATTGTCTAAAGTTCTTTTAACACTGATATCGATCTCATCGTCACTAGCTTCTGGTTCCGTCCTCAAACCTAGAGACACAGAATTCAATATCACTGAAAATAAAAGAAAGAGAAAACAATATTGTATGAATAATAATGGTTATTGGATAGGATGGTTAGGTTTAATGGTGTTGTAAACTTTAGATAACCACTTACAAGATAAGCCCTACTTGCGCGACACACTATAAATCACAATCTGAATCATTTTGAAAGATATTGCAAATCCATTGCTTCTTATGTTCGAAAAATTTGTCGGCTCAACAACGTAAATAACGCAATGAATGTTGTTGAACTGTCAAAATTAAAGCCAATCCTACTGTTAGTGTACGCAATTACCTACCTCTGTTTTAATTGTAACTCTGTTTTGCATTTAAGATTATTCTATGGAAACGAGAATGTAAGAAGATAAGTATGGTGTAGGCAGGTTTTTAATGAATGAGAAAGCTGGTTGACTGGTAGAAAATGCCTATGGCATTAAGTCCGCCTCTGTACATTTTTGTGCTTGAAGTATTAAATAATAAATAATAATAATAATAAAGCGACATTTAAGACGGACACGGATACAAAAATAATAGTTAAAAAGTTTACAACACGTAACATTATTTATAAACAGGTGTTAAAAGAAGGGTGAAAGCAAAAGCGAAGATAACATAAAGCGAAGTGAATCGTGACGTAAAATATATAGAAAATATTAACATTACATCGAACATTGTTAAAATCACAGCTGAATTTTAAAAGCAATTTACATATAATACACGGCGCAATATTTTAAGCTAATTTATAGCCTATTTTTTACAGTCAGTTTAAGGTGAACGCAGACTTGTAACAGTTTTGTTTTAAATAATAATTATCATGTCCCTGATATTTTACTGGGCAGTAACAGAAGTAGATGTGGTAGTCATTTCACATGATGATCTTCTAAAAGAAGAAAGAATCAAGCAAGCATTCACCTTAGAGGCTGATTTACATTGATACAGTATTGCAATCCAGTGCTGGAATTCAGTGACACTGGGTCGATATTGGACCAATGAAAGCCTTTTCCAATTCAGTCCAGGATCTAGTATACAGGGAAAGGAGCTAAGTTTGGCCGATGGCCGATCTAGTGCTACTGGATCAGCCTTAAAAGAAAATTAAAAACAATCACCTTTCCAATCATCATTGTCATCAAACACGACGACTTCTCCGTCAGCAACCACGGCAATAGGACTGCTTTTAGCGCTGACGTCAGTGGTCTTGTGAGGGTCCAGTATGGGCGAGCTGTTCTTAGGGATCCCCATCGCACTCTGCTCTAGAATGACGTCACGGTCACCATTCGTGTACGTCGGCGAGGTGTGTCGCGATATCATTTTCTTAGGCTCATTGTTTATTCTGTGTAGGGATATCTGAAGCAGAAAGTGTAAGGAATTTATTGATTATGTACATTGTTTGTTATTATGTGAGGGGCCCGTGGCTAAATAATAACAGCCGCACAGGTCGATCGGTCAGGTTAAGCTACGCTTGCCGCGGTTGGTCTGTGGATGGGTGACCATCTTTACATACCCGAGACCCCTCCATGCCTCGGAAAGCATGATGTCAAGCCGTTGGTCCCGGCTGTCATTCGTGGATCTTTGACAGTCGTTAGGGGTAGTCAGAAACCCGAAAGTTTTGTTTTGTCACTATGTAATTGGTGTTGTACCGTTTTAATTAACTATAAATTAATTAAATTAAATTATGTGAATGTGCCATAATGTTTGCTGATGCTATACCGTAATGGGACTGCGGCGTTGTAGGAACATTGAAATTTTACAAACTAAAATCTTATTAATATACTATCCTACTTCCTGCTATCCTACTAATATTATAAATGCGAAAGCTTGTGAGGATGGATGGATGTTTGTTACTCTTTCACGCAAAAACTACTGAACGGATTTGGATGAAATTCAGCACACAGTAGATACGTTTATAACCAGGATTAACACATAGCATACTTTTTATCCCGATATTCCCACGGGATCGAAACTTATGCGTGTGAAACCGCGGGGCGCAGCTAGTGTATCGTAAATGTAACATAGACATACCTAAGTAACCCCAAAACAATAAAGAGAAGAAAAAAAAACATACCAAAGTAGGCGGCATCGTTTTCAACCTACCATCAACACGTTGTATCCTACTTGCAACGGCAATAATATGTCAGGGATCATTTTTAAGTATTATTTTCTACCGCACTGCGCTGTAATATGCACTTGTGTTTTTATGCAATGTTTGTTTTCACTGCACATTTTTTTTTTTAGGTTTCAGCATTTCAGAGATAAAACACGCTTCTTCAGAAGAAGGGTGATTTACAGTATTTGACACATCGTTTTGTGCAGAATATTTTTATCTGTTTGATAGTCATTCCGTGTCACTCCTTTAGATAATAATCAAGATAGTATTATTGTCAGAGATGCGATAACGAGTCTGATAAAACGATTACCTAGTCAAATAAATCTAATAATGTTATGATTAGTGTACACAGTACACACCCCCCACTGTACAAACATGCACTCTGTCTCCCCAGCTAATAAAGCAATACAAACAAACACTGATTTTGAAATAAGGTTATAAAGGCCTGCGCACACCGACGGCACAGCAAGTTTCTATTAAATAAAAATAAATATTCTATTCAGTATTGCTTCTCTTGAGGCTTCATTTTAGTGTCAGATGTTGCTTGCTGGCTTATAATTCAACTAACTTCTGCCCGCGGCTTTGTCCGCGTAGTATGTCGATAAAAACGCCTATATCCATCCCCAGGGTTCAAAGTATATTCATAGCAAATCTTATCGAAATCGGTCCAGCCGTTTCGCAGATTATCCGGAACAAGCAGATGAACAGAAATAAAAAAATTAAAAAAATTATTATAAGTAAGTTCCGTATACACATTCATTATTATGCATTTAGTATTAAGCTGTTATTTTGACATTAAAAACAGACACTTTTTTAAATTTTATTTATTTGTATAGTTGTTTATATTTGATCAATTATGTAATACACACCTAATAAACTGAAGCGTACTTTCATACGTCCCACGGTAGTCTGTCCAAGACTCCAATGCATGCTTTCCATATCGCTCATGTCATATTTGCCCGATACCCCTTACTTACCGCCATAGCGGCGCCGACTATCCGGCGACAGAGTCGTGTGAAAGGGCAATTTATAGTCTACTTATTTCTTTAAAGCCTCTGCCGCAGCGAGTTCAAAAGAGCGGGCGCATGACGTCACCCTGAACGCTCTATGGTAGCAGCACCCTCTTTATATGAGTGCGAGTGTTTAATGTTTTAAAAGTAACTAGTATTTTAGTGATCTATGATCTTATGCACTGGATCACTTAAAGGCTCCAGCAGACTGGCGAACGGTGCGACTCTATTTTGGTAGAATAATTTCCATGGAGTTTTTTTGTTCTACTACAGTAGCGTCGAGCACGTCCGCAGGAGCCGAAGTCCAATTTATCGCAGTCTTTTATCGTAAGCTACTTTCCAACTTAGCCAGGCATACTTATCTACCTAGCTATGTATTTACATTAAACCCGACAAAATGCTCGTGAATGGAAAGAGCCGTACAGAAACGTGTATCCTAAATTCCTTTTGAGAAGAATGTTTAGGAAAGTTCCTCTCCTAAATCTGGACAAAAGCCTCACCTTTTAATTACATCATCTGCCTAGCCCTTTCCCAACTAAGTTGGGGTCGGCTTCCAGTCTAACCGGATGCAGCTGAATACCAGTATATTACATGAAGCGACTGCCTATCTAAACTCCATAACCCAGTTACTGGGTAATACGATACCCCTTGGTAAGACCAGTTGTCGTCAGACTTTCGGGTTTCTGACTACCCGTAACGACTGCCAAAGATCCGCGAATGACAGCCGGGACAAACGGCTTAACGTGCTTTCCGAGGCACGGAGGGGTCTCGGTATGTAAAGATGGTCACCCATCCACAGACCAACCGCGGTAAGCGTAGATTAACCAGATCGATCGACCTGCGCGGCTGTTATTATTTAGCCACGGGCCCCTCTCACCTTTTCATGAAATATCACTAACAAAAATTTTAACAGAATTCAAATTTTACCTCATTAGTAAGATTATCGGTAGCGTAATCCACGGTGTCCTTAGTGAGTGACCGCACTTTGTTCCTCAGATTGTGTTTGTGTGTATTGTTGTGTCGCAGCTTGCGAACTGCTTTTGTCCGGCTCTGTGAGTACAGCTCTCGACCTCCTGCGATTTCTATGATCCTGATAAAAGAAGAAAAATAGAATACAATTTTAAAACGTAATCACTGGGCCTGCGCGGTAAATTACAGCCCACTCCCTCTCGACGAGAGGCCTGTGTCCCAACAGTGGGAACATTATAGGCTGATATGCATATCGTTCTTATGTTTGATGCCTTAGGGGCTTAGGGAGACCCCAACGCCAGAAATGCTTACATGGTTTATGCGACATTCGGCAAATAAAGGTATCTTAACGCAAGGCCGCTTCCCAGCCAAAACATCTAAAGCATAGCACGTGTCTAGGTGGACAAAAGAAGTTTAATTTTTATCTCCTATTGAGATAGAACAAGCCCTAGATAAATGTAATTTTTAGGGTTCCGTACCCAAAGGGCAAAACGGGACCCTATTACTAACACTCCGCTGTCCGTCTGTCCGTCTGTCACCAGGCTGTATCTCATGAACCGTGATAGCTAGATAGTTGAAATTTTCACAGAATATGTATTTCTGTTGGCGCTATAACAACAAATAATAAAAACAGAATAAAATAAATATTTAAGGGGCTCCCATATAACAAACGTGATTTTTTTGCCGTTATTTTATATGTAGCGTTAAATATTGTATGGTGGTACGGAACCCTTCGTGTGCGAGTGCAACTCGCACTTGGCCGGTTTTTTTAAAGATATTTTTAGCAAGTCATTTTTTTATTATAGGTAGAGGAATCATTCCTTTTAAGAAGGTAACTATCTCCAGAAGCCATTGGCTTTGTGGTTATTACCTGGAGTCTCTTAGTTTGTAGGTGCCTCCCTTGGAGTTGAGTATGACTAGCTGACTCTCGTTGCCTCGCTCCTCGTCAGACGAGACGCTGTTCACGTTGTTAGTGTCGCAGTCGCGACCCTCCAGACTGGAGGTCAACCTGAAACGTTTCACGTATATCTTTAATATTTTAACAGAGGCTTTGAAATTATTTCAGAAGAGAAAAATAATAGAGATGAGGGATCGATCTACAAGAGAAGAACGTGCAGTTGGATAGGAACTCGAAATAGATGAGTAGGTATGAAACTATGGAAAAAAGGTAGAGGGGCAGCAGTGTCTATTTATTTAATAGAATCAGCTCCATTTAATGGAAAGTAATCATATGATCAGTAGGTAATACTGTAAAACAACCCTTCGATTTTTATCTTTAGAAACTTATTGAAGTACTTATAAAACGTTATATAAAGGGTTAATTACGTTGCAGAATCAACATCGCAAAGCCTTTGTCCCTTTGGTTCGAGTTTGTGGATTTTAATGTGTTTGCACACGTAAGATGTCGGCAGTCACAGAATGTTTGTGCACGTAAAACGCGATAATTATTACTTAAGGAATATCTGTGTTAAACAGAGTTATTTAGGGGTGGCTGATAGCTTTCGTGTCCATAATAATTGCTTTATGGTCGGCGGTGGATGACCGTGGCTGGAAGTAAACTAAGTCTACAATATCGGATCAACGCATCATTGTTGTGGATATTGCTAACAAAGCTACCTCGCTCGGCCTAGGATGGACAAAAGCTAAGAGTTAAAGTGCTTATGGTGTTTCAGCCAAATGTTGCTGCCGCTCGACATTATCCTTGAACTGAGGTGGAACAAAGTCAAAAGAAAAAAAATCCAGACGTTCATACCACAGAATTTGGAAGTGCAGTAGCCGCCTTATTCAACTGTCCACTGCACTCCCTAATTCTGTGCCCAGCTATACCTACCTGCCTCCAAAAGGCACGTCCTACCTTGTTATACACCTTAGTTTACCTGTCGTGTGCGTGCTGCATGTTCTTGGGGCGGCACTTGGGGAATAGCCTCGTGATCCGCTCACCGACGTCCGAGCCCGGCGTGGAGTCGCCCGCGCCGACCGCTCGGGGCGGGGCCGCGTTCATGTCGCCAGCGCCGCCGGCGTCACACCGCCACCGCCTCTACCGGCAAGAGGTGCCGCTACGTTAGTTAATAGAACTACTGGATTTGTACTCATAGAGAAAGTTTGTCGAACTGGGGAGATGATATCAGCGTGTCTATTCTGTAAAAGTCTCACCGTGAAAGCTAAGGTGAAGTGAGTTTGGAGTGAACAGTCATGATTATCCCTAGCTTCAGGTAAAATGACAGCTCACTTGAATTAAGTTTTCCATTGAAGATCCATGACTGAAAACTGCACGATCAACGCCAGTAAAAAAAAAGTCTGAATTGCACCCGGTGTATTAGCTTCTGGCTTGTGTTATACTGATTAGTGAAGTTTAGGTCGACCTGGAGATGATAATGGGACCAAAACCAAATTGAAGCCTGGAGGCCGATGCATACCTTCGGATCTCATGAAGTGTTGTGGCTTGGAGAAAGTTTGTGTATGTAGGTACAACCGATTCTGGGCACGTCTAAATTAAATGATGAAGAAGAACAATCGAAACTTCGACTTACCGTCGAAGTTCATTTTGAGGTGTGTTGCCTGGAAGACGTTTCTGAACAAAAGTACTACCTATGGATAGTGGTCAAAGTTCATTCACCTGTTCATTTAACAAATGATTGTGTTGCTATTGTTGCTAATGCCTTTAATGTGAATTCTAAAACGGTCCAGACCACTTTGATGTGAAATGTGAGTAATTAAATGATGTTAGTGTTCAACACTGAAAATTGTTGTACGCTAGTTAAAAGGAGAGGCAGCAAACATATATTTGGTTTAATGAGTTTTGAACTGAATACGAATGGAACAATAAAGTTTAAATAAATGCTCTCACTGACCTTTTTACTAAAAACAAAAAAGACAAAGTATATGAGCAGTTAATCTTGGAAACTTCTAGAGTTTACATATGTGTACAATTTTTTCGATTTTATTAGAAAACGTCTTTGCAATCAATACACGACCTGATTTATTAACAGAAAAGGTGAACTTTCCTATAACCATGGATTTACTTATCCGCGATTTCAGCACGACCTTCGTAACATACATTGTGTAAGTACCGAATTCTTTTAATGCTACAGTAGTATACCTATATTTCGTTGCCAACCCTCGCTAATGTATCTCAATTTTATTTGACCGTTAGCTGTTTCAATGTAAATCAAATGCGGCCTGCCTCTCCAATTTCTTTGAGAACTGTAACCTCTACACACAGTCAAGTTTTGTTACAGTCAAGTTTACTGGTTGCAAATTATTGACTGTAGGCATTACTAAGCTGGAACACGAACGACGATGGATGGAGAAGCGTTCAGGATAGAGTACCAACGGAAATATTTACGAAGTAATCTAGAATTCTGCTAGATTGTGTGTTCCGTTTCGTAGTAAAATCCAGGTGATTTAGATCGATTCCAATGATTCGATTGTCGCAGATGGTGGATTCCAAAGAGTGAAATAGTTATTATTGGAAATTCCTTATTCCGATCCAGATAACTAAGGTGTTTAAGAACTTTTTGGATCGTATTAAAAATTTTAAGTACATACTTACAAAATGTAGGTATTGCGGGCTTTTATAATTACTAACGACACGATTTTCGTTTTTTTTATGGGGAGATGCCTTTGCCCAACAGTGGGATGATGCAGGCTAACAGTAACAGTGACGATACCTATTATCGTGGACGTCAACGTCCACGCCCATAAAATGTATATTACGTACAGTGTGCACGTTATCGTGGATGGAAATTAACAGCGTCTTCATAATATAATTCCATTCATTTTGCTTTCCTATGTCACGTTAGAAATTATAAAAGCGCAAAATGTAATTTGGTTCCACAGCTTCATAGCAGAAAAACGATCGCCAAACGCAGTTAAAAACAAGCAAACATCAAGTTGCACCAGCAGTCTGCATTCCGTCTGTAACCACTATTACCATTACCACAAAAATACTTAAAACTGCAGTCATAAATATTGTAAATTAGCTTCATTCTGCAATAACAAAACGACTCGAGCGCATTTAGCGTAGCAGACTAGCAGTTCATGTTAATCGCTTGTAGAAACGTTTGGGGTTTATCACTAGTGTTCGACCAAGGCACCGGGGTATTGGGGGCACGACACGAGCCAATGACGTGTTTCGCATGGCACCGACTGTAACCGCTGCCAAACTACCGGATCGATAGAACATTAGTGGTGTGCCCGCTGGATTTGCGTGTGTGAGCGCTGAGCGGGAGTGTTCGGATATAATTTGGTTACAATTTACAATGCAACATAAAAAGGGTTAAACATCAGCAGGCCTGTTGACTGAAGGTTCATTAATACCATTTCTGCTACAAACACTAAACACATCACTCGTTACTTTTTCAAGCATCTCGACTTTGGATTTCGGTCATGCAGCATGACCAAAATAAATCTGCCAAGCCTTTTCCCAAATATGTTGGAGTCGGCTTCCAGTTTAGACTCGGTTCGGTCGGTCAGCTAAATGTATTTTACATGGAGCAACTGCCTATCTACCTCCACATCCTATTTACTGAGTAACACGATGCCCCTTGGTAAGAAACAAGACCGAAGATGTGAAAATTGTCATCTTTGAATTTTCACATCTATTGCAAAATGATAATCATGCGATTGATTCTGAATCTATTTGTGTATGGTATGAACTCGTTAGATTTTTGTTAACAACTATATTAACACGTAAGTACCTATATAGTTTTATTTATTTGTTGTGTTCCAGGTCGCTTTGTTGCGACCTCTATCTACAGGAAACCGAAGAAGAAAATGCCCCTCATAAATATGGCATAGTCTTTTAAGGATCACGCTGTCACACAAAACATTCAAATCGCTGTCCTAGTAAATGCGCAGAGTTTATAAAAACAATACTTTGGCACATTTCAACGTTTGAACGTTTTCTGCAGCGCTGTGTAACTAAACTTATGCTAGTTTTATGGAATACATTTTGCTATATGAACGTAACGAGTTCCCGCGTCTTTTATGACCCCGGTAGGGTTGCTAGATCAAAGATCAGAGGGCGGACGGAGAGGTTAATTTGGCAGGAGGTTTTTTTCGCTACATTACGTGTGAATGGCGCTTAGGTAGGCAGTGTAACACATCGGAAATACATATAAAGGACAAAACGAATCTAATTTCATCGTTATATCGCTGTGGTGTGGGCCAATGATTTTTTGGTCAACTTAACACAAACATTTCGGAGCATTTTCATGAAACTCACACAAAAATTTAAAAAAATGTTTAGGCAGTATGAACTGAAGTGGGTTCTACGATAGGCGACGTGGTAAAAAAAAGAAAAAGTTAATTTAAAAGCAGATGTATTTTAATATAGCAACCCTACTCCCAGTAACGCTGTGTCCCGGGCGACATGTTTCCTAAGGGCGGGTTTATACCGACTGTTTTTATTGCGCGGACGATACAAGAGCTGTCGCTGCAGATCCTTTTTTGTTGCTTATGTAAAATGATGTAGGAAAATCGGCTTACTTCGCCAGTCGCCCGCAGCTGTATGTTGAAAACACAAAGACTAGTTTGAATATGATTTACTTGAAATGTGAGTGCGTTTACTTATTCGCCAAGTAGATAAAACAGGGATGTTCTTCTTCAAAGGTTCTCCGGTTGGAATAAGGTAAATAAATACTTCTTAAGGGGAGTTGGTTTTCTTCATATTTGATAATGACAACATGCATGAAATTAGAGTCCCAAACTCGTTGATTCGATGTTTCCGACGAATATCGACAAATTAAACACACTTAGCTTGCTGAACTAAAGTTGGCAAAATTAACCAAAATTCCCACATTTTTTGCGAATGATACACCAAAAATGTAAATAATACTGTAAAATGTTCACGAAGAAACATTTAGACCGTAAAAGGCACTTTTGGTATTCACGGAAATCCTGTCAACCTAGTTTCCCTAGTGAACCTCGTTTGTAGAAATTGAATCCGCAGTGAAATATTAAAATGTATTTTGCAGGAAATCATATTATCCGTCGCATGAAATGCAAGGGAAGTAACAGTATTTATTTATCGGATGGAGCTTGCGCAAACACGAATGTTATTTTATTTAAAGGAGTATGTTTTATCAAAACAAGTATAGTAAAGTTTGATATGGTATTTATTAAGTTGCAGTCTGAACAAGCTTGCTTCAATATAATCAAGTTTACTTTTTTCCGCATTTCTAAGGAGCAATCTACAATAATTCAAAGTGATAGGGTCCTTCTTACAAGACTTGTTTGTTATTATAAAGATCACAGACAATTTTTCTTCAAGATACGCGTCCCCTACATAAAATTATGTTTTATCTTTCTCTAGTATGTTTATGTTCGGGTGAAAGATGTATTTACTCTTCGTCTCTTGGCTCAAGATAAAAGTTGTCTCCCATAATTAATTATATACAGACACAACTTACTTATTAATTATTCAATATCCCTGGAGGGAAAGGAAATCTTTCCTTTCAAAGCAAATGAAATCAACGTAATTTACATTTCGAGGATTCGAACCCTTTTAAAATGGAACCATTCGTGTCTTCAAACGAAATTAAAACTTAAATTGCCGTTGGGAAGATATAATTTTGTTCTTTTATTTTGGTGAGACGGAGAGTGGCAGTGGCCCGGTGGGCCGAGTGACATGCCTTTTGGCCAGACGTCAGTACTGTTCCCCAATTAGCAAGTCTCTCACGGGGCTCGCTTTATATTTAATGAATTTCGCAAAGAATGGGACACTCTAGTTCAGGCGGTAATTAAAATCCCATTATTGAATAGGCGGGAGGGCGACTTTCAAGTGCTCATTCGTCTGTCGCAGAAACAAAAATTGAAGATAATAGGAGCCACAAGAGTCAACCCAGAAGTTCTGTAAATGGAAATTAAATCTACGACATTGTCTGCAATGTCTTGTTAAAAATGTGGGTCATTGTTTTACAAACAATGAGGATCTTCAAATTATAGATCTGTACTTATTTAACTTCCTGGTTTTCCAGTATGTTTCCTTTTACGAAATTGGACGACGATACTGCTGAAATTCAGGGCAAACGGAAATATTCGATGCTTCAACAAGAGATGGGTCAACACGTGTCGAAAAAGGCATACCGCTGCGGGCGGCTACAACAATTTCCTATAAAACAGGACAATGTCTGTTATGTTATGAAGCATTCCTGGATTCATATTCTTAATTTTATTTCTTTATGGTTCAAACATTATGATTGAAATTCACGGTATCTAAGTATCCATAATAATAGGTACTAATATTATAAATGCGAAAGTAATCTTGTCTGTCTGTTATCTTTTCACGCCTTAAGAGCGTTTACGCCATACGACATTTCATACAAACTTTCAAGCCCTTGTTTTTCGAAATGAATGAACTGATTTTAATGAAACTTCATACGCATAAGCAGGATACAAAGGTCTAAAAAGTTACTTAAGAACATTTTCAAAAATAGTGCTACAGCCAAATTAAACAGATTTTAAAGTTTCCATAGAAACAGAGATTTCCAGTTATCATTTTTTTTAAGTTTTTCGAAAAAGTTCTTAAGAGCCCATACTACGAGTACCTCAGCTAAAATTCACTCTTTGTCTCGCTCGCACGATACTGCTCGCGGACTAAGTGTGAGCGAGACAGAGTGAGGTGCTGGGCGGCAGGCAGCGCCAATAGTTTAGGTTTTTGCTTTTTACGGCGAAAATAATTGTAAGTAATTAAAAAAAAATTAAAAAACATAGTCGCTGCTTTATAGTTAGTTTAGTTATTATACAAAGTTTCCTGATCAAATTTGAAGTATTTTTTTAATACCGGCGGTTTATTGTTCAGTTTCGAGGTAACTTTGGATTTTTTTCTATCGAGAAAATTTTATGGAATCGTGTTTTCGTCAAACATAGTACCTTACATTAATCCTCAACTTTACCATATATTTATTTCAAAATTAATGCTGCAGTATTTTCGACATAACGGAGGGTCATGCTAAGCAATTTGAGGTAGTATAGGCCCTTAAGTAACTTTTTAGACCTTTGTATCCTGCTTATGCGTATGATGTTTCATTAAAATGGGTTCATTAATTTCTAAAAATAAGGGCTTGAAAGTTTTTATGAAATGCCGTACGGTGTAAACGGATTTTGATGTTTGGCAAACTGCTAGACCATGACCTGGGTTAGGCCATAAGATACTATTATCCCGGTAGTACGTTCCCGTGGCATAACATCCGACCTGAACGCGGGCAAAGCAGCGTACAAAATCTAGCATTTTATAAAAATGGATCAGACATATTACGTATTCACTACGTTAAAGATATTTACTTATTTTGACCGAAAACATGACATGTGTTCCTGAATAGGTGCGGTATGTACAAATGGAGATGGGTCAAAAGACACGTGTATATGTAACGTGTCATGAACACGTAACCTACTAATAACATGTTTGTTCGTAACCGGGAAATGCCTCGGCCAACTTTCCTTCCCGAATTACTAAAACATTTCAGAAAGAAGGTATTTTTTCTACTGCTAATGGAAATACTAATGCTGATGCTAATTAAATAGAAAAATGAAATGTGCTGCTAATATTGAGTTGGTTAATTAGAAAAGATTCGAATCTAATCAATGGTTTGGTTAGGTTCTCAATAGTTTTATGCTGAGTTGAGTACTTCTTAATATGTAAATTATGAGCGTTTACGACGTACGGCATTTCATACAAACTATCAAGCCCTTGTTTTTCGAAATGAATGAATCGTTTTGAACGAAACTTCGTATGCATCAGCAGGATACAAAGGTCTAAAAACTTAGTACTTAGAGAACATTTTCGAAATGTCTCATATAAAAACAAATAACAGGAAATCTCTGTTTGGCTATAACAGTATTTTTCGAAAACCTTCTTAACTAACTTTTTAGACCTTTGTATCCTGCTTATGCGTACGAAGTTTCATTAAAATCGGTTCATTCATTACGAAAAACAAGGGCTTGAAATTTTTTATGAAATGCCGTACGTCGTAAACGCTCTTAAGGGGAATGGCAAAACTTAGATTTATGTGATTAGTTATAGTAATGTCTCTTTAGACAACCGTATTAATTTTATAGGTGCGAAAGTAACTAAGTCTGTCTGACTGTTACCTTTTCACTCTTAGACCACTGAACCGATATGAAATTTGACAGATAGCCTGGGACCTGGAGGACAAAGGCTACCTTTCATCCTGAATACGTTTGTATAAAAAAATTAATACAAAATATACGCACACGAAGTGAAGCTAATCATAACATATTTGATTTTATTATAATTTTCTAGTATGGTAGTTACATCGCCAGTGTGTGGTCTTTGCTACAAATAGACTATGTATTAATCAGTTAGAGTACCTAAACATCGATATGACAATGAATTGCATCATGTCACCAGCTGCATTTATTCATGACATCATGCTACGATCATTTGCCAAGAGTCGTTCTTAGGTACCTACTGACCTACCTCAACAGACTCTTCGTTGTAGCGTTCTCTCTTCTACTAACATATCATAATCAGCCTATAATGTTCCCAATGCTGAGACACAGGCCTGTAATCTGGGCTGTAATCCACCACACGGGCCCAGTACGGGTTGGTAGATGTCATGTCACGTCTTCGAATTTTTGGTTCTACTACATGTCGGTTTTCTCACGATGTTTTCCTTCACCGGCTTCCGAGCAGTGGTGATGAAATTATTTAAAATTTTACACAAAGTAAAGCGCCTGCTTGGCTGGGTTCGAACCTATGACCTACAACTCGTAAGTCTGGGGTTTTGCGACTGGGCCACCGATGCTCTCTTCTACCTAGCCTTTTCCGAACTATATTGGGGTCGGATCCCAGTCTTACCAGATGCAGCTGAATACCAGTACTTTACATGGAGCAACTGTCTATCTGACCTCAATAACCTAGTCACTGGGTAATACGATACGCCTATAAGAATAATACAAATCTGAATGATTTACGAGAATTGGAGCCTACACTTCAAAATCTCAACATAACCCTAATACCTATGACACAATTGCACTAAGCGCATTTGCTACTCCTATGATTGAATACACAAATATTATAAATGAGACAATTTGTAAAGACGTTTGGCTATTTATTCCTCAATCACGTATAAACGAATACGGATGGGCACACAAATAACCCATATCCTGGATTACCCCAAAGAGTCCTTTTTTCTCCATAAATCGTCGTAATCGTTGTTTTTTTCTATTCTATCAGTACAATATGAAAACAGTTCACAGAACTTCAAGGAAAAAACTAAATGGCTGTGACCCGATCGCAATGTATTGACAAAATACGTTCCGAGGTCGTGAGCTCGGGGAGACGACATTTAAAAGTCGTAAAGTAAAGGTCAACATTCGAAAGAGTCAGGTCGATAGACTCTTTGTGTTCTGGACTGCCTTAGCCTGGTTCATGGGGAAAAAGGTTATCTAGAATAGAAAAGTGTTTTGTTAGTATACTTCGCTGGAAAATTCATTGTTGTCAGTTTACTCCTGCTTTTATATTGTCTGGACTAGTGTCATGCTTCTTTAGTAATTGTGACAACGAGGGCAGTTTCACTCATCTTTACATATTTAGTTTAAAGAAATACTAATGTCACATTAATGAGTTGTAAGGTGTAGGTAAGTGTGCAAACACACGAGCGTCATGCATCGACGACAGAGACAACACTCCAGCAGCGTGCCGACGGGCAGCCGTCGACGATTTCAGCACTATACTCAAACACACGAGCGAGGGGTCCATGGCTAAATAATAACAGTCGCACAGGTCGCTCAATCAAGTTAAGCGACGCTTGCCGCGGTTGGTCTGTGGATGGGTGACCATCTTTACATACCAAGACGGTTTAACGTACTCTCCGAGGTACGGAGGGGCGTACCTCGGAGAGTACGTTAAACCGTTGGTCCCAGCTGGCATTCGTGGATCTTTGACAGTCGTTACATAGTCAGAAGCCCAAAATTCTGTCAACCAGTCTTACCAAGGGGTATCGTATTACCCAGTAACTTTGTTGTGGAGGTCAGATAGGCAATCGCTCCATGTAAAATACTGGTATTCAGATGCATCCGGTGTGCTGATTATTCATTGTAACAGTTTGCGCGTAGATGACCTTTACCTAGGTCGTATTTACTGCAGCACCTAATCTTGCTCGACTAGTTTCTTAAGTTGAATTCTAACCACGTTGTTAACGACTGATGAATGTGTCGACTAAATGAATAAGTAATGACGGAGATCTAAAGGAATTCTTTTGGGTAACACGCAACAGTTTTCAAAGTGAGACAGAACATTGATGCGTTCATGAGATTTTGGGAATTTGCGCTTGTACAGAAGTGAGTGTGTCAGTCAGTACAGTCAGTCAGTACCATCAAATTCTTAGCGTGCAAAGTATCTACTTATTGATTATGGTTCTCGCACTTGAACTTGTCCCAAGAAGCGAGTAGAGCTAGCAACAATAAGCAGCGAGTGCGTGACGGCGACGAGCGATTACTCGCTGATATGCGTATGTGCCAAGCGTGAGTCTCTCAGCGACTACTCATTTTAAACCGACTTCAAAAAAAGGAGGAGGTTCTCAATTCGTCGGAATCTTTTTTTTTTTTTATGTTCCCCGATTTCTCGAAAACACCTGGACCTATTTGGAAAATTTTTCTTTTGTTTGAAAGGGTATACTTCCCAAGTGGTCCCATGATCATCAGGTCAGGATCTGATGATAGGATCCCAGGGAAATCGAGGGAAACCCTCAAATTTTATTGGCAAACCTATAGCGATTTGGATATTTTTTAGAGTAACTTGAGCATTTGCTCTTGGAAATCATCATTTGGTAAAATGGAGCTGATGATGAAGACCACAGACGGCCATCGGAACTACCCAATGATAAATATTTTACGGATTGCGATTCGATTACTTTAATATGGTTGCTAAGCAATTTATGCTCGTCACAATGCTTATGGTGAATGGTTGTTGAGGAGTTCTCCTGGTAAGAACCAGGAGAACTCCTCAACAATTAACGTCCCAGCATTGGGCAAAGCAATATTTTGTAAAAGGTGATGAGCAGTTGACGTTAGGCTATTGTAACTTAGATAAATCACAAACTCTCTCACTAAAAAGTGAAAAATAAAAACGTTTTTACAAAAAAAAACCACCGACTTCCACTACAAAGTGATAAATAACTTTAATTTCGGAAGTCGGTGTCAATAAACGAAAATGCAGAACCAACGATACCGACTTCCGAAATTATAGTTATTTATCACTTTGTAGTTTTTTTTGGAAGTCGGTTGTTTTTTTTTTGTAAAAAAGTTTTTGATAGCTCTTGTTGTTGCTTAAACGAGTACTCGCCGGGGGGTGTGAACAGTCGGCGATCAACTATTACTATACCTAATTATGTATCTCATACTTATACGGGACTTACAATTGTACGTTTCTTGAGCGACAAAATCGCTGTCGTTGAAAGTCGCCTCCTCGTCGGCAGTGGGACAAATGCTTAAAACTCGGTTTCCGCCACCAGTTTGTCGTCTTTTCGTCGACGTGTGGTCACAATAGCTGGCAGAACTGTAAACCGAGGTGACAAGCTGTCCCGATTTCATCGTGTAATTTTACAAGTTTCCTTCAGAAAAGCGAGAAAGAAATAGGGATGCGATTGAGTTATGTAAATTGAAACGTGTTTTGATTCTATTTTGAAAAGATTTTCAGTACAGCTTTAGGTGCGCATTAGAATTACTTAGAATTTTATATGACTTCGTTACCTACTATTATTTTGTCAAATGTTTTTTTTTTTTGAGGATTATCAATGGTCCTTGTACATCGTATTTATTGTATCTACAATCAATGCATATTTTAACCTTACTTTAACATTATGTTTTTTGATGTTTTGTTCACACAAGCGTAGGTATTCGTGCCAACCTGTCTTTTACTGACCCAGTTTTAGAAAAACAAGAAAAAATGAAAGTACATTTGTTTAGCACAGACTAAAAGGCACATAATATAATTAATTGACATAATATAAAAAAAAAAAAAACATAAAAAGTATAAAGTGCGATGTAAGAAATTAGCAGGAAAGTGTGTGTAAAAAGGGCTCAGTTCAGCAAAAATCCCAGTACTAATGCCTGACGTTGGTTTTATCGATCAAGGCTAATATAATTAAGTAGGTACTTATACGATTAATTTCCAAAAAAAATACATCACAAAAGATCGTTTGTAAATTAATTAATATAGCTGTAGGATGACATTACAAAGTGTCAAAAAACTCAATAGACCGCATAGCGCGTATAGATAAAGGCGAGGGTACACTGCCAACCCTTTCCTAACAACTTTGTTGCGCACTTTTCTCGATGTTACACAGTTTGAACAAGGGTTACCCTTCTAAGGGAACGTTCACGAAATTATAATAGCTGTCGAAACAAGAGGCTGGATTTTAAGCACGACATACATTTTAAGGGGTTTTTGTTTTTCGGTTTTAATGAACGATGTCCAAGTTGTCATATAGCTTGTTTACAGGGATAATACGAATATAATTTTTTTGCAATAACTCTCAAAAACAAAATAACAACTTGTTAATTACAAGAGTTATTTTGTCACAAAAAGTATAGTCGAATAAAAAGTGAACAGACTAGGTATGTTTGTTGTATTTAGCAGTTACTTAATAGTATCCTTGACTTTGATGTTATTAATTCAACAAACAACTTCATATTTGATATTTATACCAATAAACAGTGATATTGTAATTATTTTATTTCACAAACATTGACCGTACAATGTATGTACGTTAAAAATGTAGGTACCGGGTAAATAAATACCCGTTTAAATTACCTACTCGTTCCCGTTCACCACCACATGTTTCGTGACTATAATTTAACGTGAATATGCTAATGTTTTGCCTCATTAGTCCAGTAAAAAGGTTTTATAGCCACGTTTTTATAGAAAGGCGGAGTTCCGTGTGCGACCCGCTGGCTGAACTGTGTCAATAAAATTAAAAGAACAACTAAGAAAAAAGAGTTAGGGGTAATATTAAAAAGTAATTCCTTCAGTTAAGTTGGCTATGTAGAATTCAATAAAATTCTTATAATACTTACAAGACGTGTGCCCCACGGGATTTCCCTCGCCAAAAATTACGAACTTTAAATTATTATTTATACGAAATTTTACCAAAGGGAAACGTAACAGGTCGATCGATCAGGTTAAGCTACGCTTGCCGCGGTTGGTCTGCGGATGGGGACGATCTTTACATACCGAGACCCCTCCGTGCCTCTCGTTGCCAGTTGGTCCCGGCTGTCATTCGTGGATCTTTGACAGTCGTTACGGGTAGTCAGAAGCCCGAAAGTCTGACAACCAGTCTTAATAAGGGGTATCGTATTACCCAGTAACTGGGTTGTGGAGGTCAGATAGGCAGTCGCTCCATGTAAAATACTGGTATTCGGTCAACCGGTTAGACTGGAAGCCGATCCCAACATAGTTGGGAAAAAGCTAGGCAGATGCTGACTCAGGAGACGTAAGCGTGTATGGATCTCTCGACAGTTTTTTTAAATTTTGTCCTTGGTGCTTAATTTCCCTATACTTTTAAGAAAACGTTGTTCAACATTTTATACTTCTAGACCCAGCAAAGGCTGTGCGTTGTCTGTCAGTGAATGGATGATAAGATTTTTATTAAGTAGATCACAAGAAATATATATTTGTATATTTATATCTCACGAAATAATTATATTTTTATATTGGAACCCACTAATCCTGTGCTTATTAAATTAAAAGAGAGTTAAGTGCTAATGAAACCAATTGCATTATAAATTCTCCAGGTCGACGTTAATCAGAGTTTAGCTAGAATAATAATGAATGCATAAATTCATTAGAAACTGCTCGTAATTTTGCTATGGACTGTACTTACAAAAACAAAAGAATAATTAAAAATAGACTCTTCTGCCCGAAAAGAGAAGGAGAAAAGAACAATGCAAAACAATCTTAAAACAAATTCTTACCTTTCCTCATAGTTGTGTCCTTCTTAAACCTGAAACAAAATAATTAATATTATTATCACAAAACAAATTCACAAAAAACAACGAGTTGAATAAATTATTTGCTTTCGGCCGCTATTTTGGCAAGTCCTGCAAAACTTTAGGAAGTTTTCAGTCTAAGATACGAAGTTCGCTCGTAAACATATGAAATTGGAAAAATAGATGAAAACTATCTACGTATCTCAGGAAAATTTATTTATTTTCTTTATTTATTTAGGCAACCAACAGCGACACAAATTGTATGTGTATTACAGTGTTGTATGGTTGATTATATGTAGGTTTCCCTGTATAACTAGGATATCTTTAAAACATGCGAACGGACTACAGACTAATATTTTCAATATTACCGAATTTAAAAAATGGAGGTTATTGTCTCCTTGCTAGTAATTATCTTATTGTGACGGATAAACTAGGTACCTAAATAAACATTAGAAAATATATAGTTAGATGGCATAATAATGGAACAAATCTAAGAACTAGCAGGGGATCGAGGAGGGGAGGTGGAGGGGGATCAGACCTGAATAAATCATCTCTTCCATGCGATGATAGTCTTTTACTTTTGCAGCTATCTTCGTGTCTTAATTATTTCTTAATAAAATTTTCATTTATTTGATATTGTTATGCCATTTAACAGCATTTTTTTCCATTCTCTTAAACATTTCAATGTTTTCGTAACCAAAATTTTTTTTCGTATACAATGAAAACAGAAAATTTGCCGACGTAATATTCTAAACCTTTTTATCGCATGTAAATACGAAATAAATAAGAATATCATACATTATTTATGAATGAAAGTTTGGCCCAATTTTCTTTTAACGCATGCCTATGAGCGTAAAGCAAGAGCTGCGCTTTAAATTGAGATGCAAATCCAGCGTCTAGTGGCGTAGACGATAATGAAAGCGCTGTGAAGTGAGTGGTGAGAGGGAAATTCAGCGCTTTGTGCCTCAAGTTTGCGTTACGAGAACTTCAGTGCGACACTTCCCATATAGAAATTCAGTTTTGGTATATCTGGGTTAAGTTTGTGAAGGCATTTAGCAACTCGTATTAGGCTGAAAACTTTCGATTTGGCTAGCCAAGATAGTTGGCAGCTTTGGACACTGATAAAATAGTAAGACTGACTCTTAACAATGTATTAAAACTATTACAGGTACATATATAAGCTATGCAATGACTTGCCTATTTCACATAATGATAACGATCCCAGCGTGTGACCATAAAAAATCGATTACGGTGTTACAAAAGAGACATTCCGCTGAAGATATTAATCACTTACTTACATAGAATAATTTCTTTTCAAAAGAATACATATTTAGGTGTTCGATATAATTGATATTATTTCTACTAAATTCACCGTAACAGCCATAATATGAATGCGTAATTGTCGGAAATTTCGATAGACTGTCATTTGAAATCCCCAAAATTGGCAATTGGTTAAGTGCTACGAACCAAAAACAAAGTGGTTTATTGCGAATTTAAATCAAATCTAAATCAAATGTCTATCTTTCTGGAACCGATAAACCAGACCAGCATTGCGTGGTTCCGTACATTGAGCGTATTCTTGTATTCCTAGAACAATAATTGGTTCTGCGTAACGTTACAGTAATTGAGTTTTTGATAGCTGTACTTTGTTAGTCTCTATATTATTACAGGCACGAAAAAAATAATCATGAATTTCCACTTGAAGGTTTTCCTGTTTACTCAATTCTGAGTGAAACTCGCCTTGTTTTGTACATACATTATCGACGTAAAAATTGTGTATGTAGTAATAAAGTAAAAGAATTTCCACTTGCGAAAATTACATGCACCCTAACGCCTAACAGCCCGCATGTCTAACTAATTTCTGTGTGACATACATTTACATTAGAAATACAAATTACTGGGCAATTTCCGCATTTTTAAGAACGTTTGCATTCTAATCTCAGTCTTAATCTGACAAAAATACAATCAATTTACACGCATTTTTTACAAGTTTTTGACATTGATTGTCGCTGAGATGAGATTGCGACATGAATTTGAACGTTATTTAAGAGGAAATGCGGTCGGAGAGACTTTTGAAAAAGCCTAAGTAAAAAGTCATAATTCGAGGTTCGGCTCTCGCTTATTTCCTCCTCCAATATTGGACCAATTTAAAAAATATTTCATAAACTGAATAAGAACGATATATGTCCGATACATGTCCCTGTGTTTTTCTTCTTTTTCAAATTTGTACACTAGGCCTCTGTTGACAGCGGTTTAAATCGGCAATTTTGAGCATTTTTTGAGGGTTCTAGTGCTTATAAAAATAATGTATCATCAAAAAGGAAAATATTGGGACATAAACATACAAATAGTTAATATTTATTATTCTGTAAAAAATCATTGCTGTATGACCATACAGCAATGATTTTTAACTTTCCTTTATTAACCAGAAAGAAAACAGGCAAGAGCGTTTCTTTGGAGAAACGACCACCCGCATTACCTCTTAAGTACGAGAATTGGTCTTCAGTAGTCAACTTAAATAAAAAAAAAAAACCAAATTAAATGAATAAAATTCGATATTTCATACATTTAGGTCAGCATTCCATTATTTTTTTTCTAGACATTCGTGCTATACTACTCATCATTATCTTCCTGCCGTTATACCATGTTACTTGGGGTCGGCGCAACACGTTTTCTTCTTCGTGCTACACTACTAACTATATGTATACACCGTGTTGCGGACGATATACATAAACTTCGACCAGATGTTCAGAACATGGAAATAAGCATTTTTCATTATGGACACATTAATGAATTCTTATTTTTTGATAATTTTCATACAAACTAAATACCTTGACGTAAATCACCCGAAATGCATGCCAAAATATTTCATTGAATATTCGGGTAAAGTACCCGAATATTCAATGAAATATTTTCATTCATAAGATTTGGCGGGCTGAAACTTGTCAAAATTGACACAAGACCCTTTCTTACTGCATAGATCAATAAAATTTTATTAAATGAAATTACAAATATCTTTGTAACGAAGCATTTTTAAGTACTACTTCCTTTGTTAGATTTAATTTGTAAAAGCTATAGAAGCGTTTGATAAAGTTTATGCATAACGTGAAGAACACAGGGTATATAATCCACTATCCACATTTACCTTCTATTTACCATATAGAATAACTTTGAGGTGTTTTTGCAGCGTGCGGTTGAGTGGCTGTCCAGTGGACACTCAACAACCGGCTCGTCGAACGCAACTTTGTTTTCAGCATGTTCGAAAATATGCAAAGTATCTACTGTATAGTGGGTGATTTTCCACTCTTTAGCGTCTGTGAGTAAAACCCTGTGTGAAGTTGTCCGTATATTTAAATCACAACTGTAATTATTTGACAGATGTATGAAATGGCTACAACACAGCAACGTGATGTAGTTTCAAATTTACATAACTGCTTGCCTTCCCTGACTGCACCTATAGGTATATTTTCAATGGATGTTTTTATTACATACTTTCAGATTACCCATAGACTTATAAAAAAGATGGACTCCGCGCCACGCTTATCGAAAATGAAGCACCGTACCGATCTATGTGTGCGTGATTGATGATTGACGCTGTCGTGTCACGTAATGGCGGCCGGTCAGCATACTATGATGTAAATGTGAGCGTGAGGCGTGTTTGTACAAGCGGTCCCGGCATACTTACTGTGCTTCAATTTCGATATGCGTGGCGCGGAGTCCATATTTTTTTATAAGTCTATGAGATTACCATTACAATACAACAAAATATTTGGTACTTGTTGAATCGATTAATCTCAAAGTGCTACTACTGTGAATATCCCCAAAGACTTGCAGTGTCAAACGTTTACGCAGCAGTTAGGCACGTACGTCTATATCTGTGGGTGCCGGGTACTTCCAACAACCGCCCACCCTACCCACACAGGACGCTAGCAGCTCCCCCACCCACCTCAGTTCTAATTGCATACCTGAAATTCAAAGCCTCCCTAAGCAGCTTTATTAAAACGTAATAATATTCAATAATCTTATAACGGCTTTATTAATATTCTACAAGCGACTAATAATATTTAATTACGTTCGAGGTTCGATTCAAGCCGGTCAATAGACCAGAGGGGTAATTGCGGTAATTGCGTAACACTAACAGTAAGAAATGGGTTTCATTTTTTTACAGTTCAATAACATTCAATTGCGTTATTTACGTTGTTGAGCAGACACATTTTTAGAACATTATGAAGCAATGGATTAGCAATATCCTTCAAAATGATTCAGATTGACTGTGCTTGATAGTGCGTTACGCAATTAGGGAGTAGAAGCAATTTCGGTCGATGAGGTATTTGACGTCAGAGTTGTGGTTGTTTATTTGGAAAGATGGCCGACCTATGTACAGACGCCAGCACATCAAGCTACTATAATCTGACAAATTTCTTTAAGAGATTTTCAACTTTATTGCTAAGCAGAAAGTTCAAAATTAATTGGGAAAATTTGACAGTTTCGGGTAGGTTGATGTGCTGGCGTTTGTACACAATGGTTGTGGTTATGGACTGTATATTAAACTTGTAAGATGCGGTTGAATATTGATTAGTTGGGATAACCCTTTGTTTTACTATCAAAATGGAGCGTTTGATTTTAATTAAAGTTGTAGAGGAGGTTAGGTTTCTGAAACTAACATGACAAATAAACAAACTTGTAGGTAAGTATTATACTAACCCCCTTACTAATAAACGTAGTACGAGTATATCAGATGAATAGTTACACACCGATTTCTCTCTTTCAGTCGTCGGTAATTTGACTTTCGAAAGAAGAAGACAAAGCGGTGTAACTATACAGACGATACAACGTTTATTAGTAAGGGGGTAAGTGTAGAATCCTATTGATCCTATATTCAAGTTAAATACACCACTGGCTGCAGCAGTGTTGGCCCAGTGATAACGGCTGCGACTTGAGTTGTAAGGTCGTAGGTTCGAACCCAGAAAGGCCCTTTACCTTGTGTAAATTCATTTATCACCACTGCTTTCAAAACGGTGATGGGAAACGGCATGACCTCAAACCAAAAATTCTAAGACATACTTCTACCAACCCGCGCTAGGCTGGGCCCACATGGTGGATTACGGCCCACTCCCTCTCACAGAGAGGAGGCCCGTGTCAGTGGCAGCATTATGTGAACACCACTGTTTGTATCATTGCACTGGCTCACTATCACACCAGCTCTCGTGCAGGGCTACTTCACTTTTTACCTTTTTTTCCCTTTTGACAATCTTTTACCTTTTCCCGCTATTCGTGGTGACAGACAGATGACATTAGTGACAGCACCTACCTCACTAGGAGGCAGTGTTTACATATGTATCTATTAAATAGATACACTACAGTAAGTATATAGAAAAAAAGAAAGAAAATAAATTTATTTGACCCAGGTTAGCTTACCATTTATTCTAAAAAGATTTAACAAAGCCTTAAACGCGCATAATAATATTGTTGGCGTACAATTAAAACAACTGCTTTGAAAACATTACGAGAAAAGTAATCTTAATGAGCTTTAATATGGCTTTTTGAGTCAGAGGAACAAAGGTGAGCGACAAGCGTTTTATTTTCCTATAAGTATTCATTATTAATTGTAACAGACGAGACTGAAGTGATTAATCCTTGACAGTATGTAATTAAACTGGGTTAGAAGCTGGATATGGAGAAAACTGGAGCATATTAATGTAGTGGAAAAGTGGCCTATATTCAGCAGTTAAGATACTTATTTAACAAATGAATATTAATAATTCTGTGTTATTTATCTTCCTTATGAATATTTTTGTCTTTTGACGCTATGAAAGCAGAGTATAAAGCAGAGTTTTCACGGACGAGAAAGGGTATTGAAAATTTTTATATGGAGCCTGATACCTGATACCTGGCATACCTACTGTCGCGCCATTTGGATTTTTTTTTCAAAATGGCGTACAGGTAGGTATGCCACGGATCTTCTGTGAGAAATATCTGATATAACAGGAACTAGCAAGTAGGTAGTAGTTACACAAAAATACATGTGCTACGCAGTTTACTAACAAGCCGTTATCGGATACACCGACATTTATCCCTAAAATTTTTGTCGTAGGTGAAAAATAAAAATGCAGCTTTAAGCTCTGACCTGTAACTAATTAATTTCCGGCTATAGGGCGAAGCCCGGTTGCTTTGGCTCACGGCAAGTTCCGAAATTTTAATATTCGCCACCACTAGCCATGTCTACCTGGCAAAGGACCAAATTCGTTAGAGTTTCAAGAGAAAATATAATGGCTGTGAAAAACTGTTAAATTACACAAAGTTTTTTTTTAATAACAGTTCTATAATTGAATCATCATTCTCCTGCCTTTATCTAAACTTATTTGGGGTCGACGTAACATGTATTTTTCTTCCATACCTCTCTATTAGTCGTCCTCTCGGTAGTCACCCCTTTTAACAATATCATTCACACAGTCCATCCATCGTTTATTTGGTCTTCCCTTTCTTCTTTCAGTGGTAGGTACATTGAATAAAAGTAAAAATACAAGAGCGACAGATATAGGTAGCATGACAAGGACCACAGATTAGACAAGAACGGTCTATAGTCATGTAAACAAGGCAGACAGTACAGATCTACAAGTAATAAATGTAACAAAACCTTTCATTTACTATCACCGCTCGTAACTTGTACCCGACGCCATTTTAATTCCCGGCAATACTGTGGAGGTGTTCGGTCGGCCTTTCTGTTGGTTGAGAAATTTTAATATTTGCGACTACCCGCTTTTCAGATTAGGCTCTGTTAGTGGTGACGGTTAGTCAGACACTTTATTCGTTGTTTCACACTTGTAGGCAAATAAAGGCGTACCTTTTTGTAAGGGAATGGGATGGTTTATTATTGCCCGACTGCGGCAATGCCAAAAGGAAGGATCGCATGCCTGTATACCATATGGGTGCTCGGAACACCAACAAAATTATAATAGCATGCGACCACGGCTGTACCTTGACCATTTTTGTACCTATGTCTTGATTTCTGTCTGAAATATTTTCTTGTTTCGTACCTACTTTTTAGACCACTTTTATTTTTTTCTTAGTCGGGTTACAGTTTATTAAACAGAATTTTTTATTTTTAGTTTTACGTTGAAAGTTAGGTAACTTATAACTAGATGATGATATGGTAAATGATTTTATTTTTGTAAGTAGGTTTGCACAAACACTTTTACACGTCAATCATATTTTTTATAAAACTAGATCAGGACGGGCGTTTCCTATCTGCCTACTCTGAGAAGAAAGGCCGAAACAAACTCAGAGGTCACAGTCTCTTTTAAAGTCCAGACATAATCTTGGTCAGGTTATATGAAGACCAGGATGTCTGAGATGGTCTTTTGAGGAAAGAACTACAAAGATTGAGAGGCCTATCCAGTCAGTCCAAGCATTTGTTAGAAATCGTGCAGCTCAACTCAAAACTTAAGGAGCTCAACGATTCGACGAACAGATTACTTTGACATTGATGAATTTTGACATAGACGTTTTATGATTTAAAGAGAATAAACTTACTTTAATTAACACAATTCTAACTTCAATTTCATTAATGATAGAAATAGATACTCGAAACTCATTATAGAAATGTCACTGTCATAACTTTATACATTTTCTTATTTTATCTAATTAATTCAGAATAGAAAGAACGAAGCCTAAAACCATTTAAACTGGTTAACTTACAAGCTAGGTTTTCGCCGATCCAAACTATTCAAGTTTAATCTGTTTCACGGGTATACCGACATAAATGAACGTAATACAAATCGATCGAACCCACGAATATAGGAACAAGGTCACAAGTCTCAACAAAGAGCACGAACTTTACGTACTTTGATCCTACGCCGAACACACATTGAGTGTTTTTTTTTAGTTATAAGGTAATTAAATGTTAGGCGAATTTCACCAATGAAACCGAATCAGCATATCTAATCTGCGTTCACGCCCTGTCAGTCTCGTCATTGGATTTATACATATATGGTGCTTTTAATCCGGGTAGTACGTTCCCGTGGGATATTTTCCGACACCACGCGGATGGAACTGCAGGCAAAAGCTAGTAAACAACTCACGAATATGGGAAAAAGGTCACAAGTCACAAAAAGATCTCGAATTCAACTACCTTTGGTCCTGAGCCGAACATAAGTAAAGCATTTTCATCACACTATCACACTAATATTATAAAGGCGAACGTTTGTGAGTATGTTTGTTTGTTACTTCTTCACGCACAAACGGCTGAACGGATTTGGATTAAATTTGGCACACAGATAGTTTACAACCAAGATTGACACATAGGATTTATCCCGATATTCCCACGGGATCGAAACCGCGGGGCGCTGCTACTAATGTGAAATAGTTTATGTTAGGAGTTAGGACTTACTGACAGCTAGCAATATGGAAGGTATTCTGGGTACTTACTTAATATATTTTTTTCGGACAGTTCGTATTGTAAGGACCAAACTATGTGGTCCTTATATACAAATATGTCAGTTTTCCGAAAAGAAAAGCTTCAAAAACCTCACTAAGTTACTCATCAAATAACGTTTGATTTCCGTCAAAATGTTCGAGGGATGGCGTGACCATCTGTTATGATATTATATTGCGAGGGTCAAACACGGATGTGGTTACATTGGCGCGCGGCCGATCTTGTGTCAAGACTGTGTTAGTCGTGTTTACTGGGACATTGGTTTTATTGTAATATATTATTTTTGTTCCAGTCTATTCTATAAAAGGTGCTGGATAAAGGGATTCGTTTGGATTTAGAAAAGGTTCAAGGTGTCTTTCCAACCCTTCGTAGATTTATGATTTCAGGCCGTTTGTTTCTTTGTACTAATTTTTCTTTCCGAGTTATTAAATAATGATAAATTATATGTTATTTCTGTAAACTGGTTGTAAAACAACTTTGCACGTCAATATTAAATTATGTTTTAAAACTAGACGAGTTCGGTGTTTCCTAATCGACTATTCTAGGAAGACCGAAACAAACTCAGATTCATTATTAATTCTCTTATTTAGCTATTGAAGCGAGATAGAAGCCATTCTCGTCTGATCAGTAGCAAAATTTACATCGTGCTGCGTGTATGTCGTTCCCATGAGGATTGCACTGTAGCGGCGAAAAGCCTTTGCTTCATTATGGGGAACTCATATTTTATGTAGCTGGAATACAATATACTGTTATTGCACCAGAATTCTGGCAATGTTCCGAAAAAGCGCAGATATTCCATATCTGTGTCATAAAATGCAAGCGTGTAAACACTGCGTTGTATGCTAGGAAATACATTGCGCGGTCAAACTGACCGCGGATGTTGTGCGGTCGGTCCTGCGGCCAATTTCTTGCTACAGGCGACCACGTAGTATGTACACAAGGACCAATGTCCGACACGATATTACATGTATTGCCACACCATTGCCTGTGTGGCTTCGGCTGCTGTATTGCCTTGTTAGCGGTTTGGTTCGACGGAAATTACGTGGAAGTGCATAATTTTCACCCTTGTGTGTGTATTGTGCCGTTGCTACGAGGGATGGTTTTGCGGTCGTCGCCCTGATTGTCCGTCGTGATGGCTAATGTGGGCGAGGGTGGTCTTTATAGATTTTTGGACGTGTTGAATTTTTATAAGCCAAGTTGAGATCAATGTGGTACAGTGAAGAAGTCTTAAAACTTCGCTAGCGCAAGTAACATCAGGCGACTCGGTTATTACTTTTCGTTTAAAAGAATAGTAAGTACTTTTATTCGCCTAAGGGCTGATTTTACCAAAGTCAGATATCTTTTATCCGTGGAATAAAATTGACGTCTGACGGTTCTAGTATGGAAAAACTGTTTTTTTAATGGTCAAATTCGGCCTAAGTATTGGGATTGGCTGCCCTTGCAGATACATCAAGGCCAATATGAGTAAAATAATACTTATTTCGTTACTATCACGAATGAGATTACCAGTTCATTTCAATACGACACCGAGAGCATCGCTTTTTTATCCTTACATAAAACATTCCTATTGTATCATAAATAAAAATATTTGTCAAATATCAATGGCGGCTAAGAGTAGCCAAGTAAGCATTGGAAGGCGTCTAGACAAGGATTTATGAAACCTACATGCTTACAGTAGATACCTAGGCTCAGCGATCAATACGAGATTACAGAGCTTTGTAAATTATACTCGTTGTGCGTGTTGGATTGTGTTTTGTTTTTTTTTCTGTCTTTATTTTGGTATTCTTGTTTTGAAATGAAACCCTGCCTGTGCGAGACGCAATTCTAACAGAACAATATCTATGAAAAGTTTATGGAAATTGTTCTACCAGAATCGCGTCGCGCCTGCCTGATGAGGCCTTATCGATTCAATTTTTTAAAACATAATTTTGATGTTTCTCCTTCGTGAGTTTTAGGGTATTCCCTGAACTTTCAGCCCTGGTGCCCGGTTACGCTATTATGAAAGAACCTATTTAATAACTCACATTCTTTAGGGTAAGTCCGGTAGAGTTGGCCATAGTTATTTTAAGGACATTTTACTTTTCTATTTAGAGCAAATTAAAGTCAGTTTTAACAGTAATCAAAACTTTATTTACTTCTACACATTATTTTTCAATCGTAATACAATTTTGAAAAGAGATAAAGGGTGAAAAAAAAATTAACAAAAAAAACTAAATTGGCCATCTCACCCGGAATGTCTGGTACAGATGGCCATAGTACTAAGGGAGTAATGGCCACACCTATTTCACAGTCTTCTTGCCCTTTCCCTTGCCTTTTTCATTGCAGTCTGCATTTCGTTGTAATGCCAAGTCCTTACGGCCGCATGGGTGGCACATATCCGGAAACTCTGTGCAATTTTCATGCAGCCAATTGTGGCACAAGTTGCATTGTATCCAGTCTTCCGTTTTTTGAGTTTCATAGTAATTTTCTCCACATCCTTTGCAGTTGTTTCTGCAATCAATATCGTCACTGTAGCCATCCAAATCAGATTCGCCACTGGTCGGAATAAATTCAGCTTCGCTACTAGATGTTGATTCAACGTTTTCATGCAATTTTCTTTTTCTACTGGTTTTCTGGGTTCTTTTGAATGGTAATTTAGCACACTTTTGACGTCCTTCAACTTTTATTTTTACTTTCTTCTCTTCTTTTTGTACTTTTTCTTTTTCTTTTAGTTTTCTTTTTTCTAGGTGAACAGGAGATGTGAACAAAATACCAACTTGTTTAGCTCTCTTTCGTAACTGAGATACTTGAAGTGGAATAGGTTTAAGCTCATATAATATCTTGGATAGTGTTTCTTTAGAATTGCCTTCGGATGCCACTAAAGTGCTGGGTTGCGCAGTGTCTTCAAGCAAGTCTTGCGAGGTATCAGGTCTTGATAATTCTGGAGGAACAGCTTTCATATTGTTTGATTCATGTGGGCTTTGCGAGTTGCTAGACAGTTCCATATTTGTTGCTGAAGTAATAAATGGGCTGTTTGAGATGCTAAGCAGGTTGACTGACGGTACAGGAGCAACTGGTGTTTGATTATTTGACATTGTAGATGAAGGGGGTTGATTTTCGTCGTGTGAGCCAGATGACAAAGAAAATGCGTACTCGGGTATTACAGAAGGGTTTAGTGGGAATACTCCCGTTGCTTTAAACGCTGAAATTGCATTTTGTGGGGTTGCCGCTTTGCCCCAACCTTCAGTAAGCAGTTCGCCAAATTGCAGTCTTGTTATACGACGACCAGGATTTCGCTTCAGCCACATTCTGCAAGCTTCATAGAAGTAGCTTTTCAGTGATTTAAAAACAGCTCTATCTAACGGCTGCAAATAGTGGGAAGTGTGACTTGGCATAGAGACAAGAATGATGTCATGAGCGATGGCAAATTCTAGCATTTCAACGGAATTACAATGAGTTGAATGACCGTCCAGGAGTAATAATGTTTTTCCTGAGGGTTTTCGTGGGTAAAAATGATCTTTAAGCCATTCGAAGAAGATTTCTGAGTTTATGTATGCCGACTTTTGCGACATGAATAGACAGGAGCCGGGTGGCATACCATCTTGGAATTCCGGTTTCTTCCTTTTGCCTTTCATAATGCTTGCTGGGGGTATGAAGACACCTTCTGCGTTGCAACAGGCAATGACAGTAATGGTTTCACCCTTTTCCGTAGAGGTGATAGTTGATACAGCTTTTGACCCCTTCTCAGCAAGCACGTGACTCGGTCGATTGTTGAGTTGAAGGCCGGTCTCATCCATATTAAAAATATTTCCCGGTTTGTCAAACAGATTATGCTCCTGCATGATATTTTCCATCAGTTGAAAGTAATTATTTACCTCTACGTGATTCATGCCTTGTGCTCTGGCTAAGGAAACACCTTCTGACTTTCTTAGTGATATAGTGGGGTTCCTAGTTAAGAACTTACTTAGCCAGTCATAGCCAGCTTTTTCAGTAGTGGTATTAAACTTGTGCTTTATTCCGAGTTGAATTGCAAATCGATAGGCAATACTCCGAACATCATCAATTGTCAATGGAAACCCATGTGATTGCATCTTTTTAATGTATTTAACCAGGCGCAGTTCATTATCGTTGCCAAGAACACAAGAAGGTCCCATGCTACCTTTCTTGTCATTGTTAGATTTGAGTCTCCTTTCTAATGTTTTTCTGGGAATACTGAATGTGGTTGCAGCCATACGTACGGAAATGTTGTCGTTCCGAACAGCGTTCATTGCAGATCGTAACTGGTCCTCCGTCCATTTACCACGAAGATCCAAAGATATGCGTTTGTATGTGTTAGGCATCTAATAAAAGAAAAAATAATATTATAGTTGCAAAAAGGACAAAATAATGATTAATCAACTATGGCCATCACACCTTGAAAAGAGTGGGCCATCTCACCTGATTGTACGGGAGAGATGGCCATCCTTATAATTCAATCAAATATTACTACGACGCTGTCAATTTTTAGGTTAGAATCACAACAAACTATACAGGTTCACAAAAAGTGGTTAAAACACACGCACTTTACAAAAATATATGGTAAACTAGATGCCTGGTAACTAGAATTGACTATAATATAGTGTCACACAAAATGAAAGTCTTAATTAGTTACTTTTTTGTTTTTTTATCGGGACAACACGAGCTTACGTTTGACCTTGTCAACACAGAGAGACGTACTAGCGTGCGTGCGGTGTCATCTATGATTACTAGCTCGAACTACGACGGCGGGTCATCTCTCCCGTATGGCCAACTCTACCGGACTTACCCTATTCAATAAAGGCTTTATTTTAAGTCATACGTCTACACAAAACAGCTATAATTTTGTCGCATGGTATTGAAAGCACGCGTGCGTCCAAGGTCTCGATCGTGGCCACGCGTGGGCCATGGGTCAGGCAGGACCCGCCGCTATTGGCCAGCATCGTCACACGCAATCCTACGCTTACGATATTAATACTTATGCTTGTTCAAAGAAATTACAGTGGCCTTTTGATTCACTTAATGACTTGTTTTGGGGATGTTTGGTTTGTTTGAAAGTATGTTTCTTTATTTATTTTATGGCTTTTTTGTTTTAATAGTAGAGTTAAACGCATACCATAAGTGACTTTGTGGGTGAATGAATAAATTTCAATTCAAAGGACCCATCTACATGATTATCTTTTAAGAACTTTATGGCATTCGTTAGGTCATTCAACATTCAGGTAAACGGGAACTTAGGACACTTCAGCAAGTGAGGCGTGGTCTGATTAGAAAAACCGTACTCGCACTGATGCCGCAATCTACGTGGCCTCCAACTATTCAATAAAAACAACGAGGAAGAGTAGGTACCATCGACACGAAAAGAAGAAGAGATTTATTATTTTTATTAACACTATTGCCACTCATACGCACACACAACTACCTACACACACAAAAGCGATTGTCCCTGAAAATCCGATTACCGCAGCACGAAAACTCAACCAAAATGTAATTCACACAGCCCCAGTTGATTGGCTCGCACAAAAAGTACAACAAAAAGAAAAAAAACAACCAGTAAAAAAAACCACACACACACACACAAGACACCTTCCAACAAAAACAAACAGCTGTCGGTTCTCCCTCTATGTGCAGTTGTCCTGTGTATACAAGTCCTAATAAGGGCCTCGCTAAAAGCACTTATCTGGTTTAAAACCCTTTAAATGAAGCAATAAATGCGAGGGAATCGCTGTCAGGCACACACTCACACTGTTTACGAGGAAAACATTCGCGTTTGTGTTGCTGCAGAGATGTCGACAATTGTTTTAGCAATCGGGATTCGAGAGTAGGTACAGAATTAATTCATACACGTAATAAATATGAATGCGAAATTAGTTAGGATCTTGCTGTGTCCGTATGCAAAATACACACATCAAAAGTGTCTAGGGATCAACATATATTTTTGCAATAACTTTTCTCCTGATTGATATTAATTAAAATTTTCTTTAAGGATTCATCAAATAAAGTGTTTTCGTTTGTCACAGTAACGATAAACCAAGTCACCTTTGCATTAATAAAGAAATTTGCCATTTTCCTAATAAAGGGATTTTTGACATTTGAACTACTAACACAAAAGTTCGAAAAAAAGACTGAAATAACAGTTTTCTTTAAAATTTTATTGGGTAACTTAAACAATTAATAATCCGTGTTTCTACCGCGAACACTAACAACACAAGAACATCGGTTTGGCATACTCAAAATGAGTTCATCCAAATCACGCTGTGGAATGGCCGCCCATGTTCGTTGCAACAACAAAAAAAGGTCTTCTTGCGACTGGATACCCTCCATATTCGGCAGAGCTCTTCTCTGTAGCATATCCCATGCATGCTCAATCGGGTTCAAGTCTGGCGACTGAGCAGGCCAGGGCAGGACATTGATGTTAGCTGCGGCGAGAGTCTATCTTACAACTCTTGCGGTGTGCGGTCGTGCATTATCATGCATTAACTGAAATAAGGGACCGATTTGCACTTGTAGAGGAACGATGACGTCTGATACAATCGTCTCAGCATAAATTTGAGCGTTGAGGTTGCCTCTGATCCAAATCAACTCAGTTCTTCCGCCGTTCCAAATACCCGCCCATACCATGATGGTTCCACCACTATAAGGATGGACTTCCTGGCAGGATTTTAATCGCTGTTGGCGTCCAGGGGTTCTCCAGTGTCGTATACGTCTTGTATCCGGTCTCATACCAAAACGAGACTCATCAGAAAAGCACACGAAACGCCATTGTTCTTCTGCCCAATTTCTGTGTTCAAGAGCCCATTGATATCGAATCCTACGATTGTGCATTGCTATAGGTGGTACCCGTAGCGGTCTTCGGGAATGAAGGTTCACTTCATGCAAGCGGTTTCTGACTGTTTGGTCGCTAATTAAGTTCCCTGAAGAGTGATGAAGCCTCACGGCTAACATCATGGCGGTTATTGTTGGAGCTCTTCGAGTTAAGATTTGAATGTATCGGTCTTGTCTCCGTGTGGTGCAGCGATACCGTCCTCCATGGCGCTCAGCCACGGTACCAGTGCTTCGGTAACGTGTCCAAAGTCGACTGATAACACTCTGACTTGTATTCAGAGCTAAAGCCACAATACGTTGCCGGGAACCAGCTTCTATCATTCCCACGGCTCTGAGCATTTCTTCCCTGCTTAAATGACGTCGCCGCTCCATAATAACGTTGGTTTTAATCAGTAGTAGGGAAACAGTAGCACTAATAATGTCTTCAATGCGTTGTATGTTTTTATAGGGAAAATATTGACAGCTGATTTTCATCTTTTACTCGAATTTGATTCACAGTTCCTGATTCAAATTATGAAATGCACCAAAAAGGATCCATATAAATTTATAAAATCATAAATTTATTACAAAGCCACATCTCAATCTCAAGAAAACCGCATAAAAATGCTTGATCCCTAGACACTTTTGATGTGTGTAGATTGAGAAAATAAAGTACTTATTGAGTATTGTTAGTTTAGTCCGGGAGCTTTCGGGTTACATCGATCTTTGAACTTCGAGGTAAACGACCTCAATGAACTGCAACTCGCCCCCGATCCCATTAACCTGATCGCCTTGCTTTGCGACCAAGTATTTTCGCAGCCCACTAAAAAATACGCAAATAACTCGAGCCGCTTGACGACCCTCGTGGAATCGTTCGTCATCCCTAAATCTCTCACGTACACTGTCGGTAACAATTTAAAAATTTTCAGTCAGAGATCGTGAACAATTTTGACAAGTTTAATGAACATCGCATAATGATATTCGGTTCAATTAGCGCCGAAGGCACGTTGAGGTGTTTACGTTAGGACGCATTCTAGGAGGAGTTAATTGGTAGATAAACACACTAGATTGGATGGACGGTTTACTGCAGTTTACATACAATATTGTCTTGTGTTAGTTCTAGGATTGAGCATCATTTGAGCTTGAGGCTGTTAATTGCTTATTATTATCGTGTAATATTCAGGTGAGTACCTATTCCATTTACCGTGAAGCGTATAATGCAATTAATATTGGATATCTATTGCAATGTTTATTGAAGGAAAACTAGTGATCAACATGTAGTTTGGTATGAAAGCCTGCTGAAGTACCGATCAGTCCACGTTTTTTTTGTAACGAAATCTTTTATCGCGGCTTGCGATAGGAGTCAACTGGTAGAAATCGTCACGTAACGAAAAAGCGTTATGCCCCCTACATGCGACTTTCTGTCTCTCTCTGTGTCTCATTTTCAATAGAAAGAGACAGACAGACAGAGATAGGTGTTGAAGCCGATAGTGGCGATAAAACGCTATTCAAGAGACGGCTGTGAACATTTTAAAATTTTTCATCACGTGTAGGTATCGTTTTCATGGTTTTTGAGGCTGCCGGGGTTCCCAGACCACATACGATTTTTTTCTTAATGTATTTACGGGCTTACAACTTCTTAATTGTCTACCTCAAATAACATTTTGCGATCCCCATGAGATCAAAGAAGTCTTAATGAACTTACTTAATTAGTTTACCTAATTCTTCTGCCTAGCCTTTTCCCAACTATGGTGGGGTCGGCTTCCAGTCTAACCGGATGCAGCTGAATACCAGTATTTTACATGGAGCGACTGCCTATCTGACCTCCACAACCCAGTTACTGGGTAATACGATACCCCTTGGTAAGACTGGTTGTCAGGCTTTCGGGCTTCTGACTACCCATAACGACTGTCAAAGATCCACGAATGGCAGCCGGGACCAACGGCTTAACGTGCTTTCCGAGGCACGGAGGGGTCTCGATATGTAAAGATGGTCACCCATCCACAGACCCACCGCGGCAAGCGTAGCTTAACCTGATCGATCGACCTGTGCGGCTGTTTTTATTTAGCCACGGGCCCCTCTATTTTATTAGTTTACCTAATTATAATTCTAAATTGAAGAGCAGTGGTGGCCCAGTGGTAACAGCCGTGACATACGAGTTGTAAGTCGTAGGTTCGAACCTAGACAGGCGCTTTACTTTGTGTAAATTATATCATCACCACTGGCTCTCAAAACGGTAAAAGAAAACATCGTGAGGAAACCAGCATGTCCTAGAACCAAAAAAATCGAAGACATGACATCTACCAACCCGCACTGGGCCCGCGTGGTGGATTACGGCCCACTCCCTCTCAGTGAGAGGAGGCCTGTGTCCTAGCAGTGGGAACGTTATAGGTTGATTATAATTATAATTCTAGTAAACTACATCTACGCTAATTTATAATTTTCCAACAACACCTTTACTTCTGTTGTAGAAGCTGTGTGAGACATTTTAATCGGTGATAACTTCTGCCAAATTAAGTGGGCCAGCATCGCTATTCGCTACAATACAGGAAATCCGCGGGAAAACAAGGACAATGGCGGCGCCGCGGCGGACGCAATCTACCGAACATTACACCTGTTACCGATTTAATTCTTTGAAGTGTACAAAGAGTTCTTTTTTTTTACTAGGTACGTATTTTCATTGAGAACTGGCTCTGTTCCTCCTAATGGAGATTGCTTACAACCTACTTCATGCTCCGTTTGTTTGTTCTGTGGGAATATTTGAAAATTCCGAGCGAATGACTCGCAACTCAAGACTCACAAGTAACGACAGTCGCGGAATTTTTAATTTTCTGTCTATTTATTTTGATGATCCCATCACCGACGATGCCGTGGAAGTAGCGAAGTTTGAGCCAACAAAATTTAATACACTGTCGTGCCGTCGACACGATGAAGAAGAAGACTTTATCATCTAATTGAAGAACATGCTTTTTGTCAAAGGATTTTTTTATAAAACAAAATAATTTTTTATCAATTCCTGGATAGAGAATCTACCACGTTAACATAAAAACTCTCTATGAAAATAACAGACTGAATTACATATTCCAGTCTCGTTGTCGGCAGTGAACATCTCGAAATTAAAGCGTCTAGGCAAAGCAGAAACATATCTCTTTGAGGATGCAGCGAATGTTAGTTTTAAAGATTGTGCCCGTGAATGACAAGCAGGCCGCGTACCCACCGCATAAGCCTGCAACTGACTCCGCAAGATAAGCAGCTCATACGGTGTATATTTCTCTTCAATTTCGGTGGGAATGATGTGGGTTTTAAAACCAACACTTAGAGCTGCGACGTCGGTTTAGACTGCGTAACTGCGTTCCAGAAGGTGCTTGCCATTTCCTGGTTTTATTTCAGGATTATAAATGTAGAGAACCGTCAGTTTTGTTTCGAAATCGAGCTTTTACAAGTTGAAAATAATAATTCTGGGGAATCGAGGTTTTGCAAGTAAAAAGTGTTAAGTTTGGAAAGGAAAATAAGTGTAAGTGCTGAATAAATCACATACTAACTAAAAAGCTAGTAAGGAAAACACCAGGAGACATACTTATTTCGACTTTATTTTAAAGATATAATAATATACATACAATAGTATATCTATAATTACAAACACGATTTGAATATTCAACATAGAAATGTTAAGTGATGAAATAAGATGTTTTCTGTCTTTAATTAAACTACAACCGAACTTGTTTTTCATGGACATTAAATAACAAAATATCAAGCGCAGATGCCAAAACAGCAAATGAAAAGAAACCTAATTAATATTTTTAATTATCACAGTACGCTGGTCAAGGATTTAAAATAGCGACCCTTTTCTTTTTCGTCGGGATCGAATTAACATAATTAACTTTCTTACCCTCAGTTTTTTTTTTCAAAACTCATAAAGGTCAAAAACATTTTTGAAGAGTTAAATAAATAATACGTAATAATACGTTTCTATTTTTTTTTTATAAAGACAGGTAACAGAAAAATATGAAACTGAACTGTAGGTAAGTAATTGTATTTCAAGAGCCAGGCAGTTATTCCTGTTTCATGTCAAAAGGGATTGTGGAAAGATAGTGGTATCCTCAAGCGGTCATGACCCGCTGGTATTATTAATTTGTTGGTAAACAGTGGTAATTCATTAGTAATGCCAAAATTCTCGTATTATACCTACCTATCTATTTTTGGCTGAGATGTTTTGGCAAATCAATAACTATAAAAAATCTTATCGATCCTTCATATAATATAATATCACATTCAAGAACCTCCGCGCCGATGAAAGTAGCTATTATACCGGGTTCACACGGTTCGATTTTAGTTGAACAACTGTGTGTGTGTGTGTTGTTCGTTGTTCAACAAAAATACTTTGGATATGAAATTCAATTTGACAGTCACTTGCGCACCAGATAGCAAACCCCGCTGCTAACCTGCTGGCTTACCTACTAGCTTTTTACAACACCATGAACTATTATTATATGAAGCTCAAAACTACTGAGTAGCAGAAGAAGACCTATAAGTGTACCTAAATAACACGCGCGCACGCACTTTTTTTTTTCTCTTTATTTGTTTTGGGGTTTTTATCTATACAGATATGTCAACCCCATCGTGCCTTTTACCACAGTAACATTAACAATTATAATAATCTGTTGACATAACCGTCCCGCATGATGAGAACCTCGTGAAAGCCTAGAAAGATAAACAAATCAAGTATCTTGACTTGGCTCGCGAGGTTGTCGACATGTGGCATGTGGACTCAGCGATCATTGTGCCGATAGTCGTGACAGCCAATGGATTAATAGCCAAGAGCCTCGACCAACACCTAAGGAGGCTCTCGTTGGGCAGCTGGATCAAGGGCTTGATTCAGAAAGCGATACTTCTGGACACGGCTCGCATTGTTAGGAGGTTCCTCTCTCTGGAGCCTTGACCGCCGCGTAATTTGGACCCTGTTCCCGATACCGGTGTGCTACTACTTTTTAAATGTTATATGTTTTTATATTTTTATATCATAATATTTAAAAATATAATTTTTATGTGTATATAATGAAATAAAGGAGATAATAATCTTAACACATAAACTATAAATACTAAACAGTTGAACAATCTATGAAACAGTGATATAAAAGATAGAAGTCACCGATGAAGGACTGTTATTAAATGACATAACGTTTTGGCACCTTCTGAAGTTGGTTGGGATAAAATTGATTGTAGGCACGCACTTCAAGGCGAAATCTTGCTTCCACTGAAAACCACACTACCATTTTGAAACTATCATTTGTTATTATACAACTGCAGTACAATCCTACCAAAACAAAACGACTCCAATCCTAAAGTAATTTTAATTTGAGAACAAGCACAGGTAGGTTTCTAATGTTTGAGAGTATAGTGATAATGCAGTGGAGCAAACATTGGCGGCAAGCTTGTTGGCTTGGGGCAAACATTTCAGCTGCCCGCGGTATGAAGTCGTTACTAACTGTACCGTGCCCTGATTGTGTACATTGAGCTTTGTTTTAAAGGTGAGAGGGGCTAGTTTGCTTTTGTTTTAATTTATTTAAGTGCTTATATGAAAAACTAGGTTCTGTCCGCGACTTCGTCCGAGTGAAATTTCTTATTGTTTCAACATAAAATATACCATAAACCTGTGCCCCGTTACTTCGTTTTTGCTTACCGCTCTTTCTGACTTTTTCGTTTTATTCGGTTCGTAAGGGTTGCAGAGTGATGTAAAATAGCCTATAACCTCCCTCAAGAATTGGGCTATCAAATGCAAATGCAAAAAATCCGCGTTCAAATAAAAAAAAACTATTATATTAGTATAAATATGGTGTTCGTCCAATAGTTGATGATACAAAATGAAGCTTAGAAAAATACGACGCTCGCTAACTGCAACAATGTTTAGTAAGCATCACTGGATCACTCATCTTACTATCATTAGGTAAGTAAATAATATATTCCACATTCCATACATTTGCAATCTCTACCTGTGTATATCTTTGTAACCGTATAAAAATATATCTACGTATGTAGTGACAGGTTCCCACCACCACCATAACTTCCGTGGGGTGATAACGGATCAATGCAAGCACGGATGTCGTTTGCTTTCAGCTTTTCTGCAACCAAACCAGGCACATTACGCAAAATAGTCATTAAGGGTGGATATTTTTCGTTAAACTAAGTAGTTTGACTATCCGGAACAGAATTCCTCGTGGTCAAATCAGTTTGATCACGAGGAAGGAACGCACGAATTCACGATACTAAATATCTATATAGAATCTTATATTCGTGCTACGGGCACAGATCAACACATTCACCTTTATTGCAGCACATTTATTATTGACAAGATACTGTTCCACCTTCCATAACTGAGTACGTAGCAACAAGAAAGGTCTCCTAACACATAAATATTGAAGTCACTGACATTACCGTGATGTTCTAGGACAAAAGGCAAGTTTTTCTATATATACAAATTACTGTTGAACAAAAACTTTTCAATTATGTAAACGGTACGCTAAAGGCGACATCTCCCGTTTTCACTTCGTTTATGAATAAACAGTTGTGTGTGCTTAGGTTTCTTGTAAATAGGTGCTAAAAGCTAGTGAAATATTTGTATTTTTAATCTACGTTAATGCAACTATTATTATAATGTTTGTACCGTCTGATACATGCAAACTTATCGTCTGTCCTGAGTGTTAGGAAAAAAACAATAGACCATGACTCACTGCCTTGCAAAAAGATTAACAAAGACTAGATTAATTGTGTTGTCAATCATAGTCTTCAAGAGTTCAACTCCCATAACTCCGGTTTAATGTACGAGTATATTTGCATTAACTCGACCAAAAGTTAAAAACTAATAAAAGCAAACGAGAAAAGCAAAGAGCTTTCAACCCGCTTGGGAACCGCTAAAAGCTAAAATATTAGAAAGCAGTAATCCAACATAACTTCTACATCCCTGAAACACCAACGGTGGTGAGGCAAGTAAAAGAAAATTCGACAAGGCACCGCGGAGTATGGAAAAGTGTTCAATTATGCAGAAAGTCCGCTAAGAGCAAGACGGGGTGCACGCCCCCGTTCCGTTTGCGCATTCACTTATGAATAAATCCACCATTTTGTTGATGCTCACAGCCCCGTAAGATGGACGACTGTGTTTCGACTACACACATACATATATACATTTGTAGTGTGCACGTGGTCGCCCAGTTCCAAGTTCGCTGAAGCGTTCACATTTTAAGGCTATAGTGATGTGTGTTTTTTTTTTGCTCCAGTTCGAAGAGGGGCGATAAAGTATCGGCTATCGGTTGCAGCGATACCATTAAAGTTACAATCGAGAAAAGAAACATCACGTTAAGGAGAAATGGCTTGTGATTGATGAACTTTACTATGGAATTTATATTTGACAGCCTCCTAACACAATCAAAGCATCATGATATAACATTTCTCTGAAAGGAATATTTCTTTTTTCTACGAAATGTTAAATCATACACTCGAGCGACATGTATGTATAAGCACGTTTACATTTGAGCGACAACCTCCTGAGACAAGATAAATTGACATTTGATGGACCGTCTAATTCAACTTGTTTTTAAATCCGGATAAGCCTGTCTACCCTCAAAAGCAATATTAATTTCCTTTCACGGATTTTACTCTCGTGTACAGTATTAATAGTTAATAAGCGTTATTTTAATATAAAAAAAAAACATTCAAAGCAAAACTGGAGATGAGGATAAATTTGATGAACGTGACTTTTTAAATGAGACGCATCATGCTGTGATTTCTTATAAGGCTGACAAGCATGACGAATGGTCGGTATTTTTAACGCCCGAACTTGCCATTTTATCTTATATTTCTTGCTTCCCATACTTAAATAGTGCGAAAAAAAAGGCAATAAACTAATTTCAAACTTGTGACAGAGCGAACAAAAGAAACTGACATATTATTATACATTTTTGTTTCAATCAACTGTTTCGGTTTTTATGTTACATTAATTGGTCTCCTCATGACTAACATAGTTTTAAGCTAACAAAATATGGACATTTAAATAGTCAGAATTTTTTTTTGTCACACTAATATTATAAACGTGGCAGGCCCAGACGGAGATGGCGAGATGAGCTGGACTCCTTCAACAAGAACTGGTCCTCAGCAGCTTTGAGCAGAGAGAAGTGGAAAGAGCGTAGGGAGGCCTTTGCCCTGCAGTGGGACATCACAGGCTAATATATAATATTATAAACGCGACAGTTTCTGAGTGTGTTTGTTAATTCTTCATGCACAAACGGCTTAACGGATTTGGAGGAAATTTGGCACACAGATAGTTTATAACCAGGATTACCACATAGGATACTTTTCATTCTGATATTCCCACGGGATCGACACTTATGCGGGTGAAACCGCCGTGCGCAGCTAGTTATTTATAAATGAGTAAACATCGTAGCACTAGAAATCAAAAACAGAAAAATCTTCGGTAGATGTTCTTCGTTTCGCTTCGTTTGTTACTTTCTGTCTGTTTACTTATGAGAATCATATGTGGGCGTTCAAAAAGGGCAAGGGCAAGCAAAAAGGGTCCAGTTCTCGGCATTTAGTTTCCGAGATATACGCAGTTTTGTAAAGTTGGGTGGAAAAATTGCATTTCGGCATTTTAATTGATTATTTACCTACTAATGCTCAATTATGTACAAGTTCATTTAGTAAAAATTACTGTATATGATGTTTCTAAGTACCACGAATTTTAAGAGAAAAGTTTAGTAAAAAGCTACTAGTGGTGCCGCAATTTTTTTCGAATAAAATACGTTTTAATACAGCGTTTTAATTCATTAACGGATTCTACTCTTAGGTACTCTTGGACCTCATGAAGCATGTTCTTACGATGGCGTCATGCTTTATTCTTTTCATTTTGCCCAACAGATACATTTACCGCATACCTACTTAGCTCTTAACAAATCGGGCCACTGTATTTCTTGACAAAATTTGAAGTCAGTTTGTTTGCATAGCCATTGAAAAAATTCGTATTGCACGTAATTCCTGAATCCTGTGCTACTGGGAAGGGAGCAAATGTAATTATTTCAATGCTACATAATCTTTTCGAAAATTTTGGTATAGGCGAAAAATATGTCGTTTGTCACGCAGATAATTGTGCTGGTCAAAATAAAATTTACTTTGTCATGCAATATGCAACATGGCGAGTTTTAACACGCAGACGCCGAAGTTTACGTATGTCTTTTCTTCCCGTGGGACATACAAAGTTTGCTCCCGACATGTATTTCGGTCTATTAAAAAAAATATTAAGGAAACGGGAATGTAATAATTTAAAGGATTTTATTGCAACTACTGTTCAAGCTTGTCCGAAAACAAAATCAATAGTAGCTGTTCTTACTAGTGATCAGAAAGAAGAAACTTTTGTGAAAACTTAAAACTGGGCAAATTTTTTTCAAAAGGATTTTCGGTAACCATTAACCAACTTCTGCATTTCTGTCATTTTGAAACAAATGAAAATAATAGAGGGCACATTATGTTAAGTACGAAAAAAATATTGAAAGTCCACCAACTGTAGCAAAGGTTTTGAACCCAAATAAGGTACAGGTACGATTTTCTTTCAGAAAAAACCTTTATAATTAAATTCGTGAATTCGTTAGTGAAGAATCTAAGATATTTTATGCCCGAAACCCATTCCAAATGTTAACGAACCAAGTTCCTCTAGCATTCCTAAAGATCACAATTCCGTGCCAACAACATCTGTTCTGAAACAAATAACTGAAAAGAGTACTCGACAAAACCAACATGTTCGCACTGCAAACAAGTTGGTCATAGGAATCAGGTACGAGGAGGAATTTATTTTTGTCCAAAACGTAAGTTTTTTTGTTTAATTTTGGCTAGTGGTAAAAAAAATCTGGTCTTCTTATTTTGTTAGTTCCTAAATGGAGTAAGAATACTTACATATTATTAGTTTTTTATTGCATTATGCTGTCGTATTTACACATTTTTTTTTACTAAACACCGACAAGTGGACCTTTTTACAAAACTTTGTATCAATCCTTTATTTCAATTGTAATTGTTTATTTTGTAATGTTACAATTAGAATTAATTATACATAAGTCGATTTCATGGAGAGTATCTCAATCTACAATAATTAATCAAAATCTATGTAAGAAGCAAGTAGAAGTGTGTGTGTTTTTTTTTTCAATCAAACTGAAAATGCTTTTTCTCAAATCAAGCTTTTTCAGAGTTTCAACTTCTAATGTCTGATAAAAAAAATGTGCCAGTTTTTGAATAATTTTTAATCCTTATCATCAATTTGACTATTCTAGATACCGAATCTGTTCTTAACTCAATACCCCACTACTGAACCCTTTTTGCTTGAAAGCCCACATATTGTCCTTTTGGACGTCACTATCTTTATTAATAAAATACTCAAGTCTCAATTTTGTCGCTTGGTAGAATTTTTCTCGTTGAAATGCGTGTCATTTTTTCATCTCAATTAATGGGAACGCTTGGAAGTTGAAGGTTTCAGGATCCAAACAAGTGCAAAAGGGTTTCTTTTTATAAAGGGGATAAACATGCTGAATTTCATAATTTAAAATACGAGATATACGGCTGTTACAAAGGACACGATAAATTAATAATGCGACACTTCAAAATCCCAGTAGTTACAAACCTAATTCGTATTTTTCCTCGTATTTAGAAATTTACCAAAGAAAAAAAATATGGTCAGCATATTATGCAAATAAAGAAGAACATTATTTTCCCCGATGAGATCTACCTCAATTTAGGACCAGCTAAACGGGGACCTCGAATTAATTTGCCTAAACTGGCCTAATTTACCCAAAAACACGAAACTCCCGAACAACAGTTAATACTAAACATTTTATGATGTACCTAATAATTTTGTGTAATATGTATGAAGCCTAGTCTCATAACCGAAGCCCGAAGTCTACTTTGCTCCCATATTCGAGGTTTTGTGATAAAATTTAACGTTACATAATAAAGTATGTATTTCGGGGTAAGGAGAAGAGATTTGAACGCTCAATCGTAAGTGAATATGGAGCAGGTATTTTTTGGCGATTCTGTTATTCACAAACTAAACTAAATTTAAGTTCAGATCAGAGATCTTTTTCTGACATCAGATAAATTTTAGTTTAGTAGGCAAGTTTTTAATCACGTCTAATCTTGGAGTAGTGTCAGCCTCCGATTAATTTGACAGGACTAAACTAAAATTTATCTTCTGTCCTATAATGCAGAGAAACGGCACCAATAAGTGAGTGTCTCAATTAAAATTCAAATCCTGTCTTGTTAAAATTCTTTAAGAGTACCTAAGTATCTCTTTACTTTCATAATTTTAAACGATACCTACAAAATATAACACGACGAAAAATGGTAAGGGTCGGTAGATACTTATCTAAGTACTTAAAAACTTTTCTGAAACGAATTTTAACATTGTAATTTATTCTTAATAGAATATCCCTTTCAATTTCCTTTTTCCATAAAACCGACCCTTAAATTAAATCCTTTATTTCCCTAAAAATTATTATAGGTAGGTTCGGGTGTTATCCCGTATTTCAGTTTTCCTGATAGTTAGCAGAAGAACTTGCCAATCTGATTAATTAGCGAAGCTGCCTGAAGGTAATACAATATAAACATCCCCAACGGTATAACATGCCAAGGTAAAAGCCGAAAATGTACGACTAACTTTGATATTTGAAGCATAAGGACCGAATACGGGTAAGCTATAAAGATTTTATAATTCCTGTAATTCTGTATTATTTGCAGTACTTGCGTAGATATTACAAAATAAATTGGGCTGAAGTTACGACGAGAGCTAAGGTACAGACTGATGACGAGCATATAAAAATGTACTGTAGTTCTTAATCGTTAGTGCAGTAAATGCACGTGAAACGAAACACTGAGGAGACAAAGAAACTTAGTATACAGGAGTGTATAAGTACATAAACAGTTCCCGCAAGGAAAAGCAGTTTATAACAATAAGGTGGAAAACCCAAACAAAGGAAACAACTCGAAGAAGTAGCTCAGGCAACTAATTTTGGTAGGTTTAGTGTTAACCTAGGTGATTTAACACAAACAAAGAACAACAGAAGCTACCTAATAGAAGTCAACCCCGAAATGGTACCAAAGAAACCAAAACAGATTAATTGATACAGTTACAAAACATACTGTTCGATAAAATCTTAAGATAACCCAAAGGACAAATCCCTGTTCCTTTAATACAGACAATCGTCTAAGACTAAGATTAAAATGGTTACCGCTGTGATCGGTTTTTTTCCTTCGTTGTAGATTGCCAATTTGATAAAGCGGTGCCGGATCCAAAATGAGGAAATGTTATTAAGAAATGATGGAAAGTGTATTCAAGGACATTATGATGTATTACTGAGAGATAATTTTTCAACGTTAGTGCCGACTTCTCAGTTTGCTTCATCAAATTCCGCTTAGTTACGCATTTACTTCATATTCTTGGCAATCCATCTCGAAATAAATTCAGCTATATCAAACTTTTCGTAAATATTTCTTCACAAATCAGAAAAGAATCGCTGTTCGCGTATCAGTTGTCCGCCGTCAAATAAAGCTATTTGGCAGTGAGACGGCGTAACTTGCTACTTTAGTGCTCAACTCGCGTCCGCAACCCCAAGAGTTTTAAACTTTACAGAACGCCACGTTTTATACTCGAGGATTTACTAGCGCCCCACAAAGTGTGTAACTGAACGGTTTTCTGTGACAAATTGTAAAAGGAAGTTGCTAACTTAAATTGAACAACTCGAGATCTTTCTTGGTCGTTTGACAAGTTAATTGCGATGCGGAGGCAAAAGTTATGCATTGGTGATAGAGACGGGACAAAAGCACCATCGTTTAAACTTGCGAGTTGTATCATCTACATACGCCTTTGATGTTCCTTTCCTCGTTATGTCGAGACATCCAATTACGATCATTCAAATATTTTACTTAAAAACTTCAGCAGAAATGATTTACAAGAAACTAGAAAGAATTCTCGCGTTGTTCATTAAAGGTCGTTTACATTGGCGCTCCACTCGTCGGTTTTTCGAGACGCAACGAGTTTCCAGCACGTAACGGCTGCAGATGTACCTAATTGTCGAACAAATTGTCGACGGCACGTCTACATCGCCTTGTTTTATTGCCAGGAGACTAGATTCATGCAAACAGTGCGAAGATTGGTGTGGCGTCATTACCGTTTGACGTGAGGAATGAGATGTGAAATTGAATTCAAAAATAATGCCAGGTGATTGTTTCGCTAGGCTGTTTAGAATGTTTTAAGAACAGAGAAGCGATTTCCGTGTGGTTTACATATAATTTGCTACTCTTACAATCCTGAACCTATGGTTCACAATTCGTCTTGCAAGATGATAAAACTTTCATCATAAACAAGATAATTAATTAACATTATACAAAAAAATAGGTATATGGAGAATCATATTCTGGACAACGTTAATCCTAGTCATAGACCAGACTCCACTACACCGTTTGATTGATGTGAAAAGGTTCATAATGCGGAGGCTTCTACGAATTGCCGTTTCTGTGCCAAAAAACAGAACAACAATGAATTTGAAATAAAAAATGCAAAAGCCCAAAAAATAAATACAGATTCACGCTCCAATCGAATAAATCATGAGCATGTTTGCGAAATTAAAACAAGTTGGAGATTTAATCATAATACTGGGCAAGTTCGTAGTACGGCCGGTCCTTGGCCCGGCAGAGGGCACTCCAGCCTACACTTTAAACACTCCTGTATTTATCTGCTGCCTTATTACCGGATACCGGAGCTAAGAGGCGTTAGAATGTACTCGTAATAAAAGTTTTAATAACATTTCATGCGAATTCGTGACTTTCAAACAAATGGGTTTCGAGTTTTAAGCATTGTTGTGTGAATTATATTTTATAATGCTAAACATTGTTTGAATGAGTATTGCTAAGACACAAAGTTTTTGGAAATGTCTTGATTCATGGGTATTTCATGTGGTTGACTTGGAGTGTAAAACATTCATACAAGCATGCGATATCGATAACGAAAGGATTAAAATCAATAATTAAATATAGTAGACAAAGGTATTCATCTTTTTACGTCGAAAGTATTTGGATGTAGCGAAAGGGTTTAAGAAATCACTTATGGCGAGAATCCACAGGTCCTTGCCGTACAATCAACTATCCACGCACAACACAAACATCTGCGTATACGATCCTACAAGTTGGAATCATTTTCTAATTCTTTATTCCCACATCTCATTAATAATAATGTCCTGATTATCCCAAAAGTGGCAAGCGCCGAAATTAAACTTCAAATCTTAGCAGGTAACATTTAAGCTACCTTCATCATCTTGAAATTACGTGGTACGTCATTTTGGCATTAAACCCTGGATAATTGGAGTGAAATTATTTGCCAACCGAGATACTAATTTAAATAGATTTAACGTCGTTAGAGAGAAGGTTTCAAATCCAGGCTTAAGTTGAATAGAATGTCATGTAGTTACGTAAATCAATATGGAGTTAGTTGGGCGTGCGGAGTTTGAGCTGAGCGCTTAAGCTCCCCATATATTAACACATGATCATGATATTTAGCCGTCCAGTTGCCCAGTCACTGACATTTTAATTGGAGCTTAAGGAGAAACTTTTGTTTATGGTGAGAATGCTTGTTTCTTGGTCCTTTTATACGTAATAGCCATTTTTCACCATGTTTTCCTTTACCATCACTCTTTCCTACCAGCATTGTACAGCCATAAATAACACGAAAAAACAAAGAAATTATAGCAACAGTGAAGTTTATTACAGAAATTACCTTAATAAAATTACATTAAGCACACTGGCACGATCGCTTAATTTCAAGGGTGGTGGAGCTCGTCCGGTTCACTCGAATAAATGTTCAAAATGTCCTACTGACTATAGGTAAACACGTGGATCGGTCTGGGGTGACAAATTGTCTAGAATTAGATTGTCTAATAGAGATTGATTGGTTTGTCCATCGATGTCTATTGTCTGCTCATTGGCTGTGACCGTTTCTTCTGTTATTTAGTCTAATGAACCGCGGGGGTGTTGTTAATTGGAAGTTAGTGAGTCATGTTTTTCTTTTGCAGGGATATTTGTTTGCCATTTTGTCCATCAAAAAGACAGCCACTACATCCAACGAATAGTTTTAGCGTTTATTACCTATACCTTGGAAGTTTATTGTGTCTTTTGTCCAGTTGACCTATTTAAATGAAAGAAATGGTTTTGGTAAACTGCGTTTTGTATGTATATTTCAGTATTTCGTAGCACTTACTTCTGAATTTTTATGAAAACCTGTGAAGCATAAAGCACACGAAGCAAAAATGTAACACAAAAGCACAATAAAAAATTAAATTAATTATAATGAAACATGAAACTTAATGTCATGTTCGTAAAGGCTGCATGCATCAGCGGCGCATAAATGTCAATTAAAATTGTTTTATAATGTTGACGCTGTTAATGAGTGAATGAAAATAAGGCGACGACGATGGGACGAACGATATAAAGAGTATGGATGAGGGGGCCGGACGACCAGTCATGCGAAACCTTTTGAGTATGGTTGAAGGCAATAAAACGAAATAATCGATTGATAAAAGGAGGGAAGCAAAAGATAATTCAATTGGAAGATTGGAGGCAGTGAAAATGGAAGAACACTTTCTGAGTACCTTTTGTTGACTTAGAAGATTGCATCACAAACAATATTATGATAATGGTAAAAGACAATATTGCTGACTCTGGCGGCTCAGAGAAGTGACTCGAAGAGCTTAGTAACGTAATGTACTAGAATGCCTGTAATTTTAAACTAAATATTCGTCCCTAGGCTCGTTCAACATAGAACAAAGGGAGGTTGCCCTTTGTGCCACTGCATTACTTGTACTACTACATAGGATAGTGTACTAGCATCTGGTATACGTGATTAATGTTTGTATTTCTGTGTGTGTCCTGCGTCAGGTACCATCTGTTGTGTCCGCTAGGCCCGTAAAACATTTAAAAACCTTTGTGCTATCTAGAATTTTTATTTGTTAAACTTAATACTCAAAGCACTTATTTCAATTAAACCAATTGCAGGCACTTTTAAACTGTCAAGGAGTCGGTCAGTTACAACTATGAAGCTCTTGCCAATTCCCAAACGTAGTTGGGACCTAGGTTGTCCTTTAAAAACTGTTGGAATTCGCTAGAATTTGTTTGAAAGCGTAATTTCTTTTACTTGTAAATAGCTCCGGCTGAGAACTATTACACCAACGACGGAGCTAATGCATCTTGAGCATTTATTTTATTCAGTGAGACCTTGAAAGACATTCACGGTATTAAATTGGCAAGACGTTTATATCTGCGACTATGAAAGAACTTGCTGAAATATATTTAAAGTTATGAATATATTTTGAGTTGTTATGGCCCCAAAATAGATCCTGGAGTACTTAAGTGCACATTTTATTTAGAATTTATTCCTTTCTAGAAATATATTCTAAGTGAACCAGTGCCTCGATAGAAGAAGAACGCCTACGATGTATGTTATGATATACCTATAACATTTTTTTCGCAAAGGAGTGAAATAATATTGATAGATTTCGTAAAAGCTTAACAAAATAATAATTCAGTAGAGTAAATATTTAATAGCACCTGTGTTCAACTTCAGGATTATTCATGTCTAGCGAGTTCTACAACAATTTTACCCAGAATAAAACCTTTTACAAATTAGCAACAACGATATTGGAGTATTAAAATGTAGTTTTGCAAGCATTTTATTTAAGGTTTCTTTTTAATATGTTAATTAATAAACATACCCCTTATACTCGTATTATGTATTTCTGCGACCTGTACAATATATTTTCTATAACTCCAGCTCAATCCAAATGTTCGCTTTTAAAAAACATAATCAGCCAATACTTTTCCTACTGCTGGACCACAGGCCTCCTCTCTTCGAGAGAAGTAGGCTGTAATCTACCATGCGGGCCCAGTGCGGGTTGGTATCTAGGTAGATGTCACATGACTTCGATTTTTTTGTTCTTGGACATGCCGCTTTCCTTATGATGTTTTCCTTCACCGTTTTGAGAGCAGTGGTGATGAAATTATTTAAGTACACATAGTAAAGCGCCCGCCTGGGTTCGAACCACGACTTACGACTCGGTATGTTCGCTTTTTACCCGACTTCAAAAAAAGGAGGAGGTTCTCAATTCGTCGGAATCTTTTTTTTTTTTTTTTCATGTATGTTCCCCGATTTCTCAAAGACGCCTGGACCGATTCGGAAAATTATTTTTTTGTTTGAAAGGGTATACTCCCAAGTTGGTCCCATTGTCAGCAAGTTGGAATCTGATGAGAGGATCCCATGGAAATCGAGGGAAACCCTCAAATTTTATTGGCAAACCTATAGCGATTTGGATATTTTTTTGAGTAACTTGAGCATTTGCTCTCGGAAATCATCATTTGGTAAAGTGGAGCTGATGATGAAGACCAAAGACGGCCATCGGAACTACTCAATGATAAATATTTCACGGGTTGCGATTCGATTACTTTAATATGTTTGCTAAGCAATTTATACTCGTCACAATGCTTATGGTGAGTGGTTGTTGAGGAGTTCTCCTGGTTCTTACTCCTTAAAAATTAACGTCCCAGCATCGGGAACAGCAATATTTTGTAAAAGGTGATGGTCAGTTGACGTTAGGCTATTGTAACTTAGATAAATTACAAACTCTCTCACTAAAAAGTGAAAAAGTGTCGTTGGTTCTGCATTTTCGTTTCTTGACACCGACTTCCGAAATTAAAGTTATTTATTACTTTGTAGTTTTTTTGGAAGTCGGTTGTTTTTTTTTTGTAAAAAAGTTTTTAGATTAATACAATTTAGTTCACATATTGTCACCCTATGTGAGTTTCAAAGCATCGAATTGTTACTGTGTAAAATGAACAGTATTCTATCTATTTCCAATCCATAATTCAAAGCACACAAAGTTCCAGCAAATAATCGCTTAGCACGCTAACGGCTTGTCTAATGCACCCACAGCGTGATGCATCGAGCACGCGACAAGCGTATACAAAACGTGATGAAGTTTGCACGCACTTAATGGATAACAGGCTTTAATAATTTATGGTTTAGGGTCTAAATTGAAGGAACAATGGTCTTTTGACTGTTGGTGACGCTTATTTACCGACGTGTGGAAGAACAATGATGGCCGTGTTTTGTTTTGTGAGAGATGAAATTGGGCGAAATTTTTTGAAGTGGAGGTTATGGTAGGTCTTGTTCACTTTATCGTAACGTCGTGCTTAGAAAGAAAGAAAGAAAATACGTTTATTCGTGGAAAATAATGACGCATCAAAAAAAAAAAAACAACATATATAAGTAAAGTTAAGGGGGGGTAAGGGTATGGACTGGATATGGTATTGTTTCCTTTAAGTCTGTCAATCAGCATTTCAAAATAGATATTTGTTAAGTACCTAAATACCTATGTTTTGTCATCTAAGCATTTTATTGAATCTAATAAAATTCTAAACTTCAAAATATGACCAATTACAGAGTTGCGCAGTCAACATCTGCAATTTGAATATTTATGATCAATAACCCATTGTTCAGTGGGCTAAGAAATAAAATTTTATTGTACAAGGTCTGATATGACATATACAGTAGCTCAAAGTACCTGTAAGAAGACTGGGACCGCAGTAAATTACCTAAACTTTTGGACGGACCACGGACCACACTTGAAGGACCCGCTAAGTACTATCACTCGGTTATTACTATCTCTGGTCAGAGTGTCGTCTTAGGGGCGGTCTCGTTAGTTTATGTCATCTGGATTAGATTCTGGCGACCTATCACCGCAGTTTTGTGTCCACTCGACGAACATCAGAAGTGTGTACCTACTTGATTTTTATTTTATTTTTGTCACCGAAACATAGTCTTAATAAAAGTGTTTTTTGTACGCTTGTTATGCTCTTTCAAAATCTTAATAGTGGTGTGAGGATAGATGAAGTACCTAGTAAACACGACGACATATCAAGCTATACATTTCGAGTATAGCTGACCTCGCATTGTATGGAATGTACGGAAATTCTATACAATGAGAAGTCAGCTTATACTGGAAATGTCTGTGTGTGGAATGTATTTCGTCGTGCGTAGGTACCTATTAAAAGTTTGATTATGAATTGGTTGTACCTACCTAACCCAATTTAAACTTCCACAGCAAATTAACAAGCAAAGGATAAAACATAATTTTCAACAAAACATTTTTAGAACATGGCGTAAATATCAGGCTTACATCACCGCGTAGTGCCGCATGCCGTGAGCGCGTCACTGGGACACGCCATGAATGTTGATAAGAGGGTGCTATTCGAAATACTCATAAAACCCGCATAAATATCCCGCATAGAAGACGGGAGACGTGCAAACGCATGAACTTACGTTTACTTTACGTAACTTACCCCATTTAATGTAAAGTAAAGCAACGCTACGTTTCCCATCTCACGTGTTAAATATACAAAGGCCCAAAGGCTTTCCTGCTGAAAAATGTAAGTTTTTCAAGATAAATAATGCGAAAAAACAACCCTTATGGTTCGTTTTCGGATGTTGATTTATGAGTCTACGTAAATAACCTCGCACCGCAGCAAAAGGTTCCCTAGAAATGTATTTAAAACAATGACGTGAAACGCTCTGACACGGCTTTAATTTTAGATGGATTTTGAATTATTCATGTAGTTGTTCACCACTGAGATTTTTGTCAGACCAATTATAAAATGGAGTTGGAAATTGCCCCGAGGAGGAAAACAATATCAGTTGCAACGAACTATTTTCACGAGCGGCAATCTAGATTCTAGACGACAAGAGCCCTAATCTTTTTCAAAACGAATTCTAGTCCAATCTCTTCAAGTTCTTTCCAAACCATTATTGATCCTAAGTTTCTGAACAAAAACTGTCTCCGTTCCCATAGCGATAATAAAGGTGTACCTACACGTACACTTTTTTCTCATTCCTTCGTGAACTCTCCAGAAAATGAGTAAGGTGAATTGATTTACGCTGAAAGTTGGACAGTTAGTAAATGAAGAAACGTCTCGAAGGAATGCAGAGGGGGGATTGAACTACTTGGAATTTTCTACATTTTCTTCCGAGATACAGTTTCGCCATGGATTTATTTTTGACGAAAGTTTACAATGATATTTGAAATTATACGGGGAGAGTGGAGAATGTAGAAGTTTTGTTGGGAGGTAAGGAAAGATTACAAATCCCTTATACGCCCTAAGGAATTGGGTCGTAAAAGGCGACGATCCCTAGCATAGGGTTGATGGCAGCTATGTATAGTTTTAGCTATCCGGCTCGAATCGGAGATTCGGGAGAAAAACTCATCCAACAAATAGCATGTGTTTGTTTATTGACAACGCGCTGCCATATACTACCTACGTGTGTAGGCTTATATGTTGAACATACAAACATATGGAAATGGTAATAAGTAAGTAGGCAAGTATCCAATGATACATGTCTACAAATAAATGTCTCTTATTTCAAACAAATACGTTCGATTTCATTTATCTTTCAAGACCTGACTCCGCTGTGATACAATCAATTCCTCCCCTTCTTGACATGAGGCTTGCGCATTAAAATCCCTAACATTACCGTCCAACGACATCTCGTTTACTTGTCGTTACTACACGACACAAAATGTGATGTACTCACACACACGCTCTTTCTACCGAAGCAACTTTGACGGAAAGTTGGTGAAAACAAAGGACTGACTGACATGGGGCTATATCTAAAGCTAGACATATGACTTCGGTAAAGGGTTACGAAACCTAGTGTTACGGTTGTGTAACCTTTTTTGCCTACGTATGCGGGATGGTTTATTGAAGTGGGTTAGTGTAAGTATGAAAACATTTGCAACCTTAAGATGTCTAAAATTTCGTTCTGGGAACTACATCGTGAATCAAGAAATATTCACTTCAAGATTTTCCGAAAAACACACATAAAAGAAAAAGTTTTTTGTTTATTCAGCACTAATAAGACGCATATTATAATTAAATAAACATAAAGTACCCACTAATTCAAAGTAGCCAAAAGCCTAGTATCCACACACATACATGGGCCTGGCATTGAACCCGGCCATTTTCCTTTAAAATCGCATGTTGTTTTAATGCGGTAATTGATAGTTAAGGTTAATCGATTGAAGTAGTTTTTCTCAATTCTAAAATTGACGGCGTTTTTTCTTTGAACAATGAATCTCTCTCAATGATTGCAGCCTACAGGTACAACAAAAAAAAAACTTTGCTGGCAGTCGGCAGCAACCTTAAAGCAATTTTTATAACGAATATAGTCGGATTTCAGTTTTAAATCGGATTGATCTTTCCTCGGGTTGGCGACCATTATTTACTTAAGATTTATTTTAAAGATCTTGCGAAAAAGGTCTCTTAAGTCTCGGGTGAAGTAAAATAAAGAGGGGTTTGCGTTAAATCTTTTTCTTTTTTATCGCAATCTATCGAAGTGATTGAAATATAAAGAGTTCGAATTCTTGTTGCATTTGTAGGTTTGTTAGATAGTTACAGCAGTTTTATGAACACAAGCTATTCTAGAAAAATTACTTTTATCCAATCATGTTAGGGTATACAACTAATTTACTAAAAACAACGTCTTTACCACGCCGTAATTAATTTTAGATTAGGTGAGGTACCCTTTATTTGGTCTAGTATAGAAATAAACAGCTGGGCGCCGCGCCGGCGCAAAAAGCCCTACAATAACTTACGTCAACAATTGACGTCTCACATCTGCGTTGATTACCTCTAATATATAACTTTTAACAACATAAAACTTGAAGTCTTATAAAACTTGTATTAATAACGCCAAGACTGTAAAATAAAAACATTTCCATCACAAAATATCATAATCCCGGACCTAATTTACATAAAGTAAGTTCGTTGTTGGAACCACTTGGGGACAGAACTTAGGTCCGGCCGCTTTATCACTTTTTGTTTGAAAATTGTGCATTAAGATTAAAAAGAAATGTTTCTTTCTGTGTTTGAGCTGATTTCAAAAGAATTTAAGGGAAGTTTCGTGGTGTAAAGGCCTTTTAAAGAATAGGAGTTGCTCTAGAGAGTATGAAAATTCTATAAAATTGTGGCATTTGCCGAGGGGTAGCCGGACGGCTAAGAAAACCATGTTCCCGATGGTATTGAGAAAAGCTACTAGGGATATGAGAAGGCGGTGCGGTAGGACAACCGCTTCCGTCAAAACGAATTTGATATATTTTATCAACGGGGTGGTATTTAATTTTGAGTGTTTGGAGGATCCAAATGACTACACACAAACTTCGTAATAGTATATACCTAGTCTATCATTATCGGCGTTCGACACAACCAGACCTGTATTTTTAACAAATAAATTATTCTTGTTCTTATTCTAATACAAAATGTTGTATTCAGAAACGACACATTACTAATGCAAAACAACCACTGCTGCATTGGAGTTGCCAATAGTCTAAGTAAGCTACTGCAGTTTACACTATTGTGTATAAATTCTTGATAGAACAAGCTTGTGGCGTTCTAATCGGGTCGCAGCCAACCACTCGATATCTGAAGGGGAGTCATCGTCTTATCTACTGTCCCAATTTCCAGATCGGCACTGCGGTCTTATAAAGGGGATATTCAAAGGCACTCTCCAAATTAGCCTACATCTATAAACGCAACCGAAATACAACAACCAATTCTCACGCCAGAATAAGGTGCTGAATGACCTGCTGCTTAGAGATCCCTTCATTTGCACTCACAATCGATACTTGAGCTGCGGAGGGCTAGTATTAGCAGTTTCCTTGTTAAAAATTGTTGTTTACACTCCCTCGAAGCCGAACGGTAAATGGACGTATCGGATATGCCCCGAATTAGATTATTATCAAGAAGCGCAAGATCGTCGGGAGCCGGGCGAACGGTAAGTTCATTTTGTAGTAGCTCAGTGAGAAACACATTTACGTTCCCTACTTATTGATGTTTTGAGAGATACTTCAGAAGATAAAACTGAAATTTTAAGACGTTTTGTCATAAAATGCAGAAATAACTCGTATAAAGATATTTCTACACGAGTTACTTTATGGCAGAGAATATTTCAATATGTAGTAAAATAAACAACATGTTCGCAAAGTATAATAATGTAGAATTTCGGCGGAATGAAGTCACGTTACTGTCGCACGTGGTAAATATAATACAAAATATTATATTGGTACACAGAACGGTTGAATATCTATCAAGTCCGTCCGAAGCCAGATAAAAGCTTTGTAGCTAATACAGTGTAATTAACAAAATGAACACGTGATTTAAATGCCAAAACTCTGGTTGAACAACCTATAAGCCGTGGTTCGTAAATGAACAGTGAAAGCAGTCTAAAACCGCAAATCTCGTTGATCTCTGCCCATCGGAAACTCTCCCTTTTGTAATCCCCTCCCCTCCCACACTCATTATTTATTATTTTTTATCTGACATTTTTTTTTTTCGAAAATGGTGCGAAAACGTCGACGTTTTCGTTCAAAATGATATTGCGAAGTAGAACTGTTATCTTGCGTATATTTTGGGCATCTTCACGATATCAAGGAGGCTATCGTAGCAAATGCAATCTTTGGGGCTGCTTTGGAATTGCATTTAGATGGTCACGTCACAAATGATAAAATAAGCGAGGGCACTAATATTGAAGCTATTGTAGGACATAGAAAATATTTCATTACGGGAGGCGCTGTAAAAGATACCTAGAGCAGCGTATTTATGTATCACGCAGTCACGCTTCATCATGCGTGGTGATATCCCCAGGGTTGTTCATTGTACCGGGCTATGAAACATGCACATGTTTAATAGTAGACGTGAGAGAGCTTAATAGTTGCAATAACAGACCTTAATGCAAGGGCCAACGAAAGTATTACTATTTTTAATATGGACATGGCAGACAAAAAAAAAACAGAATATAGGTATTATATGCTCATTCACCAAAAGTTGCCAAAAACCGACAACGAAGTCATGTGGCATTTTTATTATAGCATAGAAATCCCTTAACATTACTGTTGAGACTGGAAAACATGTTCCGTGTATAGGGACTAGGGAGGCGTATATTATGGGGAGGGGTGAAGCCTCCCAGTGACGTGTTGCTCGCATTTAATGTGAATAAGATGTGTCAGCGAATCTTGTTTTTCTGGTACAATTTTATCAATATTGGAGAATTAATTTGGACTGTAATGACGCTTGAATAGGTACCTTTTCTTTTATCGTTTTGTTTTTGCTCTTGCATTCCGTCGATCGATTAGTCTCATGTATTTTGTCTTTGTAAATTGCACATCCTTGCGTGAATTTGGATGGTGCTGTTAACTACTTATTGTACTACTAGGTTTTGCCCGTGGCTTCGCCCGCGTGTCGGTAAAAATTCCACGGAAATGTTCTAGGTACCAGGATTAACAGTCCGGTTACACTGGAAGCCAACCCCAAATTAGTTGGGAAAAGACTAGATTGAAGATAGATTAAAAAGCCCGTTGATGTATATGTATAAATTATTCATTGAAAACTCAGATGAAATAAATGACCTACTTTAACACAGAGCCCTCTCACCTCCCAGTCAATATTTACAGAAAATTCATTTTAATATTTATACAGTGTGTCAGGTTAAACGAGGGACATACTTTAAGGGAGTGTAGTACTCATAAAAATTAAAGTATGTCCCTCGTTTAACCTGACACACTCTATCCTGCTTACAGCAGTGGACAGCTATTGGCTGAGTTGATTGATTTATTTAAATATTTCCATATGGTTACGAAAATAACTTAATTACTGGCATAAAGTTGTTTTGAGTTTCAGTCTGAATTCAAAGCCTATTTTCAAAAGTATACAGAACCATTCACAAAGGGAATAATTTGTCATAGAGACAGGCAAAATTGTATCCCAATTTCTTATTTATTTTAATTTTCAAGCCGAAATGTGAATTTTTATTTTGTCTTATATTCGACTTATTATTAGTCTGAAGGATGGTTCTCATCTTTTAGTATTGATGTTTTTTTTATGTAAAGTTCAAAATCAAAATATTTTATTTCACATAAACCTACATGGGCACTTATGAAACGTCAGAAGCTGAGTGTACGGTTCCAATTGATCGTTTCCTATGGAGAAGAGCCGGCAAGAAACTCCACATACTCTTTTAAAAATAATTGGCTTTTACAATGTTTTCAAATTTCAGTTGGTATGGCAGGAGGACAGCACGCCTGTCAACAAGTACCTACCAGCAGTTCAGCACAACTTACACATTTTGAAGGGTATTGCTAATCTATTGCTTCATATGTGCAAAAAATGTGTCTGCTCGACAACGTAAATAACGCAATCGATGTTGTTGAACTGTCAAAATGAAAGTCATTTCTAGTGTATTACGCAATTACACCCCAGGTACTAGAGCATTATATTATCTGTGCCCCAGGCACTTTTCTTATTTTCCTTTTCTCTATATTTTTGTTTTCACAGGTAGTTAGTTACTACTGTTACACTTCCAGGGTCAGATCAAAGTCATACCTTTGATCTCGACAGTTATTTCTGTAAAGTCAGGTTACATAAACTGCAGAACTTTAGGACAGTCGTTGACTTACGTAAGGTAGTTTGTTTGATACTATTTCTGTCTGTTTGTTGTTTTTGTAGGCATAGTCCAGATGTAGGTTTCTTTTACGTAATTCTATATGCTTCCATCTACAGCTCTCAGCCCTAAATATGCTTTATTTATAAGGAAATATGTATATCAGAAGGCCAATTCCCGTAATTAAAAACGTTCAAAATCCAGTCGCAATCTCATCTCAGCGACAATCAATGTCAAAAACTTGTCAAAAATGTTGGGAAATTAGTTTGACAGATTGAGTCACACTAATTATTTTTGAGAGATTGAGACAGATCAGACTGTGAACGTTCTTAAAATTACGAGAATTGCCCCTCCATTTTCATTGCTTCTAGTAAGTCAGCCTCCATTATTTTTTTTAAGCTGGCTTTGCGTAATGCTATTGTTTTCTCTAAGGATAAAACGCGAATATTTAACGCCATTGTTCTATTGCTTGAATTACACCATAAACCTTCAGTCCCAATTGGGAATTTCCCAATCGCGAAATGTAATGCCTCCCTTTTATTCCAAACACACGTTGCGAACAATTTGCGAACAGCTATAATTGAGAGCCGAATATTTACCGTTCCACAGTCGTATAGAGAGTAAATTGGTATTGCTTACCTGTAACAAAAACGACACAATAATTAATCAGGGAAGTAGGCAGTATTACCATTTTAATGAGTTCCGTACTGAGTTTGAATTGTAATACGATTGAATGTAATTGATACGAGTATGTACGTATTGTAGGCACGGGTTGCGTTGTTAGGGGGAGTGAAATACGGTAGGGTTCCCCAGTCACCTGCACGCGGGGAGTCCAACCAAGAAATGGGGAGTGGGAACAAGCTACTAACTTACAGCCGTTTTTCTGTACAACAGTATTTTTAAGATAGAACTATGTCGACTAATAATAATCGGAATTATTTCATCAGTCTATTATAGCATTCGCGTATCGGCAACGCGTGTGGGACGCCCGTGCTCCAGGCTAGATGGACGGACGACTTAAAGAAGGTGGCTGGGGTAGACTGGATGCGGAAGGCGGAGGACAGAGTGTTGTGGCGCAGTCTGGGGGAGGCCTATGTCCAGCAGTGGACTGCGATAGGCGAAGTTGATCATAGCATTAAAAAAGCTTCCACGAGTAGCGATATAATTGCAGTCGGGGCGCTTCCATCTGGTTTACCGGCCAATATTTTGACATCTCTATGAGTTATTATTAATATTATATCACTAGCTTCTGCCCGCGGCTTCGCCCGCGATGATATCAGAAATTTTAGGGGTTTTAATATTTTTCCCCGAAACCCTAATTATTTTTCTAAAATAAAAGTAGCCTAAGTTACTCCATCAGCTATCTGCTAGTGTAAGTCCGCTAAAATCGGTCCAGCCGTTTCGGAGATTAGCCGGAACAGACAGAACAGACAAATATTTAAAAAATGTTTTTTTTTTTTGTTATAAGTGTCGTAGATACCTAAATGCATTTAATAAAACGCTGTTATTTCGACAAAACAAACAGACACCAAAATTTTATTAATTTGTATGGATGTATGGACATAGATGTACGTAACGATAAGGGAGAAGAAGTTTAAGTTTAGTTAACTATTCGACACTTCTTTAATACCTGCTTAACCCTTGGGGAATAAGTACAGGGGTGTTGTTATGTAATACAATAATAAACTTATCAAACCACGATCGTAAAGCAAGTCTTAACAATACTGATGTCGATGACTCACGTATTTGATATGAAAGTCGTAAGTGCAACGAACGAACTCGATTATCATAATTACTGGTTCGGTTAACGGGTGGTCGGTTCGCGTGCTATCCAATACAGTTTTCCGAAGTCTTTTAACATTAATGTGCTTTGCTTTTCGCATTTTCTATAAGACTGGTGAGGGTGGTGATGTTGTGAATTTACTTGTCGTTGTCACGAAACTTAAAGACTAAGCGCCATAAGTAACTAAGAACAAATAACATAATATGTAATCTGCGTTCACGATTTATTTGCCAAAAATGTAAACAAATATGAGTTAATGGAAAAATAACTTTAATCCCTACACAATAAAGTTCAGTTTACGATTCAACTTCAAACATTTTTATAACTTTTTCAATAGTGCTAGTCTCTCTGAAATCAACTTATTGAGCATTGAAATAAAGTTGATATTTGTTTAACTTGTAATAGGGTATAGGGGTGTGCAGCACTACGCACTTATACTTATAAAATAATACAGGATGGCAGAAATATCGAGACACAACCTGTTACCATGGATTCAGTACATGATTCTGCACGCGTTGAAATTTTTCGTAAATTTCTACGCTATGTGTAGATGTCGCAGCCAATTGGTTAAATTAGCCGTTCAGTTAACTGCCTGGCCTTTAGAAGTAGTGCTCGCCTCGCTTCCTCCCTCGGCTCGCACGCGGTTGATCACAGTTCTAACCTAACCTAACCCACTTGTTCGGGGTGCAATGCCTTAATTACTACGACCAATTCGGCTCGCGCGTGATTGGTTACAGACTTACAACCTAAACTGTAATTGAATATCATTCAGGCCGTTAGTTGAACGGCCGCCGTTTAGTTGAAAGGCTAGGCGGTTAACTGAACGGCTAATTTAACCAGTTGGCTGCGACATAGACATAGCGTAGAAATTTACGAAAATTTTTTTAGGATGAAATTGAATACATGCGACAAATCGAAATGGGAGATTGTACTCATCATTATGAACAACTTTTACTATGGGACCAAACCTGAAATCGCGAAAAAAAAAACAGCTGTTCCCTACATTTTGACGAGTTATGCGAACATAAATGTAGGAAACAGCAGATTTTTTTTTCGCGATTTCAGGTTTGGTCCCATAGTAAAAGTTGTTCATAATGATGAGTAGAATCACCCATTTCGATTTGTCGCATGTTTTCAATTTCATTCTGTATAATCATGTGCTGAATTCATAGTTTCAGTTTGCGCGTCGATATACCCGCCACCCTGCGTATTAGGTACTTATTTTTTTCCCCCTTTTTGGCAAAAAGCTTTTGCCAATTTTCTACGAAACTACAAACATTTACCGCAAAAATAAACCACACAGCCAGTCAATCCAACGTGTCGGAGCGTTGATTCAACACAACCACACGCGAAATTGATTAAACAAAAACACTACAGCCATAATTGATTTTGTCGCAACAAAAACACCGTGGACCAGTTAAAGGAATCCTGTCCATTAGCGAAACGCCGAGTCACCAGCACTAATAGGGCGGAAGTCGGCACACGTTTATGCGGATAAGAAGGGTACAATCGAAATAGGTTGTACACAGTCCCGCATTGTAAGACTGGGAGTCAACGACCGTACTAACGATCGTGGTGTTACACGCAATGTGGGACACACGGACTGGCGAGTAGGAGGATTGTGGGACTGTCTTTAAGTTCACTTTGGCAGCAATTCGAGGTTGTGATGAAAGAAGGTCAAAGGTTATTAGGACTGTTAAGAAGTATCAAGTCAAAATAATAAAGAAAACAGTATGTGCGCACGGTATAAGTAAATATGCGAAATTAAATTCGACATTATTATAGCCTGTACTATTACATAAATCTTTACATTGATAGCATTCTCAGAAAGACTAGAAATATAAAGATTTATATAATATAAATTAATAATAATATAAATAAAAATTATGATAAGTAACACAAAATATCGTCCAAGAATAAAATCTATCAGTTTTCCTTCCACAAACACTTGTAGATCAATAACAGAAAGTTGGTCAACTTGTCGGCTTGGCAAATGGCCGCCATGTACCTATCATTTCTCCGGTGGCCGGGCCGTCTTGACTCAATAATAAAGTATGGACTACTACTGGCGCCCAACAGGGACCATAGTAGTCGTGAGATACTTATAATAACTCAAGAATCCCAAGTTTTAATTATATTGCAAATCAACTAACACCCTTACAGGATCAAAATCTATCACGTTTCCTTCCACAAACACTTGTAGATAACCAATAAAAAGTTGGCCAACTTGTCGCCTTAACAAATGGCGACTATGTATCATTTGTCCGGCGGCCGTCCTGACGCAATAATAAAGTATGGACTACCGCTGGCGCCCAGCGGGGACATTACAGGCGTGAGATATATATCGCTTGACACTATATCATAATAGAGAGATAAATCTAACTGTACAGGAAGTGAAATGAGCAATTTTATACGGGATGAATTTAAGAATGCGGTTAGCGTAAGTTCGAGCAGTTCTTTGTCTAATCTAAACTGTCTAGACTTGAATACTGTTCAGGTAAGTAATACATTACATTTATTTACATACAACCCTTAAACAAACAACTTCTCTTCATACATTTTATATCAGAAAGTTTTGTTGATGGGATGATTTCCTTCATGCATATTACCAATTCTAATTTGCTCTTTATCTGCTGAAATCCTCATCCATCATTCCCCGGCGCCGACATTGTTACCATCGCGGGTAAAACCTGGATGAGGCTGGCACAGGAGCGCAGGGAAAACCTCATTCCTTCAGCTCAATTAAAACCTCAAACTGCACTATATTATGCAGCCAGCTGGGGTTCCGCACTTAATTATAAACGAGCACCCAAATAGACTCAGTTACCACACGCGGTGCAACAATGACATGGCGATACACTCTAAGCATAGTAAGCTAGACTAACAAGGAAAGCTAGGATTTTGACTCTGTACTGTGCAGTGTGCGCACAACTGCCTAGATATGAATTCCTTAAGGAGAATACCTACTTACTCACCAAGAGCATTTGCGTGTTTAAAGGCTTTTAATTTGATATTGAGCATTAAGTTACAATAGTGAGCCAAATGTATGACTGACAGAGGAGTATTAGCTTTTGAAGCGCACAATTTTGAGCATCTTGTTACTGACTTTCAGAATTCACTGAGACTTGCGTACCTACCTACAGTCGTCCCAAAGTTTTTTATTTTCTCTCATAGCAACCCAAGCAGCTACCTTATTGTCACTAGAATAAAGATTACTTTGGTTTTGACGATGATGCACAATCAGAGGTAAAATAACAGTGTTAGGACTGTAATATTGCTTCTTGTTACAAGTGTTAAAGTGTTAAGCACTGTAAAGCTCGATTTAACATACCTTCCCTCTATTTGGCACAGTCGTAGGGTACCATTTCTGCTCGCTACGACGCACGAGTCTCTGACTGATGCTCGAGTTGTTACATTATACTATACGCGAATAGGTACTTCTAATGAGCACTCTCCTTAATACATAGCAAGGATATTTGACTGCGCCGTGTGCACAGCTGCCTCGACGCATTCTTTATACGTACGCTGAACGCTTCATTAAGCATGCCATGTCGTATTTGTGCCCAGTTTCACTAACACTAAGCGACTCCAAAATCAATGCGTTGGTGGATTTTCAACTTCCAGCGCTGAACCGAGGGTTGAAAATCCAACAGTGCCTTTTGATTTAGGCATTAATTTAGGCGTAGTGTTAGTGAAAATGGGAATAAGTCTTATTTGCATGTTGCATAAACAACTAACCTTTTTAAGTTTGCTTCATTGGTTTCAGATAAATTTTAGCGTTTAACTTGCTACGTTAGGCCATGGTTGGAAGGAAGTTTTAATTTATTCAAAAGTCTTTCTACGGGATAATTTTTGACAAAATGTAAGAAGTTTTTGATAATACCAGGCCATAAAAAGTGTTTCTAGGTTTTAAGTACAGGATTTATTAAGAATGGCCTGTAAAATAAAATGAAATTGGAACCACTGCCGTCTCGTTATACATTTATTACTTGCAAAGCCGCAAAAGTCAGAACATTAAGTCGCAATAGTCAGAAAATTCTCTTAGAAATACCTAGGTACTTAGGTACATTAGGCTACCGGTTTTTGTGTTTTGGTACTTTAGGCTTTTTACTTAGGTCATTTATATGGTGTGCATAATAAAGAGTATCTATCTATCTACATTCAACTTTTCACATTCAATAAATATAATTTTCTGTGTATTTTTGAATTATATAGTAGGTACTACCTACTTTTAATTAAATAAGAAAAGTCTACACACCTAAGCAGGTAAGCACTTACTCAACAAAATCTGTTGTAGTTCGGAATTGGAATCGCGCACAATAGGGGTTTAGGATCGGTCGTCGCCCCCAAACTTCTAAAACTGTCAAAGGTGTAGTGTACCGTATGACCGTACCATATAACTACGCTATGTACAATAGGTAAGCACCTAAAGGTAAAACAGAGGTCAGAAGATTACTTATTCGTAGGTCAGAAGGCAGTAGTTTCTAATTTATCCACATCTGGTTTGACAGGGACCCCTGACCTTTTTTTTTTTCCTTGGGGAAATCCTCATGGATACCCTCCGTCTGGGAAGATCGGAGGGTTATGTCGTACTCCTACCGACTATAACCCCAATCTTCCTTCTACTACCGTGAGTCAGGAGATAGTTGTACAGTCAACAAAAGAGATAAGTATGCAGGATCGTCGGATATAGTTGAAGTTTAGTAAGAAACCGATGGATGTTGTCGACAGAAATTTAATTTGATAAATGAGCTGTTTGTTTTCTATTAATTTTATTCCATAACATCCATCGGGTTCTTACTAAACTTCAACTACCTATATCCGACGATCCTGCATACTTATCTCTTTTGTTGACTGTACAATCGCTCCACCACGACTAAAATAATTGCAAATAATAATACCATCCTATTATTGTCCCACTGCATGGCAAAAGCCTCTTCTCATACAGAGAAGGCACGAGCATTGATCACCATGCTTGCTCAAGACGGGTTGGTTGGTGATTTCAGACTTATATTAACCTGTAAGAGTCCAGATATCCTCACGATATTTTTTATTTAACGATGTTAGTGATGTCCAAGATAAACTCAGAAAGTACTTGCCCTGATTTGGACCTACAACCTCGTGCATGAGAGGCATGCCATCACGACATCAATTGCAAATAGCTACAGAGTAAACAATAATTCCAAATAAAAAACTCATTTAAACTGTTCTCATTTTCCCATTCCCATAAACCAAACCGTTAACTTCAATTAGTGATCACATTACACACAGTTAGGCACAAACAGCCCATTTTAATTGCTCACAATATTTTGAAACGGTAACTGCGTGCATTCAATCATCCCAATTAACAATTGCAAAGCAAAAGTCAACAAAATGAAACAAAAGGCAATATTCGTATATTGCGCCAGTTAAAATTTAAAACGGGAATGTTCAACTGCTAAAGCAATATCTCGCTCGAACATATTACGAGCAACGAATGGCTGGAGGCAAGGTCCGAGTCCGGCGGAGGTATTTAAAAAATAATAGTAATGAACATTACATTTAGAAAGAAAGAAAATACATTTATTTAGCACAGACTAGAAGGCACACAATACATACATCAGTTAAACACAGAATAATCATCAAAATAACAAAGGTGTAAAGTCCGACGTAAGAAATTAGCAGGAAAGTGTGCCTCACGGCTGCGCCAAAATTCATTTCTTCGTACTTACTCTTTTCCCCTGACGGGGTTAATAGAATTCCGAGCCAAGCACTTAGGTAAAGCTGGAGTACCGGCTGTGTTTCTAACGTTTCTAGAGAGGTCTAGTATCAAATGGGGCTAATTTTAAATTATATATCCTTTTCATCAACTGCTTAGCCTTTTGACAACTATCTTAAGGTCGGCCTAGAGCCCAACCGGATGCAGTTGAATACCAGTATTTTACATGGAGCGACCGCCTATCTGAGCTTCACAACCCAGTCACTGGGTAACACGATACTCCTTGGTAACTGGTTGCCAGACTTTCAGGCTTCCGATGACCCGTAACAAATGGCAGCCGAAACCAACGGCTGAACGTGCTTTCCGAGGCACGGAGGGGTCTCAGAATGGATGGTTTTCCATCACGGACTGACCCGATCCCGATCCTGGATACATATCCTTTTAGGGGTAAAAAAAAATCTTTTTATTGTTACCTACCTACTCAAAAATTGTGAAAATCTTATTCCTCAAATAAAAAAAAAAACACTGAATCCAATATCCGACCATAGCAACTCAACGAACTTAGTTAACATATCAACTAAAGGGGTTTATTTTTCTCATAAATGTCGAATTCAAAAACCGGATCATTTTATTTTATACTAGCAGCCCGTCCCGGCTTCGCACGGGGTAGACAAATATTTGTTTTTGGAAATTTGGATATAATACACTTTTTTTCACAAATATTTTTATTTATTAAAAAATTATTATTTATATATTTAAAAAAATCCCACACCCCCTCCACCCCGCCCGCCGCGATGCCCGGCGCGCTTTTCAGACTGCATCGCAAACAACGGCCACCGCGCTATGGCGGTTTTGTTTACTGTTTGAATTTTTTAATTCGTAATATCTTTTGAATGGAAAGTCCAATTTAAATAATTTAAAAACTATTTTATAGGTAGTTAAATGGTCTTGACCATAAAATAATTTATTTGGATAAGGATTAATATAAACACATAAATAGCATGGTTTGAATTTGGTTAGCATTTTCATTAATGTTTAAAATGAAAAAAGTTGTTGTAGTGACATAACTACAATAGTTGGACATATGCTACCGCGGAGTTTTTTGTAGACATTATGATGTTCTTCAATATTGTTGTACATTATTTTGTTCTATCGCTAATAGTTTCGGCAGCGCATTCGACGAAAGACATTTTAAGACTCATTTTTCTACACCTTCGGATACATTGTTCAAATTTTACCAAGGATCCCTAATTTTTTTCAAAATGAAATGTAGCCTATGTCAAATTGGAAGAATGTAGCATTCTATTGGTGAAAGAATTTTTTAAATCGGCCCAGTACTTTTTGAGCCTATTCATTACAAACATACAAACATACAAAAATAGGTACAAATCTTTCCTCTTTATAATATTAGTGTAGATTACTTTTTTCCGTGATGTTAATCGAATCGCGAGCCGAGGAACGGAATACGCACTCTGATAAATAACACGTAACCAGAAGGCCAGTTCCTGTAATTAAAAAGTTCAATATCTAGTCGCAATTCGACCTTAGCGCCAATTAATGCCAAAAACTTGTCAGAAATGTCGGGAAATAGGAGGTATTTTTACCAGATTGGGACTGAGATCAGAATGCGAACATTCCGATAAAATACGGGAATTTCCCCTCTTCTTCTACTAAAATACCCAAACAGGTAATATTAAGGTGTAGGAAACCTTAAACCCTTGTTTTAATTCCGTTAGGACCTTTGTACACGGCACGATTTCTTTACAGTACGGCGTGTTAATACTCGTATGACACGGTGCTATGGTATACGGCGACGGCGCCGTGCCGTAGTGAAGCTGTGTCGTCAACAAGCTTCCATAGTGATCCATACGACACTGACGACCGTGCCTACACACGGCGAATACACCGTAGTTTTACACGGCAAAAAAAACGTGTGTATTCAAAGGGCTTCAAAAAACTCATTTTTCTACCTACAAGTACAAATAATAATATAGTATTATAAACATTGTCCCGCGCATTGTTTGATAAGAGTTCTCGATATTGATCAAGTTACATCACTATAAACTCTGTGGGACTCGGTCTCAACAGCTGGGCTCCGAGCTTCAAGGCTGTTGCTATGCCGCATGTACAACACTGACCTCAAGGCCAACGTCTAAAGATGTTCCATTTTCGTAGGTACTCATTCCACGTGTGGAAGCCTATAATTTAAAAAGTTTAAGCACATTTTCGTATATCTCTGAAAGGTTGTCAACATTGGTGCATTTACCAACACGCACTGAGCCCGCATGAGTGGGCCGTAGGTAGTCCACTCCCTCTCACCGACAGGAGGCCTGTGTCCCAATAGTCGGAACATTGGACTAATTATGCACATTGAAAGATACAGAACTATTGTATCATTGTCGGGTCTGCCGGCGCGGCGTGGGTAACGTTAAATGAAGTTCATTTTTGGCTGTGAAACGGAAGTTTCGGATTTAAAAGCCTTAATAGATTCTGTAAACTGTAAGATCGTATGAACTGCACTTTCCCTCAGGTGGACAAACACCGTCATATTTGATTTCGCTTAACAGGGGCTCGCCCGGGGAAATAAGCCGGGTGTTATCTGTTCTCCCTTATGTCTCATGTAAACAAAAACTTGGAAACTAATACTGTGGAATCCAGTACGTAGATTACGAAGACTAAAGGACTAAAACCTAAAGTATAAGTACAAAAGCAATAAAAAATATTATTTCTACGATAATTCTAGTTCTACGAAGGATAATGTAGACAAAGACGCAATTAAACACCCACACATCAAAGCAAAGGAGAATCAGCTTGATATAGACAACGAAGCCTTGAGAGTAAGATCCACAGAAAAGCAAACAAAACAAAAATATGTTAGGGTCAGGTTCCAGTCTAATCGGATGCAGCTGAATACAAGTATTTTGCATAGAGCGACTGCCTATCTGACCTCCACAACCTAGTTACTGGGTAACAGGATAGGTACCCCTTGGTAAGACTGGTTGTCAAAATTTTTGGCTTCTGACTACCTCCGACTAATTCCGACAAAATTAAAGTTCTAATTATAAAAATTTACGACAAACCCGAGTCGAAGTTGTCAATTTTGTAATAAGAACTTTAACGTTCCCCGAATACAGTTTAAAAAAATACCATAACTGGTTCGATGGTATGGCCTTGGGTTAAAATTAGAACTCTTTATGTCATAGGACGGATATATACTTATACATCAAAGCACCGAAAAACTACAAGAGCCCGATATAGCAATCAAAGGCGCCTACCCAAGAAAGCGAACAAGAAAAGGGTTACGCCATACCCATATACCTACATAGGTAGGTCATGAAACAACAGTAAAATCACAACAGTACCTATATACCTACACACACATAAATGTGCAATATACGCAGACCCAGTTGGTAATTGATTTATTACAAACCCCTTTGTGTACAGAAACACGGCACGTCGACGAAATTAAGTCTGTTATGCGTAGAACAAAACGGACTGGATACGATATTGAACGACCTTGATCCAACAATTACAGAGTTATTTTCGGCAATGTTACCCACAAAATCAATTCGGCTTTTTGATAGTAAGTAGCAAATGCGTGTTTGACTAAAAAAACTTGGGTAATTTCGGTTATTGGGTAATGTTTCGGACGAAAACGTTTTAATATTCTGAATCGAACCAGGCTTCGTTCCAATACTTAATGGTCAGAGCTACGTAATCTGGACGGCTAGTCTATTACTGCCAATGTTTGTGGATAAGGGAGTACCCCATACAAAAGATCGGGGTGAAGCTGCGGTCACACTTTAGTAGGTATTGCAAAAAAAAAGTCTTTAAAGCGTTGAATAAATACATTTTAAAAAAAACCAGACCGTTCAATGCCTTACTCGTTGACCCTAAACTAAAGTAAACGTCTATCATTATGTATATTTCATCCCGCAATAAAAATGTCTCATCTAGCGAACTGTATGTCATGTTGACGTCATAGGGGTCGCTCCACCCCACATATACTATTCATGATCTCTACAGATTACTTTCCCGCGTGAGGGTGGATTATTAGAACTAATTATCGAATTGTCTCGGCACGCATGATTCATCCCCTTGCAATTTTATACCAATTCGTTCCGGGGAAAAAAACCTTTGGGGATTAAGATGACTCATCGCTTTAGTGTTTTTCGATAGTTGGGTCGGGTATGGTCTGGGTTTCCATCAATTTCCAATGAGATTTAAATGGGATTTTCCGGATTTTCTTGGGTGATTCTTTGTTATTGCAGCATTAGAATGAAAGAACGTCGTACTTTGTAATTGCACCTTAAAACTATGAAAGTAATTATTAAGTTAAGCTGTTAATAAAAACTTAGCACGTTTTCATGTTTCATGTTCTATAAAAATAATTACCTAATTTAATTACCCAGTATAATAAACTTAAAACACGTAATAACTGAATAATGATCCCGCTCCGAGTTAACCCTCGCATACTGGTGACGTCGCTAAATATCATAGGTGAAATAAAAACGTTACAAAGTTTCTCGGCCGGTTAAAAATATCGCCGCAGTAAGTTTTCATCGCTCCAGCGCGGACGTCAACGCTCGGCCACTGCAGTATTTTGTGAGCTGTCATTTTATTTTCCGTGAAAGTATTTCTATTTTCTTGTAGCCTTTTTGCAAACATATCTTCGCAAAAATTATGTAGATAGAACAAAATGAGGTATGAGGAAAGATATTAGGCAAAATGGCTTTTATGAAACATGAGGGAAGTCTGAAATGAAAAAGCCTTTTTACGTAATCCTGGACGTAATTCCGAATGAATGTACAGACATACATAATCAGTGAACTTGAAAAGCTACTTAGTTACAGAACATTTAAATTCTCTTGAATATGTAATCCATTCTAATCCTAAACATTGTACGCAGTATTCCTTACCATTTGCTTGAATATTTTAGCAACTACGAGTATTTCTGTCGTTTATATAACATTTTATTATTACAAACAGAAAGGAAAAGTAACAAAGACATGTCATAAAGACGTCACGGCTCGTTATCGTATACATATCGATTATTCACAAACATTTTGATAAAGGTAAAAAAGATAAAGAAGTTTCTAACATTTTAAGAAGTAAAAATAAGTAGAGAAAAAATGAATAAACTTTTGGACAACAAAAGGTTTCAGATAAAACAACGCAAACAGGAAAAATATCTATAAACAAAGAACAACCACTTGTATGTAATAAAGTATTAACTTACATCACAAACGAACAGCGACAGTGAAATCCCCGAACTTATCTAACAATCACAAGTAGCCAAATAGCCAAAGCCAGTCACCACAATACGTAAATCGTTGCACTATGTCAATATGTTGTTATCACTGCTAATTATCACGCTGTTATTCACACGCAATATTTCATTTACGTTATCGGCAACTACGAAACGTCACTGCAGGTGCGGGGCTACACGCTACGCAAGCGCTACGGTGCTACGCGCGTAGCTCGGTGCTACGGGCAGCGGTAACGACGCCTGAGGACGAACTGCGTCGGGCGGCGCGCCGATGTCTCGCGCATGCGCTTCACCCTGCGTAGGGGATGGATTCGCATAGTCGTATCATTCTCGTTTTCCGATAGGTAAGTTATAATATTCGTAAAGGAAAATAGTGTGCGGAAAAATGTAACGCGGTTTTCGAGAAGAGGGACGAGAGTGGTTCAAGTAAATACGCAATGGTTTTTTTTGTTGTTTTTTTTTTATATTTTTATCGGATAGCCAACTCGGTGAAACTGACAAAAACAATACCCAAAGTTTTTACAGATTAGAATGTTCAAAAAGTACATTATTCCTGCTTGGATTAGTCTGCCTTCATTTTCTTTGTCAACTTGGGTATCTTGAAGTTTATTAAAAAGTTTTTTTATAAAGTTAGGCCCGTTTTAATAACGCTCTCGCGAACGTTCTCGCGGGTGACGTCACGTAAGTCGCTGTCATTTTGACGTTAACTTCCAGACATGTGGTGATTAAGTTGATGAGTAATTTAATTAATCAAATTAAGGTACAAGTTCAAGGGTATTTCCAAGATACATATCTTGAACATTCAAGCTTATACATACTTGACTTAACAACTGAAGATTTACCCCCTTACTAATAAACGTTGTATAGCGTCTGTGTACTTACACAACGCTTTGTCTTATCTTCCTTCGAAAGTCAAATTACTGACTACTGAAATTTTAAAACACAATGACAATTTACAATGTGATGTACCTAAATGTTGCAGCCAACACGGCGGCCGTTCAACAAATGGCCTGAATGCTATTCAATATTATAGTTTAAGTTGGAATTGTAACCCATCACGTGCGAGCTGAATTGGTCGCAGTTACTAAGTTGGGGCACTCCGACCAAATCGCTCGTTCCACTAAAATCCCCTAGACCAGTCCCCTAGGAGACTACATAGTACTCAATGTTCCACTACGATCCCCTATGCTTGGGTTACGTTGGGTTAGAACTGTGATAAACCGCGTGCGAGTCGAGAGAGCGAAGCGAGGCGCGCACTACTTCCGTCATCGGTAATCGTCGTAGTGGTCGCAAGAGCTACTTCTGAGCATTAGGTCCTGGGTTCCATGCCTGGATCGGTCAGTGTCATGGGTTTTTTTTTTAATTTGGAATTTCTCAGTAGGATAACTAATATTATAAATGTGAAAGTAAGTTTGTTTGTTACCTTTTCACGCCTAAACCACTGAACCGATCATCATGAAATTTTGCATATGCGTTGTCAGGTGTACAGAAACGGACATAGGGTGTACCTTTCATCCCAAAAAAAGTGCTATTCCCGAGGAAAACAACAATAAAGTTATTATGATAATAGATGGCGCACCGTTGATCGCAGTCGAAGTCGCGGGCAACAGCTAGCGTGTTATAAATCAGCAAATTTGCAGACAATGATATATATACCGGGTAATGATAATAATGTCTTTCATTGACTAGAATGTGCCCTGGCGGCTGATAGTATGTCATGCTCACACAAATGTCTCGCTGACGGTGGCGTGTGTGTTGGATCATTTAGCTCCCTTCAAAATAGTTGAGCTGAATGGTGCTAATCTATGCGTCATGTTCGTGAACGGGCGCCGTCAGTTGGGACTGGTCATCACTTAGAAGCTGCCTCGGCTTATTTTTAATTATTTTATTTTTGGATTATTGTTTTGTTAAGTACTATTTGCTGTACTCTGGACACTTGAAAAAAATATACGTACGCGTTGTACGTATTTTTTTTTTTATATCGTTCTCACATATAATTATAAATTCAACATTAATGATGTAACTAATATTTTTTGTAAAATATAATTTAAAAGAGTGTCCATGGAGTTTCTTGCCCGTTCTTCTCCATAGATACCTACGCTTTGGAATGGGCAACTAGCTTCATATTTTCTGACTGACCTATTGACAATTCAAAAGTGCCTGTAAATGAATTGAAATAAATGCTTTGAGTTTTTTGAGTTTGAATGAATGCTTATAGTAAAAATATTGTATTATCGTGAGTCAACACTTCGGGATATCCTTTCGGCAAACATCGCGTACTCTACACGGGCCAGACAATCATGTTTAGGTACCTACCGTTCTAAGAAGTATACACCCAATTTTGATGTCGATTGAAATGAGTTAGAAAATATGTGGAGAAAAAGATAACTCGTGAGGTCCATTATTAAAGTCTTGTTGGAGTTTCATAATAGCGAACTGAAAGAGGCTTATGTCCAGCTGCGAAAATTTAAGTTGATTGATTGATTTCAAAAGGTTATTGAAATTATGTTAAAGGTTGGTCATCACTCATCTGCGTCCTGAAAGGAGACTCTGCGAAAGTGGTATATGGACCAATAGCAATATGATTGTGATATTTGTGTAAGGATGCCTCATCTTTACCTTTGAGCAATGTGGCATCAAAATCTGACCCTTGTCGGGTCAGGTTGTGATGCAACTTTAGAGAAAAATGCATTTTTATAACACAAAGTAGACATTCGGACGGGTCGAAAGGACATTCTTTTAAGAACGTTTTTCTGTAGCTACAGCGGCTAAGGTGCTTTTGAAATTCTTGTAAATTCTAAAGATATTTTTCACTTTTCACGAATTATTTTCGTTGGATCCCACTTTTGAATCCCAGTTTAATATTTTTGGCGTTGGACCCCACAAAACATTATGTCCGTTAGATCCCAAATTTAAAAAATGCAAGAGAATTACGTTTTATTTTCGTTGAATCTCAAAAACTATTTCCTTTGGATCCCAAATGCTTAAAAATATCTGAATGCGGGTACTTTCAACAAGGGTATAGATGAGGTATCCCTACACAAATATCAAAACCGTACCGCTATTGGTTCATAGACAACTTCCCGTACAAATTCACCCCGTCTTCTTTGATAACAACATGGCAACATACAGTTATCACCAATCAGCTTGTTATGATAATATGACAGTTCATACCAAGATCATTTCCACAAAACTCACGTTTAAATACATCTGTACTCTCTGTCTCTCTCTCTCATCACTCACAGTTAGTGGTACCAATGTAAAAATAAAACGATATCACTGTGGAGCTCGCAAATTGCGCCACAGAACATAGTTACGTGTGTGACATGAGCTAGTGGCTACGTATATTTCCGCGTTTACACGGAATTTTGTGAGACAGTTTAAACGTTTTTGGCGCAGGTAAAAATGTGTCGCGGAATCCTAAACTAGATGAATGTGTGGCCATGAAAATTTTGCGAGTGCAACAGCGATTTCAGAGAAAAAAAAATGTACGGAGACCGACGGGTAGTGTGATCAATGCTATGAAAAGTTTGTTTCAAAACTGCCTGTAGATATAGTTAAAAATATTTTATGGATGCGTGTTCGATACACATGAATGCTTTGATATATTTCGCAGTTTTCAGTTGAAACATATTATTTTTGTTGAATATTACTTTTTTGTTATTGATGTATATTTTAAGAGTTTGATAAAAAAAATTGGAATCTCCATGCGAATAAAACACGCTTAGTAAAATAAACAAAATAAAATACTAAGGAAAACTTTCCTTTATCAAGTGACAATGATTTTTTTTAACGAAAAATTATTATTTTAGCTCTTCTAGTTACCATTTTCCAATGAATTTTACTTACCGTAAAATGACCCCATTATTGTAAATCTGTAGGTGTAGGTAAATAAACAATATCTACTCTTCAACAACAACAAACTAATTCTTGCACATTTGCGCAACTTTCAACTATCACAAACTTTCCAGACTGTTAATACCGCGATTATGGTATACAAGATCACAGATGATATAATGTACCTATTCAATGAAAAAACACCCACAACCGCAACCGGCGTGTGTCTGACCAGATGTATGAACGTGAAGGAAGCAAAAGGAGTATGTAAGAATCGCAGGAGGCAGCGTTCTGCAGTTTATGTCTAAACTCATGGGAAGGCGTGAGTATACCGACACCGAGAGTCACTTGTACTCCCCGTCATTGTTTTTTTTTTTTTGTACTGGACCATACCTGGGAACCGTCTGGCTACTGAGATATTGGAGGTCAAAATTCCAACTTTCACTGACGTTTTTATACGAAATAAAGTTTTTAATGTTATAAGTCTATAACACAACTTTAACGACCCCTACACCGTTGCATGCACCCACAAGCACAATGGTTTGCGTGCTATATTGCGCACTACCGCAATTTTCACACGAAAAACAAAAGTCGTTTCCTAGCAATTATCTTTATGCAACGTTACTTACCCCCTCACTAATAAACGTATTATATCAGATGAATAGTTACACACGGATTTCTCTTTTTCAGTCGTCAGTAATTTGACTTTTGAAAGAAGAAGACAAAGTGTTGTGTAACTATACAGACGCTATACAATGTTTATTAGTAAGGGGGTTAGTTTGATGGTACAGAATGCGTAGTTGACGGCTGTGTTGGATCTTTTTACACATTGTATGCATGTGTGTGTATCTCGACTGACTCTCGACTGACATAGAAATCGACTCGAAGCTTCTGAACGTTTTATTTCCTGGTCCTTAGAGCAGTCTGCTTTATCTCCTTGACATTTCTAGGTCGTAATACAGCTTTTAATTTTGAAATGTCTTTTGTCTGCTGGGTTTTCCCAGCTGTTCTCCCATAATAATGAACTTCAGTAGGTCGCAGCAGCCTTTTGAAATGTTTCATTTTCAGAGAAAAAACACGCTCTTCGTTATCCAACACTGGCTTAGTGAATAAAGCACTTTAATAAATGATATTTTAAACTTATTACTGTTGCTTATCAATTTCGTTTTTAATTGCGCGAGTGGTGTTTAATATTGGATTTATTTGTAGGTAAGTGCAAAATGTCATGTAGATGACATGATTAATTCACAGATTACCTATTGATTTATGTATCATTTGAATCTCTTACTACAAGATTTAAATTTTGCTCATTAAACTTTTGACGACTGTGTTTCAGCGCAAAATCCGTTTAGCAGTTTTGACGGAAAAACGTGTCAAGCAGACAGACATTTTATAGAAAATACACGGGATTTTGCATGCAGTTTCATTTTGTATAATTTACGGTCTGCAGAAAACTAATGTTTTGCGTAATTTGAATACGCTGAGAACCGCAGGCGAAAGCTATTTGATAAAATCCGTTTTTGTCAAGTTAATGACAATGAGTTATGGTCGGACGCCGGCTGCCGGTGTTGTGGCGTTGTGCGGTTTATCTCACATTTTATCATTGTTTTAGTGCTCTCATTATAATCTAGATTTTAAAATGTTTCATGGGTATTTATCAATATAACACCACCAGTAAGCAATTTCCTTCTACTATAAAATATCTAAGACCTGAACTCATACTAGCACAAATACCCCGTCTCTTAAACAGAACGAAAGATAAAAAAAACTCCAACGTAACATGATCGTTAATAAGTAAGGATATTTTACGGCTCGTCATATTTCATCCAGTTTTCAGGGATTCGTACCCAAAGGATTCAAGGCGGACCCTCTTGTTGTGGCAGCTTGATCACTGTCCAATAAAATATTTTCGTAAGCAAACAGAACGGAGACTGATTGGACAATTTGAAAGGAAAACAAATTTTAATAAGTATCAATTTAATGAAAGGAAATCATTCAATTCGTACCCAAAAATAAAAGTACCGGCCAGAATAAAAAGGTACCTAGGTACTTACTGTTTTTTTATGGGACAGACCTCTTAAGAATTTTGTATGTCATGTACTACTTATAGCAACGAAAGTCTACAAATGAACCCCCGGTTGCTATTTGAGATTGAAAATGCCAAAAATCATATTTTTATAACAAGTTCTTAGTTAAAACATGTTTAGGATGTTAATTAAAATCAATTACAAGTTGGTATTTTTTATTGTAATGCTTAAAACACTTGCTTCCAACACACTCCTTTTTTATTTTACATTACCTACTGTATTTATTTATTTAAACTTTTTGCATACATATATGGTACAAAGGCGGATTTAATGCCTAAGCGCTCTTACGCACTAGCGGTTAAACCGCGGGGAGGCTAGCCGCTTTTCCAGTTTACTATGCAATTTTGTGGCGGTTAAGTGCGTACAATCATAAGAGGTTGCATATTAAAATGGAAAAGCGGCTAGCCGCGCGGTTATCCGCCCCCGCGGTTAACCGCTAGTGCGTAAGAGCGCTTAGGCATTCTCTACCGGTCAACCAAGGGTGGTGAACAGATAAGATAGCAGCTGCTTTGTTTGAGAGGAACATATACAAGAGGAACAAATAAAAATATGTATTTAATTTGTAGTTTTAATTTTTTGTTATGTATTTTGTGGGGTACAATAAAGTATATGTAGGTAAATAAAAAGATAACAGGGAATTATAAATAAAAAAGGTAGACAAGTACATAAATAAGTATCATTGAAGTATTTGCTACAAATTGGCGAATAACATTTTCTGGTCTTTGTTCTGAAGTACTAAAGATATAAAGAGTCGACTAAGCGAATAATCGAGTCTATCGCCGGAATCGATACAATCATTCTAGTCACGAACGGTACGGTTCTTGAAAGTTCCGAATACGAAGTTCCGTTTCACGTACCATAACCGTTTTTCAAGATTATTACCGTTTCGAATCGGGTTATGGCATTCGGACGATTGTAGTGAAAAAAGACTAGATTTCAGTTCAATCATCAGCTCGAAATTTAACGTAATTACAGAATTCGATATTAGTTCACATGAAACCTAATAATTCGGAAAGCATTTATATGCTGAAATTCGATCAAATGTTTCGCATTTGATCGAAGTTCAGCAAATAAATGTTTCTTTATTTCCACATCAACTGAATTTCAGGCAATATGTATTCAGATCGGTACTTTGTGAATATTGTTATTATCCACTAGCCCGCGACTTCGCCCGCGTGAAATTTCTTGTTCACCCGATCTACCCCGTCGCATCGCATCGCCTGCCCCTGCCGCGCTATAAGGGTCTTAGTGTGATGTTAAATAGCCTATCGCCTTCCTCAAGAATTGGGCTGTCAAATGCATTTCTTTTTTAATCCGACTGGTAGTTCCAGAAATTAGCGCGTCATCTAGCATAACATAGGTACCTACACCATTTATTCAACGTCCTCGTTACTGTTCTTCAAAGTGAACAAGCGTAAAATAAAGCATATTTCTTTCATCCTCCTGATTCGTATGGCCGTATCGAGTGAGCATTTGAACAAGTGAAGCGCTAAAACTATCGCCATAGTGTGCTCAGACCACAGACCACGGAGACACTTCGGCGGCCGCTGCTAGATGCGGCATTGTCAACACTTTCCATAAAAACCAAGCGTGTTACCGTTTACTTGCACTACGACAGAAAAACGACGCGTACAGGTTAGCAGGGCTATCGACGCGCGAACTGTAATCACGAATTCAGCACACGATCCTAGACCCCTAGCCTAGAAATATTTCGTCGGTTATAAAAAAAAAAAACTTCTGTTTCATACAAAAGTGTGACCTACGCGGTCAAAATATACGAGAGTCGACGTCCCTACCACCCTGTATATAAATTGACGGCTATGAAGGTGGTCTGTGACATACGTTGTGCGCTCATTCTATATTTTTTTTTTATAGATTTTCAACTTTATCGCTAAAGCATGAGGTTCAAAGTTGATTGGGAAAATTTGACAGTTTCGAGTAGCTTGATGTGCTAGCGACTGTACTTTCGGTGCCACGAATTTTATTGGAACTTCTACAGTAGCTGCCGGCGCGGCGATTCCGTGATCTCTGGTTCAGACGGCTCGCGGGCGTCGGACGATGAAATTACGCGAGACTTGGCTGAGAATCCTATAAATCTAGGACTGTTTACAATTATATATAGAGATCTTGTTCCATTTAGGACTGTAAGCGGATCTTATGTGGCTTACAAAAGAAGTAGTTTGGAGTGAAATTGTTTGGTTGGTGAGAGCAATTTCTTGAAGGAGTTGTTTAGATAGAGGTGGCAGAAAACGATAAAATGGCAAACATAATGAAGTTTTGAAAATATCACAGACGAAATAAAGAACCCATTTTGTGCTAACCAACTGGTATAAAAATACCAATTACCCGAAATCCACAACCACTTTGGTTTAACTGCAAACAACGTTGAAAACTGCGTCCTTTTTCTCTCTTCACTTTAATAAAAAGTTATCCAAACGCTTTTATTACTCTAAACGACTTAATTATACGACAAATAATAATAAAGACGCAACAGCAAAGTTTAACGACAATCGCGAATGCACTCATTTGCGAACTAAATTGTATTGTATCTTTGGTGTTTATTCTATAATTTGTTATTCATAACAGACTACGAAACGACGATACTGGCGAAACTTGGCCGAGGCTTGCGTAGTTGCTACTACTTGCGACTTGTGCACGACTTGCCTGTTTAGATATCTACAAACTCTGCCAGAATAAGGAGTTCACAGTTTGCGCTGAGTATGACTTTAATTGAGTCCTAATTTATTGTATTTGTTGCTAAATAAACGGTCTGAGAAGTTTATAGCATAACAGCATAATCAGCCTACAATGTTCTCACTGCTGGGACAAAGGCCTCCTCTCTTCGAGAGGGAATGGGCACTAATCTACCACGCGGGCCCAGTGCGGGTTGGTAGATGTCACATGTCTATGAATTTTTAGTTCTAGGACATGCCGGTTTCCTCACGATATTTTCCTTCACCGTTTTGAGAGCAGTTTATAACTATACTGCGACTTTTAATTAGCTGCAGTAAAATGACACTTCTTAATAACTCATTTCGGACTGCGTTTAGAGATATGCATGTAATATAAGTTTCGTTTGTTACACTATTCTGTACTAGAAAAACAAGATTTGGTTGATGGCCGCGAAAAAACAAAAAGACGCCAATTTCAGTCATTTAAGTAACAATATGTATATAAGTAACAGTATGGCGTTATGGAGACCGGTCAAAGTTAAAGCGCCCTTGAAAATAGGATAATTTTACTGAATAACTTTTGATTGGCACTGTAATTCCATTCATTCTACAATAAACACAGGAATTCAGATTTCTAGGTAGGTACTTATCTATTTGCCAATCCTTGTCCTTTGTAAACTATTCTAATGTAAACATGTTAGCTGTGTTAGAACTTAAAATAACCCTTTTTCCTCCTCGTTTTTCCTATACATTCCAGATACCCAGACAATACTTATCAGTTGGAAATCTAACAACAGAGTACGCGGAATCGCTGTCAGGCGCCGACCAGCCGCAGCCTGCTGCGAACCGCTGTGCGATCGCGATGTTATCATCCACTACTTCATTTGCATTTAGAAATGTGCTATACAAATAAGTCCGTCAATTTATTTAACGATTCCTCTTGAATTTAGATCTTCAAAGGAATAGATGTATCTTTGAAAGCATTATACATAAACAGCTTGGAAATCGATTGGATAGGCGTCGCGGTCGGGGTTCTGTTGACCGCAACTTTAGTAGTATTATGGGGAATGCGCAATTTTCAGGTTAGTTTCAGGTTGCATGTTAATCAAGATTCACGACTGCAACAAAATGTGTAATTACACAATTTTAATAATTCAAATCCTCAACACAACTCTATGAAGTTTATTTATAAACGTTGCTTAAATATAAATAATGATTAGCGACTGTTTTACCACACATTTTTGATAAAACGAAAGAAAATTTTCATTTCGCGGGCGACTCTGGTGCTTTCACCTTAACCACTGGCCTAGCTAAAGCTAGATTACCACATAGAAATCCAATTTCTCTTGCTTATTGTACTCCTCTTCTTCTGTGCTCAAAGAGCAATGCACCAAGTATTTAGAAAAATAAACATTGAGCATTGGCTGTCGACCGTTGGAAACGCTAACGCACTGATGTTATCCGACACAATATTCATATATTTTTAAATGGAATACAGTTAGTTATATTTGATCATAAATACATGAAATATTTTTTTTATACATTACTCTTGTACGTTGCATGAACATTATAGTTCGAGTTGCGAGAATTTTATGCGGCTCTTACTCCGAAACATACTTAGGTTGATTTAAATAAGTACATGTTTTAAGTATACGATTTTAAAAGCACTAGACTAGAATATACGCAGCTATGATTTTTCTAAGAAATATTAAATGTTAGAGATTTATCAACCCGTTTTTGGAAAAGGTTCAGTCAACGAACTGGTCCTTGGTCCTTGTGAAGGCCGCAGGAATCCGTTGGATGCGAGAAGCACTGCAGAACCGGTCGAAGTGGAGGTGCTTGGGGGAGGCCTATGTCCAGCAGTGAACGTATTTCGGCTGAAATGATGATGATGGACGAACTGGTCCGTGACTGGAAACAGCCAATGATGTAGTCGATTTTATGAAAAAAAATCTTTATCATTCAAAAAATAGAGTCCATTTTACTGCAAAAATACTAGATAATACACTCCTTTGCCTGTAATCTCACTTTGACATATTTCTGGTAATGTTTGGCTTTGCTATTGTGTCGTGAGAAGATACAATTATAACTTTATTATTATTGTATCTTCTCACGCAGCTTTGGGAGATAAAAACTTCTCTGGGGCTTTAACAAGTGACAGCCAGAGTGGGCGTAAGATAGCTCAATTTTCTTAGAACCTTATTTTTGACATTATCTAGTTATTAAGTGACCAATCTTATAAGCTATGTTAATCTAGGAAATCTGGCTTTATAGGGGGCAGCGACATGTCAGGCAGGAGGCCCGTGGCTAAATAATAACAGTCGCACAGGTCGATCGGCTACGCTTGCCGCGGTTGGTCTGTGGTTGAGTGACCATCTTTACATACCAAGACCGCTCCGTGCCTCGGAAAGCACGTGCCGTCGTTGGTCCCGTCTGTCATTCGTGGACAGTCGTTACGGGTAGATAATCAGAAGCCCGAATGTCACAACCAGTCCTACCAAGGTGTACCTGCTTAGGCGTACGAAGTTTCATTATAATCGGTTCATTCATTTCGAAAAACAAGGGCTTGAAAGTTTGTATGAAATGCCGTACGTCGTAAACGCTCTTAAAACAATAAAATCCAATGAAAAAGAGCAATTTTTTTTAAATCTACTCAATCTTTCAAAACCAATAGATTATTTTATAGAACATAGTTTTTTTTTTATAACCTATTTTTATAAAAATTTCTACGCTGGAATGTCTAGAATCATGTGCCGAGTTCATGGTTTCAGTTTCGAAGTTGTTGCCACCCTAGATCAGTAAAGCGAGTTTGTATGGCAATATGATGTTTATGTGCTAGTTATTCAGTGTACAGACGCCAGCATATCAAGCTACTACAATCTGTCAAATTTCTTTAATAGATTCTTCTGAACTTCAACTTTATCGATTTTCAACTTTATCGCTAAAGCATAAAGTTCAAAGTTGATTGGGAAAAGACAGTTTCGGGTAACTTGATGTGCTGGCGTCTGTACAATGATTTAATAGCTGTTGACATATTTGACAGCCCAGTTAATTAGATTATCCAAAGAAAGTTTGGGGTCAGAAGTTCGTTGACACGAAAATAAAAAAAGTTTAAGCTCATTTTATAAAGGCTTTTTTTACAGATCAAGTCTTTGTCCAGTAAATATTATTTTTTAAAGCAAGCTTGTTTATTATTATAATTAGTATAAACTACCTATAATGTTCCCACTGCTGGGACACAGGACTAGCTCCTCTCTGTGAGAGGGAGTGGGTCATAATTCACCACGCGGTCCCAGTGCGGGGTGATGGATGTCACATGTCTTTGAATTTTTGGTTTTAAGACATGCCGCTTTCCTCACGATGTTTTCCTTCACCGTTTTGAGATCTGTGGTGATGAAATCAAATACATACAGGAAAGTGCCTGTCTGGGTTTGAACTCACGCCCTACACATCGTAAGTCGGGGCCGATACCACTGGGCCAGCACTGTTCTCTCATTTATTCATCATTGTTGACCAAAATAACATCAACCAATCATTTACTCGTAGTTGATACTGGATTTTACAGTAACAGTTTATAATGATTGATGATGAGGATTTCAGGACCCAGCTGCTTAACTGCTTGCTGCTGTTTCTAAAAACTTCCGAGCTCTAATCAAATACAATTTTAGTCGAGATCTCAATCAATCAATTTGTCTATAGTTCATGGCAATTTACATTCACATAATATACATAATCAGCCTATAAAGTTCCCACTGCTGGGACACAGGCCTCTTCTCTTAGAAAGAAAGAAAATACATTTATTTAGCACAGACTAGAAGGCTTCGAGAGGGAGTTTGCTGTAATCTACCACGCGGGTCCAGTGCGGGTTGGTAGGGGTGCATTATCGAGGTGATCCGGCAAAGAACCAAAATTGTCGACATAGCTCACAGAATAAGCAAGCAGAAGTGGCAACGGGCCATATTAGCCGTAGGACCAATGACAGTTGGGGTAGACGTGTTCTTGAGTGGAGACCACGAATCGGTAAACGTAAGGTAGGACGCCCTCAGGCTAGGTGGAGCGACGATCTTCGCAGGATGGCTGGTGGCAGCTGGATGAGAGTTGCCGAAAATCGAGTTGAATGGTGTGCAATGGGAGAGGCCTATGTCCAGCAGTGGACTGCTGTAGGCTGATGATGATGATGACAACATAATTCGGTTGAAAAACGTCGTAAGAAAGCATACAGTGGGTTATTTGATAAAAAAAAAACAATAGGTACCTACAAAAGTGCACTTACACCCTTCTAAAAGCTTAATCTATGCGTCCACTATTTATATTAACATGGTGTTTCCCTACACGTCTCTGACGTCACAAACATCGTGTAGCCTAGGCTCATAACGTGGCCTAGTAATATCTGCGAGCTTCTGACATGACCTAATAACGTAGTATTACAAGCGACACAGAAAGAACAACATGTTTCATAAAAATATAGCAATTTTAATTACTTCATGTCGTTCGCAGGGTGAGGAAATATTGTGGCAGGTAATTTGACGTGTTTTATTTCAAGGTAATCTTTTGCGATGAATTATAACAGTCATTGTGCCACTTAGAACGATTTTCCCATTGCTGTAGGTGTATTTGACGTAAAAGGATTTTTTTTTGTATTAGCTTACAGCTCAGACCAATAAAAAACGAAGACAGAGGGCTGTCAACAGTAAAGTGAAGCCGGTTTCGTAAACATGTGTGCACTTAGTGAGGTGTAGTTTGATTGTAAATGGTTGCAAATGTATGCGTATGAGCGTGTATGCACAGAGCGGAGGTGTAGTTTTGGCATGCTTCACTGTATCGTTCTCAACGCTGTCTTGATTTTTTATTTGGTCTAAGGCTTAAAGTATCGTCTTTTTCACTTTTAGTTACGATTACTTACTAAAAGAGGAGGGGCCCGTGGCTAAATAATAACAGCCGCACAGGTCGATCGATCAGGTTAAGCTACGCTTGCCGCGGTTGGTCTGTGAATGGGTGACCATCTTAACATACCGAGGACCCCTCCGTGCCTCAGAAAGCACGTTGAGCCGTTGGTCCCGGCTGTCATTCGTGGATCTATGACAGTCGTTACGGGTAGCCAGAAGCCCGAAAGTCTGACAACCAGTCTTTCCAAGGGGTATCGTATTATCCGGTAACTGGGTTGTAGAGGTCAGATAGGCAGTCGCTCCATGTAAAATACTGGTATTCAGCTGCATCCTGTTAGACTGTAAGCCAACCCCAACATAGTTGGGAAAAGGCTAGGCAGATGATGAGTTACGATTACTAAACAAACTTACAAATACAATACCTATGTACCTACGAAGTGCATGGGTAATTGTGCACTAAAGATATCTGTAAATGGTATTTGTACAATAAAGTTTTTTTTTTTCTAGCTTCAGTTCACAGTTTGAGTTGTATATGAGAGTTTTTAAACAAATTCTGTTACATTTTTTAGCTGAGTAAAAGATAACGTCAATCCGGTAGGTACCAACCACTGTGAAACAGGAAATTATGTTCCCTGAATATTGCAGATCTTATGCAACAGTCGACTCAAGGCATACAAAGCGAGCCTAAAACAAGGCCCAGATTCCCTCATCCTCATCACAAAATCTCAACATCGACAGCCCTAGTTCCAATAACTTCTCATTATTAGACACTCCGTCACACCGACGCGTAGCACGTCGGTCGTCGTCGCGTCGTTCACCCGCTCTCTAATTACACCATGTTCGCAACCTAAATGCGCGTCAGAGTGCATTAATCCTGCGATAATTAAATTTATTTTTTTCGGTGTTATTCGCGGCCTTTGAATTTTTTGGGATATACTGTTGGGGTAGATACGCGTGTTCCATTCAGAGTGAGACTAGACCTGCAATTTAATTTGTGGTCGAGAAGAATGACGTGCAAAAGAGGAGGTTAAGACATAGTTAACGCTAGCATCGGGCGAAAATTGTGTACAAAGACTGCAAAAGAGAAAAAAGAATGTTAAACTGAAAAACTACCTTCCTTTAGGCACATACACACATAGATCTATGGGTACATATATGTCGTGAAGAAGTTGTAAGACTTTTAATTACACGTATATAGGTATGAGACTTATGGGAGGCGAAAAAGAAGGTAGACCATCTCTGATGGTGACAACAAATAGGTGCGATAGGTTTTAAAATAATGATCACGTAAAAATTTTAGTCAGATTAAAAAAAAAATTGCATTATAAAAGTCTTAAAATATTAATTACAATCTAGGCTAGATTGTAATTAATTTGTAATTAATATTTTATTTTTTTACACTACAGTACACCACACACCGTCTGACATCTCGCCACAGATTTTTTTCCATTTTAGACCTACTTTTGGAAGCCTATTTAGGTAGGTTGGCTGTCTGATTCATAAACATTTGACATTTATAATCGCTTCATAAATAGCACCCGTCCTTGTCATTTTCATGTCAGTGGAGTGAAACGGCAATACACTATGCCATCATTTATAGGATATCAAAAGTTTCTTGGTATGGGTACTCTTCCTCGTGACACACATTCATCGAACTGCGCCCACGGCCACGCTAATATCAAATGTCCTAACGAAAATAGACTCTATTCCAGCGTACTAAAATTATGAGCTTCGATTGAGATCGGACGGATTCGGTCGTTATCGTACGTGGTGCGCCCCTCTAAGAGTACGCATAAAGCGGCACCCCACTTCATTAAATGTTCGACGACCTGAGCGAGATTTACTTTTATATTAACGCGAAGCCACACACCTATGGTGCCCTTATAAAATTGTTTGGGCTCGAGTTAAAATGAATTGTTATGACGGCACTAAAGTGCTTTAGTAACATTTTTAGGCTGTTTTTTTACTGTGTGTGGGAAGAAAAAATAATAAAATTTGCTGTAAAAGTTTCCGCGATACATTTTCTAACAGATTTTCTATTTGTTTATGACATAATATAGAGTGAATAGGTCTATAAATTCTTGTCGTGTAAAAGATAGTATCAAACAATTGTATAATAAATTCTGCTCTTAAACTTGCAGTAACTATTTCCATTAACATTGAATCTTATCTTCACGCTCATCGTCACAATTGTGCAGAACTTGTGACGGATTCATATCATAATTTAGGTACACGAGAGTGAATTACATTGTAATACCTTGTAGATACAGACTACTTAAATATGGCTCAACTATGGCTCTTGTTTAGTCAAAAGGAGGCTCACTAAGGGGTAATATTGAAGAAGGAATATTGTTTAATTTTATTATGCAAAGTATCTGCTTTTTTTAACTATGGTCTATCTCCATACATCTGTGTTCCCCGTTTCGGATTTTCGGGTCGTACTGTGCAAACATCACGATATTTAATATTAAAACAACAAAACGACCTCACCGTTACAATTTTACTTACACTGCAGCGGTTACCAGCAAATACAAATACACCTATAAACATTTTAACGATAAGAGATGTAGATAGTAAAATATTCATAGGACGCGTTAAAGATTTAAGACCGGCTTAAAAGAGGCACGCAGAGGTATATATTGAGTACCATCAAGCACACTAGTTACTACGGAACCAGCCCTTACTGCTACGACATAAAAGCACTGTCAAAGTCGAACTTGTACCATGGTCTAGCGGTTGACTATACCTACAGCTACGCCTCGTTACAAGGTCAAAGAACCAGACAGTGGGGGAAAATGTCTGGTAGAGGTAACTACCACTAAAGGTACTCGGTAAACACGACTGGGTGCGAAAAGGTCTTTATGTATGACTGTGCGTGTAAGCAATCAAAATATGAAGGAGTTCAAAGAATCATGTTGGATCTATTCATATTACAAAAAAAATGCGTTCGAATCCTAGTAAATATAGAAAGTACGGAAAGTTGCAAACAATACTTTATAGAACATAAAATACTTACGCTATCAGGTATTTATATCCTAGAAGCTAGTAAATTTGTGAGAAAATACCCATCGCTTTTTCCGCTAGCAAAACAGCAACGCCCACAGCAACGCAGTCTTAGAAACCGATATCTAAACGAATTAGCGGTACCAACCTCAAAACTAGCCATGTTTCGTTCTGGGCCTCTGGCCATGTGCGTTAAAATCTATAATAAACTCCCGAATTCAGTTAAGGATACAGAGTATGACAACAAATTTAAAAATGACCTACAAAACCACTTAAACTTAAAATCATATTACAGCATAAAAGAATTTTTAAACGAGAAATAAATAAATTAATATCGACTTGAACACATTACACATGCATAACTAGGTACTCTATACAACATCAGCCCGCTACTACCTCATTCCTGTATTTTTTTTTTTGTGATTACCTTCTATTTTATTTTATCAGAAAATGTGACATATTATATGTAAAACTAATCTATTGACATTAAATTAACTGAGATAATAATGATATTTAGACTCATTGCAACTGACATAAATTGTAGTACGAGATTTTAATATGAAAATGATAATTTATTTATTTATTTAGTTTATAAGAATGACATAATGTAGAATAATAATTAATAAATTTTAAATTAATCTATATCAACAAATTGTATGAATAATGATAGCATGTTAAATTAATTAAAACCTATCGCCTATACATTGCTGTGCCCTAGCAGGGTTCATTGTTTGGAACTATCATAATGTAACAACCTGTAAACAACATGAAATGCAATAAATGAATGATGATGATGATGATCTAAGGAGGCATCGTGACTTGCATGGTTTTCGTAGCAAATAAAAAAAAGGTGAACAAAATGTCAGACAGGCAGTCGCTCCATGTAAAATAGTGGTATTCAGTTGCATCCGGTTAGAAGGCGACCACAATGTTGATGGGAAAAGGCAGATGAAGAAATTATGTATTAGTGTCTATTTCATCAATCTACATTAAAACCATTCTATTCGGTGTAAAAAAACCTGCATCAAGGGTACCTATTGAATATTTTCTCACCACAATACCTAACAATTTTCCGAACTTCGTTAGTCTCGTGTCCAAACGTTTTAATAACTGCGGCCCACCGAGCCCCTTATTAACTACTGCAACTTTAATTTCCCAGAGGATGGACCACACGAGTGTTTCTTCCCAGACTCGATGCTGGAACTTGCGACATTCATACACTGCATTCAAATTGCAATAACAAAACTTTTGTTTTGTCTCAAGAGGACCACACGACTTCTTAAGTAAGACCGGGATAACGTAACGATAACGTACAAGCTATTTTTATAAAATATTTAAAAATATTAACTTAAAATTTTTTGGAGTTTGTTTTAAAATTCTCTTCGTTGTCTGTTCTGGACATTTCGTGGAACATTTTAATGTGAAATTAATTTCGGTTGATAGTTTGTTAAAGAGAAATGAATTGACAATTTGCAGCGGCCTTTCATAATATTAAAGGGTCAGGTCGGCCCGAGGAAATAGGTCAGGTGGGCATAATGTAGTATGATATGCAGCTATAGGCTCTGAAAGTTATTATATCATGTCAAGTTTTCGTATCTCTTCGAGTTTAGTCACGTTTTGAATATACATCTTGTGAGTAATCATGTGTGTAACTTATTGCTCAATCCTTTTTAACTCCTCTTTAGGGACTGCCCCAGTTTCATATTTGCGTGTTACGTTTTCTACCTTTACTTACTATTTATCATTTTCTAACTTCAGTAAATATTCACACGGAAAGCCAACGAACACTCTTGAGCATTGCACAAAAACTAAACGATAATTATATCAACAACAATATCTAGACGTTGCAGTACGATAAATAATAAAAACTATAAAATAAACTTCCTTGCATTTCCTAATAATGGCGTGTCCAGGGGTCGCAAATCACGTTTCGCTGACACAAAGGCATAGACTAAGAACATTATGGAATTTAATTTGAGTGATCCTCACCGTGTCTCTGTACAAAAACGGGCGCTTACACGGGCAACTTAATTGTTCTGGGCAATATTGGTCAAATAACACGTCATGGCAACATCAAGCATTGCATTGTATAAACTCAATTTCCTTTGTATTGTATAATTTCATAGCACAGATGTGAGTTCTATGTGAGCTACCATTTACCGGGTAATAATATGTCTTTCATTGACTTGAATGTGCCCTGGCGGCTGATAGTATGTCATGCTCACTAAAATGTCTCGCTGACGGTGGCGTGTGTGTTGGATCATTTAGCTCCCTTCAAAATGGTTGAGCTGAATGGTGCTGATCTATGCGTCATGTTCGTGAACGGGCGCCGTCAGTTGGGGCTGGTCATCAATTGGCTGCCTCGGCTTATTTTTTTTTTTTTGGATTGTTGTTTTGTTAAGTACTATTTGCTGTACTCTGGACGCTCTTAACACGTACGACTTTTTTATTTTATTACATCGTTCTCACATATAATTGTAAATTCAACATTAATGATGTAACTAATATTTTTGTAAAAATATAATTTAAAAGAGTGTCCATGGAGTTTTTTGCCCGTTCTTCTCCAAAGGTACCTACGCTTTGGAATGGGCAACTAGCTTCATATTTTCTGACTGACCGACTTCTTGACAATTCAAAAGTGCCTGTAAATGGTTTAATTGAAATAAATGCTTTGAGTTTGAGTTCAAGCAATTTACTGCAACGTCAAAATGTAGCAATTGTTTCTAGAGAGATACCACACCATATTGGGCGATATGGAGCAACTTAACAAAAAACATTGCTCCATTACGAAAGGCAACTGTAGGTACTGTCAGCCAATAGTTGCTGAAAAAATTGCCAGTGTAAGCGCAGTTATGTTACCTATTGAACAGGTGGCTGTCATGTGGTGATTTCCCGCGGGCGGCGCACATGCACAGATCGTGCGAAACAAAACGCTAACTGAGCATAAACGCAATAAATACCGTGAGTGGTCGGAATTGTGCAATTCTTATATTGCCATTAAGTTCACTGTTTGCAAGAGGTAGGGTTGGATTTTACTATTATTATTATTTGGTTACACACTATCAGCTAATTAGCTGATGCGTGTGTATCAAATAAGTTGGAGATATTTAATTTGTCCACTTGATTATCCGAGAGTCGTCAAACATTATCCGGGAGCTTATTCCATGTTGTTACAACTCGGTTAGACAAGACAAGAATTGCTTCAAAGGTTTTTCTTTGGTAAAAAAACCTTTTCCCATTACTTTAGGGAAGTTTGCCCATTTATTAGGGTTCCGTAGCTCAAAAGGAAAAACGGAACCCTTATAGGATCACTATGTTGCCCGTCAGTCTGTCAAAACCCTTTATCTCGGGAATGCGTAGAGGTGTCGAGTTGAAATTAAAACCATATACTCAGGTCTACAGTCCCTTAAAGCTATTAAAAAAACAAAATTCTAAGTTAAAGCAAAAAAGGTACGGCCGTTTATGCCGCAAAAACGTATATTTCGACACTCTCAAGGCAGTCAAATTTTATAGGGTACTTACCGTTGACATAGAATCATGAAATTTGGCAAGAAGCAATGTCATGTAGCACAAGTAAAGGAAAAAAACCGAAAACCGTGAATTTGTAGTTACATACCTACAAATTTGTACGGAACCCTCTGTGCGCGAGTCCGATTCGCATTTGACCGGTTTTTATTTAATTGGGCTTGATTTAAAGCTTATTTTAGCTGCCTGAGTCGGCAGTACTAAACTATTAAAAAATATTGAAAGCCACCGCGTAACCGTAGATAAAGTTATCATAACCTCATTTCAGCCTCATTTAAGAACTAGTGATGAAAATCACAGCTGTAAAAGCACCGTAAAGACCAAAAGCAGCTATATTACAAGTACTATTCAGTTACATTTCGGTACTACAGCAGTACTTAATCGGATTGTTAGACAGGTAACACAATTACACAAACATGTGAGCATATCTATGTAAACCCAATTATCAGATGCCTGGGTGTCGTAATACACTAGTATTGTAATAGGTGGGTAGTCTGCATTACAGATTGGTACAGACATATTGCATTGTAGGTATGCAGGTATGGAATCGCTGTTGCTAGGTACAATACTCAATAGGTACAGTATGTTCGAGAGTAAGTAGGTATACCAACTGGTCTAGACATTCTAGAAAAATGATCATAAACCATCAATCCACCATTCATCCACCATTCCTCTACCTAGGGTCAACAGGAATATCTTACGCTTACTCAATTAATCTATCTGCCTAGCCTTTTCCCAACTATGTTGGGGTCGGCTTCCAGTCTAACCGGATGAAGCTGAATACCAGTATTGTACATGGAGTGACTGCCTGTCTGACCTCCACAACTTAAGATTGGTTGTCAGACTTTTGAGCTTCTGATTACCCGTAACGACTGTCAAAGATCTACGAATGACAGCCGAGATCAACGGCTTAACGTGCTTTCCGAGGCACGAAGGGTCTCGATATGCAATAGATGGTCACCCATTCACGAACCGAACGCGGCAAGCATACCATCGCGGCCTTTTCCGCCTGATCACTTAAAAATTTTTTCGCCTAAATCCTGCGGCGGCGCCAAGCCACACCCTCTTAAAGTTTTCGACTATTAGGAAAGCGATAACGCAATTAGCTGCAACCTGCACTGTGCAGCTTAGTGACGCAACACGTGTACTCGTGTTTTATGAATTTTACGGACGAACTATTTGACCTTGGCGCGCTTACTAGAGCGCTTCTATTTTTTTGTAGTGCAAGCAAAAATGAACTTAGGGGTGGTCAGGCGGGAGTGTCCGCGAAAAGTACCTTCGATTGAACTAGGCAACTGTTATTATTTAGCTACGAGCCCCTATGTCGTTAGTGAACATCAAAAGTATTTTTGTGAAACTTAGTCAACGTTATGTCAAAGCTATTCGTCAAAGACTTTCCACAATTTTGCGTATAAAATGTATGATGATAACGCTCGAGTGGCCAATTTGATATTACAAAAGCTGCGGAACGCCCTTTGTGTCCGCGTGTAGATTCGATAAGATATACCCACGAGCCAATACCATGCAATCGAAGCACTTCACATGGCGTAGTTTACCTACGGGTTTTAGAAAATCTGAAAAACAGCATGTGTAATTAATAGAAAAGAGGCTCAAATATTAAAAACGTGTAGGTACACCAATAGGTCAATTACTTTTAGAGGATCAGTGAAATATTTCCCCTGGAAAACCACAACTTACGTGTCTTTAAACCCTTGTTGACACTGGTTAGTGAATTATGAGCTTTTAAGTATTTTTCCGCTTCAGAGAAAAGGTAAAAAAAACCAGGAAACTAAGAAAACCCAAAAAAAACTACAGTCGCTATGAGTATTTACATTCTTTCTTTACAAGAGTTTATCTGACTTTGTTTCACGAGTTAAAAAGATGAAATTTCCTTAGGCAACAAGAAGAAACGCCCATAACTTAGTACTGCGAATGACCAAGGTTTCGATCTCAGTGAAGATTTAATTAAGGTGTCTTTCAAGAAACCTGCCATTGAAAGAAAATGCAGAAGTTATTTCTCTTGAAGATTTCAGAGAATCAGAATTCAATCATATTTCTATATCCTTTAGAAGTACAAAAGAAACAATAAAAAGGAACGAAAGAAATAATCCTAATAATTATGAAATATCAGAACTAGATACAACAAAAAAATAAGAGCGGGCCAACTAAATAATTTAAAAACAAACCCTATTGTCATTGTAAGTTACTTATATTATTACGCGAATGGTATCCGCGTCGCTGAATTTTCGCCAAACCAAAAAAAAAAACGTTTTTTTTTTTTCGTGCTATTTTTTCCATCGACACGCTAAGAAGAAGATTGTAAGGTACAAGAACAGCAGAAACCTGCAGTGTTATCTTCTATGGACACGCTACTAAAATCTGCAACTCAAACAGAATTCCATTTAATCGAATTTTGATCTCAAGAAACGTTGCAATTGAAGTCTGTGGTCCTTGTTCGAAGCGGAGGAAACGACTAATGGAATTATCCGTGTGATCGCTTACAGGGAAATCATTTAATTCCTCCCTCTACATTCCCACAGAAGTCGCTGTGGAACCGTGACGAGAATTGATAACCACATTCTGTTATCTGTGTCCGACATTGACTGCCTCCATTGTTCGGTAATTTGTTGGTTAACGAAATATGAATCAATCTGTATATTTGAGCCACAAAGGGAGGATTTTTTATTGTCCATAAAACATGATTTATATTAACTGATTTGGGATAAATTTAGCTACAAAATTATAATATCAATCAGAGGTAAAATATTTAATTTCTCTTTTAAGGAAATGTTTTTCAGTCATAATCGTAACTTATTTGGATTCGGTCGCAATACAATACGATTTTTGCAAGTTGGGTTTGTTAACTGTGGAGTTCATAAAATCAATAGGTCAATGGTATTCGGGTGAGGTTTACAAAGGCTTTTGTCCAAACTACTTAGATTCAAGCGCAGGTTTGAATGAGACCAAAGAGCCCCAATGTTTGATTTCATTACTTTAACTTCTGCAGTAGGTGTATAGGTATCTATGAAAGTACCCACGTCTTTCAGAATCAGAATCTTTATTTGTTAAACATAGGTATTTACATAAAGGTGTTAGGTTAACATATTTGAGCGCTCTGTTTTGCCGCGAGGGCATACTAATTTTAAATAAAATGTAATAAAAAAAAACTAAGTAAAACAAACAATAAAAACAAAACGAAACATAAACTATTTTTTTTTTAATTATCATTTATAAAATCTGGAACCGTATAATAACATTTTTCTATTAATAGAGAGGAGAGAGCTTTCTTAAATTTTGGTAGGGGCAATGTTCTTACACTGTCGGGAACTTTATTATAAATTTTTGAAGCCATTCCAAAAAAACTCTTTTTCATCAAAGCGGTTCTGCATTTTAGGTCGCACAATTGATTTACATATTGAGAACGCATTGGAGTCTTTTTTTTCGTGATAGTAAATGCAAATTGTACAACAATATTGCCTTCTTACAGTTCACAGATTGCTTTGAATCGTGGCTGTAACAAAAGGGTCATAATTTCTGAATTTTATTTATTAAGGCTCTTTCATTCTTGAAACAGATTTATTTTCCTTCCAGTGCGACTTGTTTACGAAAATTGTTGTGGCAGTGTAAACTATGATTACCATTTTCAAAAACTATAAAGCCGCCATTTATATTTTCAACTGTTTATTTGTAGCAATTAATATTGTTTACGAGTCGAGTCTATGATAGGCCTTAGCCTTGTCTAGTCACGCACAATGATTAACGCGAGCTATTCTATTGATTTTCCTAACCTTTCTAGTATTTCCATACCGGATAGCCAACATCAACACTGAAACAACTAACTTACATAATTGATGGTTCGTCCAAGCACAAACTTTACCTGACTTCGTTTGCCTGGCTTAAACTGTCGAACTGATGTCATTTCCTAGTTTTCACTTAATTGCCGTAGGTCGTCTGAGCCCCTTTGACTGATTTATTGGCTTTATTAAATTTTCTAGCATCGAGGCAGCGCGTTAGCATGCCCCTCACGCAACACTCCGGTGGCCCAGCTCGCCAGCTCCCGCCAAGATGGCGGCAGACAGACGCCATATTTATTTATGAATTGAATTCTCTACGGAGGATCGCGATCCAATCTAAAAAGCGTTGAGTGTGTGGAATATTTGCAACGTCACAAAACAAAATGGCTGAAATTCATACGTACGCTTTGGTAATATCGAATCCGTTTTACCTTTGCCACAATTCACGATACCTTATTACTTTAGGAAATTAGGGCAAAACTCAAATAATTTCTAGTCTACTCGGAAAGTCACAGTTCACTGCGTCTTTGTACAGTTCCAAGCAAATGAAACCGAATGTTAATTGAGGCGTGAACTTATAAAATAGGAATAATTTTCATTAATTTTCCTCGCATGAGGAAACTTGGCTTGTATTTGACCTGCGCATTAATAAGGCATTTGAATAAGGTCATATGCAAAATTGTTTGCATTGTTCACACAAAGGCGCAAAAGTAGAAGAATTATTGTACTTTATTATTTATTTAATACTTCAAGCACATAAATGTACAGAGGCGGATTTAATGCCAGAGGCATTAAGGCCGTAGGTATTAAGGTAGCTCGTGTTTTTTTTTTTTTTTTTTCAAAATTGTTATACTAATAAGCAATCGATTAATTGCTAAGTTCACAATATGAAGCAAGTTGGCAACGCGTTGATCTAGCGGCATTTATCTTATTTTGTCCGTTCCTACATAAAAAAGGGCGCGCGACAACGTTGCCAAATCGCTTGCCTACGCGCACGTATGTGAATCACATGCTCTTATTTTATAACACGTTGAATAAGATATTTTAATTTTTCGCACCTATTCAATTTCATCCTACAGTATACCTACGTATCCTGAAAAAATATTCGGCTATCTCCTCACATAATACAATGTGGCAAAGTATTTGAAACAGAAAAGCTTAATTAATTAACACCATGGGGACAATATTCACGGAATAAAAGAGGCAGAATATTTTCAAGTAGCACCTTATTAAATTCCGTATTAGGGGCGATGCAATAAATTAGCGGCGGCCGGTCCGCCACTCGACGCCGCGTAATGACAAAATATATCGAGGGAAACACTGACATCCTTCGAAAAAATCTAGAGGTAATTGTATATTGGCATATTATGAAGGAATTCTTTAAAAGATATTCTTGTTTCGGAGGTCTAATTAAAATTTTAGTCTCCTTGCTTTTGAGAGAAAAACAATGATGAGGAGATTTATTGAGCTTCATTAGTTTCACAAATCCTACTACAAAATATTTGTTGCCCAAAAGGTATAACATTTATTTTTCCTACTCAAGCTAATCAAAACATTAGAACTGACACACAGCACAAAAAGCACATTTTGAGGTAACTTGTAACTACACAGAGTTAACTTCATATATGTCAAGATTTTGATGATTAGAAACTAGTTTAAAAGAAAAACAAAGATGTCTTTATGTGAATGTTCATAGTACCGACGCGACGTGCAATATGAAAGGCTGTTCATCAAGGTGTATTGCCGTACGCTATTATCCTTAATGACGTAGCGATTGCCCGTTGATAAGGCTATCGGATGAAACGCAATCATTACTCCGAGCTTGCAGAATTTATCTCACTAAGTGCTTCCTCTTACCTACATCGGAAAGGATATATTGTAGTGATGAGTTTCTTCTGTTGTTGTGGTATAATTATTGATAGATAGATAGAATACTCTTTATTATGCACACCATATAAATAAACACTAACTGAGCAGTGGTGGCCCAGTGGCAACGGCCCCGACTTTATATTAATAATTTTAGCATCTCTGCTCTGAAAACGGTGAAGGAAAACATCGTGAGGAAACCGGCATGGGCCTAGAACGTTTGAAACATCGAATTTTAAGACCTTTGACATCTACCGACCCGCACTGGGCCCGCGTTATAGCCCACTTCTCCTCAAAGAGTTTCAGCATCGGGACAACAGGCCTTCATAGATGATGGCAGGATTTGGACGGTCTGCTCCACCGGCCATCGGTCCTTCGACAGACGTGGCCAGCCCACTGCCACTTAAGTTTGCTTACTCTGTAAGCTATGTCGGCAACTCCGATTCCATTCCTAATAATTTCATTCCTGATTTTATCCTCCAGACTCCGAGCACAGCTTAGCTAGCCATAGCGCGCTGAACGACCTTGAATTTGTGGACCAGCTCGACTGCCAAAAAAATGTATTTCATATTCATTTATTAGCGTTCCACAAGGTAAAAGCAAAAGGCTAGAGCTAAGAGCCGTTGTAGACCGTTAGGGCACAGCAAAAATTATTGTTTGTTAAACAGCTATTTCTAAAAGTTAAAAATCTAAACCGTAGAAACTAAAACAAAAATAAAATTATACATGAAAACTGAATAATTACATTCGCATAAAAAGTTAAAAATGGAGTTCATTATAAAAGAAGAAAGGCAATATTTTGTACCTTTAGATACAAAAGTGGATGATTTTTAGAATAAAATCTAAAAAACTTCTACTTTCGAATAGTACATAGACTTGGAGCTCAGTACACCGTCGAAGAAGCTCCAATGGTGTGGAAAACACATTTTGATCGAAACTTTCCGAGCCTCAAATTATTTCTTCTGGTTCAAGGGTCGCTTGAAGAGCGAACACGTTTCGGAATCGTATAGCGGAATGATGATAAGAAAAGATTTAAGGTTCCATAGTAAGCTATAGTCCTTTATTTATTTGTTGTTTGGTAAAGGCTGCCTCATTGCAAGTAATACATATTTAAAGCTATTTGTTTTTTGTGGGTGTACCTACTATACTATATGTACCGACACATGTGCCCCATATATTTACCATCGACTCGAAAAGAATTAGACCAGTGTCTCACCCATTGGAGAATACATACTTACCCTATAATGTTCCCACTGCTGGGACACACGCAGGCCCAGTGTGGGTTGGTAGATATCACGTTTTCGAATTTTTGGTTCTAGAACATGCCGGTTTTCTCACGATGTTATCCGTTCCGTTCCCATTGGACAATGCAAGCACGATTTTATATATTTTTGTTACTAGCTGTGCCCACGACTTCATTCGCGTGGATGTCGGAAAGTCCCGTCTAAATTGGTGGAGCCGTTTCAGAGATTTGCCGGAACAAACAGACATACAAAAATTATAAAATTATTGATTTCTTGTTATTATAAGTACCGTAAATATATATACTTTCTTAAGCATTTAGTAAGAAACTGTAAATTTTACTTTTATTTATTTGTATGGATTTGGAAGAGTCCGTATAATTTTTGAATCATTTCCTTTTTTTTTACGTTTACATAAAAAACGACCATTTTGTGCACTCACAACCTGCATTAATTAAGCTACACTTAGGCGAATTATTATTTTACCTAATGGTTTAAGTGCTTGAATGGTAGAGCAAGTATCCTAGAAACCTCTTCTTTCATCCTCGTTCCTCGTTTCATCCTATAATCCTTTCGGACACAAACGGAAGGTCTGAGTGGCTTTGGTCGAGTGTTCATGGGATTTGAATATGTAAAACAATCTGCACAAATGATGGATGCGTCTATATATTATACAAAGTTTCTTAATGAAACTGGTGTTCTCTGAGAATATAATGAGCGTAGAATTCACTACTAAGAAAATAAATAACCATCTTCCTACCTATATATAGGCCGATAGCTTAACTGAGACGTTGCCTGAGGTAACAGCGCGGTGAGGGAGGGGTGTAGTGACGTGTTGCGAGAGCTCAGTGATTGGTCAACTTTGTGACAACTATCACCCCTCCCGCACTGCCTGGTTTCAGTAAGGGCAAATTGTTCTTCTTTCCGGGTTTGTTCTGTTAATCAAAAGTCAACTTCTCAAGGAAATTCTTTCTGCTTCGTAGTGGTAGTGGTAGCAAGCCCTGCTGCTAAGCGTGAGGCCCTGGTTTCGATCGCTGAGTCGGTTCGGAGAAGTGTTGTTGGATTTTTTGGGTGTTTGGATTTACGCACGGTTTTTAGGGATAGACTCGCCCCCTATTACATGGGATATATAAGTTTGCCTAACCCTTCAGGGATTACAGGCGTGATCAGCGTGATCTTATATTATGTATGTTAGTAAATTCTTTAGAAGGTAATTGTTTGAATAATAAACTAACCACCATTAAAATACTTATAAGGATCATGTGTAGCTCATACATATAGCACATATGTATCCACGACTTAATTTCGGCTCCCCCGTTAAACCGATTTGACGTACCGCGATACGGCGTTAGAGAAAAGGACCATAATCTCAACGAACAGGCTGATTGGATTTAGCTAAAAGGATTCATGATTATTCATGCAGCATCTATTTCTACCTGAACCTCTGAATCCAATCTTTTACGTTTTTGCCCGTATCTAAATCGCGGTATCTACGGATTAAAATCTGCCTAGCCGGGTGCAGATGAATCCCAGTATTTTACATGGAGCGACTGCCTATCTGACCTCGACAACCCAGTAACTGGGTAACACGATAATCCTTAGTGAGACTGGCTGTCCGACTTTTGGGCTTCTGACTACCCGTAACGGCTGTCAAAGATCTACGAATGACAGCTGGGACTAACTGCTTAACGTTCTCTTCGAGGCACGGAGGGATCCCGATAAGTAATGGACAGTCCCCCATCTACAAACCAATCGTGGCAAGCGTAGCTTAACCTTCGGTCGACCCGTGCGGCTGTAATTATTTAGCCACGAGCCCACTCTAAATATCTGCCAGTACGATACCATAATAAGTCTTAGGCCGACTGAGAAACGTCACTTATGACGTACGTTGGGGAAGCGTTATTCCTGTCACTGTCGTAAAACTGTCTAATTACAAATGCAAGATAAATAGGTAGTAATACTCTTTATTACGTACACCATAAAAAATACAGATATAATTAAAGGTGACACAATGGGCGCAGGCTGTTATATCGCTAAAAGCGATCTTTTAAAGACTACCTTTAAGGGAGGAGAGAAAATACTCCAGGTAGTCTTTGGTGTACTAGTGTACTATTCACATGTGTATATACAATAAATTCATAAAGTGATAAAAAATTAAATGTTCAGTAGAGCCGTTCAAAGTTTTAAATTTTAGAAAAACTGACGTATTTTTGTCATTTATGTTTTTTTTGCTAGGGTTTAAACGCCAAAAAAGTCATCGTAGAGCCATGGGAGTAAGCGCATTCGGAAAATTTTACGTAGGATGGATAACTCATTTTTGGCCAAAATGTCGCTTATGGCCCTACTTCCTTTTTACCGTCGATATAAGATAACGATGGACACGTGTATCTCGGCCTTAGTCGTAAGTTAGCTGCCTGGTTTGTTACCACTTATCTCTTTTATATGCTGATTTCCACAATGCTCATATAAAAATAGTGTAGCACGTTTACGTAAGCAATATTCAATGATTACATAATAAAAATACCGAGCCAAATATTCTGAGCACATTACGAAATTGTCGGGAAATAACGCGGAGTAACAAATTTGGCGTGTTTCAAACTGTCGACGCGACGTCAACGATTGGCCTCGTTTGCCGACGTCAGGCGTCAGGCGAGCAGATTCCGTGCGATTGAAATGAAGCACTGTGTTCTCACAGTTTTGCTATGTACCTACGACTTAGTTAGCTAAATAGGGCTGAAGGGTGCTGGTGTAGCTGTAAAAAGTTGGACCTGTGGGAAAATTTTGGAATATTACAATGGAATGACATTGTTAATTCTGTAAATAGAATATCAGAATCACTTTTACACGACATGTTATAAAAATAAGATAGTTGGGGTCGGCGTATCTGACTACTCTGAGAATAAAGGTCGAAAGAAATTCCGAGGTCACAGTTTCTCTTAAAGTCCAGACATAATCTTGATCAGACCTTGAAGATTGATGTCTGAAATGGTTTTTTCAGGAAAGGTTTGAGTGGACCAGTCCAGTCAGTGCTTTGCACTTTTCAGTTATCGTGTAGCTCAACTCAGAACTTGAGGAGCTCAACGACTCGAATGTTAGCTCAATATCGATTAGTAAAAAAATGTGACGGAAAAGCCTTGTAAATATTACCTATTCTAAACATGTATTTTGAACCTGCAAATTAATCCATTCAACGTCGACAATAAATAATGCATGTCATATAAACGGTACTTAAAGGCATGAACCAGCAAGCTGCTTAACATAAAAATCCAATACATCTAGATTACTTGAAAAAGATTAACGACAGACGGTTGGTTGGGTACGACCGCTTGCACGCCACTGTATCTCCAATAGGCCGAATATTAGTTTAATTTAGCGTGTGATAATATTATGCAAATTAGCTTCCATTAGTTATACACGAAACGGCTGGTACTATTGGTATGACACGTTCGTTTTAAAACAAGTGCTTGGTAGAGTCAACAAAAGAGAAAAGTATGCAGGATCGTCGGATATAGTTGAAGTTTAGTACGAAACCGATGAATGTTCTCAAATTTGATAAATGAGCTGTTTGTTTTCTGTTAATAAAATAAAATTTTATTCGAGAACACACTATAATATTTTATTCGAGAACACACAATCACACAATTATGCAATAAACGGGAGTACATAGCTCACAGCCGAGTGGCAGCGTTTTGCCGAATGGTACCAAATGACGCGCGTGGCGTTTGATGGGCGGCCAGTAATAAAGTTACGAATTGAATACAAATGTACCAGTGCGTTGTCAAACCTAGTGCGGTGTTTGGAAGTACGTGACTTATTAGTAGGCGCCTTAATGATAATCTAATACAGGATTAATGTTATCGATTCTATTTGAATTTTGATGGGTTTAGAAAAGAAATAGGATCTACTGTAGGAAAAAGAAAACGTAGACAGCTGAAGGAGTATAGCATTGGATAATAAGGGTGAAAATGACGATGGATCCGAGTGCTCTTGGAAAAAAAAATATGTATAGAGGCGGCTATTTCTACCAGCCAACCTTTGTTAACTAAGTTTTGGATGGGATGGAAACTATTATAAAAACCGACCTTACTTTCAGTGAACAAAATTGACGCTGCTATTTGTTCTCTAATTGCACACGAGAACGGGACAAGTGTTGACCGTTTTAACTATAAAAAAAAAACATAAAATATTTGACACACAATCACGAAAAATCAAGCTCACCAATTTATGAACAAATATTTATCTACCTTTTTTTTTGTTTTCGGATTCTACGTCACTATGACTTATCCTTGGTTCCTATAAACAAAAACGAATCATTTTGCTTACCATGCAATGGTATCTTTTTTTATTGCCATACTGGGCATATATATTCGTAAGCTAATTTTACCTGTGATAGCTACTGTGTGGTATTTGAGGGTCTACTATGCGAAGCTTCATTATTGGTAATTAACCAATAACGGTCCGTAAATTATAGGAATCGGCCAATATACGAACTCGATTCTTTTTTGTATTTTCAGTGCTAAATGTCAGGACACGACATGTGGAGTTGTGGGAAAAAAACAGCTGTTCCCTACATTTACGTTCGCATAACTCGTCAAAATGTAGGGAACAGCTGTTTTTTTTTTTCGCGATTTCAGGTTTGGTCCCATAGTAAAAGTTGTTCATAATGATGAGTACAATCTCCCATTTCGATTTGTCGCATGTATTCAATTTCATCCTGTATAAGTGCAAATATCTGGAAGCACTGATCCGATTTTAAAATATCTGTCACTGATAGAAAGCTACACTATTGATTGCCGAGATCCTTAGGATAGGTTTTAAATAAAGCTAGTTTAGCTAGTATTCAATATATAGGTATGTACATGCGTCATTATTCCCAATTCTAACTTAATGCCATCCGCATATGCCACTAGAGCAAGCAACACGTACATACATACCTAGCGACACGACACGACATAACAATCAAGGCCACTTAGCGACATGAGTTAGTAGTACTGCTTCGCACAGACGTACTTTACATACTAATTTTAGTGACATTGTTTAGCAGAAGGATTAAATTACGTTTCTAATAGATGTTTGGGAATGTATTATAGTTAGTTTATGGAGAGGCGACTCGCTGATATGATGAATCATCAGACATACAGGGTTAAATTAAATTAGCTAGCGAAACTCTGCAAATGGGTATCGATATCTAAAATAAAAAAGATTTGATGATTTTTTCTTAGGGGTCAGCGACCACTGGTAGCGTTGTTACTGTTAAGATTTGAGAAAATGTGTTTAATAGTTTTTGGATGTCTATAAGTACTAGAGTAGGTACCAGAAAAATTGTGTGAAGTTTACACAAAAAAATGCTGTTTTTTTAAATGATATTCCTAGTAAATATAATAAAAGCGGTCGAGGACCCCACAAAAAAATCGTAAAATTAATTTGTTTTCTTTTTTAGATATTTGATACCCGCCACGACTGCGGAGTTTCGCTAGCTAATTTAATTTGGCCCGTTATATCTACACAATAAAAAAAAACATTCATTACGGACAGGGCATAAACTAAGCCACTGATCTAGAAGCATGAGTTTTTGGAGGTGAACACTAAGGAAACATTTCTTTAAATTCATCCCCTAAAGGAGTTAAATACGGGATAAAATTTCGCGTATGAGAGATAGTTATTTTTGCCGATGAGAAATCCCATCGGGCGCACAGCTTGTACGATAATAAACTTGGATTAAATAAAATCCCAGCAAGGAAGGAAGTAATCTACAGGAATCTGCAACAACAGTAGCAACAGTGATAGAAGTTTTTCATCAGCGCCGCCACGGAATTCACTTCAAGTCCTTCATCAAATTGTATCACGAACGAAGCTCTAATTTAAACTTAACATACTTATGTGCACGAGTTTAGCATAACCTCGTGTCGCCTTCGCCACGCCAACGCCCCACTTCGCAGCCACTTGAGTAGCTGCGAGGCCTGCAACCTATTTGGTGGCTCAGCATCCATTGCGACCTAAATTCCCGTACTGATATCTGTCAGTCCCAACCAGCGACGCATCTGCAGCGGGCAACTCGATTTGTACGTTTACACCCCATTTGGCACTGTCTGCTAGTACGACTGTACGAGATCTGAAATTTCCCTGTGCAAGGCATTTGTGAATATTTTTGTTTGTTGTTATTTATAATATTTTTTGTTTGAAACTTTGTTGAAAACTCATAATTCAACTGAGGCACTTTAACGCAACAATTTACCGGATGTTGAAAATAGTTGTTATATATATTGGACAACTAAAATGTTGTTGAAAATTGCATTGGTTATATGCGTCCAAGAGCTTGTCTGGAGTTTGTTTAATCGTTAGTTTTGAGCACAAAATTTTTGACATACCTACTTACCTATAGATTTTGCGATTCATTCCGGTCACGATTTGGTTGGCGGCGATGTCGGCTTCGGTATTGTAAGATTTTGTTCCAAATATTTCATACAATATCCGGAACTGCATTGTACATTACATATTTTCAGTAAATGGGCAAGTCACTGGTCACGTAACTCTGGTAGAACCATAGCTCCACAAATAAGGAGAAATGTACAATCACTTACTGACGTCGGGAAACTATGCATCCTTAATCTCTATGCTCCATGCCTTATTGCACCCGTGAGACATTAAACTGCATGATTTATTGTCTCACGTCTCTCACCGGTTCAATGTCTCATTTCAATTTTGAAATTTTACAAAATCAGTGCCATTAACTCTTTAAGCACGTTCAAAATTAACTTTATACGACGTACTTGTTGAATTAACACAACGAGAAAACTTATAATTTCTCGATAAAGTATAGACATAAAAATTATTAATATCCCAAAATAACTTACTGTATTAAGTTTATTTCCCATTCCAGTTTTTAGTACTGTCGAAACTTACTTAAAAGGAAAATGGAAGCGCCTAAGAAAATGTAGGTTTAAGTATTATAAAAGAAACTATTAAATAGCCAGTTCATTTTGAGAGCATAAATAAGGAAGTACTTAATTACAAAATTAGAGTAGGTACCTACAAAAAGTCACTTCCATTAATGAAAAAAATAACATCGATAAAATATTTTTTAAATTAATTGGATACTTTAATCCGACCTTAATATCCTGCGCAATAAGCTCAGCAGATAATAACGTGCGTGGGGTATGTGTACCAGCACAAATACCTACGTACGACAGATTTTTATTTCATCGCATTGAACCAATACGATCCATCCAAATACTTTAGCAACGAAACGAGCGGACTCACATGTATAGTATAGTATAGTATAGTAGGTACCTATCAATATAAGTGGCCTTAGTGCGAGTTTTATAACTATGCGATTGCGGCACCGTAAACTTCAATTGGAAACTTAATAAGCGCCATCTGGTGGCCATTATGGGAACTACAATGAATCAATACAAATTAACATGAACGGATAAAACTCGCACCAGGCCCTCAGTAGTTCATCACGGCTCTAATTTAACCAGTAGAATTAAAACCTGGCAAGATCCTAAAAAAATGCAAGCACACTAGCAATGCCAGCAAATGATCATGAATCACCGTACGCAAAAGTTACCATCCAAACCAAAGAACGACTACAGCAACTTCTTCCTCCGATACAAAGTTTACCTACCAACTTAATTAACCAATTCGTCTCTCAACAAGCAAGACATGTAAAAGTTGCTGAACTTTGATTAACACGGCCATTACGTAGTCGTCCCCAGTTTACTCGTCAGCTCGGAAGTACGGAGTATTGGCCGGCAGGATTTATGGGCTCAATACAATTTATCGACTAAGATGGGGCACTAGGGACAAACGGGAATGTCTCGACGTGACGGCAGACGGCGTAATAAAACTAGTGCATTCTAGGTAAGTATATGGGGCTGTTTCTTCGTTGAAGTCTTTATGTCTTGGTTTTCATGAAGACAGTGATAGAAATATGATGGAAAGTATTACAATAGGAATGGAATCCTTAAAAGAATAACAAAATCTTTCGAACTTGAAGACAGCTTGGGGAAATAAAGGAAATT